>LR738714.1:667254737-667305064 GCA_902687465.1 Secale cereale
CGGTGGAGCGGGGGAGGGTGCGGTGGGTCGTCGGCGTTGATGGAGTAGGGGAGGGTGCGGGGGGTCGGCGGCGGCGGCCGGTGGAGAGGGGGGTGCTTGGCGGCGAGGGGGACCGGATCTGGCGAGGTGGGATAGCGATCGAGATGGAGGAGGATCGAGATCGAGTGTCCATGAAATTTAAAAACATTCAAGAGTTCAAAAAGTGCCCATGAAATACAATCGAGAAATGAAGGCTACGATTTAACTACAATCCATCTTAGCTAGCTATCTGTTCACAATCTTCTTGCCTTGTTTTTCGCAAATGGAGTTCTTCTGTGGAACGGACGTCCTTTAGGTAGGGTGGTCCTGCTTCTTCTTGTGGTGTATGCTGCTACTTCATCATCGTCGTCATGTTCGATCTTCGGGTCGCCGTACTTGTCGAAGTCGTGCTCATTGGCTACTCCATCCATTCTGATGAACTTCCTTTTGCCTCTCCTCACGACAACACGACTGGGCTTTGACGGGTCGGTAATGAAGAAGCATTGGTCAACTTGGGAAGTTAGTACCCATGGCTCATTTTTCGCGGTGACGTTTGCGCCCGCGGTCTTGGATTTGGCTTCGGGTATAACCATGGTGGTGAAATACCGGTCTTCTTTTAGGACGCTCTTGGCCCATCTGACACGGAACATCGGGACCTTCTCTCCAGCGTAGCTCAGCTCCCAGATCTCCTCGATCCTTCCGTAGTATCTGTCCTTGTCGTTACCGGTGTAGGATTCCATCGTTACCCCGGAGTTCTGATAACCATCGCTCTTCATGTCCTTGGCCTCGGTGTAGAATGTGTAGCCGTTGATATCGTACTTCTCATAGGTCATCAGGTTGTCCTCGGCGCCCTGTGACAAGGCGAATATGAGTTGTTCATCCACGGAAGAATCCTCATGTAAAGGGTACGACAGAAGCTTCTCCTTGAACCAACGCGTGAAACATGAGTTTTGCTGTTTGATTATATCTCCGTCCGTCCTCTGTTGGCCTCGGTCATTGTACGTCTTCTCAATAAAGGTTTTGTGCTCTACCACCCAAGGTTCGACCACGTCAATGTGTTGTAGCGTGACTAGGTTTGCTCTTTCAAAGTCGGCGAGTCGACCCTCGAAGTCGACATGCATTTCGCGGCGACCCTCACGGTGACCCCATCCAGCAAGCCTGCCGAGGTGCCTGTTGACGGGCAGACCAACGGGGTTCTCGTTGCCTAGATAATTCATGCAGTAGGAGATGCACTCTTCGGTCAGAAAGCCCCTGGCTATGCTTCCCTCTGGACGTGACATGTTGCGAACATATCCTTTGATGACACCATTCATCCTTTCAAACGGCATCATGCTATGCAGGAACGTCGGCCCGAGTTGGATGACATCGTCCACGATATGGACCAGCAGATGCACCATAACGTCGAAGAATGCGGGCGGAAAGTACATCTCAAGTTCGCATAGTATCACCACGATCTCTTCCTGTAGCCTTCTGAGTTGCCTCACGCCAACCGACTTCCGAGAAATGACGTCGAAAAAGTTGCATAGGCCAAATAGCGTTTCACGGACGTGCGCGTCCATGACCCCACGGATTGCAACTGGAAGTAACAGCGTCATCAGCACGTGACAGTCGTGAGACTTCATCCCGCTGAACTTCTGCTTCGCTGGGTCTAGGTATCTGCTTATCTTCCCCGCGTAACCGTAAGGAAGTTTTACTCCTACGAGGCAGGTGAAAAATTGCTCGATGTCCTCTTGACTTAGAGTGAAGCACGCGGGAGGGCAGTCATTTCCGGTCTTCTTGGCCTTTTTGCCTTTGCGACGACTTTCCATGTCCTGCTTTGCCTCATCATCATCATCATCCTCATCATCATCATCATCATTAGCGTGAAGCTCCTGCCTGATGCCCATTGATTTCAAGTCTGCCCTTGCTTTCGGCCCATCTTTGGTCCTCTCTGGCATGTTGAGCAGGGTACCAAGAAGAATCTCGCACACGTTCTTCGTGATATGCATGACATCAAGGCTGTGAGGCACACGATGGATCTTCCAGTACGGCAAGTCCTAGAAAACAGACCCTGTTTTCCATACCTTCAGCAGCGGCTCTGGCGCCTTTCGCTTCATTCCCGGCTCTGGCGCCTTTTGCTTCTTTCCCGGTAGTGGGCAATCTTTCCAATTTTTCAACAGCTCGTCTATTTCCTCGCCGCTCCTCGTACGCGGGCGTTTTCGGGGTTCGGTTTAACCATCGAACAGATCCTTGCGTTTTCTCCACAGGTCATTGTCGCGAAGCCACCTTCGATGTCCCATGAACACGGTTTTCGAAGACCCAAGATCTCTATCTAGCTGGCGATACGTTGTGTCATCCATGCACCTGACGCATCCAGAAAATCCGTGGACCACCTGCCCCGCGACATATCCGTAACCGAGATAGTCGTGCACCGTCGTGAGCAATGCGGCTCTCATAGGGAAATATTCTTTCTCTACGGCGTCCCACGTATTGGCTGGCGTTTTCCACAGCGTGTCTAGCTCCTTTTTCAGCAGCCCCAGATATAGATTGATGTCGTTCACTGGTTGTTTCGGTCCTTCAATTAGCATACTCATGTGAATGTACTTCCTCTTCATGCACAACCAGGGGGGAAGATTGTACATCCACACAAACACAGGCCAGGTGCTATGTGTGCTTCTCTGGCTGCCAAACCGATTGACTCCATCGGTGCTCGCACCCAGCACGATGTTCCTTGGATCATTCCCTAATTCTAGGTCTTCGAAGTTCAACGCTTGCCACTGGCTCGCATCCTTAGGGTGACTCAGCATCTTGTCTTTTTTATCTATCTCCGGATCATTTGCGTCATCTTCTCGCTTCTTCTCCTCCCTATACGCGCGCCAACGCAGGAGCTTTGTGATGTCTACACACGCTTCTATTCTTGTAGACTATGTTGGGCCTCCAAGCGTAGAGGTTTGTAGGACAGTAGCAATTTCCCTCAAGTGGATGACCTAAGGTTTATCGAACTCAGGGAAGTAGAGGTTGAAGATGGTCTCTCTCAAGCAACCCTGCAACTAAGATACAAGAAGTCTCTTGTGTCCCCAACACACCTAATACAACTAGGAGTTGTATAGGTGCACTAGTTCGGCGAAGAGATGGTAAAATATGGATGATAGGAGTGGCAAAGCAAAGTAATATAAATCTGTAATAAAAAGTGCAGCAAGCAAACAAGTGGTAAACGTGAGCACAAATGGTATTGCAATGGTGGAAACAAGGCCTAGGCTTCATACTTTCACTAGTGGCAACTCCCAACAACATTGACATAGTCTAATCACATGATATTTCCCATAAAACATGCAATGGAGACGCACTCGGAGGTCATTCCTTTGTGGTCAAGAGAGGACGAGAATTATTTTGGCTACAAAAGCACACCTCAAAGTTCGTAGTTCTCAATCTATGGATTTCCCAATGTCACCGCGGCCATCCAAAGAGAGTACCACAATCACCACAACATATCTCCAGGATAGTCAAAGACAAGCACAAAGAGACTCTCAATCTTCAATCAACACACAAAAGAAGAAATCACTCATGAAAATATTCTTCTAATCCATGTCCAATAGACCGCTGTCACCTTGGTCTCGGGGATTATACTAGATAAAGACAAGTGAGTACATCAATCCAATACATAGAGGAAGGGGAAATATCATGGGATCTCCCTAGATTAACATAGCCTATGATCACAACGAAGATCACATCATGGGAGAGAGAATTGACCACATAGCTACTGGTAGAAACCTCAGCCCCGAGGAGGAACTACTCCCGCATCATGGAGGGAGGAAGCAACGTCGATGGAGATGAATCCGGGGGCACTTCCCCGTCTCGGCAGGATGCCGGCACAGGAATTCTGGTCCCCCGAAACTTGGTGGCGATGGCGGCGGAGATCGGAATTGCTTCTGGAGAAAAGGGTTCCACAATCAGGGTTTTCGCGATGGGAGAATAAATAGGAGGCCAAGTGGGGCACCAGAGGAGGTGGGAGCACCCCAGGCGGCCCCTTGGCGCGGCCAGGGGTGGGGCCGCGCCATCAGGGCGCCTGGGGCCCCTCAGGCCCCCCTCTGGCCCCACTTTTGGCGCATGGAAGCTTCTGGAGCGCTGATTTTTTATATATTTTTCCCGGAATTTTTCTGGCAATTTAAGTAATGGGAAAAACTAAAATACAAAAACAGCAGAAAACAGAAACTGGCACTGGGGTGCACTGATTTAATAGGTTAGTCCAAATATGATCAAAAGTGTATGAAAGTGTATCAAAAGCATAGCAATATCACCCAAAACATGCATGGAGCAAGCAGAAATTATAGATACGTTTGGGACGTATCAACATCCCCAAGCTTAATTCCTGCTCGTCCTCGAGTAGGTAAATGATAACAAGCATAATTTCGGTGGTGACATGCTATCAATCATATAAGAACTTTTAAGTAAAGCAATCAAGGCATGTAATTCAATTCAAGTCATAACAAGCAAGAGTCTATATTAGCATTGTAACAAGTAACATAAGAACATAAAGGTGCAAGAGCTCTCGCTGTCCGTGACTCGAATGTCTCCAAATGGTGTTTGCGTGCAAGAAAGGGGATAGGGATATATGAGAGAGTAAAACATAGTTTTTATATTGTTGAGAACTTATTCTACTAAAGTTTCACACTTGGTCTTCTTTGGAATCTTATCTTGACTCATCCCCAGACCGTCAGCCAGGTACAAGTCAAAATGATCCACTCCCTTTCGATATATTGAGCACTCATGCAATGGATGAGCGTAAGCAAGAAAGTTGACACTTAGGATGGCAAAGAGAGAACAATGATGAAGGGGGAAGACAAAAAAGGTGTGAAAGGCTCACATCAATGAGGACAAACATAGGCGAGAGAAAGCCAAATGATAGATATGATGTGAGGAGTAGGGATTACCATGCAACGGATGCACATATGAGCTAAGGTAAGCTCTCCAATGGAACTAGTGGGGGTGCATCAAACTTGCTTGCTCAAGAAGACCTAGAGCTCTTTTGAGGAGGCTCATCATTGGAATATACAAGCCAAGTTCTATAGTGTGAAGGTCCCCACATAGCTATATGCATGAATGATAATCTCTATGGAGCACAAGGTATAAGATGGAGTACGAGTGTGGATCTCTCAAAAGGAATAGTAGTGTGCCCCCTTCTCTCTTTTTATTTCTTTTTCTCTTTTTTCTATTTTTTTATTTTTTTGTGGCCTCAATGGCTCTTTCTATTTAACTCTCATTTGTCCTCTTTGGGATCTTTTGATTTTGTCCTCTTTAGGATCTTTTCCTCACTTTAGGGGCAACACTCTATTTATTACAAGAAGTATAGAAGATCTTTCACACTTTACAAAAGTACTCAACATAAAGAAAATGAAACTATCATGATGTATGCAAATGTATGCCTCTGCCAGTGTAGCAGGATATGCAATGATACTAGCGCGTCATGTAGCAATGATTAGGGCAAGGCCCAACTAGCATGCGGCTCATTGATCAAGCAAAAAACATGTATGACATGAAGATCAAGTCATGAGAAGATGGATGTTGCATGGCAATGTATCTCGGAAAGGCTATGGAAATGCCTTGATAGGTAGGTATGGTGGCTGTTTTGAGGAAGGATATAATGAGGTTTATGAAGACAGAGCGTATCGTGTCAAGGATTTGGATGCACCGGCGAAGTATGCGCCAACTCTCGAGGTGAGAAAGGGCAATGCACGGTACCGAAGAGGCTAGAAAAATATGGCTAGGTGGAAGTGTCAACTTTCGAATACTCACATTAGTCCGAAGAACTCATGCACTTATTATTGGTAACTCTCAATCTAATTAGGAGGTTCACAAAGAGACAAGTACCCCGAGGAGGAGTGTATGGGGGTTTGGTTATCCTTGCGCATCCTCGGCTCATGGTACGTGAGTGTACTCTAATATTCGATCCCTCCAAAGATTAGTGATCCATTTAGTAGCTAAAGTTCTCAACTATTTGTAGGTTTTCGAAAATAAACACGGATTGCCCAAAATACGACATCTATCACTAATAGGCTAAAGCTCTTGACACCAAAAGTTTAGACATTACTCATGGCAATACCTCAAAACTATTGTAAGTTACTACTAAAATTAAATAGCAACCTCAATTACCTACTTTAAGTTAAGACACACAACTCAGTGCAACAGGCAAACTCTCTTAACAAGATAAACATGAAAACTCAAGAGAGTTCAGCAACTAACTAAACAAAAGCTCTTTAAAAAGAAAAGCATGAAAACTAAGAGCTAAACATGACAGCAGCTAAGAAAAGACAAAGAACACACACAGCAAAGATAAGCATGAAAATCCTATGTTGTGTTCTAGGTTGAATTGGAGCGTGTTTCTCTCCCACGCAAAGAAAGTTGGGTTCTAACTTGTTATGAACAGCAAGCAAAGCTAAAGAAAACTAAAAAGGAAACTAAGAGCGAGACGCTCCAAGCATAGCACATAACACATGAAGTGATAATTATAGTGGAACGAAAGACGAACTGATAATTGTTGATGGAGAAGGGGATGCACGGGGGCATCCCCAAGCTTAGATGCTTGAGTCTCCTTGGATATTTCTTGGGGGTGCATGGGGGCATCCCCAAGCTTGAGCGTTTGACACTCCTGAATCTTCTTTTATCATCTTCCCTCGCACACTTGAAAACTCCCTTCATACATAACTCATCATAATCTGATTAGAGAGGTTAGTACCCACAATAAAATAATTTTCTCTACTGGAAACAAAGATATTCTTGAAGGTCTACTGTTTCTCAAGATCTCCAAAAAGTTTTTGCAAAGAAAAAGCAAGCTTAAGGTCTGCAAAACGAAGAAAAGGCAAAACAGGGCAGAATCTGTGAAAAACAGACCAGCAGGTAGTAAATAATTTTTTCGGGGCACTTCTGCAACTCAAATCAAAAAACTCAGAACAGACGCTCGAAAGCCAATTATATAGAGCACGTTGTCAAAAAAATTAAGATAAAAAAGATGATCTGGTGATTTTATTCGATTTTTTCTGTCCAAGGACAGAATCTGTTTTCTGGACAGCACGTCACAACCTTTGAACTTTCTTGCAATCAGAGGCTAAAATTGGCACAAAGCTGAAAAATAAAGATACAATGATGTTGCTACAGTAGTAACAAACATCAAGACCACTAAAAACTGAAAGAACAAACTGAAAGCAAAGATAACAAGGGTTGTCTCCCTAGAGCTCTTTCTTTGTAGCCATAAAGATAGGCTTAAGACTTTAATGATGCTCTCGTAGGAATAAGAGTTGAAGAACAAGAGAGAGCATCAAGAAGCAAATACCAAACACATTTAAGCCTAACATGCTTCCTATGCATAGGAATATTGCAATAGAATAATTCATTGAAGCACAAAGCAATAAGCATAGGAAGACAAAACAAGTGCAGCTTCAGAACCTTCAACATAAAGAGAGGGAACTTGATATTATTGAAATATCTATAAGCATATGTTCCCTTCTCATAATAATTTTCAGTGGGATCACGAATAAACTCAACAATATAAGCATCACATAATGCATTGCTACCATGATCCACATGCAAAAAGGTACTCTTACTCTCCACATAAGCATAATCTTTCTCATTGGTAATAGTGGGAGTAGGACTATCATAAACAACTTGAACACTATAGATTAATTGTGTATTAGGAAGATGGTGTTCAACAAGGGAGTAATTCCCTCCATGATTATGACAAGTTTCATAAGGATAATTTCTCCTTATGTCATAGGTACCTTTATAATCACTATAGATTGGAGTTATAACATCATCATAGTAGAGAAGAGCATTATCATTGCTAGCAACTATATTTGTAAACATGTTGTCTTTACTAGTAAAAGAATTATCAATTATCACATCACTAGTGGGTAAAGGATTTGCAATCCTATCATCCCCAAGCTTAGAGCTTTCCATATCATCACTTTCAGAGTTGGTACCAAAAAGATTTTCAAGATTATAAGTAGCATTATCATCATTTTCCCAATCACAATAAGTAACATGCATATCATAATCAAAATCATCTTCAATAGTACCTACGGACGTATCGTCAAGATGATAATTAAGGCAATAAACTTCACCTTCTTCTTTAAACTTACAACCGTTAGGATAAAAGTTGATGGGAGGAATATGCTCAGGCCAGGTTGATACCCATTCTTCTTCCTTCTTGCTCCTCTTCCTCCTCCTCTTCTTTTTCTTCTTCTTCACCTTAGGAGGGAGTGGTTGGAGATGAAGCTTCTCCACATATCCTGGTTTATCATTAGAAACAATAGGGGAAACTTGGGAGAAACTCTCCTTTTTATTAGCAGAAATATAAGAGACATTTTTATACTTTCGTAAAGTTCCCTCCTTTCTAATCTTACTTATGTAATCATTTTTATGGCAATTAACAACACAATAGAGATGGCAATTTTGCAAAGTGTTTTTTATTCCTATGGCATTAACATCTAGCCAAGAAGTCTTTTTTGATAACTTTTCACACATCAAAAATAACATAAGCTCATCATAAAGATCAGGGGTGATCATGTTATCACACAACTGGTTAACAGTTATGTTTTGAAAGTGCATGCATTGAAAATTAAAGTGACCCTCTATACAGCAAAGTTCACAAGTAAAAGGATAAAGGTCACACAATTCTCTAGCAATTTCATTTAAATCTTTGACCCAAGTGATTGTTCTTTCATGCCTATGTTGCTTACAATACTTCTCTTCTTCAATCATAGTGTCACACCCTGATTTTCATGTCACATTGCTTAAGCTAATTTTCATGTTAAAAATGTGGATTTGCAAAAACTTTTGAGTGTTTTTGACTTTGCTTGATTTGACTTTTGTCTGCTGTTTGCTAGTGCTCTAAAAATCAAATAAATCCTCCAACTCTTATACTTCATCTCCTTGACCCAAAACCTTTTTCCAATGATCATGCCATGTGTATAGACCAGTATAAAATTTTCTTATAAAAATATTTTGGCCAAATGGTATTTTCTAAAATTAGTTTTCCAAAAACCCCTGAATTGAGGTTTGCACTGCAAGTACCTTATTTAGGTTGTGAAAAATCTTTCAAAGAGTTTATTTGAATCCTATTAGATATAGGACTCCCAGAAACCACAAAAGTATAATTTTAAAAGTTATTTTTATATTTTATTTAAAAGCTTTTTCTTAAGGCCAGAAATGGTCTTTAATAGGGAAAAATTATTTAATCATTTCAAAAATATTTGCCAAAATTCAGGGAGACTCATAGGACATATATTGTCCATATATAAGAGTTTCAGCACATGGTCATGTTCAAAATATTGGGCAAATCCTTCCAAAATCCTTTCTGGATATTTCAAGCTTTTGAAATATTTACAAAGGAAATATTCTCCAAAAATTCCAGGGAAATTCTATCATGTCATATATGACATATTGGATGATATTGCAAAGCCTCATGCCTTGTAGATCCAGGAAACATCCTCTAATCCCCTCAAAACCATTCTGTCCATATTTGAAGTTTGAGCAACTCTACATTGCCAAACTTGTCCAAATGCTCTCAAATTTGGTGCACATGCTAGAATGGCCTAATAAGGCATCTAGGCCAAATGGCACAAGAATTGGAATAGAGCAACTTGATCAGATCACCCCAAAACCCTTTCTGTTCAAATGCAAATTTGAGCAACTTTACATTGTCAACTTTTTATCTGGAGCCTCAAACTTTGTGGGCATGTTCATAACCCCAAATGATGATGCTACACCAAGTGGTGCATCAAGGGGAGATGAATTGCTTGACTCAAACATGGTGAAACCATTTCTGTTGATTTCTAGGGTTCACCAAAGTTACATTGGCCACTTTGCCCAAATGAGCTCAAATTTGGTTTAGGGGCCTAATTATATGTGACATTTGATCCTGTTAAGTCCCATGTCAAGTGGATGTCATTTGCCTCCCCAACACCTAATCAAACACCTTCTGCAAGTTTGCCAAAACAAGTGTTTGGACCCCTTCCTCAAATTCCCTTTACCCCAAATTTCTACCACACCTTCCCCTGATCATACTCTACCCCCAGTAACTTCTCTATGGCCTCAGCTCAATTATTGGAGGGGGTAAAACCCCAAGTTACACTGCTGGACAGCAGTTTTCACCTCCTTCCTCACCTCTCTTCTCATCCCAGAGGCTCCCCAGAGCATCCAAGACTGCCTCCCCATTGTTTACTACTCCCTCTACCCCCTGGACACGGCTGGACACAAGAGGACACGCCAATGACACCGTGTGCATGCCATGGCGTGCAAAGTCTGCGCTCTGGAGCACGCTACAGTGCCCTGGCGCACTATAGCCACCTCCAATCAGGGGCGCCCGACAGCCTTGGGCTTCCCCCTCGTGTACCCCGAGGAGGCCTCGACGTTCGCAACACGCCGGGCGGTCGGCCCCCTCCTCTCTCCTCCTCCCTCGCCCCTGCTCGCACGCGCACCGGCCGACCCTGTGCACCAGTGAGCGACCTCGCACGCGCGACCTCTCTGGCGCCTCCCCGCTCCTCCTCTCTCTTCCTTTAGGTGTGGACCAGCTCCAGGAACACCCTGGACACGCCCACTGCTGCCCCCGTGGCCTGCAACGACGACAGCATGCTCGCCGGCGCACGGCGTCTCGGTGGACCAGCGCCCCCCCTACTTAAAGGGCACCCCGAGCCCCCCTTGCACCTCCTTTCGCTCCATCCCTCTCCCGTACGTCTCCCAAGCCATTCTGTTGCTCTCCACGTGCCCTACGGCCTCCTCCCTGGCCAGAGCAGAGCCGCCGGCCGCCGTTTATATCCGTGGGCCTCGCCCCTTCTTTCTTCCCTCTGATCACCTCCACACCCTCTCCTCGCCACCACCAACTCATCCCAGACTCCAGTTACTCCTTCCCCCGCCTCTTCCTCGCTGTGCCAAGACCGCCGACGGTCGCCTCCGCGGTCATCCGAGCCGTCGCCGCTTCAGCCCTCCCCGGCATGCGTGCGATACATGGATGGGTGCGGCGTGCCCTCCTGAGCACGCCGGTGGGCGGAGCGTCGTCGGAGACGCACTGTGGCCCCGACAATCGCCGGCGGGAGCAGCTCACCCCACGGCGAGAACGCGCGGCGGGAGGTTGAAGATGGCCGGAGCGCCGGGTCCCACGCGTCAGCGACCTGGAAGCCAGGCCCACCCGTTTAAGTGGAGGCGGCATCAGCGCAGCCCGCTTCCCCCGCGCGAAAGCGCCTTTCCTGGCGGGCGCCTTCGACGTGGCCGGATCCCTGCGCGCTGCTGAGCAGATGGGCCGGCCCGGTGCACAGAAGCTCTAAGCCTCGCCCAGAGCACTGTATAAGGTTGAACCCTTATTCTTTTTCTTTTCTTTATTCTATCAACTTCAAAAATCTCCCAAATATTCATATGAACTCCAAATTGCATGGTTCAAATTTCCTATGGCTCCATAAATCATGCTCTACCACATGGTGCAACATGCACATTATTCCAGAAACATTTCTTTCACAAATATTTATCAAATGCCTTTATTTCATTTCTGTGATAAACTTTAGAAAATCACAGAGAGCTCAATCTTGATCCAAATGCAGTGATTCAAATTCCTAGATGCTTGTCACATCCAAACTTAGTTTTGGAACATTTTTATTAATAGTTTCTGTACCCCACCAAATAATGAGCCATTTCTTCACATTTATCAGTTTTACAAAATCCTAGCAAATTCATCTGGATTCCAAATCCAGAGAAACCAACTCCTAAATGCTTCTAAAATCATGACTTGATGATGGGTACCTTTGCTCATCATTCGAGGAAATATTTCTGTATACTTCTTCCAAATCCATAAACCCTTTGGTTCCATCACATTGAAATGTTCCAAACTACCTATTGATCCAACACCTATGAAACCACCTTGGTTATTTTTCATATGACCAGAGGTATCCTAGAAAAGTCCAACTCCTATTTTTAGAGCACTTTTATTTTTGCCTTGTTGTGTTGCTTATTATGATTGTTTCCATCGTTAGTTGACGTAATAAACGGAGTATTCGGAGATGGACCAGAAGATTTGAAGACTCGGAAGAATAAGGCAAGCAGCCCTTTGACCATGTTCAAGAAACCTTTTTATGCATGTCTCATAACACCTTATTATTCAATGCATCGGAATCATGTTGAGGTGGAAACCACTTTGGTTGCTACCTTTGTTACTTTACTGTTGAAACTTGCATCAAACATGACCCTACCTTCCTATGAGGGTTATGTGGGTGGGAGTAGTTAGGTTGCTTTAATAGTGGCTACGCAAATGGGACGGGTATATGCATGGTGACGGAGGCAGGATACTTTCAAAAGACTTTTCGAAAACCCCGTCGGGTGCCATTTATGCCCGAGGGAGATGGTGAGATGGGTAACCACTTGATGACGAAGTGGTGTACCGAGGAAAGTGTGTGTGTTTTGAAAAACAGATTGGTTTAAGTTGCGACCGTTATTCCAACCTTACATGCGCAACCACTCTACCCTTATATGGGAAAGGGCATTATTGATTACCTAGGTCGATACTAGCATGGTGCCCGCATTACTAGTGACGGGAGTGACATGAGGTCACTCTTGGGACGGGGTCGCGCTTGGATAGGCGTACATGACTGTCTTTACAGGGCACCGGACACACCGTTGGTACCCCGTGCTTGTGATATGTGATGAATACGGAGCGAGTCTCCACAAATCTTGAGATGTGAAATGTGGGGCACGGGGCTGTTACCAATCGAGTGGACTCCATATTAGTGTCGCCTAGGGAAAGATAGTGATCGGGTGCTTACCCCGGGTACTTGAGGTACCGCGGGTCGTGGATGACACGGAAGTTCCCCGTTTCTTGTGGGTAAAGTGTGCAACCTCTGCAGAGTGTAAAAACTATTCGAATAGCCGTGTCCACGGTCATGGACAGTTGGGTAACCGCTCTTGGGCTACGTCCAATGTTTGCGAAACCTGGTGTGTGTGTGTGAGGAAACAACACGATTCAGAGATATTGTTGATGATGTGATTCTTGAGGAAGTCACAATGAGCTTGAGCATGAGTTGATTACAACTCTTTCTCGATATTGATGTATGTGACCTCCTGATACTTGTTACAGACACATGCATGCCCTTGTTATACGTTGATCATACTTGCACATGAAAAACTAGCTTTCCGCAAAACTGCCAACTTAGCAGTAGAGCCTTGCATAATTATTCTGTTATCACACTTGGGTTGCTTGCGAGTACATTCAATGTACTCATTGTCTTGCCACTGGTTATTTTATTGGCCAGGCATGAGAGAACAGGTTATGATGAAGATTTCTTGTTGACGAGCATGCGAGCTAGGACGCTTCCCAGTCAGAATGCCTGTAGGGTTAAAGGCAGATGGCATGGGTCCCAGTTGTCTTTGAAGATTTCCGCTGCGATGATATACTCAAGACCTGACCATTATGGTCCTATTTGTGTAACACGGTATGTAAGGATGTAAGACTCTTGTTATTCAGCTTCTGTGTGTTCAGTGAGCATTGATCTCTGGGATCACTGTACACGTGCATTCGGTGATCACGACTTATGAGTCGGGGTCCCCACAGAGCTGGTATCAGAGCCATCCTGACTGTAGGAAGCCTTAGTTAGCATGGTCGTTAGTTAGGGTAAAACTATTTTCAAAACTATTACTAGTTTTCAAAACTATCTATACTTCTCTTCCCTTCTCAGTTTTTCGAAAACTAGGCCATACTTAACCTCTTCCCCTTCAAAACTTTGGTCGTTAGTACCCCTATGCCGTAACCACTGGATTCTCTGTAATCCTCGTGGAGTGCACCTTGCCAAACACTCACCCACCTCTTCTGAACGCAAGATTGATGACACCACGACAAGACGATACCAACGGAAGTTACATCCTCGATGAGTGAGGACATGAAGACCCAGAAGATGGGGGACACCCTTGACAAGAACCCCCAAGATGGTGCAACTTTGGCCTATAAATGACCAGGGTATAGGTTATGCAAAATCATGATATGCATCGCTAATAGGGTAATCATGTCACTACCGTTGTTGTATCGACAACCACCGGTGGACGAGAACCTTGCCATTTGGTCCGCCTCACTATAGTGAGCAGGAAAACGGTTCTCTTCATCCCCCGCTCTTGGTGTCGATGTTTTCAACAACGAAACCGATGTGTTGGACCTCTATTATGCCTTGTTAATTGTCATTGCATATGGATTGCCTACCTGGTACCCTCGACGCCCCAGAAGGCACAAGGGATCGTCATGATTAAAGAGACAAGAGAAGACAAGTCAATGCCAGCTACAAGGAGGCACCTTCACCACCTCACCTCATCAGGCGAGAAGTTGTTGAAGATTCTTCAGGCTCAACCCGGATCATTCATCAAGCAACTACAAGGGGCATAGCAACATCCGAGGAAGCTCAGAAGACTGCACGAGGCACAAGTCACGACACAGAGTCCGAGAACCCCTAGGGTAGGATGAGTCATGTACCCCCTATGCGCAGTCGAGTCCATATGATGGTTCAAATAGGACCATGATTGTGTGTTGTTTGCTTTTATTCGTTTGCGTTTTGATGTAAGTCGCGCTTTTGCCCCAGGCAACAAGTGCACGGCTCTATCACCTTCCTTCCCTTGTTTCTTTTGTTTCGGCCTTTTTGCACCCGTTTGTTGCACCTGCACAATAGAACCCCCCTTTAGGCATTTCCCTCCTCTATGCTGCTTCTTCCCTCTATTATCTCTCTCCCCAATTGAAGACCCGCAAGACAAGATGCACCAAGGATTCTACCTCGACAGCCAACTGGCACTGAAGACTTCTGCTACAACCTCCGTAGAAATTATGTTTAACCCTCCAGACCAGTAACCCCATTCCTAGGCCCTTTGAGACTTCGCGAGACACTCCAGCACGAATCCTTAACCATGTGCCTAACCCATGGTAAAGCGAGAGAACCAGTTAAGCCTTTATAATCTTGCACAACACTGGGCTCGTAAAGGAGCTAGTGGACACGATGAGTGAGCACATTTTCATCCTGATATAGCACGAGGTCTGACGATGCCATAGATAGACCAGTTCGAGGATATTGGACAGATGACTTGGTGGCTTTACATCAGTGACTTCGAGGAACTATCGGAGACCTTGATGGATTGTGAGGTTTTCATGTTGGTGGGATCATGACTTTGGGAAATCATGTAGGAGTGCCCGATGGACATGAGATTTGGATTTACGTAGGTGATTCTGGTTGGTATAATGCTGGATATGTCTGCATGATTCGGAGTAAGATTGGATTTAGACCTATGATCCTGATTATGATATCATGCTTCTCGCTGGACAATAACCTAGGAGATTGGATTATTTGTCGGAGTTGATTTAGGGATCTATATAGTCGTGATCTTGGAATTTACTTGACCCGGAGGATGGGAATTTGGTGGACATACTATCGTGATGCATAGTCCTTCCGAGTATTTGGGTATTATAGGGATTTGAGATCTTGTGGAACACCGTAGACATCAGATTTGTAGGATTGTTGGATTATGTGGTGATTGATGGGAATTACCGGGCTATTGGAGGTGATCTATAGGAAGGAAACAAATCTTGGAGTGGCATATGACGTGTTTCCTTAGATTGGTGATGCATTATCGTGAGCCTTGCAAGAATAGGTTGAGTGCTTGGATTGTGGAGTTTAATTTCAGCTCAGCAGCATGTATGATCTACCTTTGGATTTTAGAGGTAGGCATACATATGGATTTGGGGATCATAGACAGTATAGTTTTGTTAGACCGTCTCTTGAGAGTCATGAGGATAGGTATGGCATGAGTGGTGATTGAAGTTGGTCTCTGCGATAAGATGCTTTTTCGTTTGGAGTACTAGATATAGCTATTGGCATCTCAGAAACTGTGCTTAAGGATAAAATGATATAAGTTCACTCACTCACTAGAATCCTTGAAACCCTTAAGCCCCACCGAGCCACCACCTGGTCAGATTCTGACCACGGGCCTTGACTCAGAGTCAGGAAGGCCTCTGCAAATACTCAACCGAGACCACCACCAATAACCCAGCCTACCTGGCGTACCCCATAGACCTCATGGAGTGATTGGACAAGTTAGGTAACATCATTATTTGATGGCCTACTTGACTGCCCGAAGACAAAGAAGAGACGGACAGCTGGATGGAAGACTTTTGAAGACCGCCCTGTCAAGAAGGAAGATCTACACCGACCACCGTCATCAAGAAATAAACTTCCGTGTTGAAGACCGGGCGTATCTGCAAACCACTCCTTCCATAGGAACGCTCTCACCAAGATGTATCAAGGCTTGAAGGCACGATTCTGGTGGCACGAGATGAAAAGAGAGATTTGCAACCTATGTTGCAGAGTGTGATGTGTGCCAAAGGGTCAAGCTTAATATCAGCGACCTGCTGGATTGCTTCAACCACTCAAAGTTCCTGAGTGGAAGTGGGATAAGGTCGGAATGGACTTCGTCACTGGATTACCAAGGTCGAATAGAGGACATGACTCTATCTGGGTCATAGTCGATCATTTGACCAAGGTGGTCCATTTCATTCCTGTCAAGACCACTTATGATGGCAACCGGCTGGCAACTCTCTACATCGACCGAATCGTAAGTCTTCACGGCATTTCCCAAGGAGATTGTGTCAGATCGAGGAACCCAGTTCACCTCTAGGTTCTGGAAGAAGTTCCAAGCAGCCTTGGGAACCAAGTATCTTTCAGCACGGCTTTACACCCACAGACTGGAGGTCAGACTGAACGAGTCAATCAGATTCTCGAAGTAATGACTCCGAGCCCGTGTCTTGACATATGGAGCCAAGTGGGAGGATTGTCTTCCTTTTTGCCGAGTTCTCCTATAACCACAGTTACCAGTCGAGCCTTCAGATGGCACCATTTGAGGTGTTGTACGGACGCAGATGTCGCACACCCCTCAACTGGTCAGAGACTGGAGAAGGGCTAGTCTTGGACCGGATATTCTCCGCGCAGCGGAAGAGCAAGTCCAACTAGTCAGAGAACGTTTGATGGCAGCCAAGTCAAGGCAAAAGAGCTATGCTGACACTCTCCATCGGGACATGAGTTTCCATATCGGGGACCACGTGTACCTGCGGGTAACTCCTCTGAAGGGAAACAAGCGTTTCCACGTCAAGGGGAAGCTCGCACCAAGGTTCATTGGACCCTTTTGAGATCACTGCAAGTCATGTAGTAGACGGCTTCCCAGCTAGATCTACCACCTGAGATACTCTCCGTGCACCAATCTTCCACGAGCCCCCACTCTGGAAGTACTTCTTACCTCCTAGCTAGCCCGATGCCCGCAAGGACATCGATCACCGAGCCTTTGGCAGCTAACCCAACCTAACCTATGCAAGAGACCCCTCAGCAACCTCCATCAAGGAAGGCATCAAGCAAGCAGCCATACCATCAAGCACTTCAGGATTCCAAGGAGCACCGCTCGGAAGCAGAACCCACAAGGAGAAGTGAAGACTACCCCGTATCCAAGACTCCGCTTTTCTTTCCACGCCTAGTCTGGGAATCTCGGGGACGAGATTCTTGTAAGGGGGTAGGTCTGTCACACCCTGATTTTCATGTCACATTGCTTAAGCTAATTTTCATGTTAAAAATGTGGATTTGCAAAAACTTTTGAGTGTTTTTGACTTTGCTTGATTTGACTTTTGTCTGATGTTTGCTAGTGCTCTAAAAATCAAATAAATCCTCCAACTCTTATACTTCATCTCCTTGACCCAAAACCTTTTTCCAATGATCATGCCATGTGTATAGACCAGTATAAAATTTTCTTATAAAAATATTTTATCCAAATGGTATTTTCTAAAATTAGTTTTCCAAAAACCCCTGAATTGAGGTTTGCACTGCAAGTACCTTATTTAGGGTGTGAAAAATCTTTCAAAAAGTTTATTTGAATCCTATTAGATATAGGACTCCCAGAAACCACAAAACTATAATTTTAAAAGTTATTTTTATATTTTATTTAAAATCTTTTTATTAAGGCCAGAAATGGTCTTTAATAGGAAAAAATTATTTAATCATTTCAAAAATATTTGCCAAAATTCAGGGAGACTCATAGGACATATATTGTCCATATATAAGAGTTTCAGCACATGGTCGTGTTCAAAATATTGGGCAAATCCTTCCAATACCCTTTCTGGATATTTCAAGCTTTTGAAATATTTACAAAGGAAATATTCTCCAAAAATTACAGGGAAATTCTATCATGTCATATATGACATATTGGATGACCTTGCAAAGCCTCATGCCTTGTAGATCAAGGAAACATCCTCTAATCCCCTCAAAACCATTCTGTCCATATTTGAAGTTTGAGCAACTCTACATTGCCAAACTTGTCCAAATGCTCTCAAATTTGGTGCACATGCTAGAATGGCCTAATAAGGCATCTAGGCCAAATGGCACAAGAATTGGAATAGAGCAACTTGATCAGATCACCCCAAAACCCTTTCTGTTCAAATGCAAATTTGAGCAACTTTACATTGTCAACTTTTTATCTGGAGCCTCAAACTTTGTGGGCATGTTCATAACCCCAAACAATGATGCTACACCAAGTGGTGCATCAAGGGGAGATGAATTGCTTGACTGAAACATGGTGAAACCATTTCTGTTGATTTCTAGGGTTCACCAAAGTTACATTGGCCACTTTGCCCAAATGAGCTCAAATTTGGTTTAGGGGCCCAATTATATGTGACATTTTATCCTGTTAAGTCCCATGTCAAGTGGATGTCATTTGCCTCCCCAACACCTGATCAAACACCTTCTGCAAGTTTTCCAAAACAACTGTTTGGACCCCTTCCTCAAATTCCCTTTACCCCAAATTTCTACCACACCTTCCCCTGATCATACTCTACCCCCAGTAACTTCTCTATGGCCTCTGCTCAATTATTGGAGGGGGTAAAACCCCAAGTTACACTGCTAGACAGCAGTTTTCACCTCCTTCCTCACCTCTCTTCTCATCCCAGAGGCTCCCCAGAGCATCCAAGACTGCCTCCCCATTGTTTACTACTCCCTCTACCCCCTGGACACGGCTGGACACAAGAGGACACGCCAATGACACCGTGTGCATGCCATGGCGTGCAAAGTCCGTGCTCTGGAGCACGCTACAGTGCCCTGGCGCACTGTAGCCACCTCCAATCTGGGGCGCCCGACAGCCTTGGGCTTCCCCCTCGTGTCCCCCGAGGAGGCGTCGACGTTCGCAACACGCCGGGCGGTCGGCCCCCTCCTCTCTCCTTCTCCCTCGCCCCTGCTCGCACGCGCACCGGCCGACCCTATGCACCAGTGAGCGACCTCGCACGCGCGGCCTCTCTGGCGCCTCCCCGCTCCTCCTCTCTCTTCCTTTAGGCGTGGACCAGCTCCAGGAATGCCCTGGACATGCCCACTGCTGCCCCCGTGGCCTGCAACGACGGCAGCATGCTCGCCGGCGCACGGCGTCTCGGTGGACCAGCGCCCCCCCCCCCTACTTAAAAGGCACCCCGAGCCCCCCTTGCACCTCCTTTCGCCCCATCCCTCTCCTGTAGTCTCCCAAGCCATTTTGTTGCTCTCCCCGTGCCCTACGGCCTCCTCCCTGGCCGGAGCAGAGCCGCCGGCCGCCGTTTAAATCCGTGGGCCTCGCCCCTTCTTTCTTCCCTCTGATCACCTCCACACCCTCTCCTCGCCACCACCAACTCATCCCAGACTCCAGTTACTCCTTCCCCCGCCTCTTCCTCGATGTGCCAAGACCGCCGACGGTCGCCTCCGCGGTCATCCGAGCCGTCGCCGCTTCAGCCCTCCCCGGCATGCGTGCGATACATGGATGGGTGCGGCGTGCCCTCCTGAGCACGCCGGTGGGCGGAGCGTCGCCGGAGACGCGCTGTGGCCCCGGCAATCGCCGGCGGGAGCAGCTCACCCCACGGCGAGAACGCGCGGCGGGAGGTTGAAGATGGCCGGAGCGCCGGGTCCCACGCGTCAGCGACCTGGAAGCCAGGCCCACCCGTTTAAGTGGAGGCGGCATCAGCGCAGCCCACTTCCCCGCGCGGAAGCGCCTTTCCTGGCGGGCGCCTTCGACGTGGCCGGATCCCTGCGCGCTGCTGAGCAGATGGGCCGGCCCGGTGCACAGAAGCTCTAAGCCTCGCCCAGAGCACTGTATAAGGTTGAACCCTTATTCTTTTTCTTTTCTTTATTCTGTCAACTTCAAAAATCTCCCAAATATTCATATGAACTCCAAATTGCATGATTCAAATTTCCTATGGCTCCATAAATCATGCTCTACCACATGGTGCAACATGCACCTTATTCCAGAAACATTTCTTTCACAAATATTTATCAAATGCCTTTATTTCATTTCTGTGATAAACTTTAGAAAATCACAGAGAGCTCAATCTTGATCCAAATGCAGTGATTCAAATTCCTAGATGCTTGTCACATCCAAACTTAGTTTTGGAACATTTTTATTAATAGTTTATGTACCCCACCAAATAATGAGCCATTTCTTCACATGTATCAGCTTTGCAAAATCCTAGGAAATTCATCTGGATTCCAAATCCAGAAAAACCAACTCCTAAATGCTTCTAAAATCATGACTTGATGATGGGTACCTTTGCTCATCATTCAAGGAAATATTTATGTATACTTCTTCCAAATCCATACACCCTTTGGTTCCATCACATTGAAATGTTCCAAACTACCTATTGATCCAACACCTATGAAACCACCTTGGTTATTTTTCATATGACCAGAGGTATCCTAGAAAAGTCCAACTCCTATTTTTAGAGCACTTTTATTTTTGCCTTGTTGTGTTGCTTATTATGATTGTTTCCATCGTTAGTTGACGTAATAAACGGAGTATTCGGAGCTGGACCAGAAGATTTGAAGACTCGGAAGAATAAGGCAAGCAGCCCTTTGACCATGTTCAAGAAACCTTTTTATGCATGTCTCATAACACCTTATTATTCAATGCATCGGAATCATGTTGAGGTGGAAACCACTTTGGTTGCTACCTTTGTTACTTTACTGTTGAAACTTGCATCAAACATGACCCTACCTTCCTATGAGGGTTATGTGGGTGGGAGTAGTTAGGTTGCTTTAATAGTGGCTACGCAAATGGGACGGGTATATGCATGGTGATGGAGGCAGGATACTTTCAAAAGACTTTTTGAAAACCCCGTCGGGTGCCATTTATGCCCGAGGGAGATGGTGAGATGGGTAACCACTTGATGACGAAGTGGTGTACCGAGGAAAGTGTGTGTGTTTTGAAAAACGGATTGGTTTAAGTTGCGACCGTTATTCCAACCTTACATGCGCAACCACTCTACCCTTATATGGGAAAGGGCATTATTGATTACCTAGGTCGATACTAGCATGGTGCCCGCATTACTAGTGACGGGAGTGACATGAGGTCACTCTTGGGACGGGGTCGCGCTTGGATAGGCGGCCATGACTGTCTTTACAGGGCACCGGACACACCGTTGGTACCCCGTGCTTGTGATATGTGATGAATACGGAGCGAGTCTCCACAAATCTTGTGATGTGAAATGTGGGGCACGGGGCTGTTACCAATCGAGTGGACTCCATATTAGTGTCGCCTAGGGAAAGATAGTGATCGGGTGCTTACCCCGGGTACTTGAGGTACCGCGGGTCGTGGATGACACGGAAGTTCCCCGGATCTTGTGGGTAAAGTGTGCAACCTCTGCAGAGTGTAAAAACTATTCGAATAGCCGTGTCCACGGTCATGAACAGTTGGGTAACCGCTCTTGGGCTACGTCCAATGTTTGCGAAACCTGGTGTGTGTGTGTGAGGAAACAACACGATTCAGAGATATTGTTGATGATGTGATTCTTGAGGAAGTCACAATGAGCTTGAGCATGAGTTGATTACAACTCTTTCTCGATATTGATGTCTGTGACCTCCTGATACTTGTTACAGACACATGCATGCCCTTGTTATACGTTGATCATACTTGCACATGAAAAACTAGCTTTCCGCAAAACTGCCAACTTAGCAGTAGAGCCTTGCATAATTATTCTGTTATCACACTTGGGTTGCTTGCGAGTACATTCAATGTACTCATTGGCTTGCCACTGGTTATTTTATTGGCCAGGCATGAGAGAACAGGTTATGATGAAGATTTCTTGGTGACGAGCATGCGAGCTAGGACGCTTCCCAGTCAGAATGCCTGTAGGGTTAAAGGCAGATGGCATGGGTCCCAGTTGTCTTTGAAGATTTCCGCTGTGATGATATACTCAAGACCTGACCATTATGGTCCTATTTGTGTAACACGGTATGTAAGGATGTAAGACTCTTGTTATTCAGCTTCCGTGTGTTCAGTGAGCATTGATCTCTGGGATCACTGTACACGTGCATTCGGTGATCACGACTTATGAGTCGGGGTCCCCACACATAGGCCTTTCACAAGGTCTATCCACTCCACAAAAATTAACATGCTTATATAAAACTTCATTTTTAGGAATTGGATCATGCATGTTGCAATCATCATGAACAATTTCATTTTCTTTGCAAATCTCTTTAAAAGGTTCATGATGCTTGATCCAATCCTCCTTAGGCATATTAAGATGTGAAGCAAAAGATTTGAGGAAATCAACAAGGAGTTGAGAATCAAGCCCAAACTTAGCACTAAACTTATTAAAACTTGTAGTTTCAACAAAGTACTTAATGCAATCATACTCATAAATTATACCTGACTCTTTACCTTTGTCGATCTCCCAATCTTCAGTGTTGCGTTGAATTCTTTCAAGGAGTTCCCATTTAGCATCAATCTTTTCGTTTGTGAAAGAACCCATAGAGGAAGCATCGAGCAAATCTTTATCTTGTCGAGAGAGCCTCGCATAGAAATTAGTAATAATCATATCTTTGGGGAGCCCATGGTTAGGACATTTTAGCATTAACGTTTTCAGTCTCCCCCAAGCTTGAGCTATGCTCTCTCCGTCATGAGGATAGAAATTATAAACATAATTCCTATTCTCATGGACTTCATGAAGAGGATAAAACTTGGAGTAAAAGAGAGACTGGATCTCTTCCCAATCCAGCAGGTGAGAGTCATCTAGTAGCCTATACCATTCCAATGCTTTTCCTTTCAGTGACAAGGCAAATAATTTCCTCATGACTCCATCTCTTGTCAAACCTGAAATCTTAAACAACTCACAAAGTTCTGTAAGTTTCAACAAATGAATACTAGGATTGACTGTCCCATCATAACAATCATTCCTAATTATTTCAATTATCCCAAGTGGTATTTGGAACGGGATACATTCAGTAGGTGGAGGAAACTTCTCTACCACGGGTGTGGTAAAGCGGCCTTCCCCAAGCAGCGGACTAAGAATGCGGTTTTCCATAAACATAACTAGTGAAACTAAAAACAAGAAACGAAAAGATTTAATTGCAAGATCTAAAGATATACCTTCAAACACTTACTTCCCCGGCAACGGCGCCAGAAATAGCTTGATGTCTACACACGCTTCTATTCTTGTAGACTATGTTGGGCCTCCAAGCGCAGAGGTTTGTAGGACAGTAGCAATTTCCCTCAAGTGGATGACCTTTGGTTTATCGAACTCAGGGAAGTAGAGGTTGAAGATGGTCTCTCTCAAACAACCCTGCAACTAAGATACAAGAAGTCTCTTGTGTCCCCAACACACCTAATACAACTAGGAGTTGTATAGGTGCACTAGTTCGGTGAAGAGATGGTAAAATAAGGATGATAGGAGTGGCAAAGCAAAGTAATATAAATCTGTAATAAAAAGTGCAGCAAGAAAACAAGTGGTAAACGTGAGCACAAATGGTATTGCAATGGTGGAAACAAGGCCTAGGCATCATACTTTCACTAGTGGCAACTCCCAACAACATTGACATAGTCTAATCACATGATATTTCCCATAAAACATGCAATGGAGACGCACTCGGAGGTCATTCCTTTGTGGTCAAGACAGGACGAGAATTGTGTAGGGCTACAAAAGCACACCTCAAAGTTCGTAGTTCTCAATCTATGGATTTCCCAATGTCACCGCGGCCATCCAAAGAGAGTACCACAATCACCACAACATATCTCCAGGATAGTCAAAGAAAAGCACCAAGAGACTCTCAATCTTCAATCAACACACAAAAGAGGAAATCACTCATGAAAATATTCTTCTAATCCATGTCCAATAGACCGTTGTCACCTTGGTCTCAGGGATTATACTAGATAAAGACAAGTGAGTACATCCATTCAATACATAGAGGAAGGGGAAATATCATGGGATCTCCCTAGATTAACATAGCCTATGATCACAACGAAGATCACATCATGGGAGAGAGAATTGACCACATAGCTACTGGTAGAAACCTCAGCCCCGAGGAGGAACTACTCCCGCATCATGGAGGGAGGAAGCAACGTCGATGGAGATGAATCCGGGGGCACTTCCCCGTCCCGGCAAGATGCCGACACAGAATTCTGGTCCCCCGAAACTTGGTGGCGATGGCGGCGGAGATCGGAATTGCTTCTGGAGAAAAGGGTTTCGCAATCAGGGTTTTCGCGATGGGAGAATAAATAGGAGGCCAAGTGGGGCACCAGAGGAGGTGGGAGGACCCCAGGCGGCCCCCCGGCGTGGCCAGGGGTGGGGCCGCGCCATCAGGGCGCCTGGGGCCCCTCTGGCCCCACTTCTGGCGCATGGAAGCTTCTGGAGCGCTGATTTTTTACATATTTTTCCCGGAATTTTTCTTATATTTTTCCCGGAATTTTTCTGGCAATTTAAGTAATGGGAAAAACTGAAATACAAAAACAGTAGAAAACAGAAACTGGCACTGGGGTGCACTGAGTAATAGGTTAGTCCAAATATGATCAAAAGTGTATGAACGTGTATCAAAATCATAGCAATATCACCCAAAACATGCATGAAGCAAGCAGAAATTATAGATACGTTTGGGACGTATCACTTTTCTACCTTAGGGTCCGCGAAATACCGCTGCAGACGAGGAGTGATCGGAAAGTACCACACCACTTTTCAAGGAGCTTTCTTCCTCTTCTTGTATCGAGTGACACCGCACACCGGACATATGGTAGACTCCGCGTGCTCGTCCGGTAAATGATGCAATTGCTCATGCACACATGGTATTTCACGTGCGGTAAATCCAGAGGACACACGATTTTCTTTGCCTCCTCGAAACTGGTCGGGCACTTGTTCCCCTTGGGAAGACGTTCGTGCCAGAATGACATGTTCTCGTCGAAGCATGCGTCGGTAATTTTGTGCTTTACCTTCATCTCCAGAGCCATGAGCGTTACTTTCAGGCGGGTATCCTCGGGCCTGCATCCTTCATACAATGGAGTAACCGCGTCTATCTCCAGTTGATCCATCTTGGCTTTCTCTCGGGCGGCAGCTCTTGCGTTATCCGTTTGCTTGAGAAGCAGCTCTTGAATATGAAGGTCCTGCACCCAGCCCATCGATGGTCCAGCGTCGTCTGCTCCACTGGCATGATCATCTTCATGATCATGCCCGTCATCTGCTCCAGCATCTTCCTCATCATCATGTCCTGCATCTTCTACATGATGACTGTGTACAGCATCACCGTCGTGATCATCTCCTCGAGATTCTTCGTCTTCTCGCCCGCCCGAGCCGCGGTGGTTGTCTTGCTGCCCTTCCTCATTTCTTGCCCGACCCCCATGGACGACTTCGTAGTCATCTTCATCACCTTGCCACCGATAGCCATCCATGAAACCACGCAAGAGCAGGTGGTCCTGCACCTGCCCGGAATCCGGGTCCACAATAAGGCTCTTCACCTTGCATCTTCGACACGGACATGTTATCTCCGTCTCGTTATTCTGAAGCATCTCGGCCTTCACGGAGCTCAAAAACCTATTCACGATGCCTTCGGTCATCGTGCGGACCATGGTCGCCTGCGGGGTAGAGCAAAATGATATTTTAGAACCAAGAAAAAATTTGGCATGACTTTCCCTAAAAATAGGACCAAAAAGAATGCATAATGCCAAAATTCTCGCCGAAACGGAAATCAATCAACATTCTGGCAAAATATTGGCAACTATCGCATTTCAAATACCGGTACACCTGCAAACACAAACATATATGCAACACCACAAACATATGCAACACCACGAACATACATAGATCTAGCTAGGCCATAAAAAGTGCATGTGCACATTGTTGGAGGGAGAACAACATAAAGATAGCTTCCCCCTTACGTACCTATCAAAAAAGGTAATTTAACCACTTAATTTGAATGAATCTATGGTGGAAATGAGGTGACAAAGAGGAGGCAGCCAAGACAAGCTTTGGAGGAGGAGGTGGAGAGAATGAAGTGGGGAGAAAGTGAGTGGGTAGGAGTGCTGTCCAAAATGTGCCCAGTTACTAATGGCGCACCATCTCCAAATGCGCCATTAGTAACCCAGATTACTAATGGCGCACATGCTGGTGGTGCGCCATTAGTAGTTTTGCAACAAAAAACAAAAAAAAAACATACTAATGGCGCATTGTGGGACAGTGCGCCATTACTAGTTTAAACTAGTAATGGCGCACTGTTGCACAGTGCGCCATTAGTAGTTTTGCAAAAAAAACAATATAATAAAAAAACAATAGTAGTGGCGCACTCTGTGACTGGTGCGCCATTACTAGTTACAACTAGTAATGGCGCACTCTGTCTGGATGCGCCATTAGTATGTTTGGAAAAGAAAAAAATTGATACTAATGGTGCACCATGAGCCCGGTGCGCCACTAGTGTATTCCACACTAATGGCGCACCAGCACGTGGTGCGCCATTAGTATATACTAATGGCGCACCGCATGTCTGGTGCGCCATTAGTATCCATCCCATCTATAGCCCTTTTCCTAGTAGTGCCACTAGAGGAACGACAACATACATCTCATCAAAATATCGAACGAATACCAAATTCACATGATGACTTATAACAAGACTTCTCCCGTGTCCTCAGGAACAAAAGTAACTACTCACAAAGAATATTCATGTTCATGATCAGAGGGGTATTGAATGACATTAAGGATCTTAACATATGATCTTCCATCGAATAAACCAACTAGCATCAACTACAAGGAGTAATCAACACTACTAGCAACCCACAAGTACCACTGAGGCTTTGAGACAAAGATCAGATACAAGAGATGAACTAGGGTTTGCGAGGAGATGGTGTTGGTGAAGATGTTGATGGAGATTTGATACGTCCATTTTGCATCATGCTTATATATCGATATTTATTGCATTATGGGCTATTTCTTCACATTACGTCACAATACTTATGCATTTTCTCTCTTATTTTACAAGGTTTACATGAAGAGGGAGAATACTGACAACTGGAATTCTGGGCTGGAAAAGGAGAAAATATTAGAGACGTATTATTCACAACTCCAAAAGTCCTGAAAGTCCACGAAAGTCAGTTTTGGAATATATTAAAAATATTGGGCGAAGAAAGCACCAGAGGGGGCCACCCACTGTCCACGAGGGTGGAGGGAGCGTCCTAGCCCCCTGGGTGCACCCCCTGCGTCGTGGGCCACCTGGAAGCCCCCGATGCCCATCTTCTGGTGTAAGGTATCTTTTTCCCTAAAAACAGAAGAAAGCTATTGGGACGAAGCACCGCTGTCTCGAGGCGAAACCTTGGCGGAACCAATCTAGGGCTCCGGCGGAGCTGTTCTGCCGGGGAAACATCCCTCCGAGAGGGGGAACTTGTCACCATCGTTATCACCATCGATCCTCTCATCGGGATGGGGTCAATATCCATCAACATCTTCACCAGCACCATCTCCTCTCAAACCCTAGTTCATCTGTTGTATACGATATTTGTCTCAAAACCTCAGATTAGTACATGTGGGTTGCTAGTAGTGTTGATTACTCCTCGTAGTTGATGCTAGTTGGTTTATTCGGTGGAAGATTATATGTTTAGATCCTTTATGCACATTAATATTCCTATCAGTATGAACATGAATATGATTTGTGAGTAGTTACGTTTGTTCCTGAGGACATGGGAGAAGTCTTGTTATAAGTAGTTATGTTAATTTTGTATTTGTTTGATATTTTGATGAGATGTATGTTGTCTTTCCTCTAGTGGTGTTATGTGAAGTTCGGCTACATGACACTTCACCATTGTTTGGGCCTAGGGGAAGGATTTGGGAAGTAATAAGTAGATGATGGGTTGCTAGAGTGATAGAACCTTAAACCCTAGTTTATGTGTTGCTTCGTAAAGGGGCTTATTTGGATCCATATGTTTCATGCTATGGTTAGGTTTACCTTAATTCTTCTTTCGTAGTTGCGGATGCTTGTGAGGGGGGTTAATCATAAGTGGGATGCTTGTCCAAGGAAGGGCAGTACCCAAGCACCGGTCCACCCACATATCAAATTATCAAAGTAACGAACGTGAATCATATGAGCATGATGAAAACTAGCTTGACGATAATTCCAATGTATCCTCGGGAGCGCTTTCCTTTATATAAGAGTTTGTCCAGGCTTGTCCTTTGCTACAAAAAGTATTGAGCCACCTTGCTGCACCTTGTTTACTTTTGTTACTTGTTACCCGTTACAAATTACCTTATCACAAAACTATCTGTTACCGATAATTTCAGTTCTTGCAGAGAATACCTTACTGAAAATTGCTTGTCATTTCCTTCTGGTCCTCATTGGGTTCGACACTCTTACTTATCGAAAGGACTACGATAGATCCTCTATACTTGTGGGTCATCAAGACTCTTTTCCGGAGCCGTTGCTGGGGAGTGAAGCGTCTTTGGCAGGTGGAATTTGGTAAGGAAAATTTCTATAGTGTGTTGAAATTTACCGTCACTTGTTACTATGGAAAATAATCCTTTGAGGGGCTTGTTCGGGGTATCTTCACCCCGACCAGTAGAGCAAAGAGTTGCTCCTCAACCTACTGAACCTACTGAAAATGTTTACTTTGAAATTCCTTCGGGTATGATAGAGAAACTGCTAGCTAATCCTTTTACAAGAGATGGAACATTACATCCCGATATGCACCTAATCTATGTGGATGAAGTTTGTGGGTTATTTAAGCTTGCAGGTATGCCCGAGGATGTTATCAAGAAGAAGTTCTTCCCTTTATCTTTGAAGGGAAAGTCATTGACATGGTTTAGGCTATCTGATGATATTGGATCATGGAACTACAACCGATTGAAATTGGAATTTCATCAGAAGTTTTATCCAATGTATCTGGTTCATCGTGATCGTAATTATATATATAATTTTTGGCCTCGCAAAGGAGAAAGTCTCGCTCAAGCTTGGGGGAGGCTTAAGTCAATCTTATATTCCTGCCCCAATCATGAGCTCTCAAGAGAAATTATTATTCAAAACAATTATGCTCGGCTTTCTCTCAATAATCGCTCCATGCTCGATACTTCTTGTACTGGTTCTTTCATGATGAAGACTATTCAATTCAGATGGGACTTATTGGAAAGAATTAAACGCAACTCTGAAGATTGGGAACTCGACAAAGGTAAGGAGTTAGGTATAACACCTAAGTTTGATTGTGTTAAATCTTTTATGTATACCGATGCTTTTCGTGAATTTAGCACTAAATATGGACTTGACTCTGTGATAGTATCTTCTTTCTGTGAATCATTTGCTACTCATGTTGATCTCCCTAAGGAGAAGTGGTTTAAATATCATCCTCCCATCGAAGTAAAAGTAGTTGAACCTATTAAAGTTGAAGAAAAGACTATCACTTATAATGTTGATCCTATTGTTCCTACCGCCTATATTGAGAAACCACCTTTCCCTATTAGAATAAAGGATCATGCTAAAGCTTCAACTGTGGTTCGTAAGAGTAATGCTAGGACACCTACACCCTCTGAGCAAATTAAAGTTGAACCTAGTATTGCCATGGTTAAGGATCTATTGGTCGACAATATTGATGGACATGTTATTTACTTCTGTGATGAAGCTGCTAGAATTGCTAGACCCGGTACTAAAAATAAACATAGACCTGTTGTTGGCATGCCTGTTGTTTCTGTTAAAATAGGAGATCACTGTTATCATGGCTAATGTGATATGGGTGCTAGTGTTAGTGAAATACCTTATACTTTATATAAATAAATCATGCAAGATATTGCACCTGCTGAGATAGAAGATATTGATGTTACTATTAATTTTGCCAATAGAGATACTATTTCACCAGTTGGGATTGTTAGAGATGTTGAAGTCTTTTGTGGGAAAATTAAATATCCTACTGATTTTCTTGTTCTTGCTTCCCCACAAGATGACTTTTGTCCCATTATATTTGGTAGACCTATCTTGAATATTGTTAATGCTAAGATATATTGCGAAAAGGATATTGTTACTGTTGGTTTAGGGGATATGTCTCATGATTTTAATTTTGATAAATTTCATAGACAACCCCATGATAAAGAATTGCCTAGTAAAGATGAAATTATTGGTCTTTCTTCTATTGTCATGCCTCCTAATGATCCTTTAGAACAATATTTGCTAGACCATGAAAATGATATGTTTATGAATGAAAGAAGGGAAATAGATGAAGTATTCTTTAAACAGAGACCTATTTTGAAACACATCTTGCCTATTGAAATTCTAGGGGATCCTGCAGCACCCAAGGGTGATCCCGTGTTTGAGCTTAAACCATTACCTGATACTCTTAAATATGCTTATCTTGATGAAAAGAAGATATATCTTGTTATTATTACTGCTAACCTTTCAGAGCAGGAAGAAGAGAAATTATTGAAAACTCTGAAGAAGCACTGTGCTTCTATTGGATATACTCTTGATGATCTTAAGTGCATTAGTCCCACTCTATGCCAGCACAAAATAAAATTGGAGAAAGACGCTAAATCGGATGTTGATCACCAACGACGGTTAAATCCTAAGATGAAAGAAGTGGTAAGAAATGAAATACTAAAGCTTCTGGAGGCAGGTATAATTTATCCTGTTGCTGATAGTCAGTGGGTAAGTCATGTACATTGTGTCCCTAAGAAGGGAGGTATTACTAGTGTTCCTAATGATAAAGACAAATTGATCACACAAAGAATTGTTATAGGTTATAGAATGGTAATTTATTTCCGCATATTAAATAAAGCTACTGGGAAGGATCATTACCATTTACCTTTGTCGGAGATATTGACCACGGGTGTCCTCATCGACCACCCATGGTATTTCAAGACAATTGGGGGCCGCCTGTTATCCCCCAGCCATCTGCTCATCGGGCCACCTCCTGGAACAGTTTACCACAGGAGCCGACTGCCAGCAGGCGGCAGGGGCCCAAACAGGCAGCAGCCCCATAGCCGACAGCTAGCAGACGGTCCTACGCCTCTCCCTTGGGATGCGTGCTGGGGACCACTGTACAGCTGAGGCATGGCCACAGTTGAGCATGTCCTTAGAGAATCTATAAGGGCATGGCTACAGTGAATGTGTACCCTATGGGCGCCTCTTAAGCGGCATATCACTGTAGCCATGCTGCTAGTGACCAAGCTTCGGTCAGAGGAAGCCACGATCCCACTACCCACAGACGGCGGGGCCAGCAGGCGGCTGGCCCCACCGGCCAGTGGGTGAGTCAGAAATAAGCAGCCCCTGGCAGGCGGCCGGGGGAGGTGGCCCGCCTGTTAGCAGGCGTCTCACCGTACCCTAGGAGTCTGAACCTCATCAAGATGACAAGACAGGACGTGGCGGCAGTGTACGGCGGGATACGGCGGCACTGTAGCCACTTCCCTCCTGACAGTGCTGCCGTCAGCAGAAGCACACCTATAGTAAAAGGCAATCACATGGGCCCGCAGACGGCGGGCCCCAGCAGACAGGCAGCAAGGCCGGCACCCGAAGACACTGACGTCTGGGTGCCATTCCGCCGAGATTACTATTGTACCCCTGGGGGGTAGGCGTATATAAACCCCCAGGGTCCTCCATGAGGAGGGGTTGGTTAGTTGAAATCTAGAAGGAAGAGAGACACGTAGAGAGAGATAGAGAGAAACCCTAGCGATCATCCCAATTCCCTAGAGCGAAGGTAGTGAGCTAGCCTTGCTCTTCTTCCTCCTCTAGACGACACAGCTCAAGGAGCAACCTTGTAGCTACCCTAGTGACATTAGTCATGACGCGAAGTCCCCGCAGAGCAGGACTAGGGGTGTTATCTCCACGGAGAGCCCCAAACCTGGGTAAGATTCGTAGGCGTCCTAAGTTCCGCCTTATCCCGCTTCTAGGGCCCAGCGACGTTCTATTGTCCCCATGCATGATAAGCCACCCGTTGGCATATGTCGCACCAACACCCCGACATTTGGCGCCCACCATGGGGCAAGGTGCACCGTCATCCGGAGACATGTTCTGGACGGGAACTTTGTTCCTTCCTGGCGAGCACATCCATCCTGGTACGCCCGCAGGCATGGATATCGGGATGCTTCGCGGCGCTGAGGCCGCATGCGCCGCGAGCGGACTCGCCGACCTTCTCGTCGGCGTCCACATTCATGACGAGCCCTCTCCGGCGGTAGAGCCAGTTGCTCCAGAGAGTTGCCTCGTCGAGCTCCTCGACGAGCTCCACATCGTCGACGAGCACGCCTCTGATGTAGAGTTAGTGGGCTCTTCTGACCCACCAGTAGGCATGATCATCGACCTTGACGCGGAGCCCGTCGATTCCTTCCCCGAGCACATGGTGATCATCGACGACCCCCTCCTCGCTCTAGCAGGTGGCAGCACCGTCACGGAGGTGCTCGCCACCGGCCACGACGAGCCGTCCGGCGGGTCGGGTCAAGACCCGCTCCAGGCCGCCCTGCAGAACCTCGCCGCACCCATTGCGGCGAGGGCAGACGGCGCGGCGCTGGAGGCACTCCACGTCTCGCTCCTCGACAGCGCCAACAAGCTGGCCGCTTCTCGACGCCTCACTGAAGCCTACCGCCGCGATATGGACAGTGCCATAGGCGGCACGCCGACTGCTGGCGAGCCTAGCCGGGCTAGTGTAGTTCGCGATCGCGGCGGGGTGCTGGCACACATGCTGGGGGCCCTACGGCCCGTGTACCTCACTCCGTCGGAGAACCTAAGGGCTGCCCAGGCGGCAGTCGACGAGCTGGGCCACTTGGAGGGAGACGAGCTTCGCTGCATGACTCAGCGCACCCGCCAGCTCCTCGACGCGGCAGCTGCGCAGCAGGAGGCCCGTCACAGGGCATCAGAGGCCGGCGCGCAGGCAGATAACCACCCCCTTCGGCGTGAGCAAGGAGCCACGTCCCGCTCTCCAACAGTCAGCGTCCCCAATCGGCGTGACTCAGAGCCGGCTGCTAATCGCAGCCGACAGACTCGCATCACCATCGAGCGCGACGAAGACGGCCGCCCAAGGGTCGTAGAGCGGTGAGAGGAACGCCCGCCTCCTCCTCGACGGGAGAGGCGTGTGTCTCCTCCGCATGTTGACCACCCCTCTCTAGCAAGCCGCTTGGGCCTCCGCGAGGGAGTCGGGGAGAACGACGCCCGCCACCGCCTTGACCGACTGGCTCGCTCCCAGGCGGTCGAAGAAGAAGATGACCTCGGCCCAGCTTGCTTCGGCCCCCGCATCCATAACGAGCCTTTCCCTAAGGGCTTCTCACTCCCCAGGGATACCCCCAAGTACAACGGATCAGTGAAGCCAGAGGACTGGCTGGTAGATTACTCCATAGCCGTCAGCATAGCAACCGGCAACAGGTGTGTTGCGGTGAAGTACGTGCCACTCATGCTCCAGGGCACGGCCCGGACGTGGCTGAACAGCCTCAAACCCAACAGTATCAACGGCTGGTTGGACTTCACCGACGCCTTCACTCGCAACTTCACCAGCACCTACAAGCGTCCTCCCAAGCCGCGCCAGCTCTCCTTATGCGTTCAAGGCCCAGATGAGTCAACCCGTGATTACCTGACGCGTTGGGCAGAGCTGCGCAACTCTTGCGAGGGAGTGCACGAGGTACAAGCCATCGAGTATTTCATGGCCGGGTGCAGAGAAGGCACCCTACTCAAGAACAAACTCCTCTATGACGAGCCCGCCACGCTGGACAAGCTGTTGAGCATAGCAGACAAATATGCCACTGTCGACTCTTCCATGAAGACCGAGCTGCAAGTGGATGCTTCCGAAAAAATGACTCTCCCAGCTCCCAAAACGCCGGCTGGAGAGTCCAGCCGACGCCAGCAGCCGAACGATCACAAGCGCAAGACCCACGCGCCGACTGCCAACAGACGGCTGGTAGCAGCAGTTGACGGCCAGCAGCCAGAAGCACAAGCGGGACCCAAGCGCCAGAAGGGCGGCAAGCCTGCCTGGCAGCCGGCTTTCTCCTTCGACCAAGCCCTGGATGCTCCCTGCAAATTTCGCAGCGGCGCGAAGCCTTGCAATCACACCACACGAACGTGTCATTGGCTCACACGGATTGCCAGAGGGGAAGCTCTACCACCGCCGCCTGCTGGGCAGTCGGCCCCGCCTCCCAATACACCGGCTGCTCGTCCGGGTGGCCAGGTCCAGGACGTGTTCCCTGAGGAAAACGGAGCCTACGTCGTCTTCACAAGCCAAGCGGATGATAGGCACAGCCGGCACGAGCAGCGTAGAGAAGTCAACACAGTTGCCATTCAAGCCCCAGAATTCATGCACTAGTCTGAGAGGCCCGTCAGCTAGAGCCGTGAAGATCACCCGGCTGTCATGCCTTCACCAAGGGCCTTTGCCTTGGTTCTGGATGCAACTCTCTCCACCGACAGGCGAGCCTGTCATTTCTCCCAAGTGCTGGTAGATGGCGGCAGCAGCATCAACATCATGTACCGTGATACCACGGAGAAGTTGGGCATCAAAGAAAAATAGCTTCAGCCTACCAGGACTGTGTTCCACGGCATCATGCCAGGCCTCTCTTGCTCACCAATCGACAAGGCCAAGATTGATGTCCTGTTTAGTGACAAGAAACATTTCCGGATGGAGCCAGTCTGGTTTGAAGTGGTGAACCTGGAAAGTCCCTATCACGTGATTTTGGGCCGGCCAGCTCTTGCAAAGTTCATGGCAGTACCCCATTATGCCTACCTCAAGATGAAGATGCCGGGTCCCAAGGGAATAATCACCATATCCGGGGACTATGACAAGTCCATCGCATGTACGACTGCCAGCAGCCGTCTGGTCGAGTCCCTCGTCGTAGCTGAAGAAAAGCGCCGCCTAGAACGGCTGGTGGCAATGGCTGGCGAGCAGCCAGCCATACCAGCCGACCCCAGGGAGGCGGAGCCGCAAGGCTCGTTCTAGCCTGCCAAGGAGACAAAGAAGATTGCCTTGGACCCATCTCACCCAGAGCGATTTGCTGTCATAGGATCAAACCTAGACCGCAAATAGGAAAGGGAGCTCGTCGATTTCCTCCGTGAGAATCGGGACATCTTTGCATGGGCCCCCAAAGACATGCCGGGTGTCCCGACGGATTTCGCCGAGCACAAGCTACATGTGAGAAAAGATGCAAAGCCTGTCAGGCAGTCGCTCTGCCGCCTGTCAGAAGAGAAAAGAAGAGTTGTTGGGGAAGAGGTCGCCCGCCTGCTAGCAGCCGGCTTCATTATGGAAGTTTTCTACCCAGAGTGGCTCTCAAACCCAGTCCTAGTGCTGAAGAAGAACAAGAAATGGCGCATGTGCATTGATTACACCAGCCTCAACAAAGCCTGCCCTAAAGATCTGTTTGCTCTGCCGCGCATAGTTCAAGTGATTGACTCCACAGCCGGATGCGAGCTGCTGTCATTCCTTGATGCTTATTCCGGGTACCACCAGATCAAAGTCGATCCGGCTGACCGTCTGAAGACCACCTTCCTCATGCCATTTGAAGCCTTTTGCTACCTAACCATGACGTTCGGCATGAGAAATGTCGGCGCCACCTTTCAGTGTTGCATGTGATTTGTTCGGCTGGATCGAAGAGCTGTCGTCTGTCCTCTGGAGTCTCGGGACAACTCTGAACAAATCAACCGGCTTCACTCCTTTCTTCCTTGTTTATGGGGCCGAGGCTGTCATCCCAACAGATGTTGAGTTTGACTCGCCTCGTGTCACCATGTACACAAAAGCCGAAAACAAAGAAGCACGAGAAGACGGCATGGACCTGCTGGAGGAGGCCCGGTTGGTAGCACTCAGCCGATCCACCATCTATCACCAGGGTCTCCGCCGCTATCACAGCCGGCGGGTCAAGCCACGTTCCTTCCGTGAGGGGGACCTTGTGCTCCGGCTGATCCAGCGAACAGCCGGCCAACACAAGCTCTCGGCTCCTTGGGAACAACCGTTCATCATTAGCAAGGTTCTAGGCAACGACGCCTACTACCTCATCGATGCCCAGAAGCCAAGAGCACGCAAGATAGACGACTCGGGCAAGGAGTCAGAGCGCCCGTGGAATGCAAACCTACTTCGTCGCTTTTATAGCTAAAACACAGTATGTGTCGCGCTATCTACTTTATTTTGCGAACCAATGGGACGCTCGAGGAGTTCTCGGGGACTGCCCAAACGTTTATCTATATGATAAGAATTATGCATGTGAATGAGTGTTGTTCATTCCTTTGTCCGGCACCGGAGCCTAGCAGACGGCCCGGGGACTGGCCGCCTAGCCCTATGTTTAAAACTTTTCCTTAACAGTCGGACAAGTAATATGATGGCATCCAAGCCCTCTCCCGCCTTCAGTCACAGACTCGCAGAACGTGGATGTCCGACTGGTGGGAATTAAAGGCAAGAAGCAGTGCCCACATGAAAAATGGCTAAGGAAAACAAACATAGGGCAAGAAGGCCCTTCATACAAATTGACCGGCTATTGTGCAGCCGGCCAGCCGGCTTCTGGCTTAGCTACACTGCCTTCCAGAGGGCGGGATACTTGCCTACCCGGAAAACAGCTACGTACCTGACCCAGCCGCAGAACCACAGAGAGGCTGTCTGGCTGGCAGGACAGCGGTTAAAGGAGACAGCAAAAGAAAATCGCCCTAAGGAACAAAGGACGGTGCTAATCTCAGAACCCGGCAAATTGCATAAACACATGCAGCATTAAAAGAATATCTACATCAAAAAGGCCTCGAGGGCCGCCTCCCAGCAGTAGCTTACTGATACACCCAGTGGGTGGAATTGTTCGGACTAATCCTACCAAGTCTTAAGAAAAAACAGGAATTAAGAGATACAAGAATGACGCCTAAGGCGCAGCAGGCGGAGCGGGTGGCACGACGGAGCCGGCTGCTGAGGGAGTCGTCTGATGGGTCTCGGCCTGGCTACCTCCTGCAGCAGGCGGCGCAACCCCACCAGGCCTGCTTGTAGAGGTTTGGTCGGGCTGATGACCAGCAGACGGATCCGCCTCCTGGGAGCTGGCCTCCTCGTCGCTGTCTCCCTCCTCCTCGCCTTCATCACTCGAGGCGATCTCTTCATCCAGCTCCTCCGACGCCGCCAAGTCCAGCCCGAAGTTGCTTGGTGGCACCACATGACCATTCTCATCCAGCTCTAGGACGAAAATGGCGGTGTCAGCATACTCAGCAAGAGCGGCGGCGCGCTTGGCGAGATCTCCTTGCACTGCAGCCAGTTTGGGCTCAGCCTCCACGCGGAAGGTCTTCAGCTGGGCGAGATTCAGGTCTGGGTACCAGCCCTTGGCAAGTTCCAGGGCGGTCCGCGCACCAGCCCTCGCTGCGGCGCCTTTCCAGGCCTCGAAGCGGTGGCCGGCCACCTCCAACCAGTCGGCAGTCCGGCTGGGAGTGCGGAGTACTAGAATGCCCGGCTAGAGGGCGGCCAGCACTTGATCACCAGCACATTGCAGGCAGCGAAGCAGGCGGTGGGCTGGCTGGAGGCGCGCCTTGACAGCAAGAAGCTATTCGGCGGGAGTCCTAGGCGTGTTGGGCGCAATCAGCCGGCCCGCCTTGCGCCTCTCATCGTGCTGGGCCTCGATGGCCTAGCTGGCGGCCACAGAGTGGCCCGGAAAGAATTCTGCAAGAACTAGATAAAGAGTCAAAAGAAAGAGAGCTAGCTGCACCAAACGGCAAGAACAAGAAAGAGGGGCAGGCGTCTTACTGTCGACCATGTCTGCAATGGCCCCATAGCCGTCTTGCAGAGCCGCCTCCTTCTCGGCCCAGTTCGAGCGCTCGGTCTCGAACTCTGCCCGAAGGAGCATCTCGACGTCCAAAAACTTCCTGAGCTCCGCCTTGTGCGTCGCCGCCTGGGCTGCCAGCTGCTTGGCCAGGCGGTCACGGTCCTGGGCAGCGAGATCGCGCTCCCGCTCCTTGGCGGTGAGTTCTGACTGGACCTCGCCCAACTGGTTGCGGAGGTTGGTCGCAACCGCTGGCAAGAGAAGAAGAAGAACACCAACATCAGCAAAAATATAACCTTGGATTTCCAAGCCGCCTCCTCAGCAGCCGGCTCGGAACTCTGGGACTACACCCAGCGGGTGCGCTGACGCGCCCCCGCAAGGAGGAAAGAAACACTCACACTGGCTGGCTGCCAAAGCAGACCACAGTTGCGCCAGCTCCTGATGCTGGGCGTTGAAGGAGGCCACCCGAAGGTTGTGGTAATCCTGCAAGCAAGACACAAATTAGCCCGCAGAGTACAACATGGAGTTCCAAGCCGCCTGCTCAGCAGCCGACTCGGAACTCGGGGACTACACCCAGTGGGTGCGCTAACGTGCCCCCACGGAAGAAATTGAAGGCATAAAAGCAAAAAACATGGATTCAACGTACTCGAACAGAAGTTCGTGTAGCCACGAACTCCCGCATCACCGTCTGCACGACTTTGCTCAGAGAGTTGAAACGGTCGAGGACGTCTCGCGACACGACAATCAGCGCACCGCCGCCTCCGGGTGTCCATCCTAATGGCGCCGCGCTAGTAGCGTCGCTCTTCGGCAACGACGAGCTGGCGCCGCCGGCTTCTACCCACCGCAGTAAGGAGACTGCCCTCGCAGGGCGCGGGTGATACGTCTCCAACGTATCTATAATTTTTTATTGTTCCATGCTATTATTTATGAAGTCTTGGATGTTTAATGGGCTTTATCATTCACTTTTATATCATTTTTGGGACTAACCTACTAACCCAAAGGCCCAGTCCAGATTGCTGTTTTTTGCCTATTTCAGGGTTTTGCAGAAAAGGAATATCAAACGGAGTCCAAACGGAATGAAACCTTCGCGAGAGATATTTTTCGAGGAAATCACGCTCGGGAATCTTCGGGACCAAGTCAGGGGACGAAGGGCCAGCCCTCGAGGGTGGGGGCGCGCCCCCCATCCCCGGGCGCGACCCCCTGCCTCGAGGCTGGCCCACACGGCCCCCGGTGCCTGATGGCTTCTCGCCCCTCGTTGGTTACCCCAAGTGGAAGGTTTGAGATGTAGCGTAGCGGCAAATTTCCCTTGGCAAAGATACCAAGGATCGAATCCCGTGAGACTCCGAGGGTCGACAAGAAGGTGTCAATAGCGTCAGAAACTTCTGCTTGACAGGACCTGCACACAGATACAAATAACTTTGCTCCCAACGAGTACAGAGAGGTTGTCAATCCCTCCGGCCTTGTCGTTTACAAAGGATCAAACGCAAGAGATAATAGTGATAGGTATGACTGCAACTAGTAAATAAGAACAGGCAGTAAATAGCGGGTGTGATCAGTGATGGTAATATGAACCGGGGTCCCATGATGTTCACTAGTGATGTCTCTCTCACAAAAGACGATAAAACAGCTATGCGAGGTAAAAAAATTACAGCTGGGCAATTGACAGGATTATGTGCGCAAACCAATGCTAACTCTGCTGTAAAGAAAGGTAGAGATTCAAAAGCATGGGCGGTACGCCAAGGCAAGTAGACCGAATCCATCTGCATCTACTACTAATCATCCACCTTGAGATATCTATCCAGAACATCTCGCTGGTATTAAGTTGCGAGTCCCACCCAAAGTGTAAATTCAAAGCAACAGACAACTGCATTAAAAGAACTTTGCGTAAAGTAAACAATCCTTGCACCCGCAAGTACAAGCACCGTTGTTTTCCCCCTTGTGGCAACAGCACATCCCCTAGACTCATGTTTCTGTCACTCAAGCTAGTCATCGAGGGGCATGAACCCACAATCAAGCATAACGTTCCCTCTTGGAGTTACTACCTACTACTCGGCCAAAGCAATAAATAGCAACGGAGAACATGCAAGAATTACTCAAGAACATAAATATAAAAGAGGTGAATCAAATATATTACTCACACACAATCTGAACATAATCTCAAAATCCATCGGATCCCAGCAAACTCAGCATAGCAACAGCATAAAGATTACATATGTGCCTCGATCATGTAGGGCAGCTCACGAGGTCTAATCCATGAAGGACAAAGAGGGGAGGAGAACATCACATAGCTACTGGTCATGGACCCATGGTCCAAGAGGGACTACACACAACTCATCCGGGAAGCGTCCATGGTGGTGGAGAAGCTCCCGGTGGTGGTTCTCCCCTCCGGCAGGGTGCCGGGAAGAGTTCTCCTGGTGCTCCCGATCTTGGAAGCGCGGCGGCGGCGGAACAGAGATGAGATCGCGAAAAAGGATTCTGTCCTCGAGGGTTTCGGGACGAGTGGTAAATATATGCCAAAGGGGGGCACCAGAGGCGGAGGTGGGGACCCAGGCGCCCCCTGGCGCGGCCAGGGGTGGGGCCGTGCCGGGTGGCCGCCTGGGCCCCCCCAGGCTCCCCTCTGGCCCTGCCTTGGTTTTTCCGGAAGCTCCCGATACGCTGATTTTTCCTATATTTTTCCCGGAATTTTTAGGGCACTTTTAATATGGGGGAAACCTGAAATAGAAAAACAGCAGAAAACAGGAACTGGCACTGTGGTGCACTGAGTTAATAGGTTAGTCCAAATATGATCAAAAGTGTATGGAAGTGCATAAATATCATAGCAATATCACACAAAAGAGGCATGGAGCAAGCAGAAATTATAGATACATTTTGGACGTATCAGTGCCCTCCTTCTTCCTATATATACCTACGTACCCCAGAAACTCCATACGCAGAGAGAAAACCCTAATTCCACCGCCGTAGCTTTTGTTCCCGTGGAGATCCCATCTTGGAGCCTGTTCTGGGAAGGGGGTCCATCACGGAGGCCTTCATCATCATCATCATCGCCCTCACCATGAGTTGTGAGTATTTTACCTCAGACCTTCGGGTCCATAGCTAGTATCTAGATGGTTTCTTCTCTCTCTTTGGATCTCAATACAAAGTTCTCCTCGGTCTTCGAGGAGATCTATTCGATGTAATCTCTTTTTGCGGTGTGTTTGTCAAGATCCGATGAATTGTGAGTTTATAATCAAGGTTATCTATGAAAGATATTTGGTTCTTATCTAAACTTTTTATGTGTGCTCATAATATCCTTGCAAGTCTCTTCGAATTATTGGTTTGGTTTGGCCTACTAGATCTATAGTTCTTGCAATGGGAGAAGTGCTTGGCTTTGGGATCAATCTTGCATCCTTTCCTAGTGACAGTACGGGCAGCAAGGCACATATTGTATTGTTGCCATCGAGGATAAAAAGATGGGGTTTTCATCATATTGCTTGAGTTTATCCCTCTACATCATGTCATCTTGCTTAAGGCGTTACTCTGTTCGTATGAACTCAATACACTAGATGCATGCTGGATAGCGGTCGATGTGTGGAGTAATAGTAGTAGATGCAGAATCGTTTCGGTCTACTTGTCTCGGACGTGATGCCTATATACAATTATCATGCCTAGATAGTCTCATAATTATTCACTTTTCTATCAATTGCTCGACAGTAATTCGTTTACCCGTCGTAGAATATCGCTATCATGTGAGAAGCCACTAGAGAAAACTATGGCCCCCGGGTCTATTCTCAACATATCAATCTACATCTACTTTACTTTTCTTGCTTTTATTTGTTTTTTTATTAAACAAAAAATACCAGAAATAAAACTATCATCTCTTTCAGATCTCACTCTCGTAAGTGACCGTAAAGGGATTGACAACCCCTTATCGCGTTGGCTGCGAAGTTCTTATTTGTTTGTGCCGGTGCAAGGGACTCGCGCGTGGTCTCCTACTGGATTGATACCTTGGTTCTCAAAAACTGAGGGAAATACTTACGCTACTGTGCTGCATCTCCCTTTCCTCTTCGAGGGAATACAACGCAAGCTCAAGAGGTAGCAAGAAGAATTTCTGGAGCCGTTGCCGGGGAGGCTTACGCAAAAGTCATATACCAAGTACCTATCACAAACCCTTATCCTTCGCATTACATTTATTTGCCTCTCGTTTTCCTCTCCCCCACTTCACCTTTGCCGTTTTATTCGCCCTTCTTCCGTCGTGTGTTTTTTTGTTCGCTTACTTCTTGTTTGCTTGTGTGTGTTGGATTGCTTGCTTGTCACTATGGCTCGGAACAATACCAAATTGTGTGACTTCTCCAATACCAACAACAATGATTTTATTAGCACTCCGATTGCTCCTATTACCGATGCCGAATCTTGTGAGATCAATGCTGCTTTGTTGAATCTTGTCATGAAAGATCAATTCTCCGGCCTTCCTAGTGAAGATGTCGCTACCCATCTAAACAACTTTGTTGATTTGTGTGATATGCAAAAGAAAAGGGATACGGATAACGATATTGTTAAATTGAAGTTATTTCCGTTTTCACTTAGAGATCGTGCTAAAACTTGGTTCTCCTCTTTGCCTAGAAATAGTATTGATTCGTGGAATAAGTGCAAAGATGCTTTTATCTCTAAGTATTTCCCTCCTGCTAAGATCATCTCTCTTAGAAACGATATTATGAACTTTAAGCAACTAGATCATGAGCATGTTGCACAAGCTTGGGCGAGAATGAAATTAATGATACGTAATTGCCCTACACATGGTTTGAATCTATGGATAATTATTCAGAACTTTAATGCTATACTTGAAGAGAAATTGCTTAAAGTTGATGAATTGGCTAGAAGTGTGGATAGAATTACTCTTGATGTTGGCTCTTTGAAACTTAGATCTATCCCACCTAAGCATGATATCAATGAGTCTCTCAAAGCCATGAGAATTTCCATTGATAAATGCAAAGAAAGAACCGCTAGAATGCGTGCTAAAAGAGAAGATTATATTAAATCATGTTCTTCTAGTTATCATGAAAATAAAGATGAAGACCTCAAAATTATTGATGTGTCTCCTATTAGATCCTTGTTTTCTAGTATTAATCTTGATGAGAATAGGATTGGAGATGATTCTGCTTTAAGGTGTCCCAATAATTCGGAGTTTTTAGATCTTGATGCTAAAATTGCTAAAAGTGGGATTGAAGAGATTAAAACTTTGCATAGTGATGAACACACTGCTTTGGATTTCAAGGGACTCAATTATGATAATTGCTCTCTGATTGATTGTATTTCTTTGTTGCAATCCGTGCTAAATTCTCCGCATGCTCATAGTCAAAATAAAGCTTTCACTAAACATATAGTTAATGCTTTGATGCAATCTTATGAAGAAAAACTTGAGTTGGAAGTTTCTATACCTAGAGAGCTTCATGATGAATGGGAACCTACTATAAAAATAAAAATAAAAGATCATGAATGCTATGCTTTGTGTGATTTGGGTGCAAGTGTCTCCACTATCCCAAAAACTTTGTGTGATTTGCTAAGGTTCCATGAGCTTGATGATTGTTCTTTAAATTTGCATCTTGCGGATTCCACTATTAAGAAACCTATGGAAAGAATTAATGATGTTCTTATTGTTTCCAATAGGAATTATGTGCCCGTAGATTTCATTGTTCTTGATATAGATTGCAATCCTTCATGTCCTATTATTCTTGGTAGACCTTTCCTTAGAACGATTGTTGCAATTATTGATATGAAGGAAGGAAATATTAGATTCCAATTTTCGTTAAGGAAAGGCATGGAACACTTTCCTAGAAAGAAAATCAAATTACCATATGAATCTATCATGAGAGCCACTTATGGATTGCCTTCCAAGGATGGCAATACCTAGATTTATCTTGTATCGTGCCTAGCTAGGGGCGTAAAATGATAGCGCTTGTTGGGAGGCAACCCAATTTTATGTTTGTTTCTTTTGTTTCTGTTAGGGAATAAATGTTGCATCTAGCCTCTGATTAGATGTGATTTCATGTATTTTTAGTGTTTGTGCCAAGTAGAACCTTTGGTAGGACTTGTGTGAAGTTTATACGATCTTGCTGTGCAAAACAGAATCGTTAGCGCTAGCTAAACTAGTCTTCAGATTTTACTGGAGCGTGCTTTTTAGTTGATTCTTTTTTATGATGATTGGTAGACAAATTGCGCAAATTTATCAATTTAGTTTTAATTGTTTGGATTTCCAGAAGTAGGCGAACCCAGCAGATAACTACAGACTGTTCTGTTTTTGACAGATTCTGTTCTTCGTGTGTTGTTTGCTTATTCCGATGCATCTATGAGTAATATTGGAGGATATGAACCATAGAGAAGTTGGAGTACAGTAGGTTTAACACCAATATAAACAAATTATGAATTCCTTGCTGTACCTTTGAGTGGTGGTTTTCTTTCTCTTACTAACGGAGCTCACGAGATTTTTTGTCTAAGTTTTGTGTTGTGAAGTTTTCAAGCTTTGAGTATTGCTTTGATGGACTATGGAACAAGGAGTAGCAAAGGCCCAAGCTTGGGGATGCCCATGGCACCCCATGTAAAATCAAGATAATCAAAAGCCTAAGCTTGGGGATTCCCCGGGAAGGCATCCCCTTTTTCGTCTTCATCCATCGGTAACTATACTTGGAGCTATATTTTTATTCGCAACATGCTTGTGTTTTGCTTAGAGCGTCTTGTATAATTTGAGTCTTTGCTTGTTAGTTTGCCACAATCATCCTTGCTGGACACACCTATTTGAGAGAGTTAAATATGTCCTAGAAACTATTAGAACACTCTATGTGCTTCACTTATATCTTTTGAGTTGAATAGTTTTTGCTCTTATGCTTCACTTATATCCTTTAGAGCATGGCGGTGGTTATATTTTGTAGAAATTGTTGAACTCTCCTGCTTCACTTATATCTATTTGAGAGTCTATTAAAAAAGCATGGTAATGTGTTTATGCTAAAGAAACTAGTCTTCACACGATAAACATACAATGTCAATGTAGTAAAAATTTCACACCAAGTGCATTGAATAGAATGAGATGTTGGATGCTTGATAATTGTTTTGAGACATGAGGATAATGATATTAGAGTCATGCTAGTAGAGTTATTATGAAATTGAAGAATACTTGTGTTAAGGTTAGTGATTCCCGTATCATGCACGTATGGTGAACCGCTATGTGACGAAGTTAGAGCATGAGGTATTTGTAGAGTGCCAACCTTTGTGTGGAGGTCGGGGGCGCCCGATGGTTAACTCCTACCAACCTCCCCCCTAGGAGCAAGCGTTGATTACTTTGTTTTTGATGACTCGTAGATTTTTGCAATAAGTATATGAGTTCTTATGACTAATGTTGAGTCCATGGATTATACGCACTCTCACCTTTCCACCATTGCTAGCCTCTCTTGTACCGCGCAACTTTCGCCGGTATCATAAACCCACTATATATCCTTCCTCAAAACAGCCACCATATTGTTCCTCAAAACAGCCACCATACCTACCTATCATGGCATTTCCATAGCCATTCCGAGATATATTGCCATGCAACTTTCCACCATTCCGTTCATATGACACACATCATATTGTCATTGTGACATGCATGATCATGTAGTTGACATCGTATTTGTGGTAAAGCCACCATGCATAATTTTTCATACATGCCACACATGATTCATTGCTTATGCCGGTACACCGCCGGAGGCATTCATGTAGAGTCATACTTGTTGTAGTATCGAGTTGTAATTTCAAGTTGTAAGAAAAAGTGTGATGATCATCATTATTAGAGCATTGTCCCGTGTGAGGAAAGGCCAATAAAAAATAGAGAAGGCCCAAAAATATATATATATAGAGAGAGAGGGGCAAAAAAAAAGAGGAAAGCCCCTCCAAAAAAATGATAGAAAAGATAGAAGGGACAATTGCTACTATCTTTTTCCACACTTGTGCTTCAAAGTAACACCATGATCTTCATTGTAGAGAGTCTCATGATTAGTCACTTTCATATACTAGTGGGAATTTTCGTTATAGAACTTGGCTTGTATATTCCAACGATGGGGTTCCTCAAATGCCCAGGGTCTTCGTGAGCAAGCAAGTTGGATGCACACCCACTAGATTCTTCTGTCGAGCTTTCTTTCAAATTTAGCTCTAGTGCATTCGTTGCATGGCAATCCCTACTCACTCACATTGATATCTATTGATCGGCATCTCCATAGCCCGTTGATACGCCTAGTCGATGTGAGACTATCTTCCTCCTTTTTGTCTTCTCCACAACCACCTCTATTCCACCCATAGTGCTATATCCATGGCTCATGCTCATGTATTGCGTGAAAGTTGAAAGGTTTGAAAAGAATAGAGTATGAAAACAAGTGCTTGGCTGAAATCGGGGTTGTGCATAATATGAATATTTTCTGTGATGAAGAGGGATCATAGCCAGACCATATGATTTTGTAGGGATAACTTCCTTTAGCCATGGTATTTTGAGAAGACATAATTGCTTTGTTAGTATTGCTTGAAGTATTGTTATTTCTTATATCAATATAGACTTTTATCTTGAATCCTTCAGATCTGAACATTCATGCCACAATTAAGAGAATTACATTGAAAAACTATATTGGTTAGCATTCCACATCAAAAAATCTTTCTTTATCATTTACCTACTCGAGGACGAGCAGGAATTAAGATTGGGGATGCTTGATACGTCTCCAACGTATCTATATTTTTTTATTGTGCCATGCTAATATTTATGAAGGCTTGGATGTTTAATGGACTTTATCATTCACTTTTATATTATTTTTGGGAATAACCTACTAACCCAATGGCCCAATCCAGATTGCTGTTTTTTTGCCTATTTCAGGGTTTTGCCAAAAAGGAATATCAAACGGGGTCCAAACGGAATGAAACCTTCGTGAGAGATATTTTTGGAGGAAATCACGCTCGAGAATCTTCGGGACCAAGTCAGGGGACGAAGGGCCAGCCCTCGAGGGTGGGGTGCGCGCCCCCCTTCCCAGGGCGCGCCCCCTGCCCCGAGGCTGGCCCACAAGGCCCCCGGTGCCCTCCTTCTTCCTATTTTTACCTACGTACCCCAGAAACTCCATACGCAGAGAGAAAACCCTAATTCCACCGCCGTAGCTTCTGTTCCCGTGGAGATCCCATCTTCGAGCTTGTTCTGGGAGGGGGATCCTTCATGGAGGCCTTCATCATCATCATCATCTCCCTCACCATGAGTTGTGAGTAGTTTACCTCAGACCTTCGGGTCCATAGCTAGTATCTAGATGGCTTCTTCTCTCTCTCTGGATCTCAATACAAAGTTCTCCTCAGTCTTCAAGGAGATCTATTCGATGTAATCTCTTTTTTGCGGTGTGTTTGTCGAGATCCGATGAATTGTGAGTTTATGATCAAGGTTATCTATGAAAGATATTTGGTTCTTCTCTGAACTTTTTATGTGTGCTCATAATATCCTTGCAAGTCTCTTCAAATTATTGGTTTGGTTTGGCCTACTAGATCTATAGTTCTTGCAATAGGAGAAGTGCTTGGCTTTGGGTTCAATCTTGCAGTGTCCTTTCCCAGTGACAGTAGGGGCAGCAAGGCACATATTGTATGTTTGACATCGAGGATAAAAAGATGGGGTTTTCATCATATTTCTTGAGTTTATCCCTCTACATCATGTCATCTTGCTTAAGGCGTTACTCTGTTCGTATGAACTCAATACACTAGATGCATGCTGGATAGCGGTCGATGTGTGAAGTAATAATAGTAGATGCAGAATCATTTCGGTCTACTTGTCTCGGACGTGATGCCATATACAATGATCATGCCTAGATAGTCTCATAATTATTCGCTTTTCTATCAATTGCTCGACAGTAATTCGTTTACCCGCCGTAGAATATCGCTACCATGAGAGAAGCCACTAGAGAAAACTATGGCCCCCGGGTCTATTCTCAACATATCAATCTACATCTACTTTACTTCTCTTGCTTTTATTTGCTGTTTTATTAAACCAAAAATACCAAAAATATAACTATCATCTCTTTCAGATCTCACTCTCGTAAGTGATCGTAAAGGGATTGACAACCCCTTATCGCATTGGCTGTGAAGTTCTTATTTGTTTGTGCGGGTGCGAGGGAGTCGCATGTGGTCTCCTACTGGATTGATACCTTGGTTCTCAAAAACTGGGGGAAATACTTACGCTACTGTGCTGCATCTCCCTTTCCTCTTCGATGGAATACAACGCAAGCTCAAGAGGTAGCAGCGGGCGGCAGGAACTTGGGGGCGGCTGCGAGCCTGTCACCAGCACGCCCTCGGCCGGCGGTACCTCCGCTCTTGCAGGCCGGCTGCCCTGCGTCCCAGCAGGCGGTGCAGGAGGCGGCTTCTCTATCTCCATGACGACGCGGCCGTCCCCCTCGTTGTTTAGAGCCGGCTGCTCGTCAGTAGCCGGCACTTGGACAGACGGCTCCAGAGAGCCCGTCTCCTAGGGGATGGTGCGGCCCGCCGGCTGCTGGGAGCCCGCCTCCTGCTCCTGGGCTCGGGCAGCGGCGTCCGCCTGGGCCTTTGTAGCTGCCTCGGCCTCCGCCCTGGCAGCAGCATCAGCCACCACCCGCTCACGGTCCGCGGCCTCCTGCTCCTCGCACTCCTCGTGGGTGTGTCTCTCTGTCGCCTCCCGGAGCGCGGCAGCGGGATCCACGCAGTGGGGCGCAGGGGGGACATCCGTGCTCCCAACAATGGAGCCCACCGGCGCGCGCGAGAGGGAGAGAGGCGCGCTGCGTGGGCATCCCAAGGAAGACAGCAAGTCAGCCAAGTTGGGGACAGCAGAATGAGATAAACATCAAAGAAAAGAAAGAACCACGGTACTTACCCGGATACGCCCGGCCTAGGCTTGGGGAGCTTAGGAAGGACCGCTTTGACGGCTGCCTCCCGACGCTTGGTGGCGGCGGCCGACACCCGGAGCCTCTTGGGTTGGGTGCCAGACGGCCCCGTAGAGGACCGGCGCTTCACGCCGCCGGCTGCGGCTGACGGCCCCACCTGTTGGTTGTCGCGCCCAGGCGGATCCGCCTCCCGGACGTGGATTGGAGCTTCGTCCTCCTTCACCTCCTCGTCCGGCCAGCTCTCGACGCCGCCTTCTGGCAGGCCGCCGGCTGGCTGGCCCCCGCTGCCTGTTACCTCTTCCTCCTCCATGGCGGCGGCCCCAAGATCGGGGTCGCTTGTATCGCTCTGGGAGCGGTCTGGTTCCAGAGGTCGGCCCGGCTGGTCAGAGCCCGGCACCGGCTGGCCGGGGAAGATCTGCAGACGGCTGAGACAGATGGAGAGAGAAGAAAAGATAACAAAGAAAGAAGAGAGATCACCGCAGGTGGCTGGTTGTTGCGATTGTACGGCGGCTTGCCAAAGGCCCAGCCGGAGTCGGAGAGCTTGAAGTTGGATACATAGTTCACCAAGTATGCCACCTCCTTGTATGGCATTAGCTTGGTGCACGTCCGACTCAGGTCCCGGTGCCTGCTCATATCGCAGATTAAGTGCGGGCGGGCTTGCAGCGGCAGCACCCGGTGCTCCGCAAACGTGAGCAGGAGGTCCGCAAACACCAGGCCTTCATTGTCCCTCAGCTCCCGGAGACGTCGCACGGCGATGGAAGCACCTTCTGTGAGGGTAGTGGGCCGGGTCTTGCAGGAGGCGCGGGGCTCGGCAGGCGGGCCGGGTGCCCAGTCCGGCAGGCCGATGAAATCTTAAGCGGAATCGACGTTGGAGATGTAGAAGTACGTCTTCTGCCACAACTTCACCAATGGCATGAGCTGAGGCGCTGGGAAATAGTTCTTGGCCCCGCTATGCTTCACCGTAATGCATCCCCCGCACTGGGCGGCCACGCTCTGGACCGCGGTACCGAGATTCATGTAGAAAAGCTCCGTCCACAACTCCATCATGGGAAGAATGCCGAGGTATGCCTCGCACATAACGATGAAGGAGGACAACGTCACCACCGTGTTCGGCGTGAGGTGGTGGGGTTGGATGTCGAAGAACTCCAGAAAAGATCGAAAGAAACCGCTGGCGGGGAGGCCGAAGCCGCACGGGAAGTGAGAACGGAAGATGACCCGCTCACCAAACCGCGGCACCGGCCTGATCTCCGCCGCCGACGCCAGGCGCACAGCAACCTTGTCGGCAGGGGCAGCTTCCGTGCACGGCGGAGGTAATGGATGTGCTCTTCGATGATGTCGCTGCCATCCCATTCGCTGTGATGGCGGACCGGCACTGCGGTGGCCATGGCTGGAGGCGGCGGCTCGTTGCGGCGGGGCGCTACGTGCGGAGGTAGCGAGAAGTGCGGATGGGAGCGAGGAAGAAGAAGAGAAATGGAGAGGGGCGGGCGCGAGAATGGCACTAGCCCCCC
>LR738714.1:667305174-667330295 GCA_902687465.1 Secale cereale
TATAGGCTCGGGGCGGCGAAGCCGAGGGGTCGGGGCATGGGATTAACTGCTCCACGCCCCACACGATCCCCACCTTTTGCGCGCCCAATCCGTGTGCATGAACTCTGCGTGGGGAGGGCAATCGATTGCCCCTGCCACACTGGATCCGCGCGCGGACCGAGGCCCTGTGGTGGCGAGCTACAGCCCACTGCTACGTCCCGTCACGCGCGTGAGCTGGTAGGCTGACGCGACGGGGCGACGACGCGTGGAGAGCCGCCAACGGTCGACAGACCTGCGCAGCTGCCTGCTGACCAGACGGTATCTTCTCCTCGAAGATTTGAAGACGGACGTCCGGCTGCCAGGAGCCGGCCCCTTTGCAGAGGTCCGGCTGCCAGTAGACGGCTCTTTTCAGAAGATGGACGAACGACGCCAATCCTACTTAGGGGGGAAGCTGCTGGAACCCCGCAGCCCTCAATCACAAACCGCAGAGTTCCACCAGCTTCGGGGACTACTGTCGAAGATATTGACCACGGGTGTCCTCATCGACCACCCATGGTATTTCAAGACAATTGGGGGCCGCCTGTTATCCCCCAGCCATCTGCTCATCGGGCCACCTCCTGGAACAGTTTACCACAAGAGTCGGCTGCCAGCAGGCCGCAGGGGCCCGAACAGGCGGCAGCCCCATAGCCGGCAGCTAGCAGACGGTCCTACGCCTCTCCCTTGGGATGCGTGCTGGGGACCACTGTACAGCTGAGGCATGACCACATTTGAGCATGTCCTTAGAGAATCTATAAGGGTGTGGCTACAGTGAATGTGTACCCTATGGGCGCCTCTTAAGCGGCGTATCACTGTAGCCATACTGCCAGTGACCAAGCTTTGATCAGAGGAAGCCACGATCCCACTACCCACAGATGGCGGGGCCAGCAGGCGGCTGGCCCCGCCGGCAAGTGGGTGAGTCAGAAATAAGCAGCCACTGGCAGGCGGCCGGGGGAGGTGGCCCGCCTGGTAGCAGGCGGCTCACCGTACCCTAGGAGTCTGAACCCCATCAAGATGACAAGACAGGACGTGGCGGCAGTGTACGGTAGGAGACGGCGGCACTATAGCCACTTCCCTCCTGACGGTGCTGCCATCAGCAGAAGCACGCCTACAGTAAAAAGCAATCACATGGGCCCGCAGACGGCGAGCCCCAGCAGACAGGCGGCAAGGCCGCACCCGAAGACACTGACGTCTAGGGGCCATTCCGCCGAGATTACTATTGTACCCCTGGGGGTAGGCCTATATAAACCCCCAGGGTCCTCCATGAGGAGGGGTTGGTTAGTTGAAATCTAGAAGGAAGAGAGACATGTAGAGAGAGATAGAGAGAAACCCGAGCGATCATCCCAATTCCCTAGAGCGAAGGTAGTGAGCTAGCTTTACTCTTCTTCCTCCTCTATACGACACAGCTCAAGGAGCAACCTTGTAGCTACCCTAGTGACATTAGTCATGACGCGGAGTCCCCGCAGAGCAGGACTAGGGGTGTTATCTCCACGGAGAGCCCCAAACCTGGGTAAGATTCGTAGGCGTCCTAAGGTCCGCCTTATCCTGCTTCCAGGGCCCGGCGACGTTCTATTGTCCCCATGCATGATAAGCCACCCGTTGGCATATGTTGCACCAACACCCCGACAACCTTTTATTGATCAAATGCTAGAAAGATTATCCAAACATACGCATTTTTGCTTTCTAGCCGGTTATTCTGGTTTCTCTCAAATACCTGTGTCAAAAGAGGATGAGGAAATGACCACTTTTACTTGCCCTTTAGGTACCTTTGCTTATATATGTATGCCCTTTGGTTCATGTAATGCACCTGCTACCTTTCAAAGATGTATGACAGCTATATTCTCTTACTATTGTGAAAAGATTGTTGAGGTTTTCATGGATGATTTCTCCATGTATGGAACTTCTTTTGATCAAGTTTTGCAGAGATGTGAAGAAACTAATCTTGTCTTGAATTGGGAGAAGTGCCACTTTATGGTTAATGAAGGTATTGTCTTGGGGCATAAAATTTCTCAAAGAGGTATTGAAGTTGATCAAGCTAAAGTTGATGCTATTGAAAAGATGTCGTGTCCTAAGGACATCAAAGGTATAAGAAGTTTCCTTGGTCATGACAGTTTTTATAGGAGGTTCATTAAATACTTCTCAAAAAATTCTAGGCCTCTGACTAATCTCTTACAAAAAGATGTTCCTTTTGTCTTTGATGATGATTGTGTAGAAGCATTTGAAATACTTAAGAAAGCCTTGATTTCTGCACCTATTGTTCAGCCACCTGATTGGAATTTAACCTTTGAAATTATGTGTGATGCTAGTGATTATGCTGTAGGTGTTGTTCTAGGAAAAAGAGTTGATAAGAAATTAAATGTTATCCAATATGCTAGTAAAACTCTAGATAGTGGCCAGAGAAATTATGCTACTACAGAAAAAGAATTTTTAGCAGTTGTATTTGCTTGTGATAAGTTCAGACCTTATATTGTTGATTCTAAAGTAACTGTACACACTGATCATGCTGCTATTAAATATCTGATGGAAAAGAAAGATGCTAAATCTAGACTTATTAGATGGGTTCTTTTGCTATAAGAATTTGATTTGCATGTTATTGATAGAAAGGGAGCTGAGAATCCCGTTGCAGACAACTTATCTAGGTTAGAGTATGGTCTTGATGACCCACTACCTATTGATGATTGCTTTCCTGATGAACAATTAGCTATCATAAATGCTTCTCGTACTGCTCCATGGTATGCTGATTATGCTAATTACATTGTTGCTAAATTTATACCACCTAGTTTCACATATTAGCAAAAGAAAAGGGTTTTCTATGATTTAAGACATTACTTCTGGGATGACCCGCACATTTATAAAGAAGGAGTAGATGGTGTTATTAGATGTTGTGTACCTAAGCATGAACAGGAACAAATCCTACGCAAGTGTCACTCCGAGGCTTATGAAGTACACCACGCTGGAGATAGAACTGCACATAAGGTATTGCAATCCGGTTTTTATTGACCTACTCTTTTCAAATATGCCCGTAAGTTTGTCTTGTCTTGTGATGAATGTCAAAGAATTGGTAATATTAGTAGACGTCAAGAAATGCCTATGAACTATTCACTTGTTATTGAACCATTTGATGTTTGGGGCTTTGATTATATGGGACCGTTTCCTTCCTCTAATGGGTATACACATATTTTAGTTGTTATTGATTACGTTACTAAGTGGACCTTCTACTAGCTAGTACTACAAGAACAACGAGTGCCAGCTCTCACGAAAAAAATGCAAGTCGCACGCGCGCGGGAGCCGACCCGCTTGGGTCGTGCGGACGCATCTGTGGGGCCTGATCTGGACACGTGCTCGGTAGTGGAGACCGCTAACGCGTGCGGATGTTTACATCCGGATGAAACAAATTAGTTTCCTTTCAAAATATGTTCGCTGTTTTTTTAAACAATTTGAAACGCACTACAGTAAACCTCGTGCTTCGCTATGTGCATCGTACCCTCTACGTACTCCCTCCGTTCGGAATTACTTGTCTCAGAAATAGATGTATCTAGAACTAAAATACATCTAGATACATCCATTTCTGCGACAAGTAATTCCAAACGGAGGGAGTACTTCCGTCGGGCACGGCCACGATCAGGCAAAGGCCCTGGTTTCAAAAATAAAAGTCAAGGGCCCTAGAATATGGAAGCAGGCCTGCCTGGGCAACTCGGCAAGTGACAGGGCCTCTCCATGTCAGACTGAGTGAGCAGTGAGAAAGAAGCCCCATTGAGCGCACCGCAGCCGCAGTGAGAAAGAAGCCCCATTGAGCGCACCGTAGCCGATATGATATCCAGACAACATCGTGAGCTATAGGAACACGCGGCTGGCGCTTGCCGTTGCTGGTGGGTGGTGGCCGAGGGTTCGTCGGCGACCTGGATGTCCATGAGGGCCGCCTAATCGTCTTTTTGGTCTAAACTGATACGATGTCGTTCTCACTCATGATTAATTTACAAGAATAGTGAACTAGTATATCTAGAATAAATCAGAGAGTAAGCTATCTTGTTTCTTAGTAATTAGCACTCACGATTCAATTTTTTTAGAATGTCTTGGTAAATCGTCCAAACAAAATAATGCACTTTGATTAGGCCCCTAATATTACTGAGCCGGCTCTGCATGTTAAAATCTACAACTCACCATAGATTCTAGTGAGATTTTAGGTCCATGTCCAATATCTAGTTGAATAAAGGTATCTCCACTTAATCAGAATCCTCAGAATCGAGATAGTCTACAAGGCCCTCAACTGGAACCGTACTTATGTTGCAAACTTGGTCATGATGATAATTGTTCCTGAATGTGATTTCTGGTGCAGCTCTTGAATTGTATGTTTGATCAGCAACTTGATCATGAGTAGATGAATTAGAGCCATTAGCTTCATCAACGATGCCATCTTCTCTTGTTGTATGTCCTATAACTTCACATGGTTCGTCACTAGAAGGACCATTGGAATACTGGAACTCGTCAAAAACAGCCCCAAGTTGTAAGGCTCTTCGCATTGCTGCAGATACATCAACACCGTGAGTGTCTCCAAACAAGCTTGGCATCTGATATGAATTAGAAAGACTAATTAATCACTCAAGTGTTAACTTTACTTTCTGAGTAATATAATACATAAGTAATTTTCCATTGTTAGCTCACCATTGTTCTTTGGACATCGTTGTCTGAATGGTAGCCCGACGTGTAAGGGATTGTATGACGAGTCTTCATGGATTTAGAACTTGAGGCACAATTCTAGTAGCTATCCATAAACTTTGCCATGTTTTGTTCCCTTTCCATACGTTTTCGATGTTTCTTGAAAATATTAAATACACAATTGTTAGTAAACAATCATTCAAAGATGAAAACTTTAGCTTCATAAATTAGGTACTAGAAAACGATATATAATATCAGGCATTTAGTTTTGTTAATCAATTCAAAGTTTTGGGGTTCACTGTTCATCTATTTTGTTAACTTACAAACAAAAGCATTTTATATCAATTTTTCAAATACAAGACACTTTGGCTTATTTCAGTCAAATTACATGTCTCACTTAGCTCATTTGAAATGACTCTATACATGCTCTAGAGTTTAATAAATGCATATGGGGAACACACCTGCAGATGCCCAGAATTTTTTTTCCTCGTAACTGTTTCCACGTTCATGATTATCTTTATCTTGCTGGGTGATGCATCTGAAATGAATTAACAGGTATAATTTCATATTATTGATTTTAAACCGAGAAGGCTTATTCTTAAGTGAAAGTGCTTGGGCCTAAGATCTGTAGTTACTTGCTCCAAGTATTTGAAGAGCATATAAAAACTTGCTCTCCAGGAAAGGTATCCATTTGAGATGAGTGATCGTTTTAGTTCCATACTTTTGCTGTGCTACAGACTCTCCAACTTATTCCCCATATTGCACTTTATCTGCAACACCTGCGTGTGCGCAACATAATACTTTAATATTTGTAGTTTCATGTTTTTGTGCAATGCAAATGAAGACAAGACTTATTTTACTTGACACAATTCAGGTTACTAACACATTGAGATAATGTTCTGGAAATCATGCACTAAAACAGACGTCTCTAACTTATACTACTATTACATATAGCTAATTGTGCATGTATAAGCGGAGGCATACATATTCTAGTGATTCAAAACCAATCGTATCCGACATATACCTTACACCCAACATATTATAATGCAAGAAGTGATTTGTTTTGACTAAGGTAATGCAAAATATTTCATTTGATTTGATTGAGTTAATGTAAAGGATTTGCTTTGATTTTCGATTTGCCCGTGTCTAACGTATAGCTAGAATGATCGATTTGATTTGATTGAGTTAATGCAATTATCTTACACCCACCAAGAGACATATTGCAGAATATTTAATTTGATATGATTGAGTTAATGCATGCCATGGGCGAGGGGAGGCTTCCCCAGTGAACATACGACACCAACTCACCTTATTGGTAGATACTCATCCAATTTCAAAGCACCTATCTTTTGAACTTCTTAAACTTTTGCCAAAATAATGGTCCTTCTACATTTTTTGTTGGGGGTGCAAATTGATAGCTCAAGTTAGACACAAAATGCATGTTCTTGTAAACATGGAAGGAGATACTAATTATTTTCCTTGGTGAAGAACAAGAGATAGACATGAAAATAATTCAAGGGAAGCAATGATAGTTTACTCTTACTCTTATTGTTTGTGCCAGTCTATAAAAAGAAATCTACTTTGAAATGGATGTATTGTACTCCAAAGACTATTTAGATTGGCCATGTAAAAATTGTACATCAATAGATTTTCAATGAACCATTAGATTATGGTGTTAAGTTATTTTCTAAAAACTATAAGCATAAATACTTTGTCATAAGATGTTAATTTCAACCATGTAAGAGATACTTCAGCCTATTCAGCATAAGAAATTTTACATCAAGATGTTGCCACATATTGTAAATAGTAGTAGGATCAAGAGGCTTCTTCACCAAAAAAAGAGCACCAATTTCAATAGATATCTTCATTGTGTACATTGTTGTTTCTGCTGACATCACTATTTAAAAAAAGACTTATCAACATGACATAAAAAAAGATACATGTGCATGGAGTTGGAGACAATTATTAGTGAACATACTAATCACTTGAAAGTTCCTATGCATATCTTTGGCTGCTTCCAGGAACTGAAAGCCATTCAACTCTTCCATGTCCATTGCTGCTATGACAAAATTAACATCATGTGCTTTCTTTTCAAGAATATTGAGCGCTTATATGGGACTTGTATAGACTACGACTGGAAAACAAGATCAACTTCACTATCTGAATGTAATGGCATCTCAAAACATGAGAAGAAATGGTTTCCACGAAACGTTGAAAATATGTATATTTTCATACATATGAAGATAGTTCCTCTTTCATGGGATGTAGAAAACCTTACCATAATAGTTCAATTCAGAGAACATGGATTTTGCAGAGTTGGCATGGAACTCATCTTCATCAATGACCATCACGTTGAGCGCATCTGAGGGCCTTCCTTTTGCTCTTTCTGCCATGGGGTTTCTCAAACCTAGAGCTCTATTCGCTTCTGTTTTTCCGTATGTGTGAATGTGGCAATTGGGCATTGGTGGCTATTTATAGCTCAACAACGTTTCTTCTATTTAGTCATGTTTATATAATAAAAAATCCAATACATTACTATTAAAAATTCAAAAGAGCTAATAGCACAAAGTGGGTAGGTGTGGTCCATGCATCCTACATGGTGACACACATGGTGGGATAGAATCCGACACAACAATAAATAAATCACCCCCCCCCCCTCTCCCAAAAAAGAGTTACCACCAAGTGTAGATTGTCAAGTAATCACGAAAGTACTAGCTACATAATAGTATGTTTCAAATATATACAAACAAAGCACACATGTATGTACGGAAATGATCTGTTACACCTAAAGTAGTAGAGAAAATCTATGTGTACACTTGTATTTATATCTGCTTATAGTAGGCATCGAATTCGACAACGAAAAAGCGTAATGACATAGCACATTGCATGGATGTGACGGCAACGTAAAAACAAAACCAAAGTTATAACAACATTTTTCGGAGGAGCTGCACTCAGTGGCGATTCTACATGTAAGTTGTGGGGTCAGCTAACTGTAAACCTTTTTTTGTATTGCAAGCTTATTCTATTTGTGTTTGTGCAAAAAAAAATGACATTCCAAAGTGATTAGTGCACTTGAAACCACAACTCTTTGGTGTTGGCACAGTCACTCGCGGCACAAATTAAAATGTCAAAGTGATGTCGCATGGATGTGAACACAATGTAATTGCGAGATCAAAGTTATAATCACATTATCCTAAAGAGTTGTAATATTGTTAAGACAATGAACTTAGAGTCAGTTTTCAGTGTGACCCTCAAATTTTAGAATTAAAGAACATTACTTTCAGTGGTGATTTCCTACGTGAGGTCCATAAATCTGCACTAGAAACAAAGTTTCAAACATAATATAGTACTCTACTTTAAGTACTAGCTGATCATGGCCAAGCAGTCTAACACGATCTCCTAAATTGTGAATAGTGAAATTTGGTATGGATGGCTGGAAACTATAACGGGTACAAAATGGGCGGCGCCATTTGGATGGTCTGATGTCATTGTTCAGCAGATATCCAATATGGGTGGTCAATAGTTAGACTGGATACAAAGTGGGTTGCAACCTTTAGACGATGAGATGTCACCAGTCAATAGATATCGAATATGTCTAGTCAAAAGTTACAATGGCGACAAAGTGGGCTGCACCCTTTGGATGGTCTGATGTCACCGGTCAGCAGATATCCGGTATGGATGGTCAAAAGTTAGAATGGATACAAAGTGGGCTGCACTCTTTGTATGTTTGTGATATCAGTTACACTACATTAACTATAGTGTATATGTTCTCACACCCCTCAACCACCAATGGATCTCAAATAAATGAACCTAGCTCTTGTTTTTAATCAAATCATACTATGTAGATTCATGGTTTCACATTTACACATGGTGGTTTCTTTATGACATGTGTCCAGTCATATTTCTCCATGCATGAACAAGTGGATGTTTGTCACACTGTCTTTTCGTGTATATGCATACCACTTCCCAATGTACATTTTCCCTGTGAATCACTGATCAAACACCCTTATACAACTTCGAAGATATCACAGATGGAGACTCTATTATATTTTCTTCTTTGAGAAACACAGTACAAACGTAGATGTTCACATACATGCGCGAACACTCGTCCCTGTGAACGCACAAACTCATAGCCCATCCCTATGATCACCTCCGAGAGACAAGACTGGCAAATCTTAAGACTAAATTTCTTGGACGAGCCAAAAAATAGATAATTACCATATTATTTCTTCCACAAATAAGGTAAGCATCATTACTATCACGAAAAATGAGCCGCAACATTTCCTTTGATAAATGCACGGTTACTCGTGTCTGTTATATGTACTGTCGGATAGGAAACTATGGAACATCTGTGTACTGTAGCTATGAGCATGTAACTGATGAGATGCTTTAATAAATATTATCCGTAAATGCATGACCACTATTATAGTTTGGTACATTAGAAACATGCAGAAACATACACCACAATGGCTGGGGCACCTATGGCCGTAATGAGGTAAGGTTATCGTCGGTACCCACGTCTGATGTGTATGCCCAACCAAAAATAAACAGCGTGGCTTGCCTCCACCATTTCTCACGGCGAGCTCATCTTCATTTGGGACACACCCACCGGTGTAGTTGGAGTCCTCAGCTTCCTGTGTTGAGAGCGGAGAGGATAATGGGTTATGTTGGACACCATGGACAACATCTAGAGGAAGGAGGCTCACCTATGTCACTCCATCGACACCCTTGTCTAGAGAGTCCTTCAGCATATTAAGAGACAACATATTACCGATCACACCATTATAGGATCTCAAGTGGCTTGCCGAGGAGGTAACCTCCCTGACCTCAAGAAGCTCGCCCTGAGGAATTGAGAGAGATATAGAGAGAAATGGTGGTGGCGTTGCAGGATCTGGTCAGCGGTGCGGTGTGGGTCATTCTACAAAATATATACCATCCTTGAAATGGGTCTATTGGATCGATATATTTGCACATTGTCTATCTATCATCAATTTTGATGTGAATGACCACATTGCAAATCGTGAACAAGTACATATTTTGTCTAGTACATATTTTGTCTATCATATGCCACACAAGCGTTTCTAAACAAACCGTGTGCAATGTTTCTTGCACACATTTCTGATGCTGTAGTGTGCGACACGCGGTCCTAATAGGTATGTTCTGTAGTATTAGCCATTGTAGGCATAGGGCTAGTCATCCATGTACAACTTCGGTTGTTCATCTTTATGTAAATATGCTAGGTAAAATTTAAGAAAGATGAAGTTATATCAAAAATTATTCATGAACGTTTAGATACTATTTTCATGTGCCTAAATAGTTATTTTGAATAATGTGAATCAACGATTGATGACCTTGCTTGCATGCATATTTTTGGACAATGATTTACAACATGTATAGGCTGGGAGCTCAATCAATTTTATTGCCGACTTGCATATTTTAATTCCAATACTATGAAATCATGAACCAACAAACATAATATCCAATTAAAGGCGAGTCAAAAAAATCCTCGACAACAACTAAAACATTGAAAAACCGGAGATGGTTTATATATGTTTTCAATTAATAAAAAAACTAACTAATATTTTCAAAATCTACATAATAGACATTGCCTTCCCATCTGTGCGGGCCATGCTACTAATTCCCTGCCCATATATGAAGTTTGGACCCACACTCTCAGGAGCCAATGGTGGAAGTTGTTGCCCTGTCACCGTGATGGTTTTAGAAATTGAAAACTACACAAAACATGGCAAGGTACAATTAATGTGTTCCTAGTTGTCCCTAGTTGATATTGATGGGAGAATACATTTACGCAATTTCTATTATTCGCTGTTGTGGGAAAAAAAATAGCTTCAGTCCATTCTCCGGCTCTGGCTGGCAGAAAATCTTTGACCCGGAGACATGCAAGATTCTTTTCAGCAATGTCCTTGCCAAATATCTTTGTTAACGAGGAGTTTGATGGTGCGAGGGCAACAGACATTATACATATGACCGCTGAGACTCAGGAGGGATACAGATTCCAGACAGTTGTGGAATGCATGGTATTCGACATCAGTCTCTGCTAAACAAACTTACAACAGGCTATGAAGAATAGTCAAAACAATGAAGGGAAATCAACTTAGTCCTTGATGGATGGATGGATGCACTCTATCTACTACCTGTTAGAGATTCTTAATAAAATGGATTCTACCAACTGGAACATGAGAGTAGAAATAAACTACATTTCCACAACATCAGAACAACCAGATAAGAGAACCAAACCCCAAGTGAGCTTGCATTGATGATACAAACGTCATGTGGTAACTAGTGTATTGTCACCATCAGTTACATAGTTATTAGTTTTGGTGGAACATCACTCATTCTGAACTACACCAGAGTGCAATCCAATTTAACACAAACTGAATACTTAACAGATTCAAAAAGGCGGGCATACTCTAGCAGTCAAACAGGGCACATAGACATAGACTCATTTTCCATTGTACATAGTCATGTCCTTGCCCAATTTCTATTTTCCAATAATGGGAAGACGGCAATGTTCAGACCAATCACGACGCATTTTAAGACTTCGACCAATTGGAAACTGTTTATGTGAGTTGCACTAATCAACCAACACAACTAGAACAGGATGAAATGCAAGAAACTAAATCAAGCCATAACGGCCAACACAGGACCACCATTAAAGACTAACAAAAGGCTTAAAACCTACAGGATGACCGATCACACATCTTAGTAGCTATTAATGGTGGAAGCTCCATGGCATCGTGTGTCAGGAGGATCATTCTGGAAACTGAGATCTGCACAAAACATGAAAATGCACGATAAGTTTGGTACCAAGATGTTTTGTTCAATCGTACCAAATATCAACAGCCAGTATCATAACAACCCCTGTCGTTATGTATCTGCGAATATCAAATTTGAGATGTAAATTCAGAGGCTGTATCTGCGGACACATCTAACTTTATTTAAATATGTACCTGCAGACTGAGACTGACAAGGATCAGAACAAAGATGGGAAGTTTCTCACTATACAGAAGCAAAGACGTAAAGAACCAGTTTCAAGACCAAGAAGAGATCAAATGAACATGTTGAAAACAAAGAATATGAAGTGAAATTCAGGCATACATTAAACATTTAAGCAGCAACATGACTATTTCTTCAGACCTACATGGTCAGAATACAATCCAATGCTAAATACAAGAGATCACCATCATTATATCAAACAAGGCAACCTAGGATGAGGTGAACTAAGTGACTGCCTTGGTGTCCTTGGACACGTGCATGGTTGGCAACTTCGTCGGGGATGACGAGGCGGACAGGTGTCTGAATCTCGCAGGGTTCGAGGGTGGACTCGGCGTGAGTTCATGAATTACAATGTCAGGCCATGCAGAGCCAGATTGTAATGGTCCGGCAGAGGCTACTCGACAAATATCCAAGTCTAGTATTATCCATTCATAACTTACAATCTGAGTGCGACTACCACACTTGATGCTAATATGTTCACGAAGATCCATTCATGAACTCCTGAGAGTTTATTCCTTGTTTGGTTATAGCAGGGATGTAAACCGGGTCCCCACTTATCGGTCCAATAGTTCAATTAAGCTCTTTTGTGGGAAAATGAACTATCGAGATAAGTAAATCCAACTAAACGGGCCTTGTGGTGTCATTTGTTGCGCCATATACATGCCTAGGTCATAGATATTATACCAAGCGGGGAATTGTATTTTTTCTTGTCTGAGTTAACACCATTAGTAACCAAAATTGATGGAATTTCATATTACGAACAAAAGTCTGAACAGGTGTCTAATAGGGAGGATTTTATTTTTTTCAGCTCCAAATAGGAAACCACATTTTTATTCAGGGTCAAATAACGAATCCTCAAAAGAAGGAAAAGAATGAATCCTTGTCACCGCAAGTCCACAACCACCGTTTCACTGCGCCAAAGACTCATTGTGGCGAGAAAGAGCGGCGTGACTGGGAAGAGCATTAATGATATCGTAGGTTTTTGATGTGTGTTTGATGGTTGCCTATCCTTGAGCAGTGTGCTTTTTCAACAAAGAGAGTAGCGGCGATTATATACAGACTAACAAAGAACCTAGAAAGACACATGTATTTTCTCAAAAAGGAGGCTTGACCCTCGACCTCTGCATCATTAGGATCCACACATACATGTGCTAGAACATTGCACAAATAACCAAGAAAAATAAAAATACAGAGAAGCCCCTAGAGGTCCCTGAGCGACGACCATCTCGCCATCAGTCTTCACCGCCACCAGAGAAGAGAAGCAAACCACAAAATGAAAAGCATATTCGTAGAAGCATCCTTTCATGGACCTCAAGAATGTGAAGCTAGAGGCGGTGACAATGATGTTGAAGAACATCAGCTGGAAAAGACCCTCGTACTTCTCGAGCCCAAGATTCACCTCGACTAGAAATCATAAATTGTATTCTCGAGCATGAACACACTTAATGAACATGGCAAGTTTAGACAGAAGCAGACAATCACATGTTGCATATTACTTTTCACAATCCGGAAACAACACTAGACATGTGCATGAAACATCTTACCACAAATACATAACTGGTTAAGGCCTGGCACTAAGTTCATGAGATGAGGAAAAGTGCACTAGGACTACCACGACGCTTAAAACCTCAACATGTTATGATTTTTGACAACATCCAAGCTACAAGCTACAAGTTCATATGAATAGGACACTAGTAGACGAAACGCAATGAAGCACATAAGAGTTCATAACTTCATATGAATAGGACACTAGTAGACGAAACACAACAACTTCATGACACTAGATCTGAGGACCTCAAGTTTGAATAACGGGGATGATCTGATCATATATAGATCGAAATTGAACCCTGCATAAACAACAAAGGACACAATGAGCACATGAAAGTCTCATACCAGAAGGAATGCAGGGAATATCGTGACAAATTTTATCGGTTGATCTAGCTATCAGAATGCTTGAATTCATACGGACTCTTCAGTTTTTGTCTAGCTAACTATCAGGGCTTATTCTGAGAACTTCTTGTAATGCGACGGTAATGGAACATGAAATTAAGCGGAAGTTTTAAATTAAATTTGGTAGGAAGCATTTTGGGTAGCGCTTACACGAAACAACTATAGAGCAGGGTGTCAAACTATCACATTACAATAAAATAATGTACACTTCAGATTTCTGCCTTCAGTACTACCTACATTAGTACAAACCACCTTACATTACCTAATCAAGCATCCGGTTGAGGAAATTAATGCTTTATGTTGCTGCACTAACAGATAATTAAGCTTCCTACTATTGTGCGTTGCTAATATGGGCATTCTATTGCATGTAGCTACCAAGCACATGTTGCAGCTCTAGATGTTTAGCCAGTGTTACAGTTGGGTTCCATCCACACCTATGGTGATGACAAGAAGCATCAATGCCACCATTAAACGTGCAACATTGTGGTTCCCAAGTATAGTACGGTGTCATGGTGGGATAGAAGAACGTAAAAAGTGGTGTGGATATATTGTCCTACTCTGCTTGGGGCTAAGATTTTTTTTATCCAAGTATGTTAATGTATAGGTTGGCTATTGAAACATAATAATGATGATGGCAACTTACATGCGAACTTCAACCTCAATTTTCTCGTAAGGCACTCTATGGGCACATAGAATCTTTAAAATATGGCGAACTATCACATCTTCTGGCGTGCCACATATAATTTTGACTACCTTGAGATGTGGTGATAGCAATGACTGTTCCTTTAAGTTACTACTTTCATCAGTTTTGCTCAAATGATAATCCTGTAGCAAACAAAATATTTTGCTTAAGTCAACAAAAGGTAAATGGTAACTTCAAAGACAATCTATCTTACTTCGAGAATATATATACCTCAGAACTTTCAAGGTCAAGCTGAAGCGTAAGCGTCTCTAGAATTGGTGTGTGTTGGAGAAAGTAAACCAAACCAGTAAAATCATCACCGACACACCATTCATTGAGCAACAATGTTTTTAACTTGCTAAACACAGGGCGCCATTTCAAATCCATTCTGAAAATAGATAACTGGAGATAAAATGAAGAAGGTTAAACCGCAATTCAAGATCTAAATTCAGAAGTACAATGTCCTTTTTGAGATACGAAAGTACTTGCTTTGAAAGATTTCTGATGGCTCTCTTGTTGTATAGTTATTAATAGTTAGCATATACCAAGATTTGTAACCCAAGCTGTACTATAATCTCAATCCTACATATATGAATAGTACACAAGACTAAATTATCAAGTAGCGATAAGCATAGTAACAAACGTGTTCAAGAAACATCAAGATTCAAGCATGTGAATTCCGGAAAACATGCAACACATGTAAGGAACATGCTTGATAAGATTCTACTGACAAATATCTTCATGCAGACATGAATGGAATCTAGCGGATGTCAAACAACAATAGGAGGTGGCGAAAAGGGACCATACCCGTGTCGGATCATATATTTTCAACTTCAAATTTGTAGCACCGGACAAACTTTCTAGAGCCACGGGATAGTTGGTTTCACGAGGTTGAGCATCACATCCCTCACATGATGGATTACCACAGTAACATAGTTCCTCCTCACACCCTTCTCCAAGCTTTACAGATGTTGTTACCAGTGATGGCATGCTATCAAGCAAAGGAGCCCAACCCCAAAGTGGAGCTAGTCTGAAGCCAATGAGATTTGGGGTGGAAATACGAATGCGGTCATCAATATAAAAACCCCCACCATTAATTTTAAGATATCGTAATGTTTGGGACACGATATTCGCATAGATGTCACAACTTATCATCTCTAACACCTCTAGCACCTTACAACTCGAAAAATCGAGCGAGCATCCCTCAAAGTGCATGCCGTCGAGATGTAACCTCTTCAAGTGAGACGAGATGAGAGTAGTGTCGATTACCCGCCAGGGAAAACAAATTTTAAGCACTGGAACTTGACACGATAGAGCATACCAGAGCCACGGCTTCATTTGTTGGAATGCCTCGTCGGCCCATTCAGGGTAATCGGCCGCAGTCTCCACACAATCCGAACTGATGTCACATACATTTAGAGGAGTTGGATCACGAAGACGAAGCAACTCATTCACAAATGTGTTGGAGCCACTAACGGCATTGTAGCTGTCGGGGTCATCGATGCGTAGGGCGGGCACAGACTTCCAGAGCGTGCTCCAACGCTTACAGAGAACGCATGTCCGCACAGTGTCGCGGGAAGGCAGGAACGACATAAGATAGAGGAGAAGATCATTTGGGAGGGCCCCGAGGCGGTCCTCTCCACTGGCGATAGTCGTTTCAATGGTTTCCTCATCATTAAGCCTCTTAGGCATTATGTCGAACAGGTTGCCTACGCCGAAGCTGTAGAGTTGTTAGACACGGTGAGCCGGTCAGTGAGACCAGTCACATGGAGAAGATAGACAATAATCACGATCTCATGGGATTAGCTCACCTGCAGTCGCCGCTAGATGACTTGTGTGCTCCTCCACCTCCACCTCCTCCTAGACGGTGCTCAATTCTCCAAGCAGCATAAGAGGGGACTCTTCTCTCATGCCTTCTCACTCATAACTTGATGGGACAGGAAAATAGTGAACATCGAAGGAAGGGAGAAAGAGAAATTGATGGGTGTTTGATGGATGTGGGTGGGTCTTATAGAAAAGAACTTTTATTTAATACTGGAAGGGTCTCGAAGGACCCAGAAAAGCTGCTTTAGTAATACCTTTGGCACAATGTGAGACCGGGCGAACTGAAAGTGGGTACAAACAGTCTAGATTATCTTTGCATTCATTGTATCACGGGATATGTGCCATCCTCTCTTCCAGAGAGAGCCAAATTAAAAAATACAACACCGAATACACGTCATGGTCTATAACTGATAGATGGGTGGGGCCATCACATTATGTCATAGGCATGTTAATGAATGCCGAGGTGAAGGACAGAGGCTCCAAGGTTTGATGATACTTATCAGTTTTACAATGTGAACATAATGGCGGCACTTCACCAACCTGGTTCTATCTCATGTGACCAAGCGCGTATCGGCTGAGATGGAGGAAGGTGGAGCAACTACTCCATGGAGGGGTTACATATTTCCTTATTCTGGAGGCGGATGCGATTGGATCCACGTTTGTTTGAGATTTGTGTGTGTGTGAGAGAGAGAGAGAGATGGAACAACCATGGCACCGAAGGAGTCACCACTACAGGAATGACTTGCAGTGGCTGGCAAAAAAGCCCAGCAATAACACGCAAGGCTATCAGGGGTGCCCACCACTCACCTCCAGCCACTGCTGACATGGCATCATGGCGGGCGCTCACCCGCCACTGGTAGATAAGTTTTAGTGACGAGCATTCTTTACTACCCACCATAGGTGCCGGTTTATGCGCGCCAATGGTGCCCTAGCAGTTGTGCTGTAGCGCCCACCATTGGCGGGCGAGGCTCAAGGGAGAACCTCATTTGTTGGCATTTCATGTTGACACACATTACTTCCAAAAGGTTAATTAACATGGTCATGTGATTCTCAATAAAACTAAACCACACTCAATCCATTTTGGAAAAAAGACAAATTAATTAAGTAACACTTCAAATTTGTTCCACTCAACAAAAAAACATCAATGTATCACATCCATCTTAACATACTAATTACAGTTCATCAGCTAATATATTCATGACTTGGACCTTATTTCTAAGCATGGTCAATGACAACCATCATCTACAAGTCGTTGCGGTTGATATTCCTTATGGTGATTATCACTGGTTTGTCGACCCTTAGTTATCTCTTTCCCGTCCTGAACTCCCGCCAGCCGGCCTCATATAAGGATATGCGTCTGTCTGGTTCCGTCTTGTACTGAACCGTGGTGACACGCCCTATTGGTCCATGGTGTACTCCAGCTTTGCCGATGATGGGGATGTCCGCTCTGTAAAACATTTTCATAGGTAATTTCTTAACTTCCCCATCATTAAGAGCAACTAGAGAGCACGCAGTGTTAGACACCTCACCATTTATGGTTATGAACTAATAAATATATGAAATAATACAAAACATCTCACGTTGATGTTTCTGACAACGTTGGTCTTAGTTAAACGGTGCACAAAGGGCTCCCCCAAGAAGGCCACACTAGATGGTAGCACCGCAATAAAATTCTTGGTCTCATCTGAGGAAGCTTCTTCATTCTTTGAGAGAAAATTACAGAATTAAAGAGACCGTAATCGTAATCATCTTTGATATCCTCATCATTCTAGTTGTCGTCATCATCCTGGATGTCCTAATATTCCTCGTCGTCCTCATCATCTTGGTTGTCCCCATCATCATGGTCATCCTGGGCTATCGCTTGATCCCGGTCATCCTCATCATCTTCGTCAACATCATCTTCTTTGGTAGAGAAATACGGTGTCCTTAAGCCATTGACCGCTTCTTTCAAGGAAAATGTTATGTACTCTCCTCTGATGAGGTCATCATGTGAAATGTAATTCTTTCATCCAGGGTCGCCTATGATGGTTCTATCCCTTTGTTTACGCACATCTAGTTTGAATGTGCACCTCTGATTATCCTCAAGTCCACAATGTTACGGCATAAATTGTTGAAGTTAACCCTTATGTACACTATGCAACAGTTGATAATCAGCAATAAAGTTAGTAAAAGAATTACATAAATGATTAGCATTGAAAACTAATTGAAGTTTAAGACCGTTACCACTGATTTTTGAAACCCTTTCTTCAAGAAGATCCCAAATTATACTGCAGTTAGCAAACTATCCATACTTGCACCTTTGCAGATTTGGCAGTTCTTACGTCTCATGATCCCTAATAATCAATATGAAGCACTTATCAATTTTAAATAGTTGACATCAAAACTAGCTTATGGAAGTAATATTGAGAAGAGGAACAGACTAAGAAGGGTAAAAAATCGGCATGACCTTTGCTCGATATTTAACATATTGAATACCAGAAATTTGACGAATCAGAAGTTAATCAACGTTTCACAAAAACATTGGCACTCGTTTTAAAATCCATGTAAATAACATGATAAGCCCATGCACTTGTCATATGTAAGTAAAATCGACTCAATTCCAATCATATGTAAACAACTTAAACATGCTAATCCCATGCACTTGCACAATGTGAGGTATCACAGTGCCACTCATATTGAGTGACATAAATGAAATTAGGCATGACCTTTTCTTAAAAAGTGAACAATTGAGTGATGGAAATTTGGCGAAACGGAAATGAATCAAAGTTTCACCAAAACATTGGCACTCATTATTGAATCCCTGCAAATAAAATAGTACATGTACAACACGGCAAATGGATAACATTGCCACTTTATATTGGAATGCAAAAATAATAATTAAACCACATTGCTACTATCCATTGAAGTGCAAAAACATTTATCTGGAGGCTAATTAACCTACCTAAATCAAGCTAGTAGATGAATATTACATCAATCACACAGGAAGAAGAAACCCTAAAGCATAATTTAATCTACAAAATATCTAAAAGCAGACCCTAAGCATACCTAACTAGAGCTAATCTATAATGTATCTGTAGCAACAGCGGATGGGAGAGGAGATAGTATACCATGGGTGGCTCCGATGGCGGACAAAAGTACTGAGGGACGGATGTTCTGATGGTTGTGGCGGCACACAGCGTGGAAGGCAGATTCGGCAGCGGACGACGTGGAAGGAGCCTCCGACGGATAGGATACGGGTGCACACAGAAGGGTGGAGAAACCGACAAGACTACTGAAAATGGATTAGTCTGGGTCGGGCAGGCGTGGGGGATTTAAGATTGTGGAGTGAGAAGTGGCGGGCGGGCACATACGCCAGCCACTGCACACTTTTTCATATTTTGGAATTTATGGCGTGGCTTGCCGAAACATAGTTGTGGCGAGAAAGTTTCCACACACCCGCCATGGGTTTATGTAGTGCCCGCCACTGCTCTTCCAATCCCGCGGGCTAATTTGCTAGAGTTTACCTGTGACGGGTATTAGTTGACACCCGTCACTGGAATGGATGTAGCTATGGGGGTCTGTTTTCCTAACTGCCACTGCTACTTTCTCGGATTCCCCACCCGACCGACCCTCTAACTGGCATGTCCGTAGCATCCCATGGTTAGGCAAAGATCACAAAACACACCTACTACACCAGAAAGTCAAGCAATCTATGGGTGCACGTATAGTAGACCTTCTTTTCAAGAATACCTTTTGCTCGTGATGAAAACTTAGCATCTCTGATTGGCGCAGAGACCAACTCCTCTAGCAGTACCAACTCCTATGGCAACTTCTCTAGCAGTATGGCGCAATCCTCCACTTACTTCACCCTCACCTTCGTTTGCATTCAAACCGTATCGGAAACCGTCCGGATATAAGCCTCCTTGCGCCCGAAGTAGAGACCCAACCGACATACGAGGTGAGCATAAGACACCTCGGCGCGCCTGGGGCCTGGGCACTAGTAGATAAAGGGTCATCAGACCCGGTTCGTTTGGGCCTTTAGCCCCGGTTCCTGAACCGGGACAAAAGTGTCGGTACTAATGCCCTGACCCTTTAGTCCCGGTTCAATCCAGAACCGGGGCAGATGGGTGTCCACGTGGCCTGTGCGCCGAGCCCAGGCAGGAGGGGCTTTGGTCCCGATTGGTGGCACCAACCGGGACCAAAAGGCATCCACGCGTCAGCATTTCTGTGGGTGTGGTTTTTGTTTTTGTTTTTTTGAAAGGGGATGGGGTTTGGAGGTTTTGGGGGTTAATTTAGGTGTTTCATATTGTGTTAGCTAGCTAATTAATAGAGAGAAGTGTCCTCTCTTATGTCCGTGCTTGGTCGACGCTACGTACTACACATACGTATAGAGAGGACTAGACACGCTAGCTAGCTAGCTAGCTAGTAAAGCAAACGAAGGAAACAGAAGATCGTATATATATATATATATATATATATATATATATATATATATATATATATATATATATATATATATATATATATATATATATATATATATATATATGCATACAGAGAGAAGTAATATCGACCACCTCTCCTTCTCCGAGAGATTGGTCGAACAACAAGTTCTCGTATATCTATCCGACACTACCGGGTACATATATACAATAATTATCTCTTACAAATATAATCCCCTATAGGATGGACGCATGGTCCACATAGTATTCTCCGTCTGGCGCGATCACATGTTCAAGGAAGAATGCCGCCAATTCCTCTTGAATTGCTCGCAGACGATCTGGTGTTAGGAGTTCATCCCGCATCCGAAACATCTAATTTGAAGTAGGGGGTCAATACATGAAATGATGCTATAAAATTGTGAATATTATTAATTGCTTACGCACTTCAAATTGTGCTTCAGAGTAGCCCCGCTCACAGGTCGTGTGGCGGATGGACTCACAAATGTAGTATCCACAGTAATCATTCCCGGGTTCCTGCCACAACCACTTTACAAGAAATAGAGGTCAATCAAACTGATAAGCAAGAATGCCAAATGGTATTGATGAAACTAGCGCTTGAATCAAGATATATATAGGAGATGCGCGCGCGGAACATGCTACTATATAGTACTTACTTTGGGGTATCTAAATTCTAGCTTCTTCGGCAGTCCCGGAGCTTTTTTGGTGAATTTTCTCCAAACCCTGCCAGACAAAGAAAACAATTACTTGATATCAGAAATGAACAAAGTTGCTGATATGCATGGTGGATAATATTGATCGATTTAACTTACCTATCGAGCATTTGAGTCATGTCCGCATACTCCTCGGGATCTTTACGTTTAGAGTCCAAAACAGTTACTACTCCCTTCTCAAGCTTAATCTCTAAGAGAATATAGTGGAAGCTGCGCACGCATGCATGAACTCATCAATTACATTACTATAACCTTGACTGATATATAAGGGAAACCAAATATGCACAAGACAGTAACACTCACTTGAAGTTGTAAGGAAAGAGTATTATATCTTTGTTTTCATTTACCACCAACGATCGTAGCAAGTTGGTCTCGGTATCTAAGAGACGCAATTTCACCTCGGTTGCATCTATGAGGTATGTGTTAATGAACCCAATATCACCTACTTGTCTTTTCTTCAATTCGACGATCTTCAATCTGCATAATATAGTGAGGATAATTATAAATATATACATGCAATGAAAGAGATCAGCTATATAGAGAGACTTAATGACAAAAGTAGTACAACTTACAGACAGTAGCAGGTGACCGTTGTTTTATCGAGGGCCAATTGATTGAAAAACTGATAGAACTCCTCAAATGGAACAGGCAACAGTTCAATTCCAATGAGGTCATGCTCCGGTTTAACTCTCAAATACAAGCTATCCCTCCCCCCAGACTCTCTGGAGATTTTCAAGTACCAATCATGCAATCTTCGCATATTCGTTGCTAGAGATCTTTCATTTTTGACGAGAGGCTTTTTGTACTCGTATCTTTGTATCTGCACCTCCAAGAAATCATATTGTACATCGTCGGACACGTAATCTCCAAGATTGCTATAACCGAGCACCATCCTCGGATCATTAGCGACCATGTCGCTAGACACCTTGAGCGGGGGGCACGATTGGTCCGCTTGTTCGCCGAGCTGGGCAATTTGTTTCTCAGTTCGTCCTTCTGCTAACCTTTGATCACTTTTAGTACTTCCCGACCTCTTCGCTGCTTGAAATGACTTTTGAATCATGCGGTCATAGTTGTCCTGCGGCTTACTTTTCGCTGGTTGCATCAGGGCAGCAAGAGTGCGCTTTGCTTTCACCACATCTATCTTCTCCTCCGGAGGTGGTTGTCTCTGTGCTTTCAACCCTTCAAGCCAGTCCTTCACTTCGCCTTGAGCGATCTTCGTGTTTTCCTCGTCGGACCTCTCGTATGGTAACTTCTCTAGAGGCATGAGAGAAGGACCGAATCTGCATCGCCTCCCGCCTCTGGCTGTACTGCTAGACGTCGCCGGACCAGACGAAGCGACTATCTTCTTTCCTTGCTTACGCGCCGGAGCAGGAGCAGCCGGAGCGGCGACAGGTCTCTTCCGCCCTTGCTGACTAGGCGGAGAAGGAGGAGCAGGCTGGCTGCTCGGGCGCGCCGGCGCAGGCGGAGAAGGAGGAGGCTGGCTGCTCGGGCGCGCCGGCGCAGCTGGCGAAGGAGGCGGAGTGCCGCCACGCGCCGGAGAAGGAGCCGGAGTGCCCTGATCGTCACTCGCCGGAGGAGGAGGCGGTGGAGGACGCGGTGGAGGAGGCGGAGTGCCCTGACTCGCCGGAGGAGGAGGAGGAGGAGGAGGCGGAGGTGTCCAGTTGAGAATGTTGATGAGCTCCTTCCGCCATAGGCATGGAGTCTTCAGTGAAGAACCCAGCCGAGTCTCCCCTTCACCGGTAGGGTGGTCAAGCTGGAGCTCCTCAAATCCCTCCGTAATTTCATCCACCATCACCCTAGCATATCCTTCTGGAATCGGCCGGTAGTGAAAAGTGTCGCCGGGTCCAGTAGGATAAACAGAGCCAGCAGCCGCCTTGACCTTCAGATTCATCCACTGCGCCATAAGGTGGCAATTTTGTGCCTCCGTGATAGCATCCACGGGATACCTGGCAGTAGCCGTCAAGACAGGCTCCGGCTGAAGCAGCTCGGTGGAAGCCACGCTGCTTCTTCGCAGAGATGGCGGGGTAGCTTCGGGGGAAGCTTCGGCAATTCTTTTGTCCCGATTTGCTTCCCGTTCCTTTATCGCTTGTATTCTGGCCCGCAGCGCCTGCAGTTCGGTCTGCTCCATTTTCTTCCTCCTCTCGTGGCTTTTGTAGTCGCCTGCGTCCGGAAACCCAGCACACCACGGAAGGGAGCCTGGCGTGCCTCGTGTCCGTCCAGGGTGCTCAGGATTCCCGAGGGCCATTGTAAGCTCGTCGTTCTCTCTGTCGGGGAAGAACGTCCCTTCATGCGCTACTTTGATATACTGCCGCATCTTCCTGAGTGGTGTTTCCAAATGCTTGTCCGTCCAAATGCACCTCCCTGATACAGGGTCCAAGGTTCTGCCAGCCCCGAAGAACCAAGTCCGGCAACGGTCTGGCCATTGCATTGTCTCTGGTTCAATCCCTTTCTCAAGCAGATCATTCTCAGCCTTGGCCCACTTAGGCCGGGCTCTGAGGTAGCCACCTGACCTCGTGCGATGGTGATGCTTCTTCTTCGCAGAATTTATCCGGTTTTTCGCCGACATCTTCTGACTCTTTTCCGATGTCTTATAGGCCACAAATGCGGGCCAGTCATCTTTGATCTTCTCATATATGCCCAAGAATTCTGAAGTCTGTTTATCTTTGACAAACTTATTCAGTTTTTTCTTCCATGCCCTGAATTGGTCTGCCATCTTCGAAAGAGCAGCAGACTTGATTAAGTCCTCTTTAACTGGATTCGCCGGATCATCCTCTCGCGGTAGGATGAAATTTGACTTCAGCTCAGTCCAAAGATCTTCTTTCTGCATATGAGTGACATAAGACACCTGAGCGTCTTTTGCAGCCGGCTTTAACCATTGATGGATGCTGATCGGGATCTTGTCCCTAACCAGAACCCCGCACTGATTAACAAATGCGTTCTTTGTCCGGATGGGTTCAATCGGCTCGCCGGAGTGCGAGATTTCTGAGATCTCAAACTTCTCATCCGGCCTCAACTTTTTCTTCGCGCCTCGTCTCTTTACCGAAGATTTGCTCGATCCGGAGGGCTAGAAAAAGGAACAAAGACGAGAGTTAATGAATGCATCAATTAACTAGTCAGCACAGGCTTAACTAACATATATACCTCCTGGCCAGACTTGGTTCGGTCACCGGAGCCAGCATTACGGTCTCCTTCTTGCACCGGCATTGGGTCACCGGAGCCGTCCTCATGGTCTACTTCTTCCATGTGCATTGGGTCACCGGAGCCATCAATATCATAACCTAGATCTTCCAGCTACAGCTCTCTTTCCACCTGCTCATCGGTGTCGTTGAGAAACGACAAGACGGCATTTTGTCCGTCTGCGATTATGTCCATCAACATCGCTTCTTGTTCTAGGTCTCGGGTGTTGTCGTCCATAGTTTCTACAAATATTTACAACATGCCAATTATTATTCAAACATGACAGATGTATATATTAATGGCAAACGTAGAACTAGCTTCGACCCTCGACCCCTGGATGACCCTCGACTGCTCGGCGATCCACAACCCTAGACCCCCTCATGTCACCTTTTGTCTAGTGTCAAAGGATTCAACAAAACCAATACTTCATCATTAGGCGAAAGTAACAGTCGCATGATGGTACGAAGCTCTCCAAAGTGGTTTTGGAACGGAGTCCCAGAAAGGATAATTTGTAACAAAAGACGGATTATTCTATCAGGAACTCCGTTCCAAAACAACTTTGCATAACTTTGTACCAACATGCCCCGGTTACTTCTGGCAAATGATGAAGTCATGGATTTCTTCAATACTTTGACACTAGCTAGGCAA
>LR738714.1:667340416-667352395 GCA_902687465.1 Secale cereale
CCTCCCTCCCTCTCTCTCTCTCTCTCTCTCTGATCTTCAATACAAGTTTTCCTCAATGTTCTTGGAGTTCTATGTGATGTAATCTTCTTTTGCGGTGTGTTTGTAGGGATCCGATGAATTGTGGATTTATGATCAGATTATTAAATGAAAGTAATTGGTTATTTTTTGAACTTTATTATGCATAATTATTATAGCTTTGTATTTCTATCTTTGATCTATCCGTTTGGTTTGCCCAACTAGATTTATTTATCTTCATCAGCAGAGGTGCTTTGTGGTGGGTTCAATCTTGCAGTGTCATCACCCAGTGACGGAAAGGGTAGCGAGACACGTATTTGTGTAGTTTCCATTAAGGGTAAAACAATGATGTTTAACCATATTGCTTGGTTTTATTCTGCCTACATCATGTCATCTTGTTTAAAGCGTTACTCTATTTTTCATGAACTTAATACTATAGATGCAAGCGGGAGTCAGTCGATTAGTGGAGTAATATTACAGGTAGGAGTCTATCTACTTGTCACGGACGTGATGCCTATATATGTGATCATTGCCATGACTAACATCATAACTATGTGGTTTTCTCTCAGTTGCCCAAGAATAATTTATCTACCCACCGTATGGGATTGTTTCGAGAGAGAAGCTCTAGTGAAAACTATGGTCCCCGAGTCTACTTTAATCATATTACTAAAACCAAAAATACCTTCCTGCAATTTTCTATTTTTATTTTACTTTTCAATTTATATATCTACTACTACCAGATTTAATCCTTGCAAGTAACGAGTTCAAGGGATTGATGACTCTCTTGCTCGTGTTGAGTGCAAGTATTTGCTCTTGTGTGTGCGGGTGTTGTTCACTGGGATTTGCGTGATTCTCCTATTGGTTTAATAACCCTGGTTCTCACTAAGAAGAATACTTATCAGGTACTATATTGCTTCACCCTTCCTCTTCGGGGAAATCCTAACACAACTCACAAGTAGCAGCTCCTGCGACCGCGGGGAGAGACATTGGCAGCGAGAGTGTGATGGTAAGGTCGGGTGTGAGGATGTCATGATGCTACATAGCCCATCCCAATAAATCCATGCCTGCGACACTGGCTCCCAGAACCTACCAAGGTAGGCGCGATGGACTGGGCGAGGTCAGGGGCATGTGGTGCTCTGCTGCCATATAGGGAGTGGCGGTGCATCGTTTGACGGCCATGGGATAGTCGACACTTCTGATGCATAGGGAGGGGTGGTACTGAACTGGGAGGAAGAATAAAAGAAGACACGGTTGTGCTAGACCGATGTGAGAGAATAAAGAGATAGGGTGGGACTTGCGTAGTTTATGGAGTCTATGAGAAATGAGTGCGGCGTTTCGGTGCCCAGGTGCATCTGCATCCTGTCATAAAAAAATCATAACAAATTCAAATAATTCAAATAATTCCAATTTTTTTGTGTGGTAGATAATTTGATGTGTGAGGTCCGCTCCAAAATTCATAACATTTGGTCATCTGAGCAGCTCTCGGCAAAAAAGACAAAATCGGGCCAGAACAGTATATATGAACAGTACACATTTTTACAGACCTCCGATTTGTCTTTTTTGCTGAGAGCCGTACAGAAGTCCAAGTGTTTTGAAAATTGGAGCGTACCTCACGCATCAAATTGGCTACCACCCAAAAAATGGAATTTTTTAAAATTTTCTAGTATTTATTTTGAATTTTTTCGTGAGTGCGGGTGTAGATGAGCTCGGGTGTAGAAATGGATTTTCGATGAGAAATATCTAATCTAGTCTAAACCAATGAAAAAAATAGTGCACTATTCCATCTTTAAAATACACTATTGGCGTGCTATTAGCGAGACTTAAACACTAATTTATTTAGTGAGGCATTGCACGGAATGCTATGGCATGCTATTTTTCCAGTGGTCTTAACACACTCCAAAATCAGAAGTGAACTCTGTTAAAATCAACAGTGAACCAAAGAAAAAACCTGACACGCATCTCGCTCATATACACTGATTTATTTAGTGAGGCACGATAGGGCATTGCACAGAACACTATAGCATACTATTCGTGGAGCTTTAGCGTGCTATTTTTTCCAGTGGCCTAAGCATAATATAAAACAGAGAGTGAATTGTGTTAAGTGACCAAACTAAATGGGACACAGGTGTCACTCACCACCCCGCTGTGCTATATATCCGTCTTCAGATTCTAGGCATTTTGTAGCAGTGCAAGCACCCACACATCATCGATTGGGCGCCTAAGGAGCTGCACCATGATCTAGGTGTGATGGGATTGGCCGTAATATTAGATATAATTAGCATTAAAAATCTTGTAAGTTGAGCTAATTAATTGCAATTTCTTTGCCTTACCAATCAACATGCAGCATGCAACCAGAGTTATTGCCCATAAGATTGAAAACTTGTGCATGAGGGTGAAGCAAACGAGGCATGGGAGTGATACGAGGCTGATTTAATTCCTTCGCGCCTTACTCATTTGGAAATTCTAAAATCGCTAAGATGCCCAATGCACCTGGACGGAGGGAGTATATCATTATTCATATTGGCGTTCACTGGATACGTAGCCGGCACCGGTGTGGCGCCGTTCCATAACTGATGCAATTCTCTTATTTATTTTCAGCATTGCGTGTTATCATGTCTTCCCGAAGTATGCATCTGGCAGTGATTATAGAAATGGATTTTATTTCTTGATGGGAAGCAAACTATTGTTAAACAAGAAGATGACGAAGAAAATATTAATATCAACACAGATGATAATCTTGTGAGTAATCATGCACGTCCTTTAATTTATCTTCTATCTATAGAATCTAGTACTCTGGATGAAGAACATTTTTTATTATACATATTTATGATCCAAGAAATTGGCATAATCTTGCTAGAAAATCAAGGGACACTTTATATATAGAAACACAGACAATGGCAACTTTTTGGACGTTGAAGTTAGGGGGCCTCATATTATAGTTTCATCCCGGGGCCCCGAAATCTCAGGACCGGCCCTGAAAGTACTATGCAATGATCAAATACGAGCAAATAATATGTATTTTCCGTTTCAGTTTCTCCCTCTAGTTTGTTAATGCAACTCTAGTTTGTTAATGCAACGACCATTGGGGATTTCCCTCCTCCTTCCTTCTCATGAAAATATTTACCAACCAAGGAGCATAGTCAACATCCTCCCATCCATTAGTTTGAGCTTTCAACTTCACGGCTTCATGGATTAATTTTTGAGAGTGAAATGAATAGTAAACTTTGAAGTAGATACATTATGTTGGATAGGTATAAGAAGTATGTTAACGGATGAATAAGTTTGTGTTGCTGTACTATTTATCTTAAATTATATGTGTCCACTATTGACTATGAGGATGAACCAGCATTGCATCCAGATTTTCCTTTTTGTTTTCCTCCCTGCTTAATTTCTTTGTTAATACAAAAAAAAATGCATGGAGATGTACTGTGATTAGCTTATTGGCCCTGCCAATGTGTGTTGGTTAATAGATTCCCCCTTATGAATTTGTTTTAGTCAAAGCTTATGGCTGATAAGCGACTACGTTGAGGCCCACCTGATCAACGGATTCTTTCTGTTCCATTTAGTTTGTATTGGTCATGTAAGAATGGAAATTTCTTGCCCCAGCCCTATGTTCTCTATATAATAGCACAACACAATGTGAAATATAAACTGTACGGCGGTGGTATAATGGGAACTGCGAGTTGGCTGTGCCGTTGACAAACTAATTGTGGGCTTAGATTTGTAGAGGAGGAGGAAGAAGAAAAGTGATAAGAAATGCCGACAATATTAGCTAATGCTAACCGTAAAATCCTTAATTCACATATTATATTCATGATTAGTGTTGTACCACAACAATATGTATGTCCCGTTGCAATGCACGGGCATTCTTCTAGTTTTATAAATATATAGAGAACATATACCTGTGTATGAGGGATTATTATTTTCAGATTTCTCTATTCTGAATAATTCCGGTCTCCATGAATCCCGGGTGCCCACAATGAAGTTCTTTTTTAGGGGACAGGCTACATCAAAATTAACTAGAATACAGAAGATTCACTTCAGAATAAAATACTGAAATATATAAGGTGATAAAAGTGAAAGTAAAAATGGATTGAGTGCTAATCTTATGAAGTATTTTTCAGAGGGAATTTAATTTATATAGTTAAGGAAGAGCTCAACCCGCATGGCAATAGGAAGAGAGCACTAGACGGGAAATACAATTAAAAAAACTACTGCCTCTGTCTCAGTGTATAAGTCACTTGCGTAGTTCTAGGTCATCGATTTGAGAAATTAAATATGTGTTATATGTCATAAAATATATATCACCCGATTTCTACACGCATTTAGTTTCTTAATATATTTTTTTGTCACATATAATACATATTTAGACAGTTAAATTGTCGACCTGTAACTACGCGAATGACTTATACACCGGGACAGAGGTAGTATTTGGCCACTCGATCCCAAAAAGAATGCCCCGCGTCGCCTGCCCTGGGTGACACGGGCGCGAACTTCCTTCAGCCGCTGTCGGACACTAGTCTCGGCCACTCCTTCCCGCCGTCGGCGGCAAGCGCCCGTCGGGCCAAGCCCGCAACAAAAACCTATCGGCTGCTCGATCTAAAAAACAAGGCCCCGCGTCGCCTGCCCCTGGGCAACACGGGTGCTATCTCCCTTCAGCCGCCACCGGACACTAGTATCAGCCGCTCCTTCCCCGCCGCCGCCGGCAAAGCCCGCAGTGCGTCGACGGCGACAGGCGTTCCCCTATCCGCTCGCATGGTGGGCTTTACAGGGCAGCATCCCAGGCTGTCGAGCGGATCGTCGTGGCACAACCGGAACCTGGCCGATGTGTGTATGCCTCGGGTGGATCAGACAGCGTCGGCCGGTGTGCGCGAGCGTGGTGTGTGTGTGTGCTCCTCGGGAGCCGGGCTCTCGCTCACGTGCTGCCCTCGCTACCTCATGCATCTGCCGTAGTGACGGGTCTTCCGGCCGTCTCCTACGCGGGGCGGCGGAGTTTGTGGCGGCCCACAAGGTTCTAGGTGGCGGCGACTCTCCCTGGCCATGTGGATGGCGCGACAGTCGGATCTGTTGCCAAGCGAACATAGCTTTGGCGTCGCCCATGGTTGTCCGGGTGTGGTTGTCTGATTCATATCTGGACGTCTTGGTGATGGTGATTCAGAGTCGATCGGCCGAGTGGGGTGACTACAGACGTGCAACAACCTCCTATGTCTCCACGACGGTGGTGGTCACCGACAGATCTTTGGGAGGGTTCATCTCTCCAAGTCCAATGGTTGACTTCGACGGTGAGATGCAAACTATGGATGGCAGCTTTGACGCAGAGGGGTGGCTGTGTAGCGGTGGTGGTCACATCTCATGTAGCTACTGGGTTTGCGGAAAAGTGGTGGCGAAAACACTTGAGCGACCTCAATGGTGGTATTCTCGAGCACCTGGTCGTGAGCTCCGGGGTGAAAGCCTTGGTCTGACCCGAGCTGGTTATACCTGGCAATGCTGTTGTTTTATTTATGTTGTTACGTTGTTGAAGGCATTGCTCGCATATGTTTGAATCGGTTCTTAAGGGTAAAAACCTAGATTCTGACCTTGGTGGTTGGATCCGATGACAACGATGCTTTAGAATCGCTCCCTCGAAGGCGTTGTTGTTGAAGAACCTCATTGTATGTGTTGTGTCATGAGTTGGTTGGTGTGGATATGGTCATTGATGTAATTTGTCGATCGTAGATCTGATCACTTTGGTTTTTTCTTATTTTTTTCCTTGCATAGCTTTGGTCTTATGTGGCTTTGCTATTTGCCGGCATGTTTCTGAGTGTGTTTGTCGGTGTTGGTAGTGTGCATTCTAGTTATATAGAGGCCAGGTGTGTGATCTTTGTGTTTTTATTCTCTTGATGTTTTTTTAAGCTAATAAAATCCATCCTTATCAAAAAAGACATGCACTGAACATCTTAACAAAACCTTGGCCTTCGGAGAGGAACCAGTCCAGGACTGACAAAAGTGACATTTTAAACATGGTATGACTGCATCCGAGCAATCCATGCAGGAAATTACATGCAAGACCATACGATTTGGACACTGCAGCTAGATATAAACGCAGCTCCAGCAAAATAAAGTCCGGATAACTGTGGATGAAGTAGACCATCTGAGCTACATGCCCCAGCTCGAATGGTAAGCCTGCATAAAACACATTAAGCTGCACGCCTCCTCGCTCTAGCCATCTCATCAAGGATATTGTTCAATCAAAAGAGAGAGATCTACGTCTGCCCAATCACGTCCTGGTGGGGGACGAGGCTCCTTTGACGTACTGCAGGGAACAGTTAGGCCATTGACATGTGGTCCTAGAAGCAGGTTGGCCCATCTGTCAGTGAGCCAACTGCATCCTGTAGTACGTCAGGAGAGCTGAGTCTGTGTGTGCCACGTCCTGCTTTTACTGTGTCGAAGAAAAAAAATAACTAGCGAGGGACCCTTCCTTCCCTAGGAAGGCAACCGGCCTCTGGTTTATCTTCGGCCCACATGGCCTCGTCCGCTCTCGCACACAACCTCCACCGCCTCAGCATCGCTCTCCCGCGTCCCTACGCCGCCGCCGCCGCCTCCGCCACTTCCCTCGCGCCTTCTCCTCCCTATTCCTCTCTCCTAGCGTATCTCTAGCCCTCCACGGCTCCACCTCTCCATTTCTTCCCTGGTACGGCAGCGGAATGGGGGCCGCGACGGGAGATAGGTTCTCCACCCACGACGTCGCCGCCTCCTTCGCCCCTCACGTCCGAGTGCATCACGGCCACCACCGGACGATCCACTGCCGACATGAGAAGCACAGCCATGGATGTCCTCGGGGTGTGCTGCCGCCTGCCGCAACTAGTGCAGCGAGAAGAGATCGGTCGTCGGCCGCGAGGTCGAGTCCCCACCGCCGTGTGCAGCAGCGTCTGGGCGAGGGCCACTGCACACACTGGGCGTCGCATGCATCCACAATGAAGAGTCGAACAGCCGCGACCACCGCCCGCGGTTCATCGGCTGGGGCGGCCTGCACTGGGAGCACCAGATTCCGTGTCTCCGCCACGCGCCGACGCCCATGCGGCTTCACTCACTGTCTGGAACTTGACTGAAGAAATCAACACCTTAGCTCTGTTTTCTCTGAAGAATTCAGCACCGCCATGTCAGACTCGTCTCAGCCGTTTGACGCCAGTCAGTCCATCCACAACTTACCGCAGCAATCTTGCATTGCACGTTCTCTAGTCAGGGCATGGAACAAACATGTAGCACGCAGGCTCGTCGGTCTTCGTCCGACAGCCGTCTTTCTTTCTTTTTATTAAAGGACTAGCATGAAAGTACACAAAGGCATCTAACGACTCTGGATAAGTAACACGATCAGAGAAACCAGCAGTAGCTGTATCTGTGCGGCGGTGGCAGTGGCGATGGATGGAGAGCCGGCGGGGACGTCGTCGTCCTTGCCGCACGTCGGCCCGGGGTCGCCATGGTACTGGTCGTTGCAGACGTGAAAGGCCGGGTTGAACCCGGACGGCTCGCACGCCTTGCATGCTGGGTGCACAGAAGGCCCCTGACGACTTGCATGTCATTGGAAATGGTGATATATTATCCTTTCCCGATTGGAACAGGCATGTTTCAGGCAGCTCGAGGTGCACTTACCAAGGTTGCAATTTACATGATTTATGTATGGACGCTGCTACGCGTCCCCGCGTAGCGCGGAAGAGGCCAGCGGCCGGCATATTAGGAAAGATTCCCTCCCTGTCGGTCCCCCATGACCGGTCAAAAGGGGCAACTTCTCGCCCAGCACAAACACACGTGATCTCCCACCAAACGCATCCACAGGGGAAACCCTACGCCTCATATTCCCCCTGATCGGCAACTCTCTTCTCCCCCCCCAGCCGCCGCCGCCCACCATGGCGATCCCCTTCCTCCCGCAGCAAGAAAAAAGAGATAGTGCATGAACAAAAAGTGTGGTGAAGATTCAAATTCCCAGCAACTCTTTTGTGCTGGTCATGCCATAATGTGAAGAAACCTTGGGCAAAAGAATTGCCAAGGCTGGGCAAATTTCCACAACTGAACTACAGCGAAGGTAACAAGGTCTTTCCGTTTTTGACCATGAGATCCTTTTTATTTCTACTTCCTGCATGTACCTCTTCTGCTCCAATGCTGGATACTTGCCTCCTATACAGAAGTGTTGCAAGCATGACTTGGAATTATGGCCCCAAAATCTGTTCCCTTGTTCTTGCCTCCTGTACAACCATGGTGCTGAAAAAAAAAGGGCTGGCTCTTGGACTGTTTGTTGCCTATTGCTTTGCCCCTTACTTCTGCAAAAAAATCAACAAAGACAGACTAGTTAATTGTAGAAATCTTGCCTGCTTTATTGTGTAACAATCAGGGTATTGCAATAAAAAAGTGGGCAAGAACAGGATAACACTCTATTGTAGTTGCTTACAAAAATGTGCAGTATCTTACAAAACAGGGGTAAAAAGTGGGCAACAAAATCTGCAGGGGGGAGTAGTATAGTTGCTTACAAAAACACAAAAAAAAAAAAGGCAGAAAAAAAAATCCTCATATGTGAACCTAGCAATGATTTACTAAATCAAATGCTCTCATTAGTATGTGTATTAATTCATTCTCATATTTTGTCTTCTAAAAAAATGTGCAGATGGCTGGCCTTGATCTGAATGAGCTTCCCGACGACTTTGTTGACTGTGATGGTGGACCCATGTTCTGCACACAAGCCCAACCAGAAAAAGTCCCTATTTCTATCGAGGGGGTGGGCGAGTCGCCGGATTTGTGTTCTGCTCCTGTCCAAGATGTGGTAGGTGTGGGGTTTTGTGTTGCGGCTACTGGAGTGTCTGATGCGACAGCAACTGCTGGGACTGTCGCGCCCGCCCCGGCCATGTTCGGTCCGGATACAACTCTGCCTAGCAATGGTGTCCAAGGTCTTACAGGTAGCGATGGCTTGTTAGGTTTTGATGGGAACGAGGTGCGGTCTAGCCCACAGGAACCTTATGTTGGCATGGAGTTTGACACACTTGAAGGTGCTAAGGCGCACTACAGAGCTTACTCTCGCATAATTGGTTTCTCGATGAAAGCTAACACTTCCAGGAGGTCTTCGTACACTAATGTGGTTGAGAAACAGACTTTTTGTTGCAACAAGTCAGGGAAGCCTAAAATCAATGATGATGCCCACATCCCCGTGTTTGAGAGACTAAGTTCAGAATCAGATGACTGTGGCGACGGGCAAGATGTTGGGAGTAAGCAAGCAGAGTGTAGCTCTTATAAATCTCCAGGGGGGCTTGTTAAGAATAGGAGAAGAGAGTTTATCAAACAGACCAGTTGTCGAGCAAAAATGACAGTCAAGCTGACTAATAACAAGTGGGTGGTCACATGTGTTGTTGCAAACCACAATCATAGACTAATTGACAAGCCATCTCTCACTAAATACCTTCGCTCTCCCCAGGGCATCCCCCCTGAGGAGGTTGAGTTCCTGAAAATATTGCATAGGTGCAACATGGAAACAGGTCGCATGATGACTGTTATGTCTGAATTCTATGGCCAAGCTGCAATAGTGCCGTACACAACAAAAACAATAAGCAACATGAGAACTAGCCTTCGCAGTGCTGAAGCAAATGAAGGCGATTTGGCTGAGACAGTTGCCTACTTCGAACAAAAGCAGGAAGAAGACCGAGGATTCTTCTTTAAAATCAAAAAGGATGGAATAGGCAGAGCTGAGAACTTGTTTTGGGTTGATGGGCGGGCTCGAGAGGCCTACATAAAAGCTTACAATGATTGCATCTCTTTTGATACGACCTACTTGACGAATATGTATAACATGCCATTTGCTCCATTTATTGGGATGAACAGGCATGGGCAGTCTTTCATGCTCGGGTGTGGTTTTTTGCGGCAAGAGCTTGAGACCAGCTTTGATTGGTTGTTTGGGGCGTTTCTGGAAGCGATGCATGGTATTGCACCACTCAACATCATAACTGACCAAGATCAGGCGATGAAAAACTCTATAGCAAACATTTTCCCACATGCAGTTCACCGTAGTTGCCGCTGGCATATCATTAAGAAAGCCCAAGAGAAGTTGGGTGCTTACTTGGCTAGGCATCCTGAGCTAGCTAAAGTATTCAATGAGGTGATAGACTTGAGCATGACTCCTGAGGAGTATGAGGCAAGGTGGGCTGCTATGGTTGAGAATCATGGTATTGCCGGCGATAAACGCTTTGATGATCTCTATGCGATCAAGCATCTTTGGGTCCCTTGCTACTTTAGGAACTGTTTCTTCCCATTCCTCCAGTCAACTCAGCGGAGTGAAGGCTTCAATGCTGTCCTAAAACGGTACGTGAACCCGCAAAATTCAGTGCTCAACTTTGTGAAGCAATATGAGAAGATAAATGACAAGATATTGGTGAAAGAAGGGGGTAATGATTACCGAACAGATGAGCTTGAGCCAAGTCTTTGGTCCCTGTTCCCAATTGAGAAGCAAGCCTTGAAAGTTTACACAAGGGATATATACTACAGGTTTCAGCATGAGTTTTCTTTGATTGGCATGTATAATGTTAAGCCTCAGGGCGGCAACATGTACCTGCTTGAGCCTAACAGAATTTATGCTGGAACATATGGTCGTAGACTGTATATGGTAAGGGCGCAGGTTGAGCAGCAAGAGTACGGGTGTGAGTGTTGCAAGTTTTACAGGGATGGGTTGCTTTGCGTCCACATATTGAAAGTGTTCACCCACCTTGGTGTTGATGAGATCCCTGAGCGTTACATACTGCCAAGATGGACTCAGAATGCAATTCTTACTGATTTAACCGAAAACACGCAAGTCCCTGATGCCATGCCTCAAGAGTCTCTACAGCAAATAAGGCATGTTTCCCTGAATACTATGTTTGGTAAAATCTCTAAATTGGGCAGTATGTCCGATGCAGGAGCAAATTTGTGCAGGTCCTATGGGCGCGCGTTGGAGACTGAACTAAACCAACTTTATAAATCAAGGAGGAAGAAGAAGCCAGCGGCGCCGGCCCAGCCACCAGCCCAATCTGCCCCCACAGAAACTTCTACTGGAGAGCCTAAAGCAAATCCTGTACGTAACCCCCAAAAATCTTCTACTAAAGGACGCAAAAGAGACAAGAGGTACTACTCAGGCATTGAGTTGCACCCGAAGAAGAAGTCAAAATGTGCCTACTGCAAAGAATTAGGGCACAATTGTGCCACTTGCAAGCCTGGTCTGAACCGAAGTGCTTGATGGATCCAGGAGCGGAAAACATAGACAGAAGAAGCGGCAAGAAGGGTCAATTTGTGTGTGCCCAAATACATTGTTTGAAAATGAAAAAAGATGGTCTGGAATGTTTAAAAATACCATGTAATTTATGTTATGTGCTACTGAAAAGAAAAGTGGTTGGTGGTATGCCATTGAATTTGATAACTAAGCTGTGTGTCTGTGTTGAAATTTTTTGTACCTTCTTGATGTTGAGCATTTTTGCCCAATTGACGTCGTTGTGGTCACTCTCCACCATTTTTGCTGTTAGTATCATCCTCATGTTGACTATGTCTTTTGGCCCATACTCCAGGACATGGGTGCCGTCCCATTTGTCGGTGTTGTATAGCATATATATGCAGCAATCAAACCTGTTTTTGGAAGGGGAGAAAAAACATGCTGGATTTCGTAAGTGTGTCCCATCAAAATACGAACTCATGTTCTATTTTGCTAGAAGAAATAATATAGTACAAAAAAACGTTGCCGGAAAAGAACGAATTTGGTCCGCGGTTCTCTAGGCGACTTGGATCGGCCTATGAGGCGAACCTAGGCCGCCTAGGTAGGCGACTTTCGGCCGCACCTCCCCCCAAATGTTTAGGCGACTTTGTGCTTTATGTTGGTCCGCGGTTCTCTAGGCGACTTGGTTCGGCCGATGAGGCGACCCTAGGCCGCCTAGGTAGGCGACGTTCGTCCGCACCTCCCCCCAAATGTTTAGGCGACTTTGTGCT
>LR738714.1:667352819-667364279 GCA_902687465.1 Secale cereale
TAGGCGACTTGGTTCGACCGGTGAGGCGACCCTAGGCCGCCTAGGTAGGCGACTTTCGGTCGCACCTCCCCCCCAGTGTTTAGGCTACTTTGTGCTTTATGTTGGTCCGCGGTTTCTCTAGGCGACTTGGTTCGTCCGGTGAGGCGACCCTAGGCCGCCTAGGTAGGCGACTTTCGGCCGCACCTCCCCCCAAATGTTTAGGCGACTTTGTGCTTTATGTTGGTCCACGGTTTCTCTAGGCAACTTGGTTCGTCCGGTGAGGCGACCCTAGGCCGCCTAGGTAGGCGACTTTCGGCCGCACCTCCCCCCCAGTGTTTAGGCTACTTTTGTGTTTTTAGTTTGTTCGTGTTTCTTTAGGCGACTTGGATCGAGCGGTAAAGCGACACTAGCGCGAGGTGCGTCCCCACCTCCCCCCGGTGTTAGTCGACTTTTGGTTGGGTGGTCGATTTGTATTAGGATCAAATGAGAAAATTATAAAAATAAAAGAAATTGCGGAAAAAAAGAAAAAAAAATATGGGATAGGGGTGCCCTTACCTGTTATCCTGCTTTGGGCACTTGATTTCGTGGAGTTTCCAGTTTGCAATCTGCACGCTTGACTTGCTGTAGTGCCTCTCCCAATTTATTTTGATGCCGTTCATGATTTTGTTTGCGTTTTCCACTAATGCCTTGTCCTTGAACGTTCTTGCCGAGTCCAGTACCTCGAACCGCTCGTCCCTGATGTTCAGCACCATTAGCCAATAATGCCCTGTCTCCTTTGGGTTCTCCTTGTCTAGAATCTCGAGTGTGGGAAATGATACCTGGTTGATGGGAGATTGGGTGAGATGGGGCGAAAAAAGGAAAAGCATAGAGTTAATCATGAAAAGGAAAACCGAAAAAATGGCAAATTTTTCTTACTGATTCACATCTGCTTAGCCTCCTGGTTTTGTTGTCAAAATGTTTGTCTATGTCGTTCCTCGTGAAACTATTGTTCTGGAAGAATGTCTATGAACGCATGGTGATGTAAAAAAAAGGAGTGGTAAACATATTAGTTGCTGTGTTTCTAGGATAAAAAACAAAAAGGATATCAAAAAAAGGTCGAAAAAAAGTATAAAAAGGGGGGAAATGCTTACAGTTATTCGTAGTGGCATTATTCTCTTCTTTGGCCTCAGCCCTGCTTCGCCCAAGGCAATGATTGCTATCTCGGCCACCATGCTTTCAATCTTCTGTCCAGGTGCCATGGATTGTGCAAGTTCATTGCGGCTGATGAAGAACGCGTCATAGCTTATGATTGGCTTGCTGTTTTGAAATTTGGCATATACAAATAAGAACATAAAAAAATGTCAGCTCGTGTTATTGGAACGAATCAATTAAAAAAGAAAAACCAGAAACCAAAAAGACCTAAAAAGGAATGAATTTCCTTGCCTAGTATCGGCTTGAGTTGTGCGGGTCCTAGTGGCCGGGGCACGATACTGGCACACATCATCGTAGATGTCGCGGACTTTCTTTGAGCAATAGAATGGATCTGTGTTCTCTGGGTCAATGTATGGCGACCTTAGTTGTGCTGGTGCCCTTACAACTCTCCGCTCGTGCCCAACCGCTGCAGGAGTCCTTGATGAGTTAGCGTCATTTTCTGCGTTTGTGGTTGCTGCCACTGGTGTTTCAGAGTTTTGATCATTGGTTTTCTTCCCATTTCTTAGCCTCTCCTCCATATCTAGCATCTCCTTCTGTTTCTTCAATGCAAATGCCTTTTCTGCCTCATAGCACATTTTTTGTAGCTCCTCCGGGTCCAGTCCCCATTCATCTCCGCTTTCTGTCATGCAAGCATCTAGGTTGCGTGGCTTCAGCTCTGTGGATTGCCCTCTATTGGTGCCCTCATCTTCATGAAAACTCATGTTAAGGTCGAAAGATGGACAGCCTTGTGTTGCTCCGACTGAGTGGTTGGTTTTAGGTGATGGTGTGAAGATAGGGGTTACTGAGCCAGCTTCTGCCTGTTGCATTGCTTGCTGCTGCGCGAGTGGCCCCCATTTCAACTTCTCCCTGATCATAGTCGTTGCCAACTTTGTTGCGTGAGCTTCCCAGGATTGCGCTAATGTGGTTGTTCCGCCTTTATTTTGGCTGCTAGGGGCTGGACATGATTTGCTAGTTGCGGGAGTGCCAGCGCTGACCATGTATGGAACACCAATAGCTGGCCAAGCGGTTGTGTTTGTGGTTGCTTTATGATGCACAAACTGATCGAGGGGTGGGGCTGATGATATTGGGGTAACATCAAGTATTGTGATTTTGACACTCCCTGGAGGTGTGTTTCCCTTGTGCCCGTTTTCTACTGGTCCTTCTGTATTTGATGTTGTGTCATTCTGCATTACATACCCATTGGTTGCTGTGTGACCCTGTTGGTTTACCTTGCCTGCAAGATATGCCTGGCTACCCTCTGGGTACTTGCCTGCCTTTGCACACTCCCTAGCCGGCTCCACCTCGGGTGCTGACTTCTGTTTGATAGTCATGTTTCCACTGTTCCTCAAGGGCAAATTTTTTGGTCTTGGGTTATCTTGCTTTGATGTTGTGGTCCTTGGGGCGACAAAATCATCAGAGCTGTTTCCGTTGTGCCTTGCTCCTCCATCTTGCCATGACTCTGAGCTTGGCAGAGAGTCCTCGTCGTCCTCCGGGATGCCCCAATCGTGCTTTGGCTCCTCGATTCTTATGCCTGGAATGCGTGCAGACCTGCGGCGGTTTCTCCTGTCTGAATTGCTCTTAGAGTCACTTGCATCCTTCCTATCCAGACTGCCGATCTCTTCAATGAAACTACCCATTCTTTCCGAAAATTCTGAGCACATTGAGCTAACAATTGTAGCGATCTTTCTCTTCTTCTGCATTGCATTTCATGGGAGGAACACACACACAGAAAACTGTTAGTACAAAAAAATTCAAAATCAAAAAAATAAGGACGGGCATTTTAAAGATCTGATGAAGTATTATATAGGAAAAAATAAACAGCTAATGAAAAGCTGGATGCATATTTGGCGGAAGATAAAAAAGGAGCGTAAACACTATTTATGCTCTATGTTCTGCAGGTTGATAAAGAAAATATGCAACTTCGCTATAAAAACAGCTCAAGAAGGGAATAGAGAAGCTGCTGAAAATTGTAAATAAGATGAAGAGACATACACTTGTATTGATTGTGGGGGGCAACTTTGAGAAAACAAACTTCTCGGTCTCCTCATAACCGACAAAAAGACCATTCATACGTCCGTTGCTTTTGTATCTTGGCTTCATCTGTTGGGTGAGTGAAAAAAAGCACGTTAGGCTGCTGTTGTTAAGAGAAAGAAGAAAAGAAAACAAAAACTACATAAAGTAGGCTTGTCTGTTGCGCCTGCCAGAACTAGTTGGGCAAACAACTTAAAGAAAAGGACAAGAAAAACAGAAAAGAAGATGGAGGAAGAAATAGGCTCACCCTAAGCTTGCCGTATCCTCCTTCGGGTTTTTTGTCTAACTTTGCGACTTGCCATATACGCCTGCTGTCCCATGCCTCTGCCCGGATTGGTAAATCTGGTACTGGGATGTCGACCACTAGAGAATCTACATATAACACCTGTTTTGCATCCACACAAAAAAACTCAGTGTGTAAGTTTGGAATCAGTACGAGTTAGCTTTTCTCTTTTCAGGTATACTGTACAACCAAGCATAGTGTAGGTGAAAGCAAAAAAAAAGAAGGAAAAAAAGCCTAGAGGATGGTACTTACGACCATATGGTGCACACAGCAGTTAACAGCCTTCTTCTTGTTCCTATCCCCTAATGAAGATTTTATCTGATTTGATATGAAGGAGCAGAAGTTGAGCCTCTTTACTTTCTCTAGGTCGGCGACTATTGGGTAGCATCTAGCGCTGACATGTAAGCTAGTTGTAGGGCACATAAAGGTGCTCACTACCACAATCAGCCATGCCCTCATAAAGTCATCATCTGCTCTCCCCTTCATATTTTCGATCATAGTGCAAACGGTTGTTATCTCGGGGGCGCACCCATTCTCGAAACCGTACCTGCTATTTATGAAAGATATTGCTTCTGCATCCCACCCATAGAACACTTCCTCTCCTGAATTGCAAAGACCCAAAGTTTCATGAACGCTTTCGGCTGTTACGGGAATCTCGCCCCTGCCTGGCACAACGATGCTGTGACGCCCGGGTAGTTAAGCTACAGTAACCACACGCTAATGATGCCACGTCACCACTGTTACTGTTGATAATCTCTCGTTAATCCAAATACTGTTCAAATTCAAATTCAAATTAAAGTCAAAATTTAAATTTGTCAAACATGAAAACAAAAATGTTCCAAGTGTGGCAAATATTCTCTGGGTATTTGTCATGTTGAAACCACATTTTTATAACATATTTAAATGCACCAAAATGATTGAAACAGCAGACAAAACAATTAAGTAAATGCCTTTGTTATTTTATAAAATATTAAACTATTTTATTTTGTTGCCCAAACTTATGTGGGAGTGACATACTTATTAACACTAAAATTGGAACTGCCTTTATAATTTATAAAACTAAAATAAATGGGGAACTAAAATAAACAGAAAAGAAATAGAAAAGAAAATAGAAAAACAAAGCAAATAAAAACAGAAAAAGAAAAGGAAAAGAAGAACAGACCCCCCCCCACTGGGCCTGTTGGCCCATCTGGCCAGCCGGCCGGCCCACCCCGCCCCTGGCCTATTAGGCCTCCCCACCAGTAACCCTAAATTCCACTACCCCATTCCCTCACCCCCACTCCTCGATCCCCTTCTGGATCGGGCCAACGACCTCGGCGCTCGACGCCCGCTGCCTACCCCGACATCCCGCCGTCGCCGGGCCGTCGTCGTGCCTCACCTCACCTGCGCACATCACCGTCTCCGTCGTCGGAACCCACGCCGTCGAGCTCTTCCCCGAGCCCACCTTGCTGTTGGGGAACGTTGCATGGGAAACAAAAATTTTCCTACGCTCACCAAGATCAATCTAGGAGATGCACATCTACGAGAGGAGAGTTGGATCCACATACCCTTGTAGATCGCTAAGCGGAAGCGTTCAAGAACGCGGTTGATGGAGTCGTACTCGCCGCGATTCAGATCGCCGAAGATCCTAGCACCGAACGGACGGTGCCTCCGCGTTCTTCACACGTGCAGCCCGGTGACGTCTCCCACGCCTTGATCCAGCAAGGAGAGAGGGAGAGGTTGGGGAAGACTCCATCCAACAGCAGCACGACGGCGTGGTGGTGGTGGAGGAGCGCGGGACTCCAGCAGGGCTTCGCCAAGCGCTGCAAGAGACAAGGAGGGAGAGGGGTAGGGCTGCGCCAAGAGGGAGACGTTCTCGTGTGTCTAGCAGCCCCAAAACCTCACATATATATAGGGGGAAGGGAGGGCTGCGCCCCCTTTAGGGTTTCCCACCCCTAGGGGTGCGGCCAGCCCTAGAAAACCCATCTAGGGTGCGGCCAAGGGGGGGAGAGAGAGGGGGCGCCCTAGGGTGGGCCTTAAGGCCCATCTGGACCTAGGGTTTGCCCCCTTCCCCTCTCCATGCGCCTAGGAACTTGGTGGGGGGGCGCACCAGCCCCCTTGGGGCTGGTCCCCTCCCACACTTAGCCCACGCAGCCTTCTGGGGCTGGTGGCCCCACCTGGTGGACCCCCGGGACCCTCCCGGTGGTCCCGGTACATTACCGATATCGCCCGAAACTTTTCCGGTGACCAAAACAGGACTTCCCATATATGAATCTTTACCTCCGGACCATTCCGGAACTCCTCGTGACGTCCGGGATCTCATCCGGGACTCCGAACAACATTCGGTAACCGCGTACATACTTTCCCTATAACCCTAGCGTCATCGAACCTTAAGTGTGTAGACCCTACGGGCTCGGGAACCATGTAGACATGACCGAGACAACTCTCCGGCCAATAACCAACAGCGGGATCTGGATACCCATGTTGGCTCCCACATGTTCCACGATGATCTCATCGGATGAACCACGATGTCAAGGATTCAATCAATCCCGTATACGATTCCCTTTGTCTATCGGTATAGCACTTGCCCGAGATTCGATCGTCGGTATACCGATACCTTGCTCAATCTCGTTACCAGCAAGTCTCTTTACTCGTTCTGTAACACATCATCCCGTGATCAACTCCTTGATCACATATTGTGCACATTATGATGATGTCCTACCGAGTGGGCCCAGAGATACCTCTCCGTCATACGGAGTGACAAATCCCAGTCTCGATTCGTGCCAACCCAACAGACACTTTCGGAGATACCTGTTGTGCACCTTTATAGCCACCCAGTTACGTTGTGACGTTTGGTACACCCAAAGCATTCCTACGGCATCTGGGAGTTGCACAATCTCATGGTCTAAGGAAAAGATACTTGACATATAGAAAAGCTTTAGCATACGAACTACACGATCTGTGCTAGGCTTAGGATTGGGTCTTGTCCATCACATCATTCTCCTAATGATGTGATCCCGTTATCAACGACATCCAATGTCCATGGTTAGGAAACCGTAACCATCTATTGATCAACGAGCTAGTTGTCTAGAGGCTCACTAGGGACATGGTGTTTGTCTATGTATCCACACATGTATCTGAGTTTCCTATCAATACAATTCTAGCATGGATGATAAACGATTATCGTGAACAAGGAAATATAATAATAACCAATTTATTATTGCCTCTAGGGCATATTTCCAACAGTCTCCCACTTGCACTAGAGTCAATAATCTAGTTCACATCGCCATGTGATTAACACTCACAGGTCACATCGCCATGTGACCAACATCCAAAGAGTTTACTAGAGTCAGTAATCTAGTTCACATCAATATGTGATTAACACTCAATGAGTTCTGTGTTTGATCATGTTATGCTTGTGAGAGAGGTTTGTAGTCAACGGGTCTGCAACATTCAGATCCCTATGTACTTCGCAAAACTTTATATCATATCGTAGATGCTGCTACCACGTTCCACTTGGAGCTATTCCAAACTGTTGCTCCATTATACATATCCGATATCTCCACTTAGAGTTATCCGGATAGGTGTTAAGCTTGCATCGACGTAACTCTTTACGTCGAACTCTTTATCACCTCCATAACCGAGAAACATTTCCTTATTCCTCTAAGGATAATTTTGACCACTATCTAGTAATCCACTCCTGGATCACCTTTGTACCCTCTTGCCAGACATGTGGCAAGGCACACATCAGGTGCGGTACTTAGCATGGCATACCGTACAGAGCCTATGACAAAAGCATAGGGGACGACCTTCGTCCTTCCTCTTCCTTCTGCCGTGGTCAAGTTCTGAGTCTTACTCAACTTCACACCTTACAACTCAGGTAAGAACTCCTTCTTTGACTGATCCATTTTGAACTCCTTCAAAATCATGTCAAAGGTGTGTGTTCTTTTGAAAGTATCATCAGGCGTCTTGATCTATCTGTATAGATCTTGACGCCCAATATGTAAGCAGCTTTATCCAGGTCTTCCTTTGAAAAACTCATTTCAAACAACCCTTTATGCTTTCCAGAAATTCTACATCATTTCGGATCAACAATATGTCATACACATATACTTATCAGAAATGTTGTAGTGCTCCCACTCACTTTATTGCAAATACAAGTTTCCAACAAACTTTGTATACCCAAAAACTTTGATCACTCCATCAAAGTGTATATTCTGACTCCGAGATACTTGCCCTAGTCCATGGAAGGATCGCTGGAGCTAGCATATCCTTTTAGCATCCTTAGGATCGACAAAACCTTTCTGATTGTATCACATACAACCTTTCCTTACGAAAACTGGTAAGGAAACTTGTTTTGTCATCCATCTGCCAGATTTCATAAATGCAGCTAATGCTAACATGATTCCGACGGACTTAAGCATCGCTACGGGTGAGAAAATCTCATCGTAGTCAACTCCTTGAACTTGTGAAAAACTCTTCGCTACAAGTCGAGCTTCATAGACGGTGACATTACCGTCCATGTCCGTCTTAGTCTTAAAGATCCATTTGTCTCAATGGCCTGCCGATCATAGGGCAAGTCCACCAAAGTCCATACTTTGTTTTGATACATGGATCCTATCTCGGATTTATCGGCTTCTAACCATTTGTCGGAATATGGGCCCACCATCGCTTCTCCATAGTTCGTAGGTTCATTGTTGTTCAACAACATGACATCTAAGACAGGATCACCGTACCACTCAGGAGTAGTACATATCCTTGTCGACCTACGAGGATCGATAGCAACTTGATCTGGAGCTTCATGATCACTATCATTAGTTTCCTCTTCAACTGTCGTAGGTTCCACAGAAACATCTTTCTGTGTTGCACTACTATCTGGTTGAAGTGAGGGTTCGACAACCTCATCAAGTTCTATCTTCCTCCCACTCAATTCTTTCAAGAGAAACTCCTTCTCGAGAAAGGACCCATTCTTAGGGACAAACATTTTTGCCCTTGGATCTGAGATAGGAGGTATACCCAACTGTTACCTTTGGGTATCCTATGAAGATGTATTTGTCCGCTTTGGGTTCGAGCTTTTCCCGGCTGAAGCCATAAGCATCGCAGCCCCAAACATTAAGAAAACGACAACTTTGGTTTCTTGCCAAACCATACGACGTCGTATCAACGGACTTAGATGGTGCCCTATCTAAAGTGAATGCAGCTGTCTCTAATGCATAACCTTAAAATAACAGCGGTAGATCGGTAAGATACATCATAGATCGCACCATATCTCATAAGGTTCGATTACGATGTCCGGACACACCATTACGCTGTGGTGTTCCAGGGGACTTCAACTGCGAAACAATTCCACAATGTCTTAAGTGATTGCCAAACTCATAATTCAGATAATATCCCCTTGATCAGATCGTAGGAACATGATCTTCTTGTTATGATGATTCTTAATCTTCACTCTGAATTTTTTTGAACCTTTCAAACGTTTCAGACTTTTGCTTCATTAAGTAAATATACCATATCTACTCAAATCGTCAGTGAAGATGAGAAAATAACGATATCCACCACACGCCTTAATTCTCATTGGATCACATACATCAGCATGTATGATTTCCAACAAGTCATTTGCCCGTTTCATTGTACCTGAAAAACGGGATCTCAGTCATCCTGCCCATGAGGCATGGCTCGCATGTGTCAAGCGATTCAAAATCAAGTGACTCCAACCGTCCATCAGCATGGAGTTTCTTCATGCATTTTATGCCAAAATGACCTAAGCGGCAGCGCCACAAGAAAGTGGTACTATCATTATTAACTCTACATCTTTTGGCATTGATATTATCATTATGTGTATTACCATGATCGAGATTCAACGAACCATTGGGTGCATGACCATAAAGGTATTATTCATGTAAACAGAATAACCATTATTCTCTAACTTAAATGAATAACCGTATTGCGATGAACATGATTTAATCATTTTCATGCTCAACGTAGACACCTGATAACATTTATCTAGGTTCAACACTAATCTCGAAAATAGAGGAAGTGTGCGATGGTGATCTCATCAACCTTGGAAACACTTCCAACACACATCGTCACCTCGCCCTTAGCTAGTCTCCGTTCAGTCCGTAGCTTTTGCTTCAAGTCACTAATAATAGCAACTGAACCGGTATCCAATACCCAGGTGCTACAAGGAGTACTACTAAGGTACACATCAATAACACGTATATCAAATATACTTTGTTGAAGTTGCCAGCTATCTTATCTACCATGTATTTGGGGTGGTTCCGCTGCCATGTGACCGTTCCCCTTACAATAGAAGCACTTAGTCTCGAGGTTTGGGTTCAACCATGGGTTCCTTCATCAGAGCGACAACAGGTTTGCCATTCATGAAGTTTCCCTTCTAGCCCTTACCCTTTTGAAACCAGTGGTCTTGTTAAATCATCAACACTTGATGCTCCTTCTTGATCTCTACTTTTGCGGTACTAAGAACCGCTGACAGCACCGGGATCATCTCCATCCTTTGCATGTCATAGTTCATCACGAAGTTCTAGTAGCTTGGTGATAGTGTCTAGAGAATTCTGTCAACCACTATCTTACCTGGAAGATTAACTCCCACTTGGTTCAAGTGATTTCAGCACCCGGACATTCTGAGCACACGCTCACTAGTTGAGCTATTCTCCTCCATCCTTTTTGGCAAAAGAACTTGTCAGAGGTCTCATACCTCTTAACACGGGCATGAGCCTGAAATCCCAATTTCAGCTATTAGAACATCTCATATGTTCTATGGCGTTCAAAACGTCATTGGAATCCCGATTCTAAGCCGTAAAGTATGGTGCACTAAACTATCAAGTAGTCATCAGGACGTGTCTCTCAGGTGTTCACAACATCCACAGACAACGTTGTAGGGGTTTGCACATTGAGCGGTGCATCAAAGACGTAAGCTTTCTGTGCAGCAGTGAGGACACTCCTCGGACTACGGACCCAGTCCGCATCCTTGCTTACAATATCTTTCAACTTAGTCTTTCTCTAGGACCGTATTAAACAGGGAGCTACAACGCAAGCTATTGATCTACAACATAATTTGCAAAGACAACTTAGACTATTGTTCATGACAAGTGAGTTTTAACTAATCAAATTACTTATAACTCCCACTCAAATTGACATCCCTCTGGTCATCCGAGCGTGACATGATCCAAATCCACCAACCCAAGTCCGATCATCACGTGAGATGAGGTGGTGTCAATGGTGAACATCTTCATGTTGATCATATCTACTATATGACTCATGTTCGACCTTTCGGTCTTCCGTGTTCCGAGGCCATGTCTGTACATGCTAGGCTCGTCAAGTCTAACTCGAGTGTTCTGCATGTGCAAAACTGACTTGCACCCGTTGTATGCGAACGTAGAGTCTATCACACCCGATCATCACGTGGTGCTTCGAAACGACGAACCTTCGCAACGGCGCACACTCGGGGGGAACACAATTTCATCTTGAAATTTTAGTGAGGGATCATCTTATAATGCTACCGTCGTCCTAAGCAAAAATAAGATGCATAAAAGGATTGACATCACATGCAAATCATAAGTGACATGATATGGCCATCAACTCGTGCTTTTGATCTCCATCTCCAAAGCACCGGCATGATCTCCATCGTCACCGGCGTAACACCATGATCCCCATCATCATGATCTCCATCATCGTGTCGCCATCGGGGTTGTCGCGCGCCCACCATGCTCTTACTACTATTGCTACCGTTTAGCGATAAAGTAAAGCATTACATAGCGCTTAATGACTGACACGCAGGTCATACAAAAATTAAAGACAACCCTATGGCTCCTGCCGGTTGCCGTATACATCGACATGCAAGTCGATATTAACTATTACAACATGATCATCTCATACATCAAATATATCTCATCATGTCATTGGCCATATCATATCACATACATACCCTGCAAAAACAAGTTAGACGTCCTCTAATTTGTTGTTGCATGTTTTACGTGGCTGCTATGGGTATCTAGCAA
>LR738714.1:667378504-667408693 GCA_902687465.1 Secale cereale
AACAATCGAGGCGGAGAGACGAAAGAAAAACCAGAGGAGGGACGAGAAAAAACAAGCGAAAAACCTAAAAAAAAACCAATGAAGATGGGAGGTGGGACCGAGAACGAAAATAAATCAGGTTTGGTGGGACGAAAATTAATCGGTAAACAGAGACTACCAACTGAAGACATTAGGAGTAGAGATAAATATATTTTTCGACCTTAAAATCTCCTAAAAATTTAAAAATCGTCCCTCAACTTTGAAACAAGCAAAACTCAGTCCCTTAACTAAACAAACAGAATATGGACCGTGGTAACGCTTTGGGCGGTTTGTGTATGATATGCACCTGGTTTTGATTAACAGTGGCCACGTGGCCTGGTTTTGACTGCCGCACCACTGTAGCAAACAGCGAGAAGGTGTTCACACGCCGGCTGGCGCCAGCTCGTCCGCAGCCAGCCGCACCACGCCGGCTGTACGTGAGCGCCGCGACCCCGTTCAGCATGCCCGTCTGCTCCGTGAGGCGTATGGCGGCCAAGGATGCCAGCCGCCGTACCCGGAGATGTCAACCTGTCGTGGTGCAGGAGCCTTCGCGTCGTTCCAGGCGCCTCGCCAGCAGCCGGCCTCGGCGCCGCTCGTCGACTAGTGTGTTCCCACCCACGCGTGTCACTCCATGCCGCCTCCGTCGCCGTATCGTTCGAGCTCAAGGTGGCCCATGACCGAGCACGAGGTAACGCACACGGAGGCCGAGCTGTAGGTAGCAGGTGGGCGAGGCTGCGTTGGCTGAGGCTGCGGAGAACCTCTAGCTCGGCAAGAAACTCACGGACCGCGTCCGGATTCATTAGCCGCCATCACCGTTCTTTCTTGCAGTCGCCGACGCCCTAGCCATGCACATGCAGGCCGTACGCACGAACACAGCAAGCACGCCGGCAACATAGCTAGCCAGCTCCATGAACACAAGCTACACGTACATGCACATGCTCGGCCAACCTTAGCAAGCCAACGCCATGGCCCGAGGGAACGCGCATGCAGCACCAAGCTGGCAACGCCGCCGGGCGCCCTGGTCGGCCTCGCCGCCGCGCGCTTTGGCTTGCCCTGCCACCGCCGTCTGGTCAAAAATCTGCACAGCCTCGACGGCGCCGCTCACACTGGCGCCATGCTGAACTCTGCTCGCTCAGTCAAGGATTTGTGCTGGCGCCGTCACGTACGATCCACACCAGGTCAGGGGAAGATACGATGTTGTGTAGCGTGAGGACGGCCTGAGTGTTTGGTGGTTGGGCGCCTCCGCCGTCATCCGGCGCGAACAGCGCCTTCACGAGGAACCCGCTGGCGCCGGTGTGCGCTTCTTGTTGATCAAGCACTTTCAACCGGCGCACTCGATGGTTCGGCCATGGCCGCCGGCCAACTCGACTGCTTCCAAGCGCTGAGCTTCGTGTGATGAAGGAGCAGCTACCGGCGTCCATCAGCTCCCGAAACCTAAGCTTAAGAGACGTGGCGGTCAAACCAGGCCACGTTGCCAGTGCTAGTCAAAACCAGGTCCACATCACACTCAAACCGCCGGAAGTGCTATTCAAAAGCAGGGATGAAAATTATCTAATTTGATTAGTTCAGGGACTGGGTTTTACTGGTTTCTTAATTGGAGGACGATTTCTATACTTTCGAGATAATTTAAGGATGAAATATATACTTATCCCATCCATGAAATTGGTTGCAGGATCAGATTCAAATTCATTATCCAGTTTGGCTGGCCATTTAAGCTACATTTCTGTCAGCTGACTTTTCAGCTTAGGGTCAGTCGATTTTCTCTTCGTTGGATGTGCTTTGAGATGTGTGCTGTTTTCATTTTCTGTTGTTTAATTCTGTTGTTGGGTTGGGCTGTGTGAAATCGATTGACCCCTATTTTGGGTCAGTCGAATTGCTTCTTGAGCTCGTTTTTTTTCTTCTGGGTTGTGTTTTTCCTGTCCCTTTTTGTTATTGGTTATTTTTAATTTTGTTGGTTTTCGGTTGAGTGTAATTATATACATACAAATATTATATAATAGGCAACCAAATTTTATGATTATATGATTATTTTTGCATATTACGATAAAGTGCAACTTGGGTGCAAAGTTCTGCCCAAGTTTTTTTTTTTTACTTTTCTCCCTTCTTAAAGGAAATACCAACGCCACTAACTCATTCCATTTCAGGGGAAAAATGATATTGTTTGTCTTTACTTATTTTCATTCTACTTTAAGGTTAATACCAATGCCACTATTCATTTCTTCTTAGATTTTTTTTTTGCAAAAGTTCCACTTTTATATGCTTATTGTTGCATATTTTTAAAAATCTCAATTTTTTTTGTATATTTTGTGCAAATTTTGTCAGGGTTTGTTATAGATTATTTTTCCCATTGTCTTTGTTCTTAAATGGTAATACCAATGCCACATATATTCATTCTTTCTTTTGTGCGTATTTTTGCTTTAATTTTTATTCTAGTTTTTTGTTTTTTGTTGATTTTTTCTTTATGCTTTTTAGGATGTTGAGTGTGTGCAAATATATGCACACAAGTACTACATGTATACATTATATTAGAGTCTGGAAATTTCACCAGTATATGTTTCTTCCTACATATTATAAAAAGTCCAATTTTTGTACTAATCTTGACGAAATTCTAGTTTTAAGTTTTTATTTCACTTCTCTCTTATTTAAGTGTAATACCAATGACACTAATCCATTTCATCCTTGAAACTTATTTCTTTTGTAAATTCTATTAGTATATGTTCGTTCTTGCATAGCTATAAAAAGTGCAATTTATGTGTAAATTATGTGCAAATTTGATCATGATTTATTTTTCATTTATTTCTTCTTAAAGGGTGGTACCAATGCCACTACTTCATTTTTTTTTAGAAAATGTAATACTTTTGTGTGTTTAAATAAGTATACACGCAAGTACTATACAACATGTGTGTAAATTGTAGTAGAGTGCGAAATTGCAATATTATATGTTCGTGATTGCATATTACTAAAAGTGCAATTTCAGGGCAAACTTGTGTGCAAATTTTTCCTCTTTTTCTTATTTTTTTTTTCTTAAAGGGGTTCACTATTCCCTCGAAAACTTTATTATTTTGATTTTGTTTTAGTTTTTTGATTTTTCTTTCATAGAAAACTTCATTATTTTGATTTATTTTATTTTATTACATTTTTCTTTCTTTAGAGGCAATACCAATATCATTCCACTATTTTATGTTTTTAGTTTTTTGTTGCAAACACATCGTAAAAATTATATATGTGCATATATGTATTGTATGCACTAACAATTGTGTTGCGTATAACACATCGTGCTATCGTTCGGATAATGGTTGTGACGGGTGTTTTGCTTGTGATTAATTACTCCCTCCGTTCCTAAATATTTGTCTTTCTAGACATTTCAAATGGTTACAACATACGGATGTATGTAGACATATTTTAGAGTGTAGATTCACTTATTTTGCTTCGTATATAGTCATTTGTTGAAATCTCTAGAAAGACATATATTTTGAAACGGAGGGAGTACATGCTAATAATGGCTGCTTAATTAGATTAGCCGGTTGGCTGTGCATGCATGTGCCCCACCCAGGGGATCGATCCGTGGGCAGCAAATCGACCGAAATAAAATTTGCGGTCAGTCGATTGACACAAATTTTATTTCAGTTGACTGATCTATAGCCTGTCCCTTGGCTGGCACCACCCTCCAAACCATGTGTTCGAATGGCCAACACGATTATGATTGATCTTTTTCTGCAAGAAGTTGGTGATCAACTAATCTGGTATCTTCTTGCTCTTGCATCTCGGTGGCTAAGGGCATCTCTAGCCGTTGGCCCCCCAGGAGGGGCTAAAAGTCGCCCCCTGGGGCGCACCAGCGCTAAACCGCGCACTGGAGGCGTGATGCCCTCCAGTCGCGGCCCCCATGGTTTTTTTGAAAAGGTCAAATTCGGCGCAAACACGGCCCAAATTTAACGCAAACATCGGCGAGTTCGTTCAAATTTAAACATATTTTACAAAAAATAGAAAAAAAAACTAGCGCGGGCTGCCCCCGCCGTCTCCCTCGCCGCCCGCCTCGCCGCCCGCCGTCCGCCCACGCGGTTCTACATGCCGAGGAGGCTGTAGAACCGCGTGTAGTTGCCGCCGCCGTCGTCCCCGTCCCCGCCTCCGCCGTCCCTGCTGCATCCCTTCCCTGGTTGGCGCGGCGGGTTGGACGGTCCGGGGGCGTCGTCGTCGTCGTCGCTATCGAGGACCACGACGCCATTCTCGTCCTCGCGCCCACTTTTGCGGGCGGCGATCTTCTCCAGGGCCCGGCACTGCCGGACCATCTCCTCGCGCAGGTAGTCGTCGCGCGACCACCGCATGGCGTCCTCGTCGGAGAAGCCGCGCCGGGCTATCTCCTCATACTCCGCGGGGAGGCCGGGCTCCGCCTTGGGCTCGACGATGGCGCCGGAGCTGCGGGTACGCGCGCTGACAGGCGTGTCCTGGGGCTCCGGCTTGATGGAGCGGAGGCGGAGGCAGGGAGAGCCACCGGACGAGGAGGAGGACGCCCCGGGCTCCATGCGCCTCGGCGTCCAGGAGCTTCCACGACGGCGTGAGAAGGACGGGGGAGCGGGGTACTCGAGGCGCGGCGTGTTGCCGCCCTCGATGTACTCGAGGACGGACTCCAACGTGCGGCCAGGCGCGCCCCACCACTGGCGCCGGCCGTCGGCGTTGAACCTGCCGGAGGGCACGACGCCGTTGGTAGCCTCGAGCTGCTCGGCGTGCCGGCGACGGAAGTAGGGCTCCCAGATCGGGCTGTCGGGGACGTACCGGGGCCCCTCCCTCGCCGCACGCGGCAGGGACGAGCGGATACGTGCGAACTCCGCACGCCACGCCGCGCCGGTGGGTGGCGGTGGCACCGGCACGCCGCCGGCGTTGATCCTCCACGTCCCAGGCACCCGCATGTCCGGCGGGACCGGTTACTCGGCCTCGAAAAGGAGGCGAACCTCGTCCTCGTGAAGATGGCGGCGCCCGAAAACATTCGCCGCCGCGCCGTCGCCTGGAAAGCGCTCGACCATTCTTCTCAACTGGAGACGACGAGAGGAGGAAAGGGGGAGAAATGGGCGCGTCGGCGGTGGAGTATCTGTGCGAGTCTCCGGCGTGCTGGCGGTCGGCTTATATAGGCGGAGGCGCCGCGTGGTAGGCTTGGCCGGCGAGTTACGCGTGGCGGCCGAGGGACGCGTCGTCCAGCCTTCACTGCGCCCTCCCGTGAGGCATCAATGGAGGCTGACCGGCGCGGCAGCGCGTGCAGCTTTGGCATTGATTCGCCATGGGAAACGAGGCGATGAGGACGACGAAGCGGCGAGAAGAGAGTCGAGTGGCTGATGCGGCGGGCCCGCGGCTCTTCGCGCCAAAAACCATTCGCCCGGCGCCCCCGAGCGACCCCCAGCGTGCCGGGTTGGGGTTGGGTCCGCCGGCGCCAATTTCGGCCTGAGCCGGCGAAAACTGGGCTCTTGGGGCGCGACTGGGCCGATTTTTTGACGCCGACGGCCGAAAAATCGCCTAGGGGGCCTTCTTGGGGCGCGGCTGGAGATGCTCTAAGCTTATCAAGCTCACAAGTGGAGGACAATGGATTGGCAGATTCACGCACCTCAATGCCTAGCGCAGTAACTATTTCATGAGTCAATTACCTGCAACCGCTAAGCTTATCGAGCTCATAAGTGGAGGACACTGGATTATATTAGCAGATTCACATACCTCAATGCCTAGCGCAATAACTACTTCATAAGTCAGTTACCTGCAACTGCTAAGCTTATCAAGCTCATAAGTGGAGGACACTGGATTAGCAGATTCACACACCTCAATGCCTATTGTAGTAACTACTCCCTGTGTTCCACAATATAGCGCCTATAGATTTTTTGAGAAGTCAAATTTTATAGAGTTTGACCAAGTTTGTAGAGAACAACATATACATCTAGGATACCAAATGCATATCCTTAAATACATCACAACACATACTTCCATATATATTTTGTATTGTAGATATACTCGGAGTGACAAATCCTAATCTCGATTCACGCCAACCCAACAAGACATCATCGGAGATACCTGTAGAGCATCTTTATAATCACCCAGTTACGTTGTGACGTTTGATGGCACACAAGGCATTCCTCCGGTATCCGGGAGTTGCATGATCTCATAGTCAAAGGAATATGTATTTGACATACATGAAAGCAATAGCATTATAACTGAACGATCAACATGATAAGCTAACAGATGGGTCTTGTCCATCACATCATTCTCCTAATGATGTGATCCCGTTATCAAATGACAACTCATGTCCATGGTTAGGAAACATTAACCATATTTGATCAACGAGCTAATCAAGTAGAGGCTCACTAGGGACTCAGTGTTTTGTCTATGTATTCACACATGTAAGGCTTCCGGTCAATACAACTCTAGCATGAATAATAAACATTTATCATGATATATGGAAATATAAAATAACAACTTTCTTATTGCCTCTAGGGCATATTTCCTTCGGTCTCCCACTTGCACTAGTGTCAATAATCTAGTTCACATCGCCATGTGATTAACACTCATAGTTCACATCGCCAAGTGACTAACACATATAGTTCACATCGCCATGTGACCAACACCCAAAGCGTTTACTAGAGTAAATAATCTAGTTCACATCACCATGTGATTAACACCCAAAGAGTACTAAGGTGTTATCATGTTTTGCTTTGTGAGAGAAGTTTAGTCAACGGGTCTTCTACATTCAGATCCGTATGTCTTTTGCAATTTTCTATGTCAACAATGCTCTACATGGAGTTACTCTAGCTAATTACTCCCATTTTCAATATGTATCTAGATTGATACTTAGAGTCATCTAGATCAGTGTCAAAGCTTGCATCATGTAACTCTTTACGACGAACTCTTTATTACCTCCATAACCGAGAAACATTTCCTTAGTCCTCTTAGGTAACTAAGGATAATTTTGACCGTTGTCTAGTGATCCACTCCTGGATCACTATCATACCCCCTTGCCAAACTCATGGCAAGGTACACAATAGGTCTGGTACACAACATGGCATACTTTATAGAACCTATGACTAAGGCATAGGGAATGACTTTCATTCTCTCTCTATCTTTTGCCGTGGTCAGGTTTTGAGTCTTACTCAACTTCATACCTTACAACTCAGGCAAGAACTCCTTCTTTGACTGATTCATTTTGAACTACTTCAAAATCAAGGTATGTACTTATCTAAAGTCTTATCAAGCGTCTTGATCTATCTCTATAGATCTTGATGCCCAATATGTAAGCAACCTCACCGAGGTCTTTCTTTGAAAAACTCCTTTCAAATACTCGTTTATGCTTTCCAGAAAATTCCACATCATTTCTGATCAACAATATGTCATTCCCATATACTTATCAGAAAGGCTGTAGTGCTCCCACTCACTTTCTTGTAAATACAGGCTTCACCGTAAGTCTGTATAAAACTATATGCTTTGATTAACTTATCAAAGCATATATTCCAGCTCCGAAATGCTTGCACCAGTCCATAGATAGATCGCTGGAGCTTGCACACTTTGTTAGCACCTTTAGGATCGACAAAAACTTCTGGTTGCATCATATACATTTCTTCTTTAATAAATCCATTAAGGAATGCAGTTTTTGACATCCATTTGCCAGATTTCATAAAATGCGGCAATTGCTAACATGATTCAGACAGACTTAAGCATCGCTATGAGTGAGAAAATCTCATCATAGTCAACACCTTGAACTTGTCGAAAACCTTTTCCGAGAAATGAGCTTTGTAGACGGTAACATTACCACGAGCGTTTGTCTTCCTCTTAAAGATCCATTTATTCTCAATGGCTTGCTGATCATCGGGCAAATCCACCAAAGTCCACACTTTGTTCTCATACATGGATCCTATCTTAGATTTCATGGTCTTAAGCCATTTATCGGAATCTGGGCTCATCATCGCTTCCTCATAGTTCGTAGGTTCATCATGGTCTAGTAACATGACTTCCAGAACAGGATTACCGTACCACTCTGGTGCAGAATGTGCTTTGGTTGACCTACGAGGTTCGGTAGTAACTTGATCTAAAGTTTCATGATCATCATCAGTAGCTTCCTCACTAATTGGTGTAGTAATCACTGGAACTGATTTCTGTGATGAACTACTTTCCAATTCAGGAGAAGGTACAATTACCTCATCAAGTTTTACTTTCCTCCCACTCACTTCTTTCGAGAGAAACTCCTTCTCTAGAAAAGATCCATTCTTAGCAACGAATATCTTGCCTTTAGATCTGTAATAGAAGGTGTACCCAATAGTTTCCTTTGGGTATCCTATGAAGACACATTTCTCCGATTGGGGTTCGAGCTTATCAGGCTGAAGCTTTTTCATATAAGCATCGCAGCCTCAAACTTTTGGGTTTCTTGCCAAACCACAGTTCATAAGGTGTCGTCTCAACGGATTTAGATGGTGCCCTATTTAACGTGAATGCAGTTGTCTCTAATGCATAACCCCAAAATGATTATAGTAATCGGTAAGAGACATCATAGATCGCACCATATCTAATAAAGTACGGTTATGACGTTCGGACACACCATTACGTTGTGGTGTTCCAGGTGGCGTGAGTTGCGAAACTATTCCACATTGTTTTAAATGAAGACCAAAATCATAACTCAAATATTCGCCCCCGCGATCAGACCATAGAAATTTTATTTTCTTGTTACGATGATTCTCTACTTCACTCTAAAATTCTTTCAGCTTTTCAAATGTTTCAGACTTTTGTTTCATCAAGTAGATATATACCCATATCTTCTCAAATCATCTGTGAAGGTCAGAAAATAATGATACCCGCCGCGAGCCTCAACACTCATCGGAAGTCATTGGCTCACTCCATCGTTCCGGAGAACGGAGTTTTAGTCATCTTATCCATGAGGCATGGTTCGCAAGCATCAAATGATTCATAATCAAGTTATTCCGAAAGTCCATCAGCATGGAGTTTCTTCATGCGCTTTACACCAATATGACTTAAACGGCAGTGCCACAAGTATGTTGCACTATCATTATCAACTCTGCATCTTTTGGCTTCAATATTATGAATATGTGTATTACTACGATCGAGATTCAATAAACCATTCACCTTGGGTGTATGACCATTTACGGTTTTATTCATGTAAATAGAATAAAAAATATTCTCTGACTTAAATGAATAATTGTATTGCAATAAACACGATCCAATCTTGTTCATGCTCAACGCAAACACCAAATAACATTTATTTAGGTTTAACCATAATCCCGAAATTACAGGGAGTGTGCGATGATGATCATATCAATATTGGAACTACTTCCAACACACATCGTCACCTCACCCTCAACTAGTCTCTGTTTATTCTGTAACTCCTGTTTCGAGTTACTAATCTTAGCAACGGAATAGGTATCAAATACCCAGGGGCTACTACGAGCACTAGTGAGGTACACATCAATAACATGTATATCAAATATACCTTTGTTCACTTCGCCATCCTTCTTATCCGCCAAATATTTGGTGTAGTTCCGCTTTCAGTGACCATTTCCTTTGCAGTAAAAGCACTCAGTTTCTGGCTTGGGTCTAGCTTTGGGCTTCTTCTCGGGAGTGGCAACTTGCTTGCCATTCTTCTTGAAGTTCCATTTCTTTCCCTTGCCCTTTTCTTGAAACTAGTGGTCTTGTTTAACCATCAACACTTGATGCTCTTTCTTGATTTCTACCTTCACTGATTTCAGCATCGCGAAGAGCTCGGGAATCGTTTTCGTCATCCCTTGCATATTACAGTTCATCACGTAGTTCTAGTAGCTTGGTGATAGTAACTAGGAACTATGTCAATCACTATCTTCTATGGAAGATTAACTCCCACTTGATTCAAGTGATTGTAGTACCAAGACATTCTGAGCACATCCTCACAAGCTGAGCTATTCTCCTCCATCTTGTAGGCAAAGTATTTGTCAGAGGTCTCATACCTCTTGACATGGGCATGAGTCTGAAATACCAATTTCAGCTCTTGGAACATCTCATATGCTCCTTGGCGTTCAAAATGTTTTTGAAGTCCAGGTTCTAAGCCATAAAGCATGGTGCGCTACACTGTTAAGTAGAGATCATATTGAGCTTTGCCAAACGTTCATAACGTTTGCATATGCTCCTGTAATTGGTTGTCACCTAGCGGTGCATCAAGGACATAGTACTTCTATGCAGGAATGAGGATAATCCTCGGATCACGGACCTAGTCCGCATCATTGCTACTAACATCTTTCAACTTAGTTTTCTCTAGGAACATATCAAAACATAGGGGAGCTACGAAGCAAGCTATTGATCTACAACATAATTTGCAAATACTATCAGGACTAAATTCATGGTAAATTAAAGTTCAATTAATCATATTACTTAAGAACTCCCACTTAGATAGACATCCCTCAAGTCATCTAAATGATCATGTGATCCAAATCAACTAAACCATGTCCGATCATCACGTGAGATGGAGTAATTTTCAATGGTGAACATCTTATGTTGATCATATCTACTATATGATTCACGCTCGACCTTTCGGTCTCTAGTGTTCTGAGGCCATGTGTGTACATGCTAGGCTCGTCAAGTTTAACCCGAGTATTCTGGATGTGCAAATCTATCATACACCCATTGTATGTGAACGTAGAGCTTATCACACCCGATCATCACGTGGTGTCTCGGCATGACGAACTGTCGCAACGGTGCATACTCAGGGAGAACACTTGTACCTTGAAATTTTGTAGGGGATCGTCTTATAATGCTACCGTCGTTCCAAGCAAAATAATATGCATAATAAGATAAACATCACATGCAATCAAAATATGTGACATGATATGGCCATCATCATCTGCTTTTGATCTCCATCTCCAAAGCATCGACATGATCTCCATCGTCACCGGCTTGACACCATGATCTTCATCATAGCGTCGTGGTTGTCTCGCCAACTATTTGCTTCTACTACTATCGCTAACTCATAGTGATAAAGTAAAGCAATTACATGGCGTTCGCAATTCATACAATAAAGAGACAACCATAAGGCTCCTGCTGGTTGCCGATAATTTACAAAACATGATCATCTCATGCAATATCGTATAACTCATCATATCTTGACCATATCACATCACAACATGCCCTGCAAAAACAAGTTAGACATCCTCTACTTTGTTGTCGCAAGTTTTACGTGGCTCCTATGGGCTTCTAGCAAGAACCGTTCTTACCTATGCATCAAAACCACAACGATTTTTCGTCAAGTGTGCTGTTTTAACCTTCAACAAGGACCGGCCGTAGTCACACGCGATTCAACTAAAGTTGGAGAAACTGAGACCCGCCAGCCACCTGTGTGCAAAGCACGTCGGTAGAACCAGTCTCATGAACGCGGTCATGTAATGTAGGTCCGGGCCGCTTCATCCAACAATACCGCCGAATCGAAGTAAGACATTGGTGGTAAACAGTATGACTATTATCGCCCGCAACTCTTTGTGTTCTACTCATGCATATCATCTACGCATAAACCTGGCTCTAATACCACTGTTGGGGAACGTAGCATGCAATTTCAAAATTTTCCTATGCTCACGCAAGATCTGTGCATAGCAACGAGAAGGGGAGATCATCTTCATACCCTTGAAGATAGCTAAGCGGAAGCGTTTATCAATGCGGTTGATGTAGTCGTACACCTTCACGATCCGTCCCGATCTAGTACCGAACGTACGGCACCTCCGTGTTCAGCACGTGTTCAGCTGGATGATGTCCTTGCCTTCTTGATCCAGTAAGACGAGCGAAGTAGAAGATGAGTTCGGCAGCACGACGGCGTGGTCACGGTTGGTGATGAAGAACAATCTCTGCAAGGCTTCGCCAAGCACCACAAAAACTAGATGGAGGATAAACTAGAGGGTCGGGTTTGCCGGCACCCGGCTTGGTTTATCTTGATGTGTTCCAGGTGCTAGCCCCGCCCCTCTCTTTATATGTTGAGCCCTGGGGTCGAAACGTGGAGGAAAAGCCTCCTCAAAGTCGGTTTTTCCCGAAAGGCAAGAGTCCCACTCGGACTCCAGGACCAAACGCCACAACCCTTGGCGTCTGGCCCAGACGCCATGGGCCTCGGCGTCTGGCCCAGGGCTAGACACCAGGTTCTCTGGCGTCTGGCCTCTTGGCCTCCACAAAACTCATTTTGCACCGACTTAAGGCCCCGTGGGCTTGACCCCTTGGCCTAACCATATCATCCTATACATCAATCTTTACCTCCAGACCATTCCAGATCTCCTCTTCATGTCCATGATCTCATACGGGACTCTGAACAACATTCGATCACCAACATACATAACTCATTCAATACTATATCGTTAACGAAACGTTAAGCGTGCGGACCCTACGGGTTCGAGAACTATGTAGACATGACCGAGACACCTCTCTGGTCAATAACCAATAGCGGAACCTGGATGCCCATATTGGCTTCTACATATTCTACGAAGATCTTTATCAGTCGAACCGTTATAACAACATACACAATTCCCTTTGTCTGTCGGTATGTTACTTGCCCGAGATTCGATCGTCGGTATCTTTATACCTAGTTCAATCTCGTTACCGGCAAGTCTCTTTACTCGTTCCGTAATACATCATCCCATGACTAACTCATTAGTCATTTGCTTGCAAGGCTTGTTATGATGTGTATTACCGAGAGGGCCCAGAGATACCTCTCCGATACTCGGAGTGACAAGTCCTAATCTCGATTCACACCAACCCAACAAGACACCTTCGGAGATACCTGTAGAGCATCTTTATAATCACCCAGTTATGTTGTGACGTTTGATGGCACACAAGGCATTCCTCCGGTATCCCGGAGTTTCATGATCTCATAGTCAAAGAAATATGTATTTGATATACATGAAAGCAATAGCAATATAACTGAACGATGAACATGCTAAGCTAACAGATGGGTCTTGTCCATCACATCATTCTCCTAATGATGTGATACCGTTATCAAACGACAACTCATGTCTATGGTTAGGAAACCTTAACCATCTTTGATCAACGCGCTAGTCAAGTAGAGGCTCACTAGGGACTCAGTGTTTTGTCTATGTATTCATACATGTATTAAGGTTTCCGGTCAATACAATTCTAGCATGAATAATAAACATTTGTCATGATATAAGGAAATATAAAATAACAACTTTATTATTTCCTCTAGGGCATATTTCCTTCAGTGTCCTTTAGAATGATAATGTAAACTAATATGACAGGATGGTCTTAAGTTGTACCAAGAACAGAAACAAATCAAAGTAAAAAAAAGAGTTCACAACAAATAATCGCTAGGGGACTGACCAATGCATAGATCAAAATGAAAATACACACTGATCAAATTTAGTACTTGCAATACTACCTCTGACACATAAGAGCAGTTGGAGAGTCACTGGCCCATTGTGCTAGGGTGCAGCGTTGGATGCCTCTCTCGGAACAAGGGGCGCTGACGAATGAATGGATTTGATGCATCTTTTGCAGCTGAGGAGGAGAACATTTGCCTCCTATTCTCATGAACCTTCAAATTCTGCACATCCAGAAGGAAAAACGATAGGTCTGCTATTTATAATGAAGACAATATCCAAAGAAAAAGAAAACACGGTTACAATCTATTTGAATCGGGAAAGCATTTACTCCCTCTATTTTTAAGTTAGATGAGATCTACGCTATTACTCCCTCCGTTCGGAATTACTTGTCGCAGAAATGAATGTATATAGACGTATTTTAGTTCTAGATACATTCATTTTAGAGATAAGTAATTCCGAACGGAGGGAGTAGGTAGAAGGGGGAAGGCTTTTCTGAGGATTTTTGCTGTTTGCTTGGGTCGCAAGTTGATGGGCAGCTGGTAGCTGTGGTCCATGGAGTTTTGCGGTCCAGGTTTAGTTCAAAGTAGCTTAGAGTTTGCCCGATCCATCTATTCTGAAATAGGAAATATACAGTGGCGTGTGTAGGGTTTTTGGGATATACAGGTGCCAATGCTTTATTTGTCTGTAAATTTCATTGTTGCTGAACTGAAAAACAGTCGCTAAACAGACATGCCCTTTTCTATTCTCGTCAAAGCTTGTAGCGAACAACCAGAGGGCCTTCGCCGAGAGCCTTTGAGCTACTGTTATTTTGCCGCTTGAAGAGTGATCCCTCCAAATTTTCTTTGATCGTGCTGACTGGGCAGGTGAATGTATGACTGGTCGTTTGTCGCGCACGAGGAAGAGACCTCGTTGAAGCCGCGCATCGCTCTGTGCTGTGGTGAGTTTTGCGGAGACCAGGGGGGCAAACACCGGAGACCCTGGTGTCTGGCATGCCGAGGCCCATGGCGTCTGGGCCAGACGCCATGGATTGTGGTGTTTGGTCCTGGAGTCCGAGTGGGATTATTGACTTTCGGGCAAAACCGACTTTGTGGAGGCTTTTCCTCCAAGTTTCGACCCCAGGGCTCAACATATAAATAGAGGGGTGGGGCTAGCACCTGGAACACATCAAGGTACACCAAGCCGTGTGCCGGCAACCCCGACCCTCTAGTTTATCCTCCATCTAGTTTCTGTAGTGCTTGGCGAAGCCCTGCAGAGATTGTTCTTCATCACCAACCATCACCATGCCGTCGTGCTACCAAAACTCATGTACTACTTCGTCCGTCTTGCTGGATCAAGAAGCTAATGATGGCATCAAGCTGAACGTGTGCTGAGCACAAAGGTGCCGTACATTCGTTACTAGATCGGGACAGATCGCGAAGGTGTACGACTACATCAACCGCATTGATAAATGCTTCGGCTTAGTGATCTTCAAGGGTATGAAGATGCTCTCCCCTTCTCGTTGCTATGCATCTCCTAGATAGATCTTGTGTGAGCGTAGGAAAATTTTGAAATTGCATGCTACGTTCCCCAGCAGACGCATGATAAGGTTTAGGGTATAGCCATTTGTTCGCACACGAACACGTCACCGTGTACCTCCAACGCCGAGGGTGATGCACCGCAGCTCACGTCGAAGGAGACCTGTCCGCAAGCGCGGTACGCAAGCAATCCGACGGGTGCTTTTGAGGACCCGAAACCCCACACGCCCGGCAGGGACCCCGTCAGGGCGCGCGGTGGCTATGGGCTGCCCTAGGTCGACCTAATCGCCCCTAGGGCCTCGAGGTTCACCGCTCTGCAACAAGAAGAACAGACGGAGAACGAGGAAGAAGAAGAACTAAGGTTAAGGAGAAAAGATAAAAGATAAAAACTGGTAGATGAATTGATCGATTGTGTGTTGTTCAATCGGTCGTCACCCCTTAGATATATAAGAGGCGGCTGGACTTCCCGTGAAAGGAAAAGGCTTGGATTCACGTCCACAACCCTAGCCAAATTCGGATTGGTTTTGTCCGAACCTTCCAAAACTGTTCGGTTTAAACTGGTTGTACCTTGCGGGTAATTTTTGAGGTGGTAAACGACTTCGGATGGAAAAGATCCCAAAAGCAATCTTGACCGTTTCGCCGAGATGAACAACTTTCATGTTGAACGTTTTTCAATTTGAAGCCATCTTCTAGGCCAAAACGGTCACGCAATACAGGCTGTTATTCGCGCTACCCATCAGACACGTGGTTGGTGGGGCGCGCCACTTATGGCTCTGTGAGAGGGCTGTGTTGGGATGGCTGTAACTTTTGCATACGAACTCAGATTGGGACGATTTTTATATCAAAATCGACCGTTTCGACGTGACGCACAACATTCATGTTGAAACCTTTTCCATTTGAAGTCATATTAATTGTGTTTTAAGCCATTCTTTAATCTGGTGTCACCATGAGCATCTCTGAACTTGTCATAACTTTTGCATCCGGACTCCGTTTTAGACCACTTTCATATCCATCTTGATCTTCTCAAAGTAATCCATCTCATGGTGACTTCCAATCATAAGTTTGAAGTAATCTTGACATAGATTAAAGCAACTTTTACGATTGTGTCACTTTTGAGCGTCAACACATGCCCCCTTGTTTTTCGGCAAAGTAACCCTTGATGCAAACTTGGGCGAAACCTTCTCAACTTAATCCGATGATAAAGTTCCATAGATATGTATCTCAAGGTCATCCTCTGAACCATATTGTTCCCCCTTTTGCTAGGATTTTGTAGATAATCAACAATAAACTCTCTCCAATCCTTACTATCACCTGCATCAAAATTCATTAGTGGCCGAAGTTGTGAACCTCGGTTCGGCCTTACCTATGTTGACGAGACGAAGCATCGGCTATTGAGAGAAATGCAATACACCATGATTAACATAGTAGCCGGATGCTTGCTGTGCCAACTCTTTTGAATTGTCATGTCTAAATATAAGAACAATTTTAAAGCAACCCAAGGTAAATTTTGCATCTAGACATATCTCAAGATAAACTATAAGTGATTCGTCAAAACATTGATAACCCTTGGATGTTTGTTGCACTACTCATAACGAATCACCGAAAGCCTCAGTATGTATAGCACCTATAGCAAGTAAAAGAGTCAATCCGAATAACAATACATATTTGGCTTTGATTAATCATGCATAAAAATATTCTAAGCGGCATGATGCTTCAAAAAATAGTACCATAAGGAGATATATAAACAACACCAACACTTTAGCCATTGCTACAAATTCAACCATCAAAACATAATCTCCATTGTACTAGAGAGACAAGGCTAACATCAATATTATGCATGTCATTAAACCGATGTTCAGTAATAAAATCAGCTATGATTTGGCCTCTTATAGATCTCAAAGATGCATAAGCCAAATCATATCCAAACAAAGTATAAGCCCACTAGCCAATTCTGCACTATGAATTGGTCTATGCAACGTATACTCAATGACATCGGTCATGATGTTTCAACTCCATTCAATCATAATATAGGCATACATATGAATTTTCATGAGCACATACTTTGTCTCGCTCTCCATTCGAACTAAAGACGATGCTAGAATACTACACCGGTCATGCATTGACATATTCTTAGGACGATAGATAAATATCGGCCATTACCATGTAGACATCATTCAAAGCACATATAGACGAAATAAACAAATGAAATGACAAATCAAGTATTTCGGCCCTTTGGATCAGCAACAAACTTGTAGCTAATCAAATGTATAGTGACTTGGTAATACCCTTTCATGATGTAAGAAATTATATGGCATCCATGGATTAAAATAAGCCCATTGAAGGTTACCAATCATACCTGATGACGAATTCCATGGCACATGTGTTAATGGCATAGTTGAAGAATATGGATAATGTGTAGACCGAAGATGCTGAAATCTTTGGTTTGGTCCTTCATAGTTTTCACTCTTTTCCTTCTTCACCTTTGCCGCACTTCTTGTAATGGAAGCTCGCGCACAATTCTTATTTTGAGCACTTCCTTTGGGAACCCATGCCATGTTCCTTTCTTCAAGTTCTTGTGCACTAAGTTTTTTTAATTTCTTTTTTTGCCAATATGATAAGCCGAGTGGACACCCCGGCTGCGATTTTGTCTGAAGTAATGGCAATTCTTGTTTTACATTGTGCACTCTCAACTTCTCTTCTTCAGATTTGGCACTTTGACTATCAATAATTGGTTGTTTCATCTTATTGCCTTTAGTAGCCAATGTCAAGACTTTAATTGGCTCTTTTTCATTGGAGATCAAATCTGAAGCTGCACTCTTACGGCCATCTCTTTTAACACGGTAAACTTGGTTGACCACCTCTTTCTTCTTCCTTGAGCTCTGGACCGATTCCTTATGATTGAAAAGGTCTTTAACATGTGATTGTTCAAATGTTGATCTTCTCAGAGCTGCATAATATTGGTGAGATGGCTTAAAATAAGATGGATAATGTGCCCTTGTATCATACCTGTCCCGTGATGAATATGAATCTACATGAGCATAGGGAGGCATCCACGGCATTGGCATTGGCGGCCCAAAATAAGGATATGAATATGTTGCATAAAAATTGTCACTTTGCCAATGCCGATCCTCATACTTGCGCCTTGGGGGTGATCTTGGTTTCTTTGCATGATTTGGCCGATAAGCATTCTTCTCTTCACTCTTCTTTTGATATTTATCCAATAGTTCAACGAAGGTGATTTTTGATCTCTTACACTTGCGCTTATTCCGGCCTTTGTTTTCTTTTGGTTTGCTTTCATCGATCATTGGATTTGCTTGCTGCCCCAGTCCTTCGCATCTCCATTGTAGCTTCGATGGAACTCTCGCCCTCAAGATTATGCTCGTTATGCTCTTCAACAACTTCTTTACTTGAAAGCTTGATCCCATCACCTGCAGCTTTTACATTCTCTTTAAATGGACCGGCTTGAAGCAGCCGATGCAAAAACTTTTTGCCATCAGGACCAATCGGAATAGACTGGTCATCTCTTGGTGTTTCAACAAACTTCAATCGTCCTTTTTCAATGGCCGATTTAACTATTTGACGAAACATGTTGCAATCCTCAAAATTATGCTTGGCTGAATCATGCAACTTACAATACATTCGTCCTTGGATTGATGGCTTAACATGGTGATCAAGAATTGTAATGTAATTATTTTTCAGCAACAAATCAAATATTTGATCACACATGCTTGAATTGAAGGTATACTTCTTGTTTTCTAGCCGATCTTGCTGTTTGAACGGCTTTGGAGATAAGCAAATGAATGGTTCAGATTTGTAATCTCCCCATTCGGCTATGCATTGTGTTTTCCACTCTATCTCCGATGTTTTTGGATAAGATATTATATTAGCATCAGTTTTCTCAATAGAATTTAACCTTGGCTTTAAATTTCTGAAACGAAGATATTTAGAACATACATGTCTCAGCTGAGACCAAGTTCAAGCCAAGTACGAAATAAGCAAAGCTACCCAACTAGATATGAACTTTACATAAAGCAACGGGGAAAGCTTTGGCTGTAACAATAAGTCAATATCGGTCTTTATAAATGGCGTAATGGGTTGACCGATATGTTCCATAACAAGTTTATTGCTAACAAGTAAATTACCCTTCTTCATTGGTCTTTCAAAATTACTTATGATAATATTTCTTATAGATGCATCAATAATGAAGTCGCGACCAAATCTGAAAATAGGTAAATTACTCTCTATGCATACCTCTTCAAATATGTTGGGAGAACATGATGGTGGTGTCACTTGAAGAACATCTTGCTCCATCTTTGGATGGCTCCCCAACACCTTTTCATCATCTTTTTCTTGATTCCGTGCATCATTGCTTTGAAGATCCATGTCAAAGTTCGGCTACTTGTTCTTGTCCTTGAGGCTTGTCAATTTCAATGGCACGGAACTCATAGGGCAGGAAGTAGGTTCCATTGACTTCGGAAAAATCAAGTATGACTGTTTTGCTATGATTTCCATGACCTTTCTCAATAATGCTTGCCTCTTTGGATTTGATGAACTCGGAATATATACTACTTGATTCGGCTTTTCTAATAACCGAATTTTCTTTGTTACCTGAATCAACAACTTTATCTTTTTGAATTTGCAAGGCTTCTCGCTCTCGTCTAATTTTAGCCCACATCTCAGCTTGGCGAGCTTTAAACTTTTTCATCTCAATTTTCATCCACTCGTCATGAGATTGCCCCCCCCCCAATACTTTGAGACTCTTTCGACAATGAGCTGCCGAAACTTTGCGATTGTTTAGGTGGTACACTGGATGGTACAACACTGGGCAACTGCATCATTTGCACAACTCTAGCTTTTATAGTAGAAAAATCATGAGGCTTCCCGCCTTCTATTAGTTCCTGGGGAATAGAGTTGCACAAATCCCAAGAGAATGTAAGCTTGTTCTCAATTACCCAGTCTGGATATGGTTGCCCCCCAATGCTTTTAGACTCTTTCGGCAATGAGATGTTGCCGAAATTCTGTAATTGTGTAGGGGGGACATGATATGCCACGGTAGTAGGTGAAGGCATTTGTGCTCATGCAGAAGTTTCACTTATTCGGCCATGACCATTAAGGTCCGGAGCCGAATTATGGACATCAACAGTTGCGTATGGTGCCAAAAAACTAGTAGCATGAGGTGTAGCATATGATGTTTGAGGGTAATTGGCCGAATAACTAGTAGTAGCATGGCCAATTACCCTATCCACCAGCATGTTTGGATTAACATGTTGCAAATTAGTTGCCGATGAATAAAAAGATGAAACACTATGTTGCAAGCCATTGAAAGATCCTACATGGGGTGTTTCAACTTGATTAACCGAACGCATCATGTTGTTCATCGGCATATGGATTTTTGGGGTTGCCGATGCATGGGAGTTGGGATACATATGTTGCATGTTGCTTAAATTATATGAAGTAGAATCATGGAGATTTTGTTGCATCGGCCCTTGCACATAATTAGATGCATGATTGATAAAGCTAGGGCTAGCCGATACACTATGCTCATTAGATGATCTAGCAACAACATATGTATTATTTGCATCTACATATGTGAATTGGGTATTCATATTACCTTTGTAGATTGCAAACCCTAGATGACGATCTCTTTGTAGCAAGAACGGGCCGGAGACCGTTCAAAGCTTCGTCCCCAGCGGAGTCGCGAAAAAGTGTGTTCGCACACGAACACGTCACCGTGTACCTCCGACGCCGAGGGTGATGCACCGCAGCTCACGTCGAAGGAGACCCGTCCGGAAGCGCGGTACGCAAGCAATCCGATGGGTGCTTTTGAGGACCCGAAACCCCACATGCCCGGGAGGGACCCCGTCAGGGCGCGCGGCGGCTATGGGCTGCCCTAGGTCGACCTGATCGCCCCTAGGGCCTCGAGGTTCGCCGCCCTGCAACAATAAGAACAGACGAAGAACGAGGAAGAAGAAGAACTAGGGTTAAGGAGAAAAGATAAAAGATAAAAAGTGGTAGATGAATTGATCGATTGTGTGTTATTCAATCGGCCGTCACCCCTTAGGTATATAAGAGGCGGCTGGACTTCCCGTGCAAGAAAAGGCTTGGATTCACGTCCAAAACCCTAGCCAAATTCAGATTGGTTTTGTTCGAACTTTCCAAAACTGTTCGGTTTAAACTGGCTGTACCTTGCGGGTAATTTTTGAGGTGGTAAACGACTTCGGCTGGAAAAGAGCCCAAAAGCAATCTTGACCGTTTCGACGAGACGAACAACTTTCATGTTGAACGCTTTTCGATTGAAGCCATCTTCTAGGCCAAAACGGTCACGCAATACAGGCTGTTATTCGTGCTACCCATCAGACACCTGGCTGGTGGGGCGCGCCACTTATGGCTCTGTGATAGGGCTGTGTTCGGATGGCTGTAACTTTTGCATACAAACTCGGATTGAGACGATTTTTATATTAAAATCGACCGTTTCAACGATACGCACAACTTTCATGTTGAAATATTTTCCATTTGAAGTTACCTTAATCGGGTTTCAAGCCATTCTTTAATCGGATGTCACCATGAGCAGCTCTGAACTTGTCATAACTTTTGCACCCGGACTCCGTTTTAGACAACTTTCATATCCATCTTGATCTTCTCAAAGAAATCCATCTCATGGTGACTTCCAATCATAAGTTTGAAGTAATCTTGACATAGATTAAAGCAACTTTTATGATTGTGCCACTTTTGAGCGTCAACACCTTTCCTAATTCATATTAGCTATCTCAGTCTCAAGTTTATACATCATGAAGAAAAGTTGTTATCGCTAGGCTATTATCATAATTATTCAATTTCTAATCTAGGAACTTTCTGGTGTAGAACAAAAGAGTTTGATGGAGATATTCCTAATGGGATTTTTAATTATCCCGGCGCTTCACAAGTTGTTTGACGCCGCTCCGCTGGTTGCTGCAATTTGAAGGGATGAGGGAGCGCTTCCTCGCTAAGCTCATTGTGGAGTGCGGCGTCGGGTCATCTCCAAGATATCCTTTTTATTTGAAATCTTGTGCTTAAGCTGGGTTGTCGTGGATGCTTTTGTTTCAGGTGATGACCAACCAACATGTTGTTTATGAGATCAATGACACCAGAGGGACGGACAGGCAACTGCGAAGCATCTAACGAAGCAGCCGGTGAAAAGGAGTAGCAAAGACGACATCTCTTGCATTGCTGTAAACATCCACTACTAGCAGAGCTTCAGCCGGTGAACAGGAAGAGCAGAGACAATTGCTTCGTCATCGTAAACTTCCACTGCTAGCCGAGCTTCAACCTGCTAGCTCCTCAAGTGTACAATTGGTTATGCCCAGATTGGTTTTACAATTTTATATTGTTATTCATTGTATATAGTGCTTAATCTGGTTGGGAATAATTCACCACCCAAGGGCATCAAGGTCTCTACGATATTGTTGTTTGTTCAAAGGAAGGTTATTTTGTTATTAGCTATAAATTCTATTGCAAGTCATTGCTTATATATGCATGTTTGTCAGCAATTAGTGAAAAAAGGGGGTGGAACAATCGCTTGTCAATCTGGGACCGCACAAACTTCCACTCAGGAGGCGCCCCCGGGTGGCGCCCCAACCTCTAGTATAACACCGAAGGACATGGTGAGCAGATGAAACTCTCAGACGAGAAGAAATGCAGTGCATACTTTGAGAAATTCGGCCGGGGGTAAATCTCCTTTTCTAAAAAAAATCTTTGAGAAATTCACTCGCTTTGTTGGACAGAAATGCAACTTGATCAGGCTATCAAAAGCTAGATGGGTGTGTTATTAACATGAATCTGAGAGCAGCTTTTAATTCATACTGGAGTAATTTGACACGCTACCTTTTGGGTCGCACTTAAACCTCTTACATGATCATCAAAAGGCCATAGAGCAACTCGCCAAACTGTCCCACCACGACGAAAATTTTACTGAAATTGATTCACACAAGACGCTACTCGCACGACCTGCAGACAATAGTATCAGCAAGGAAAAAAACAATTCCTCTCCTGCATGCAGCCTTGCTGTTGGCGCAACGATCGGGCATGCATCGGCCACAATATATCGTATGTATAGCAGTGTTCAAATTTTACCCTTACATAAGTCTCTTCTACCTTCCGTACTACCTACATACATTAGCACAGACGAGCTAGCTTTGCAAATCCTAAAACAACAGTAGGCAGTTCACTAAAACTTCTTAACAAAATAAAGGCATTCAGCGGGCAAACATGTTCTTCAGGCTGTATACAGAGTTTAGGAAATGGGCATATGGCAACCCTTGAACATGTCCTAACTGAATCCAAGGCAACAACAACTATCAGAACATGAAAAGCAGCAACCACATGGACCATGGCCATAAAGACTGAACACCGAAGTACAACATAGAGGAGATGTACTGAACACCTCCAGCTCGAAAAGGAAACATGCATAAATAGCAAACGACACAATGAGCATAGGGAAACTAGAAGAAATGCAGGGAATATTAAAATCGAGTTGGTTGGTCTATCTATCAGAGGATGTGCTATAAACAAGCTGGACTGATCACTAGGGTGATCTAGATATTTGATAGGCATATCATCTTGGGTAGCACTTGCATGAAACAACTCGTCGTCACTGTCCCATTACAGGAAAAATAATGTACACTTAAGTTCTCTACCTTCGGAACTCCCTAGCACAGGCTAGCTAGCTTTGCTAATAAGGTATACAGTTAAGGAACTTAATACTTTCTGTTGCAGTGCTAACTGCTAAGAATCCTTCCCTTGCTCGTGCCACCACATAGGAATGCTGCTGCCTGTAGCTACAAAGCACTTGTTGCAGCTCTAGCTATTTCCCTAGTGTTGCTGTTGGGGATTATCTACACCTTGCGGTTTCACTATGCTTGGGTCAGATGCGCTGCACGCCACAGGTGACGAGGGACTTGTTGCTGATCGGGACGGGCTTCTCCTCCGCGTTGAGCACGTAGATTGTTTACATCGTCTTAGCCTGCGTGTTCGGGGCCTGTTGATGATGGTAGGTTACATGTTAACTCTTCTCTTGAAATACCCATCTAATTAGAACATCATGCATTGTAATGCATACTTATTATGTTTTGACCTATGTGCAGGGGAGTTCCAAAGCTCGTGCAAAGGCCTAGTGGTATTGTTTTTCTTTCTTATCATTGAGATAGTGTTGACTGAACTGAATTGGTTGAACTTGTGGAAGGTAACCATGTCGTGGAATTTAATATGCAGAGCTGTCTTGAGTACCTTCTTAGATCCGTAGCCTGCGAGGTGGTGTTGATGAGGGGAAACATCCTGCATCATCTATGATGTGTTCTTGTGAAAAGAGGTGCGCAAGATGTTGGGCGTCGCCTGGGTGGAGGTTGGGGGTGCTTCTATTCGAGTGCTGCAGTGTGAGTTTCTTAGCTTTCCTCCCAACTTATCGGCCTGGAAGTGCTTGTGATGCCACTGTTTTTATGTTTTAGAGCATCTCCAATAGATGGTCCAAATTTTGGCGGTCCAAACAGGTGATGGTCAAAATTTGGAGTACCAAAAAGTGCCTTTTACATCTCCGAAAAATGCTCAACTCCAACAAATGGTCCAAAACGGAGATGTAACAAGAAAAGAGCAACTTCAACAGATGGTCTAGAACGAAGATGCAAACCAGGCAAGCGGCCACGTGGCTGCTATTCAGCCACTGTACATCCACACATATTGCAAAAATATATCTAAAAACAATATAAAAATTATACATGTCCACAATACCAAATTATTACATAGTTGTTCAAATCAACGATATCAGATGCAACACAAATACAACAAAGTTTTGCACAATATAACTTAGTTTTTCACAAACAAATAATGAATCTATGCGGCTCTTTCACCATGCCATTTCCAATGCTCTTCCATCAAAGAGTTGATCATGCAGATCGGTGTCTCTAATCTTGCTGTACACCTTCATGAAACGTCTGATGTGATGTTCTTTTCGCATAGGTTTAACAGGAATGCCCATCAAGTGATAGAAGTTGTAATCTATATGTTTTCCACGCTCGTTCTCAATGATCATATTATGCATAATCACGCAAGCAGTCATGAGGTACGAAAGGATCTTTTGATCCCAAAATCTAGATGGTCCTCGCACAATAGCAAACTAAGATTGCAAAATCCTGAAAGCCCTCTCAACATCTTTTCTAGCAGCCGCATGTGCATTGTGAAAGACGAGTTCTTTATTACCTTCGGGTTTTGCAACCGGCTTGACAAATGTACCCCACCTTGGGTAGATCCTATCTCCAAGATAGTACCCATAGTTGTATGTGCGACCATTTCCTTCGAAGGTCACTTGTGGTGCTTCTCCATTTGCTAACTTAGCAAACATAGGTGATTGGTCGAGCACGTTGATGTCATTGCAAGATCCAGGCATCCCAAAATATGCATGCCAAATCCATGTTTCATGATCGGTAACTGCCTCAACAATGATAGTGGCATCCTTCCCATGCCCCTGAATTGTCCATGCCATGCTTTTGGGCAGTTCTTCCATTTCCAATGCATGCAATCCACAGATCCGAGCATACCTGGAAACCCTCGAGCTTTGTTCATCTCCAAAAGCCTCTGAGTATCCTGAGCATTGGGTGCTCTCAAGTACTGTGGACCAATCACTTCTACCATAGTAATTACAAATTGCTTGGCATAGAAGATAGCAGTGCTCTCTGCCATCGCCAAGTTGTCATCAATGTAATCTACCAGAACACCATATGCCATCATGCGCAAAGCAGCAGTGACCTTCTGTTCAATGATATGGCCAAGCAACCCAGCATAGTTCCTTCTCTGCTCGAAGGCTGCATTGTGCTGCTGCACGGAATTGCAAATGTGGATGAACAAGTCTTTCAACATTCTGAAACGGCGTCGAAAGTAATTATCCAGGAAAACAGGTGGTGATCCAAAGTAGTTACGCATCAACTGTTTGTGTGCATCAATCCGCTCTCTCCGAATGAACACACGACCATAGACGGAACCACCGCGCTTTGGCTTCTTCCCCTTGTGCATGGCCATAAGCATAGAAATGTCCTCTTCTTCATGCAAATCAAATTCCTCGTCTGACGATGAATCGTCCACGAATGAGGAGTCAACTGAGCTCATCGACAATGCATACAACCACCGTCAAACATACTATCTGATGACCCACAAGTGTAGGGGATCTATCATAGTCCTTTCGATAAGTAAGAGTGTCGAACCCAACGAGGAGCAGAAGGAAATGGTAGGCAGTTTTCAGTAAGGTATTTTCTACAAGCACTGAAATTATAGATAACAGATAGTTTTGTGATAAGGTAATTGGTAGCAAGTGACAAAAGGTAAAAGTAAATAAGGTGCAGCAAGGTGGCCCAATCCTTTTTGTAGCAAAGGACAAACCTGGACAAACTCTTATATGAAGGAAAGCGCTCCCGAGTACACATGGGAATTATCGTCAAGCTAGTTTTCATCACGATCATCAGATTCACGTTCGGTACTTTGATAATTTGGTATGTGGGTGGACCGGTGCTTGGGTGTTGCCCTTACTTGGACAAGCGTCCCACTTATGATTAACCTCTAATGCAAGCATCCGAAACTACAAAACAAGTATTAAGGTAAACCTAACCATAGCATGAAACAAGTGGATCCAAATCAGCCCCTTACGAAGCAATGCATAAACTAGGGTTTAAGCTTCTGTCACTCTAGCAACCCATCATCTACTTATTACTTCCCAATGCCTTCCTCTAGGCCATAATGGTGAAGTGTCATGTAGTCGACGTTCAAATGACACCACTAGAGGAGAGACAACATACATCTCATCAAAATATCGAACGAAGACCAAATTCACATGACTACTTATAGCAAGACTTCTCCCATGTCCTCAGGAACAAAAGTAACTACTCACAAGACATAATATTGTTCATGATAAGAGGGATATTAATATGCATAATGGATCTGAACATATGACCTTCCACCAAATAAACCAACTAGCATCAACTACAAGGAGTAATCAACACTACTAGCAACCCACAGGTACCAATCTGAGGTTTGGGTACAAAGATTGGATACAAGAGATGAACTAGGGTTTGAGAGGAGATGGTGCTGGTGAAGATGTTGATGAAGATAGCCCTCCCCAAGATGGGAGAGTTGTTGGTGATGACGGCGATGACGATTTCCCCCTCCCGAAGGGAAGTATCCCCGGCAGAACAGCTTTGCTGGAGCCCTAGATTGGTTTCCGCCTCGGTTCCGCCTCGAGACGGCGGCGTCTGGTCCCGAAAGCCTCCTCTTGATTTTTTGGTTATGTTATGGATGAAGAAACTGCTAGAGACTTTCTTGCTTGCAATGATAGATATGATCTTAAGAAATTATTAGCTAAGCTAAAAGAAAAGTCCTTGAATGCTAGAATGAAACATGACCCTGCTTTTGCTACTTGACCTATCTCCGTTACTGATAAGGATTATGAATTCTCTGTTGATCCTGAGTTAATTACTTTGGTTGAATCTGATCCTTTCCATGGCTATGAGTCTGAAACTGTTGTGGCACATCTTACTAAGTTGAATGATATAGCCACCCTGTTTACCAACGATGAAAAGATTCGTCACTACTATATCCTTAAGTTGTTTCCTTTATCGTTAAAGGGTGATGCTAAGACCTGGTTTAATTCCCTTGATCCTAGTTGTGTGCTTAGTCCCCAGGATATGATGTATTACTTCTCTGCTAAATATTTTCCCGCTCATAAGAAACAAGCTGCCTTACGGGAAATATATAACTTTGTGCAAATTGAAGAAGAGAGTCTCCCACAAGCTTGGGGGAGGCTTATCCAATTACTTAATGCTTTGCCTGATCATCCTCTTGAAATGCATGATATACTTGATGTCTTTTATAATGGACTAACTGATGCTTCTAGAGACCATCTGTATAGTTGTGCTGCTTGTGTTTTCAGGGAAAGAACAGTTGAACAAGCTGAACTACTATTGAATATTATGCTGGCCAATGAAAATAATTGGACACTTCCTGAACCAGCCCCTAAGACAACTCCGAAGAAAAGAGGTGTTCTATTTCTCAGTCCTGAGGATATGCAAGAGGCAAAGAAATCTATGGAAGAAAAAGGTATTAAAGTTGAAGATGTTAAGAATTTACCGCCTATTGAAGAAATACATGGTCTTGATAACCCGACACGGGTAGTAAAGATAAATTCTCTTTATAGATTTGATGAAGGTGATATTCCTCGTTTTAAGTCTGCTAGCCAATGCTTAGATGAGTTTGACAATTTTATTGTGAAACAAGAAAACTTCAATGCCTATGTTGGTAGACAATTACAACACAGTGCTTATATGATTGAACACTTGAGTGATTATCTGTCTAGAGCTAAAGGTGAACTGAAACTCATTAGTATACATGCTTCTATGGTCACCACTCAAGTAGAACAAGTACTTAAGGCTCAGAATGATTTTCTCAATGAATTAAATAGTAAGAATAATGACTATGCTGTTAGAGTTGCTACTAGAGGTGGTAAAATGACTCAGGAACCTCTGTACCCCGAAGGCCACCCTAAGAGAATTGAGCAAGATTCTCAGAGAGCTAATTTAGATGCACCTGGTTCTTATAAGAAGAAGAAAAAGAAAAATGATAGGACCTTGCATGCTTGCTTCTAGTGAACATGTAGCTGACACACCTGAGAATCCTAATGATATATCTGTTTCTGATGCTGAGACACAATCTCGTAATGAACATGAACCTAGTGATAATATTAATGATGATGTTCATGTTGATGCTCAACCTAGCAATGATAATGATGTAGAGATTGAACCTGCTGTTGATCTTGATAACCCACAATGAAAGAATCAACGTTATGATAAGAGAGACTTTGTTGCTAGGAAGCACGGTAGGGAAAGAGAACCATGGGTTCAGAAACCCATGCCTTTTCCTCGTAAACCATCCAAGAAAAAGGATGATGAGGATTTTGAGCGCTTTGCTGAAATGATTAGACCTATCCTTTTGCGTATGCGTTTGACCGATGTGCTTAAAACAAATCCTTATGCTAAGTATATGAAAGACATTATTACCAACAAAAGAAAGATACCTGAAGTAGAAATTTCCACCATGCTTGCCAATTACACTTTTAAGGGTGGAATGCCTAAGAAATTAGGAGATCCAGGAGTACCTACTATACCTTCCTCCATTAAGAAAAACTATGTTAAAACTGCTTTGTGTGATCTGGGAGCCAGTGTTAGTGTTATGCCTCTCTCTTTATATCGTAGACTTGACTTGAGTAAGTCGACACCTACTGAAATATCTTTGCTAGTGGCTGATAAATCAACTGCTATACCTGTCGGTATTTGTGAGGATGTGCCTGTTGTAGTTGCAAATGTTATTCTAACGGACTTTGTTATACTTGATATTCCCGAGGACGATAGTATGTCTATTATTCTCGGAAGACCCTTTTCGAATATTGTAGGGGCTGTTATTGATTGCAACAAAGGCAATGTCACTTTTGATGTCAATGGTAATGAGCATACGGTTCACTTTCCGAGGAAACAACCTCAGGTCCATAGTATCAATTATATTGGAAAAATTTCAACTATTACAATTGGAGGTTTTGAATTTCCCCTTCCTACTATCAAGAAGACATATGACATCCTTATTGTTGGGGACATACATATCCCCACTGAGGTAACCTAGTGTTATTCGAAAATTCTCCGGTTTCATGTTACTCAGAAAGAGTTTATTAACAAGACCTGATCAACCTTGTTAATCGATTCCTTTTGATGAGCATGTGATAGGTGAATCTAGATAGCACAAACCTTCTGTACCCTCCTTTTACTTTCTGTTAATTAGGATAAATAAAGCAAAAATCGTATTTTCTGTTTGTTTCCGGACTTATCCGTGCAATAAAAAAATCCCAAAAATAAAAGTTCTCCAAACGCCATGAAAATGGAATATGATTTTTTCTACAATATTTGAGAAAATATGGCACAGAACACACAGTGAGGGGAGCCAGCACGTGGCCACGAGGGTCCAGGTGATACGTCCAAAATGCTTCACTATTTTGTATCATAATTTATCCTTATTCGTTGATATATTTCACGTTACGGTGATGTTCTTATGTTGTTTTGGTCTATTTTACACAGTTTGCAAACTTTCCGATGCCGAAGCAGTAGACGCAGGAATCAACAGTAAAAAGTGGACGCTGAGTTGCTGAAGAAGAATACCTCCAAATTACCTGAAAATTGACGGGAGATATTCTTCAGACGGATCACGAAGGCACGCGAAAGGGCTACCAGAGGGGGGCCACAGGGTGCCCAGGCACCCTGGGGGCGCGCCCCCCTGGCCGCGCCGGG
>LR738714.1:667408749-667476363 GCA_902687465.1 Secale cereale
GGAGCCCCTAGCCAACCTCTGGCCGCCCCCTTTTGCATATATGCTCTCCATTATCCAAAACCCCTAGGGACGGGAATTTTTACGGAGTTCCGCCGCCGCTCCATGGCGGAAACCTACAGAGAAGAAAAAGCCATCTCCGGCGGGCAGATTCCGCCGGGGAGATCACCTCCCGGAAGGGGAGATCGTCGCCATCGTCATCACCATCGTCACGGGCATCATCGAGATCATCATCAACATCATCCCCAACACCAGCACCATCTCCATCTTCATCCAAATCTCATCTTACAATCGCAACTTGTGTTGTAACTCGTACTACCTATCCTCTCTACTCCATCGGTGTTGATTACTACTTTGTGGTGAATGCTATTGAGTTTTCTTGGAGAAATATTATTATGTCCAGATTGTTTATCACATATTTATCCCCACTGATCATGATCTCTTTTATGTCTCGTGAGTAGTTATCTTAGTTCTTGAGGACATGGGGAAAAGTCTTGTTGTTAGTAGTCATATGCTGTTGAAGTAATATGTGTTATTTGATACTTAAGTTGTGTTGTCATTCTACTAGTGGTGTTGTGTGAGTCGAACACCCAACACTTCGCCTTATTAAGGACCTAGGAGAATACATTGTGTATAAAGAATGCTTACGGTGGGTTGCCGGAGTGACAGAAACCTGAACCCCAGTTCGCACGCTTTTGCATAAGGGAATAATGGAACCTCGACCGTATTGCTATGGTTAGGCTTTTGACTTAAATTCTATCTTGTATTTGCGGATGCTTGCAAGGTGTTTAATCATAAGAGTGCATTCATCTTAGTCTAGAGAGTGCACTAGCATAGATCCACCCACTCAACACTTATCAACACATAACATAGTATCGATACGGAATATGGCGAAAGCACATGACTACCTCTCCCGTGTGTCCTCAGGAACGCTTTAGTCTTTATAAGTTCAGTTGCTAGGCCTCTCCTTTGCTAAGAAAGGATTGGGCCACTTGTTACTCTCAGTACCTTTTACATTACTTGCTTTTACTTTCCTGTTGCTTATACCGAGAAAACCCCTAAAAGTTATCTTTCAGTGCTTGCAGTAATTTCTTGCTCAGAATCACTTATCAATACCTTCTGCTCCTCGTTGGGTTCGACACTCTTACTTATCGAAAATGCTGCAATAGATCCCTTACGGTTGTGGGTCATCAAGTACCGTTTTCTGGCGCCGTTGCCGGGGAGCGTAGCGCTATTGGTAAAGTGAAACTGGTAAGGAAGTTTTTATAATTCTGTTTTTATTTTTGCTACTGCTGCTCTTTGTCCTTATGGATAACCCTGTTATTGGATCGTTGCTTGCGGGAAGACGCCCCACACCTGTGGTGGTTGATCCTCCCCCTACTGAAATTTTGCCTTATAAAATACCAGCTGGCATTATCGATTATGTTTTGGCTAATTGTTATGCAGGAGACAGACATCCCGGTGAACACTTGCTATATCTGTCACAACTAAGTTCGTTATTTAAGCTTGCAGGTGTATCGAGGGAGTTTGTCATGAGGAAATTGTTTGCCGTATCACTTATGGATAAAGCTTCGGATTGCTATAGGCTTCTCGATAACTCACACTTGCTTGACTGGTAGGAGCTTATGTCTCTCTTTTATACTAAGTTTTATCCTCTTCATGAAATTCATCGAGACAGGAACTATATCTATAATTTTAGGTCTCGTGACGGAGAAAGCATTGCTCAAGCTTGGGGGAGATTAAAGTCCCTAATGCTCAAATGCCCTATTCATAAGCTTCCCAAGGAAATTATACTTACAAATTTTTATGCCAGGCTTTCTCGTCAGGATAAGGAGATGCTGGATGCCTCCTCTAGTGGGGTATTTCAGAAGAAGAGTGTTGAAGAAAGGTGGGATCTCATTGAAAGGATCCAGAGGAATACCGAAGATTGGGAAATTGATAAAGGTATTGAACCCGCTATAAATTATGAACATGATTATATTGAGAGCTATGTGAAAACTGATTACTTCAATACTTTTTGCTCTAAGATTGGTCTTGATTCCCATCTAGTGATTGATTTGTATAAGAATTTTGCCTCTCACGTTGATTCTTTTAAAAAGAAGAGAGACCAGCACCATGAACCTTTTAAAGAGTCACCTATTGATATTTATGTTGCTGACCCTATTTTGCCTGCAGTTATATATGAAAAGCCTCCTTTTCCCGCAAGGATAAAGGAGCACTCTCTTGTGACAGGCATAATAAATAAAAGTGAGAGAAGAGTTGATGAGCCTGAGGACCAGATCAGAGTCGATCCTCAAGTTGCATTGATTAAAGACCTTGCTACTAATGATGTTTTGGATTCCAATATAAATTTTTGTGCTGTTTCCACTAACCTTGTCACAGCCAAGAATAAAGGCCCAATTTCAGGTACTCCAGTGGTATCTGTTAAAATAGGAGATCACAATTATTATGGGCTATGCGATTTGGGATCGAGTGCAAGTGCTATCCCCTATTCACTTTATGAAGAGATCATCGGTGAGATTTCCCCTTGTGAACTTGAAGAAGTTGATGTTACCATTCATCTTGCAAACAGAACAACTATCTCTCCTATCGGAATTGTGAGGGACGTTGAAGTCCTATGTGGAAAGGTAAAATACCCTACCGACTTTCTAGTACTTGGTTCAGAGAGGGACAATTTTTGTCCAATTATTTTTGGTAGACCTTTTCTTAGAACTTGTGGAGCTATAATAGATTGCAAGAAACGTAAAGTTTCTGTTGAATTCGATGGTGAGCCATATGAATTTAATTTTTCTAAGTTCTCTAAGCAGCCTCGTGGTACTGATTTACCTAGTGATGATAAAATTATTGAAAGTATTGCCTCTATTGCTATTCCCCCTAATGATCCTTTGCAGCAATACATGGAGGACCACGAGAATGATTTGCATATGCAGGAAAGAAATGAACTAGATGAAATATTCTTGAGGCAGCCTGCTATCCTGAAGCACAACCTTCCGGTTGAACCTTTGGGAATTTTATCAAAACCGAAAGAAGACCCGGTGTTCGATCTTAAACCTCTTCCCCATACGCTCAAGTATGCATATTTAGATGAAAAGAAAGTATATCCTGTTATTACCAATTCTAACCTTTCAGGATATGAAGAAGAGCGATTATTGGAAGTACTTCGTAAACTCCGAGGCGCAATTGGCTACACCCTTGATGACCTTAAGGGGATTAGTCCATCTATCTGTCAACATACTATCAACCTTGAGCCTGATGCTAAACCAGTTGTTGATCATCAACAACGGTTGAACCCGAAGATGATGGATGTCGTGAGAACTGAGATTGTCAAGATTCTAGCCGCAGGTATTATCTACCCTATAGCTGATAGTAAATGGGTAAGTCCGGTACATTGTGTTCCTAAGAAAGGAGGTACAACTGTGGTTCCTAATGATAAAAATGAATTAATACCTCAGAGAATTATTATTGGATATAGAATGTGTATTGATTACAGGAAGTTGAACAAGGCAACCAGGAAGGATCACTACCCGTTGCCGTTCATCGACCAAATGCTTGAAAGGTTATCCAAAAATACCCACTTTTGTTACCTCGATGGTTATTCTGGCTTCTCTCAAATTCATGTTAACACTGCTGATCAAGAGAAGACCACTTTTACTTGTCCCTTTGGTACTTATGCTTACAGGCGTATGCCTTTTGGTTTATGTAATGCCCCTGCTACTTTTCAAAGGTGTATGTCTGCTATCTTTCATGGTTTCTGCGGGGATATTATGGAAGTCTTCATGGACGATTTCTCCGTCTATGGAACTTCTTTTGACCATTGTCTTCACAACCTTAATAAAGTTTTGCAGAGATGCGAGGAGACAAATTTGGTACTCAATTGGGAAAAGTGCCACTTCATGGTTAATGAAGGAATTGTTCTTGGTCACAAGATTTCCGAAAGGGGAATCGAAGTGGACAAAGCCAAGATCGAAGCTATTGAGAGGATGCCCTATCCAAGGGACATCAAAGGTATTCGCAGTTTTCTCGGTCATGCAGGTTTTTATAGAAGATTTATTAAAGACTTTTCTAAAACCTCGAGACCCCTCACTAATCTTCTCCAGAAGGACGTTTCTTTTGTATTTGATGAAAATTGTAAGGAAGCTTTTGAAGTCCTTAAGAAAGCTTTAATAACCGCTCCTATAGTACAACCACCTGACTGGAATTTACCTTTTGAGATTATGTGTGATGCAAGTGATTTTGCTGTTGGAGCTGTTCTAGGACAAAGAGTTGATAAGAAATTGAATGTTATACATTATGCTAGTAAAACCCTTGATAGTGCTCAAAGGAATTATGCTACTACTGAGAAGGAATTCTTAGTTGTAGTTTTTGCTTGTGATAAATTTAGGCAGTATATTGTTGATTCCAAAGTTATTATCCATACTGATCATGCTGCCATTAAATATCTTATGACAAAGAAGGATGCCAAGCCAAGGCTTATCAGATGGGTACTCCTTCTTCAAGAATTTGTTTTGCAGATTGTTGATAGGAAAGGAGAAGACAATCCGGTAGCGGACAATCTTTCAAGGATGGAAGATATACCGCATGATCCCATCCCAGTCAACGATAGTTTTCCAGACGAGCAACTTGCCGTTGTAAAAGTACAATCTCTTTCCGACCCTTGGTATGCTGATTATGCTAATTTTATTGTTGCAAAGTATTTGCCTCCAGGTTTAACACTTCAGCAAAGGAAGTAGTTCTTTCATGATTTGAGGCACTACTTTTGGGATGACCCACATCTTTTCAAAGAAGGTCCCGACGGGATCGTGAGAAGATGTATACCGGAACATGAGCAGAAGGACATTCTCAGACGATGTCATGATAGTCCCTACGGAGGACATCATGACGGTGAGAGGACTGCACATAAGGTTCTTCAATCAGGTTTTTATTGGCCCACTCTATTTAAAGATGCTAGAAATTATGTTTTAGCCTGTGATAAATGTCAGAGAGTTGGTAACATTAGTAGAAGGAATGAGATGCCTATGAATTACTCACTAGTGATTGAACCTTTCGATTGTTGGGGTTTTGATTTTATGGGTCCTTTTCCTTCTTCGCACAAGTACACTCACATTTTAGTAGCTGTTGATTATGTGACCAAGTGGGTTGAAGCAATCCCCACTGAAAGTGCTTTTCACAAAACATCTTTGAAAATGCTTAAAGATGTAATTTTTCCTAGGTTTGGTGTACCAAGGTATCTCATGACCGATGGAGGATCACACTTCATGCACGGAGCTTTTAGAAAAGCATTGGCCAAATACGATGTTAATCATAGAATTGCTTCACCGTATCATCCTCAAACTAGTGGGCAAGTTGAGCTCACCAATAGAGAGATTAAGTTGGTCTTGCAGAAAACAGTAAACATAAATAGGAAGGATTGGTCAAATAATTTAGGAGATGCTTTGTGGGCATATAGAATTGCTTACAAAAACCCCATGGGCATGTCCCCCTATAAGATGGTGTATGGCAAGGCTTGCCATTTGCCATTAGAGTTAGAGCACAAAGCTTTCTGGGCTGTTAGAGAGCTTAATGCTGACCCAAAATTAGCTGGTGAGAAGCGTCTCATGAACTTGACTTCTCTAGATGAATGGAGAAGTGAAGCTTATGAGAGCGCTAAAATGTTCAAGGAAAAGGTAAAAAGGTGGCATGATAGGAAGATTCTGAAACGTGAATTTAATGTTGGTGATAAAGTTTTGTTGTTTAGATCCCGTTTCAGGTTTTCTCCAGGTAAACTACTTTCCAGGTGGGAAGGACCATTTCATATTGAAGAAGTTTATCAGTCTGGTGCAATTAAGATTAATAATTTTGAAGGCACCAAACCTCAAGTTGTGAATGGGCAAAGACTTAAACATTACATAGCAGGAGACCCTGTCAATGTTGATGTGAATATAATATACACAACAACTCACGAAGAACATGTTGCAGCCCTGTTTCAGACGCCAGCAGAAGCGGAATAAAGAAAAGGTATGTAGTACGGTAAGGAAACATCGCGAACCGCCAAGTTCCGTATTACGAGTTTCTGCAAAATTTGTAAAATTCTGAGCCTAAGTGGAGCCGGAGACGACCTCCAGGGAGTCCAGGCACCCCCTGGCGCGCCCGCCCCCTGGGCCGCGCTGGGAGGCCGCCTGGACACCCGGGAGTCCGTCTCCGACCCCGCTTTGGTCCGTTACCTTCCTTTCTGTGCATAAATTTTTCCTATATATTTGCCCGGATTGTTCCGGCAAAGTATCTTGCGATTTCGCGTGTTTTCTCTTCAATCTGTTTCTGCCAGGGAATCTTTCAGCTGAATTTAGGCGCCATGGCTTCTCCAAGCTCCCCCAAGGACAAGTTCGTCGTCAACGTCATCAACCCTTACCTCGCTGAGGTGAAGAAGCACCCTCAGGTTGTTCAGATGAAGGACGGCGTCTCATCAAGAAGATCCGAAGGGACCTATCAAGGAGGGGAGCATCCAGGCCAGGCTGGAAGAAGTGGAGCAAGAAGTCTTCGAGTACAAGAAGATGATCGAGCGTGGTGTTGAAGCTAACTTTGACATCACCAACGAGCTGAAGAACCACTTCCTGAAGGAGATGGAGGAGATGTGGAAAAGCATCACCGCGTCTGAAGAAAGAATTATAGAGCTCCAAGGGCAAATTAATGATCTACATAACCAGAACTGTGAGTATGAACTAAGGTTTATGCGCATGAGTTTGGGTGCTGAATGCAGGATTCAGGAGACGAGCTTCTCATATGAGACTGGAGAACCCCTTCCCTGGAAGCGTTTCGCCAAGGATTACATGATCAACGCCAACAAGGATGATGAGTGAAATCTCCTTGGGTAACGGCATTCCCTTGGCTTGTTCCAAGCTTGGGGGAGTGCCCGGTATCTTTATCTTTACCTTTTGTCTTTTAGAGTCAAGTAGAGTCGTATCATGTCTAGGGAGGTTGTTATATGAGATAGGTGTGTGCATTGAGGTCTATCACTCCTTTGGTGAAGAATTGTATCCTTGAGTGTGGAGTCGTCTATGATGGAATATTAATGAGAAGTTTATTGGTTCCTTTTGCTGCACTCGGTATTCTCTTCACGCAATCGACCTTATATGATGATTCTTATGGGGAGTATTGACCTTATGTCAGGTATGGTTGTGAAAACTTTATTTAATCTTGGCAAACATAGCTTTGGTCATAACAACAAACATGATTTTCTTAGAGTATCAACATAGCCAAAACCTTTATGTTATTATGCTTGAAGTGTTATGCTGACAAGGAAGACAACTTGATGTGTTATGCTTATTTCAATGTTCATGCTTTATATTGCTTTGCATCTTAGTCATCATCAGTTGTCTGCTCTCTCAAAACCTTTGCTAGCCTAACTCTATACTAAGCGGTATTCTGCTTGTGCATCCATGCTCTTAAAACCAATACCTTCCATATGAGTCCACCATACCTACCTACTCGTGGTATTCCACTACCACCTCCTAAAAGTATATAATTTATGTGTTATCCTTAAATATTCAAAATCCTTTATTTTGTGCCTCTGTTTTAGCTCATGAGGAAGTAATAGCTAATTCATCGTCTTCTTGAATTGGACAAGCTTCACCCCGGGATTGCATGTCTAATGTGCAAACCCATAATACGAGAAGGAACTGGCAAAGAGTGCGCCCGGCTCGAAAATAATGTAACAAACAAACCCTCCTTCGCGCTTTGTTCATGAGAAATCAGAAAACTTTGGCAGCGATAAATAAAGGAGAATAAGAGGATGTGATCGTCCTCGTGCGGGAGCCGTTCCTCGAAACTTGTCCAGCTCAAGAAGCAATTGAGTTATCTATTAGCATTCGTTGACAAATCATGCACCTCTCAAAACTTGTTTTCATTCTGTTTGATTTGAGGATAGCACATGAATTTTCCCTACTAGCCTAGAGCAGGGCCTATCTTTTAATTTTAAGTTGAGTCAGTTATTCCTATTCCCTTCTATTCTTAAAGAGAGCAGACATTTGATGTTGATAAGGATTCATTCATATAAAGTTGCATTAAGATTTGTCATATCATATCCTTGTTGACATTATCATTTGATAAGTAAGTTGTTTGTCAAGCCCAGCCAAGGCAAATATCTTCCTTTGTGTTAACACTTTCACTTCTTGCCTGATGACATGTTCTTTCAATCAGTCTCATCAAAACATAACATAAGAGCAAAAGTTAAACCTATTTGTTGTTCTTTGACCAAAGGACATGTTTGCCATGATATCATGAGTTTCCTTAGTCCTACTTTCGAATATAAGTGTTATCACTCTTTTATAAGGGCTTTATGAATTGAAGATTTCCGTTGAGGATATTTGAGTTGGTAAAGAAACTATGATGCTTCTTGTCTGTATTCTATTTATCGACACTTCACTCTCTAAACTTGTGGATAGGTTTACCGAGTTCATATTCGCTTGGGGACAAGCGAGGTCTAAGCTTGCGGGTGTTGATACGTCCAAAATGCATCACTATTTTGTATCATAATTTATCCTTATTCATTGATATATTTCACGTTACGGTGATGTTCTTATGTTGTTTTGGTCTATTTTACACAGTTTGCAAACTTTCCGATGCCGAAGCAGCAGACATAGGAATCAGCAGTAAAAAGTGGACGCTGAGTTGCTGAAGAAGAATACCTCCAAATTACCTGAAAATTGACGGGAGATATTTTTTAGACGGATCACGAAGGCACGCGAAAGGGCAACCAGAGGGGGGCCACAGGGTGCCCAGGCGCCCTGGGGGCGCGCCCCCCTGGCCGCGCCGGGGGGCGCCTGGAGCCCCTGGCCCACCTCTGGCCGCCCCCTTTTGCATATATGCTCTCCGTTATCCAAAAACCCTAGGGACGGGAATTTTTACGGAGTTCCGCCGCCGCTCCGTGGCGGAAACCTACAGAGAAGAAAAAGCCATCTCCGGCGGGCAGATTCCGCCGGGGAGATCACCTCCCGGAAGGGGAGATCGTCGCCATCGTCATCACCATCGTCACGGGCATCATCGAGATCATCATCAACATCATCCCCAACACCAGCACCATCTCCATCTTCATCCAAATCTCATCTTACAATCGCAACTTGTGTTGTAACTCGTACTACCTATCCTCTCTACTCCATCGGTGTTGATTACTACTTTGTGGTGAATGCTATTGAGTTTTGTTGGAGAAATATTATTATGTCCAGATTGTTTATCACATATTTATCCCCACTGATCATGATCTCTTTTATGTCTCGTGAGTAGTTACCTTAGTTCTTGAGGACATGGGGAAAAGTCTTGTTGTTAGTAGTCATATGCTGTTGAAGTAATATGTGTTGTTTGATACTTAAGTTGTGTTGTCATTCTACTAGTGGTGTTGTGTGACTCGAACACCCAACACTTCGCCTTATTAAGGACCTAGGAGAATATATTGTGTATAAAGAATGCTTACGGTGGGTTGCCGGAGTGACAGAAACCTGAACCCCAGTTCGCACGCTTTTGCATAAGGGAATAATGGATCCTCGATCGTATTGCTATGGTTAGGCTTTTGCCTTAAATTCTATCTTGTATTTGTGGATGCTTGCAAGGTGTTTAATCATAAGAGTGCATTCATCTTAGTCTAGAGAGTGCACTAGCATAGATCCACCCACTCAACACTTATCAACACATAACATAGTATCGATACGGAATATGGCGAAAGCACATGACTACCTCTCCCGAGTGTCCTTAGGAACGCTTTAGTCTTTATAAGTTCAGTTGCTAGGCCTCTCCTTTGCTAAGAAAGGATTGGGCCACTTGTTACTCTCAGTACCTTTTACATTACTTGCTTTGACTTTCCTGTTGCTTATACCGAGAAAACCCCTAAAAGTTATCATTCAGTGCTTGCAGTAATTTCTTGCTCAGAATCGCTTATCAATACCTTCTGCTCCTCGTTGGGTTCGACACTCTTACTTCTCGAAAACGCTGCAATAGATCCCTTACGGCTGTGGGTCATCACCAGGGCGCGCCCCCTGCCTCGTGGGCCCCACGTGGCCCTCGTCCACTTATTCCTGCACCCATGCTCTTCTTCTTCCTCCCAAAAAAATCACCAACCAGCTCAAACCCGAGTTCTAGCTCATCTTGCTGCCATTTTTGATCTCCTTGCTCTAAGCACCATTCACCAAACAGTTTGGGGAGATTGTTCCTTAGTATGTGACTCCTCCTTTGGTCCAATTAGTTTTTGTTCTAGTGCTTTATTTATTGCTAATTTATGCTGCTGTGGTGACCTTGTTCTTGAGCTTGCATGTCAAATTTTCTTGGTCCCAAGTAGTTCTAATGCATGATATAGTCTCTAGGCACTTATAGGAGTTGTTGCTATCAATCTTGTTGAGTTTGGTTAACTTTTATTGGGAGTTACTAAAAATTCCAGAAAATTTCAGAAAAATGCATAGGAAAAACTTTCAAGGTGGCTCTTCAAGGAAGCAAGAACCGAGGCTCACGTTCCGTGAGCCGGATAATGAATTACCGAGGGATGCTGACGTACGGCCTTCTGAATGGCCATCAGATGACTATATGGATTAGGCTGGCATCAAGGATGAATTTTAGGCATACGTGCGCAACGCTGACCTCGAGGGCTTCATACCAGATAAGTGCCCTCAATACCGTGGCTTAACTGATAGCTATGTGAGAAGGTTTAAATTTTCATCTTCACGTAATTATCACACTGTCATGTTTGACCTTTATGATAAATCCTATACCATGGACTTCGAGGATTTTAATGATGCTTGTAAACTCACTCAGTGGGGCAGTATGGGTGATCCTCGCAAATCTGAATTTAGAGATTTCCTTACTAGTATCACTGTGGGGGAATCTAGAGAAATCACACATGCTACCATAGGGAGCATTCATTTTCCTGCTATTCATTACTTTGCTCTCTTTATCGGTAGATGCATAAACGGTAAGGATGAGGCTTGCCACATGTGTGTCCCTGATCTTAGTGTTCTCAGGAGTGCTGTACTAGGTGATAGACAATATAACTTGGGAGCCATTGTTGCACGTATGCTACATCATAATGGTTTGCATGGAGATTTATTTGGTGGGATTTATGCCACTCGCATAGCTCACCGTCTTGGTGTGCCTGTGCACGAGAATGATGAACCTTTACCTACTGCTTATTTAGATTGCCATGCTATGACTAGTCACCGGTTTATAGAGTGGGATGATCAAACCCTCAAATATCGACTAATCCTTAACAGGCAGCATGCCATCCCTATTGTTCTTCCTGCCCCCACTTTATTTAACTTTCAGGCAAGAGGGAGATACACTATAACTATGGAGGAGGCAAATGCTTATTATAACATGACAGAGGCAGCCCGCCTTCGAGCTACAGCTCAACATGCAGTGGCTGCTGCATCTCAGTACAACCCCAACTGCAACTTTGGATATCCATCAGGCCAATACTAGCCATAGACCAACTTAGGCCAAAAGCCTAAGCTTGGGGGAGTACGTGTTTCTCACCGACTTTACATTCATGTTCACACACTTATTCTAGTTGTCCTTGCTCACACTCTTTCACTGTACCATCCATGCTTAGTTTCAATTTCTTTTTCTTAGTCTTTTTCTTGTGTGCTAGAAAAACCCAGAAAAACAAAAAAATATTAGTTGTAGCTTTTAGCTAGTTTACTTTCTTCGCTTGTAGTAGTGGTTAAAATGAAAACCCAAAAAGATTTCCCGTTCTTTTTTTGCTTGTTGGGAGATTTCCCATGTAAATAGTTTCTTTTCTTTTCTTTAGGGGATAAGAGTAGAAGATCATGATTAAAATGCTTAGTGGCTCTCATATGCTTTGTTGTTGATTTAACCTTGAGCCATATTACCTTGTATTCTCTCTTGCATTACTTGCCTGCAGATTCTAGCTTAGTCCAATGCACGTGCACTATTATTATTATCCACACCGTTCGGTCGTGCGAGTGAAAGGCAATAAGGATGATATATGATGAACTAATTGAGATGAGAGAACCTGGTATGAACTCGACCTCTCTTGTTTTTGTGAATATGATAGCTGATCGTTCCTGATTCAGCTTGTTATGAATGAAACATGCTTGCAATGACAATTAGAGATCATAGCTGCTTATGCCATGCTTAATTAGCTGGGAGTTTATAATGGTCTATCTTGCGTGCCAACATGATATTAAAATGGTTGTGATGTGGTATGATGGGGTGGTATCCTCCTATGAACGATTTAAGTGATCTGACTTGGCACATGTTCACGCATGTAGTTGAAACAAATCAACATAGCCTTCACGATATTTATGTTCATGGTGATTTATATCCTACTCACGCGTGCATTCATTGTTGATTAATTTTAATGCATGTTCATGACCGTTGTTGCTCTCTAGCTGGTCGCTTCCCAGTCTCTTTCTAGCCTTCACCTGTACTAAGCGGGAATACTTCTTGTGCATCCACTTCCATAAACCCCAAAGTTATTCCATATGAGTCCACCATACCTTCCTATATGCGGTATTTACCTGCCGTTCCAAGTAAATTTGTATGTGCCAAACTCTAAACCTTCAAATGAAATTATGTTTTGTATGCTCGAACAGCTCATGTATCAACTAGGGTTGTCTATATCTTCCATGCTATGTGGGTTATTCTCACGATGAGTCGACTCCGCTCATCATTCATGAGAAAATGGCTGGTAACCGGGATGCCCAGTCCCATGCTCAAAATTATAATAATTAAACAAAACTCCCCCAGGGTTGTTGCTTGTTTGGACGGTACCCCGTGGATTCAGATGGTCGTGGAGTGTGCTTGTTGGTGGTTGGGGGAGTATAAACTTTACCATTCTGTTTGGGAACCGCATATAATGTGCGTAGCATGGGAGATATCGAGATTCTTGGTTGTTATGTTGACAATGAAAGTATACCGCTCAAAATGTTATTCATCTCTATTTAAAAATCGAGCTCTGACACCTCTATAAATCCCTGCTTCCCTCTGCGAAGGGCCTATCCATTTACTTTTTATGCAGACTCATCATCCTCTTATCAAAGAGCACCCGTAGGAGAGCACTTCAGTCGTTTCATGTATTACTATTTATTTGCATTGAGTATGATCATGACTGGATATCTTTTACCATGAATTACAATGTCTAGTCAGTCCTTGATTTTTAAAGATGCTCTGCATTTATGTTTTGCGGTCTCAGAAAGGGCTAGCGAGATACCATCTTGTTATATCATATCATGATTGTTTTGAGAAAGTGTTGTCATCCGAGATTTATTATTATTGCTCGCTAGCTGATTATGCCATTGATGTGAGTAGTCTTGAGACCTGAAAGTTATTGTGAATGTGGTTAGTTCATTATCTTGTTGAAATCTTGAATGCTGGCTTACATATTTACTACAACAAGAGCAAACTGAATTTGTCAAAGTTTTTCTTTATCACTTTCAGTTTATCAACTGAATTGCTTGAGGACAAACAAAGGTTTAAGCTTGGGGGAGTTGATACGTCTCCAACATATCTACTTTTCCAAACCCTTTTGCCCTTGTTATGGACTCTAACTTGCATGATTTGAATGGAACTAACCCAGACTGACGCTGTTTTCAGCAGAATTGCCATGGTGTTGTTTTTGTGTAGAAATAAAAAGTTCTCAGAATGACCTGAAACTCTACGGAGATTTATTTTGGAAAATATAAAAAATATCTGCAAGAAGATCCTTACCAGCGGGCCCACACCCTGTCTACGAGGGTGGGGGCACGCCCCCCTGCCCAGGGCGCGCTCCCTGCCTCGTGGGCCCCCTGGTGCTCCACCGACATATCCCCTATATGTTCACTTTCGGGGAGAAAAAAATAAAGGAGAAATAATTATCGCGTTTCACGAGACGGAGCCGTCGCCAAGCCCTAATCTCTCCCAGGAGGGCTGATCTGGAGTCCGTTCGGGGCTCCGGAGAGTGGAGATCGTCGCCATCGTCATCAACAACCTTCCTCCATCAAAAATTCCATGATGCTCACCGCCGTGCATGAGTAATTCCATCGTAGGCTTGCTGGACGATGATGGGTTGGATGGGATCTATCATGTAATCGAGTTAGTTTTGTTAGGGTTTGATCCCTAGTATCCACTATGTTCTGAGATTGATGTTGCTATGACTTTGCTATACTTAATGCTTGTCTCTAGGGCCCGAGTGCCATGATTTCATATCTGAACCTATTATGTTTTCATGAATATATGTGTGTTCTTGATCCTATCTTGCAAGTCTATAGTCACCTACTATGTGTTATGATCCGGCAACCCCGAAGTGACAATAATCGGGACCACTCCCGGTGATGACCATAGTTTGAGGAGTTCATGTATTCACTATGTGTTAATGCTTTGGTTTGGTACTCTATTAAAAGGAGGCCTTAATATCCCTTAGTTTCCAATAGGACCTCGCTGCCACGGGAGGGTAGGACAAAAGATGTCATGCAAGTTCTTTTCCATAAGCATGTATGACTATATTCGGAATACATGCCTACATTGCATTGATGAACTGGAGCTAGTTCTGTGTCACCCTAGGTTATAACTTCTACATGATGAATTGCATCCGACATAATTTCCCATCACCGATCCAATGCCTGCGAGCTTTTCCTATATTGCTTGTTGCTTATTTACTTTTCCGTTGCTACTATTACAAAAACTACAAAAAATACTATCATTACTTTTATTGCCGCTACCTCCACTATCATATTACTTTGCTACTAAACTACCTTGCTGCAGATACTAAGTTTCCAGGTGTGGTTGAATTGACAACTGAGCTGCTAATACTTAAGAGTATTCTTTGGCTCCCCTTGTGCCGAATCAACCAATTTGGGTTGAATACTTTACCCTCGAAAACTATTGCGATCCCCTACACTTGTGGGTTATCAAGACTATTTTCTAGCGCCGTTGCCGGGGAGCATAGCTATATTCTTTAAGTCACTTGGGATTTATATATGTTGATCACTGATGACCCACAAGTGTAGGGGATCTATCGTAGTCCTTTCGATAAGTAAGAGTGTCGAACCCAACGAGGAGCAGACAGAAATGATAGGCAGTTTTCAGTAAGGTATTTTCTGCAAGCACTGAAATTATAGGTAAAAGATAGTTTTGTGATAGGATAATTGGTAGCAAGTAACAAAAGGTAAAAGTAAATAAGGTGCAGCAAGGTGGCCCAATCCTTTTTGTATCAAAGGACAAGCCTAGACAAACTCTTATGTAAGGTAAAGCGCTCCCGAGGACATATGGGAATTATCGTCGAGCTAGTTTTCATCACGATCATCTGATTCGCGTTCGATACTTTGATAATTTGGTATGTGGGTGAACCGGTGCTTGGGTGCTGCCCTTACTTGGACAATCCTCCCACTTATGATTAACATCTAATGCAAGCATCCACGACTACAAAAGAAGTATTAAGGTAAACCTAACCATAGCCTGAAACTTATGGATCCAAATCAGCCCCTTACGAAGCAACACATAAACTAGGGTTTAAGCTTCTGTCACTCTAGCAACCCATCATCTAGTTATTACTTCCCAATGCCTTCCTCTAGGCCCAAATAATGGTGAAGTGTCATGTAGTCGATGTTCACATGGCACCACTAGAGGAGAGACAACATACATCTCATCAAAATATCGAACGAAGACCAAATTCACATGACTACTAATAGCAAGACTTCTCCCATGTCCTCAGGAACAAAAGTAACTACCCACAAGACATAATATTGTTCATGATCAGAGGGGTATTAATATGCACAATGGATCTGAACATATGATCTTCCACCAAATAAACCAACTAGCATCAACTACAAGGAGTAATCAACACTACTAGCAACCCACAAGTACCAATCTGAGGTTTGGATACAAAGATTGGATACAAGAGATGAACTAGGGTTTGAGAGGAGATGGTGCTGGTGAAGATGTTGATGAAGATAGCCCTCCCCAAGATGGGAGAGTTGTTGGTGATGACGGCGGTGACGATTTCCCCCTCCCGGAGGGAAGTATCCCCGGCAGAATAGCTCTGCCGGAGCCCTAGATTGTTTTCCGCCTCGGTTCCGCCTCGAGACGGCGGCGTCTGGTCCCAAAAGCCTCCTCTTGATTTTTTCCAGGTCAAAACGCTTCATATAGGAGAAGATCGGCACCGATGGCCCACCGGCTGGCCCTCGAGGCAGGGGGGGCGCGCCCTGGGAAGGGGGCACGCCCCCCACCCTCGAGGCCAGCCAGTGGCCCCTCTCGTGGGTTTCTTTCGCCAGATATTTTTTATATTTTCTGAAACAATGTTCTGTGGAGTTTCAGGGCTTTTGGAGTTGTGCAGAATAGGTTTCCCGAGTTTGCTCCTTTTCCAGCCCAGAATTCTAGCTGCCGGCATTCTCCCTCTTTATGTAAACCTTGAAAAATAAGAGAGAAAAAGCATAAGTATTGTGACAAAACATGTATGAACAGCCCATAATGCCATAAATATCAACTTATAAGCATGAAGCAAAATGGACGTGTCAACTCCCCCAAGCTTAGACCTCGCTTGTCCTCAAGCGAAAGCCGATATCAAAAAATATGTCCACATGTTTAAAGATAGAGGTGTCGATAAAAAAAATACGGACATGAGGGTATAATGATCATTCTCATAACAGCAACTTATAGAGATATAGTCATATGATTCTTATGCTAAAGTAACAATTCATCCACAATATCAAGTATGCATCATAAACTTCATTGGAAACTAACAAGCTTTGGTCTCGGTCATTGAAGCAATTGCAATTTATCGTAACATCGAAAAGAGTCAATATAAGAGATGTTCAGCAAACCTACATACTCAACTATCATATAGTCTTTCACAGTTGCTCACACTCATGCAATACTTATGTTTATGGAGTTTTAATCAGACACAGAGAAAGATAGGGGCTTATGGTGTTGCCTCCCAACCTTTGACCTCAAGGGTAACGTCAACAGTAATAGACCATGAAAACTTACATCCAAGTGGGTATATATGTCAGGATCTTTCCAACACAATGTGCTTGACAAAGGATAAAATGTAAAAAGGAAAGGTGGATTTCACTTGACAATTATAAGACAAGAATAATAGATAGGCCCATCGCAGAGGGAAGCAGAGGTTGTCATGTGTTTTTATGGTTGGATGCACAAAGTCTTAGCATAGAAGAACTTCGCTTTATATTACCACTTGTGATAAGGACCTTTATTATGCAGTCCGTCGCTTTTATTACTTCCATATCACAAGCTCGTATAAAGCTAATTTCTCCCACACTAATAAATCATACATATTTTAGCGGATTTGCAACATGACAACTTACTTGGAAGGATCTTTCTCAATCCATAGGTAGGTATGGTGGAACCTCATGGCAAAACTGGGTTTAAGGATATATGGAAGCACAAGTAGTATCTCTACTTAGTGCGAGGAGTTTTGGCTAGCTTGAGTGTAGCAACCAGACCTCAAACAGTCTGATCTCTATGCATCAGTGTCATCCCTGGATCAGTAATGCTGACACGCACAGTACTTGAAGGATTTATAACAGAGTAGCAATCACACACTTATTACATCGATAGTCCAACGATGAATTTATTACAAATAATATGGCTGAAGGCCATCTAACACGATAACAGCGAAAGGCTTGGAAGATAAGTGAGTCCATCAACTCCAGCGGCATCACTCAGTATAGAACCACGACCTAAAAGGGGCATCTTACATGTCATCTGAAAAGTCTGCAACATGAAACGTTGCAGCCCGAAAATGGGTCAGCACATGGAATATGCTCGCAAGGTAACACAAGAGATGCAATGAAAGTAAAGATATACTATATGCAATATTTGGCTGGTGGAAAGCTCTATGGTTAAGTTTTTGAGTAAAGCCAATTTTCCCTGCTTCAAAGGAATGCATTTTAATTAACTATCATGGTAGTTGAAACATCGTTGAGAAGATAGACATCCTCTCAACCCCAATTAAAGTTCATCATTAAACCCCACAAAATTTAAATTAGAGTAACATGTTGAGATGCACATGAAAATCCAAGTACTAGATACTCAAGACGTCCATAACCGGGGACACGGCTAATCATGATCAGTTTGTACACTCTGCAGAGGTTTGTGCACTTTTCCCACAAAACTCGATCACCTCCGTTTGGTTTCTCGCACTGCATGGTGTTTGAGAAACGGGTGACCGAGACATAGTCTTTCAGAAGCGCTAGCACCTTACGATCGGGCGGACCGTACCAACCTACATCCCCTACATCTGCTAGTCCACCACTATAAGAGTTCGCTCAACTTACTCATACTATGCTAGAGCCCATAATAGCATTGTGGCTACACACGGAAGTTTCTAGTATGAATAATCTCATGATCCCTTTGAGCCTGGGTGGCGGTCCAAAAGAAAAACAGGCAATCACTGGAATACCCAGATGCCTCAATCCACCCAGATGTGTATTAATGTTGCCACCTTAAGTTGAACCATTAATTAACAATCTCACATCTGTCATGGATTTCACTCACCCAATCCACGTCTACGAGCATAGCATGTCCTAGTAGCAAACGTAGAAGTAACTCCCAAGGGTTTGAATGTAATGCAGGTAATAGGTACTACCTCAATCTACTTCCCAATCCCATAATTTAATTGATCCTACTCATGCAATGTGCGAGGGTTGGACTAATGCAATGAAAACTGGGTAATTGGAAAGTATGATCAAAGTGTTACTTGCCTTGCTGATGATCCGCAAAACCTAGAGACTCAAAGTAGCAAGCGGCGCACTCCGGGTACTCTATCGCAATCAAACAAGCATACAATAAGTACTTAACTAATGCATGGGTAAAACTCAAATAAGAGATCTAACCAGAAATTTCAACTTAAGAACTCTGGTTTGCAAAAAGAATCAACTCGAAAGAAGCAACGAAACTCAAACTGCAAAAGAAACGAGCTCCGAATTACTAGTTGGCCTAAAGTAAAATTTTACAGTAGCCAAAACTTTATTCCAGTTGATTAAACGTAAAGAGGGCTTCGAGACGAAGATCTGGGATTTTGAATCACCTGATTCCGACTCTCGAGCGAAAAGACAAACGCGAAACAAGATCAGGGCAGAAATCGAGATCGGAATAACCGCGGATAAATGCCCCGAAAAAGAAAAACGACGAACAGGCTAACGAACGAACGTTCGCTGTCTGTGGTTAACTAACGAAAACCATTCGTTAAAACGAACGTACGGACGAACGTCCGCTATTTAACTAAACCGGCGGAAAATAAAAAAACCGAACCGATCTATTAAAAAAACAGATCTAGGTTTTCCTAAACAAACCGATCGCTTAACCGAAAAAAACTACCTCAACTCCGGAGGGGGGGCGGCGGCGGCTGCGAGGCGGCGGTGTCGCTGCGCGGCGGCGGGGCGCGGCAGCGGCACGGCGGCGGGGCGCGCGGGAGACGGCGGCGGCGGCTATGGTTTCGGGCGGGCTGCGGGGCGAGGCGAGGCGAGGCTTTGGGCCAGCAGGGCTGCGGGTTATAAAGCCCAGTCTCCCGACCCTATACGAGACTAGGTCGGTTTCCTTTTTTTTTCTAAAAGAGTCCCGGCGCAGAAAAACTAACGAAAGAAATACCAAACGGACTCCAAAATTCCTGAAATAAATTTTCACCGTCCTCTAATAATATTTAGGACAAAGTGAACATTTTTCCTGGACCTAAATGCAATTTTGAAAAACGCATATTTTTCCTATGCAAATAAATCCGCGAATAAATCCAGAAAAATACCAAAAGTGATTTTAATAATTTTCCTCCAATATTTCTGTTATTTTGGAGAAGTCATATTATCTCCCCTCATATTTGGTATTTAGAAATATTTTTAGGAGAGAAAAATAATTAGAATCACACTGTCCTCGTACCGGTACTCGAGCGAACTCAAATACGAAAACGGTAAAATTCCCAACTCTCTCCGTAGGTCCTTGAGTTGATTAGAATTTCGAGGAACTACACGAACAAAAATGCAAAAACATGAAATGCAATTATGATCTATTTATAACATTCCAAATTGAAAATTTGGGATGTTACAATGAGGGGGAAAGGCAAGCTCAACATGTTGGAAGATCCATGACAATATACTTTATTTCGGATATAAGAAGACATATCCCATTATGTTGTCTTCCTTTTCCAACATCAGCTCTTTAGCATGTCATACTTTAATGAGTGCTCACAATCATAAAAGATGTCCAAGATAGTATATTTGTATGTGAAGCCTCTCTTCTTTTATTACTTCCTATTAATTGCAACGATGACCAAAACTATGTTTGTCACCTCCCAACAACTTTTATTTATCATACTCTTGTATGTGAAGTCATTACTACCCATAAGATCGATATGATCTCTTTGATACTCTTTTTGTTTTCTTTCTTTTTATCATGACCCAAGTGAGGAAATCAAGCCCTTGACTCAACACTAATCTTTATTATGTAGCTCACGGACTCGATTACAAAGGATAAAGCTCACAAAGCAAAAGCTCACAACTAAATCATGCTAACTTTTTTTCTAATAGATCAAGCTACTACCAAAAGGATCGAACTAAGTAAAACGATAAAGATATGAGTGATTGTGGTATCGCGATACCGGGGTCACTCCCCCAAGCTTGGCAGTTGCCAAGGGGAGTGCCCATACCCATATGATTATGTCTCCTTCTTTGGGGTTGGTGATGATGGGGTTGTTGCTGATGTAGGCTTGCTGTCCTTCCAAGGCATGGGCTCACCATCATAGAAGGATGAGCGAGTCTCCGGGATACTCAAATCTGCAGCCAAACTCATATTCTTGAATCTATATTCATACTCACAGTTTTGGTTCTGCAGGTCATAGATCTGGGCTTGGAGGTGATCGATCTTCTCTTGAAGATTAGAGATGGCTTCCCCGAAGATCCTCGAGTCCATCTTGAGGTTGTTGGCAAGCTCCGAGATCATCATGTGGTTGGCGTCGAGTCCTCGTTCCACCATACCTTGGCACTTGAAAACTTGTTGCTCCATTGCTTCGAGTCTTGTCTCCACGCTTCCGGTCCTTCTCGGCCCCTCAACATCACGGATGTGCAGCACCCCCTCATGCAACTCCATGGTTTTGGGGTGGTGCAGCACCTCCACAAGTTAGGGGTTGATGACCTTCTCGAAGAACTTGTCCTTAGGGGTGTTGGAGGACGCCATGATGATCTAGATCTATCAAAAACAGCAGCTCGAAACAAAAACAGAGGAAATCTGCGTGATACAGAGGTCAAAACCTTCGGAAGTATATATAATGAATTTTTCTCGAACAAAAGGAGTAACCCACAAGAAAACGGAGTCCAAGGGACACACGGGGTGCCCTCGAGGCAGGGGGCGCACCCCCTACCCTCGAGGAGGCCCCTTGTCTCCTCCGGACTGCGGTTTATTGATACGTCCAAAACGTATCTATAATTTCTGCTTGCTCCATGCCACTTTTGGGTGATATTGCTATGATATTCATACACTTCCATACACTTTTGATCATATTTGGACTAACTTACTAATCCAGTGCACCCCAGTGCCAGTTTCTGTTTTCGGCTGTTTTTGTTCAGGTTTTCACGTTTCGAGAACTGCCTAGAAAAATCCAGAAAAATTATATAAAAAATCAGCGATCCGGAAACAACACTGCGTCCGAAGGGCAGCCTGGGGGGGCCACCAGGGCTCCAGGCGCCCTGGCGGCACGCCCCCCCCTGGGCCGCGCCGGGGGGGCGCCTGGGCCCCCCGAAGCCCGTCTGGTGCCCCCCTTTGGCATATATTTAGAGGGACCTCCGAAACCCTCAGAACAGGAACTCTTTTCGCGATCCCATCTTTGTTCCGCCGCTGCCGCCCCTTCCAAGATCGGGAGCACCAGGAGAACTCTTCCCGGCACCCTGCCGGAGGGGAGGATCACCACCGGGAGCTTCTCCACCACCATGGACGCCTCCCGGATGACTCGTGAGTAGTCTCCCTTGGACCATGAGTCCATGACCAGTAGCTATGTGATGTTCTTCTCCCATTTTTGTGCTTCACTAATTAGTCCTCGTGAGCTGCCCTACATGATCGAGGCACCTATGTAATCCTTATGTTGTTGCTATGTTGAGTTTGCTGGGATCCGATGGATTATGAGATTATGTTAAGATTGATCTTGAGTAATATATTTGATTCACCTCTTTTATATTGTAGTTCATAAGTAATTCTTGCATGTTCTCCGTTGTTACTTATTGCTTTGGCCGAGTAGTAGGTAGTGACTCCAAGAGGGAACGTTATGCTCGATTGTGGGTTCATGCCCCTCGATGACTAGCTTGAGTGACAGAAACATGAGTCTAGGGGATGTGCTGTTGCCACAAGGGGGAAAACAATGGTGCTTGTGCCCGCGGGTGCAAGGATTGTTTACTTTGCACAAAGTTCTTCTAATGCAGTTATCTGTTGCATTGAGTTTACACTATGGGTGGGACTCGCAACTTAATACCAGCGAGATGTTCTGGATAGATATCTCAAGGTGGATGATTAGTAGTAGATATTGATGGTTTTCGGTCTACTTACTTTGGCGTACCGCCCATGCTTTGAACCTCAACCTTTCTTGCAATGTAGTCAGCATTGGTTTGCGTTCGTGGTCCTGTCAATTGCCCAGCTGTAATTTGTTTACCTCACATAGCTGTTTTATCGTCTTTTGGGAGAGAGAGACATCACTAGTGAACATCATGAGGCTCCGGTCCATATTACCATCATTGATCACATCCACTATTTACTTTCCGTTATTACTTACTATCGCAAAAAACTATCTATCACTACTATCATTGCTTTTAACCCTTTGTGAACTACAAGGCCGGAGAGATTGACAACCTCTCTGTACTCGTTGGGAGCAAAGTTATTTGTATCTGTGTGCAGGTCCACGTTGGTTGCTACTAATCTGGCGCCGTAGCAATTGACACCTACTTGTTGAACCTAGGAGTCTCTGGTGAATCGATCCTTGGCATCTTTGCTAGGGGAAAACACTTCTACTTACTGCATCTTACACCTTCCACTTGGGGTAACCAACGAGGGGTTCGAGGCCCATCAAGGAGTATTTTCTGGCGCCGTTGCCGGGGACTCCACTCTTCAGGATAGGGGAGTTGCATGCTATCTTTTACCTTTGCTTTTTAGTCTTGTTAGTTTACCTTTCATTTTTGCTTTAGTTCCTTTTATCAAAAATCACAAAAATAGTTATCTTGCTTGCTTGCTACTATGGGTTCCACCGAGAACACCAAGTTGTGTGACTTCATTAGTCACAACAACGATGACTTTATCAGCACACCTATCACTACACCTGCCACTTCAGCACCTTCATATGAAATTAAACCTGCTTTACTGAACTTAGTCATGAGAGAACAATTCTCCGGTGCTGGAGATGATGCTGCTTTACACTTGAACAACTTTGTTGAACTTTGTGATATGCAAAAGTACCAATAAATAGATGGTAATATTGTTAAGCTTAAGCTTTTTCCTTTCTCCTTGAGAGGAGGAGCTAAAATTTGGTTTCAGTCTTTGCCTAGAAATATCATAGATTCATGGGACAAGTGCAAAGATGCTTTTATCGGAAAATACTATCCACCTGCTAAAATTATCCAACTTAGAAGTAACATCATGAATTTTAAACAATTGGATAATGAACACGTTGCCCAAGCTTGGGAATGTATGAAGTCTCTTATCAAGAACTGCCCTACTCACGGTTTGACTACTTGGATGGTTATCCAAACTTTTTATGCAGGCTTGAACTTTACCTCGCGGAACTTGTTAGATTCGGGCCGGGAGGAACTTTTATGTCAACTACACTTGGTGCTGCCACAAAGCTTCTCGATGTGATGATGACCAACTATTCCCAATGGCACACCGAACGCGCTCCAACATGTAGGAAGGTAAACTCTGTCGAGGAGATTTCCTCCCTCAATGAAAAAGTTGACTTGATCATGTCTCTACTTTCGAAGCAATCTACCGTTGATCCTCGTGATGTTCCTTTGAATTCTTTGATTGCTCAAGAACAAGTAGATGTGAACTTTATCTCTAGAAACAATTTTAACAACAATGCTTATAGGAGTAATTTTGGTAGCAATCCTAGACCGTTCCCCTCTAACTCTTATGGGAACAACAATGCTTATCCTAGTACCAAGAACTCCAATACTGAACTAGAGACCATGCTTAGAGATTTCATCACTACCCAAAAAGCCTTTAATAAGAATGTAGAAGAGAAACTACATAAACTAGATGATCTTTCTTTTAAGGTAGACCACTTAGCCAATAAGGTAAAATTGCTAAAAATTGAAACTTCTCCACTTAAGGAGAGGGAAGTCATCCCTATTAATGCTACTCAAGTGCAAATTAATGAAAACATTAGGATGATGGCTAAACTTAAATAAAGATGGGCTAGAGAAAGGGAGGAAGAGGAAAGAATTAAGAGCCTTCCTACCCACCACACTGTTGCTACTATCCAAGTTATTGGGGATGTTCACACTCTTAGCACCCAATGTACTCCTGGTCCCAATGGACCTATTAATGGTGCTGCTATAGAAACTACCAACCAAGTGAACCTTAAGGACACCACTACCACTTTACTTGATGCTCGTGACCTTGATTTTGATAATTGCACTCTTACAGAAGTTATTGATTTCCTTCACAAGATGTCTAGAGATCCCCGCACTAGCACGCTTAACCTTGCCTTCACAGAGCATATCACTAATGCTCTCATCAAAGCTAGGGAGGAGAAACTTAGAGTAGAAGCCTCCATACCTAGAAAGCTAGAAGATGGTTGGGATTCTATGATTAAAATTAAGATAAACAATTTCTCATGCTATGCCTTATGTGATATTGTAGCTAGTACCTCTGTTATGCCCAAAAGACTATATGATATGCTTAAATTGAAACCTTATGATTCTTGTTCTTTTGGTGTTCGTCTCGTTGATTCTTCCATAAAGAAACCGTTGGGGAGGATCGACGATGTTCTTATTGTTGTCAATGATAATTATGTGCCCGTTGATTTCACTATTATGGATATTGAATGTGATCCTTCATGTCCAATTATTTTGGGATGTCCCTTTTTGCGCACCGTTGGTGCTGTCATTGTCATGAAAGAGGGTAATATAAAATTTCAGTTTCCTCTCAAGAAAGGGATGGAACACTTCCCTCGAAAGAAGATCAAGTTACCTTTTGAGTCCGTTGTACGGGCTAGCTATTCTTTTACTCTTGATAAAACTTGATCTATGCATTATGCCTAGCTGAAAGGCATAAAAGAAAGCGCTTTTGGGAGGCAGCCCTCATGAATAAATTTTTTGCTTTTGTTGTGTCTTGATGTTGTTTACTGCTTTAGCATCATCATTGTATCTTTGATTTTCATATTTGTGCCAAGTATAGCCTCCGATTGCTATAAAGTTCAAAAGTTGTGAGGTGCTGTCCAGGAAACAGATTATGTCCTTGGATAGAAAAATTCGTATAAAATCACCAGATCATCTTTTTGGTCTGAATTTTTTCGACAGCGTTCTCTATATAATTGACTTTCGTGGGTCAGTTCTGAGTTTTTTGATTTGAGTTGCAGAAGTATCCCGAACAGATCAATTACTGCCTGCTGTTCTGTTTTTCACAGATTCTGTCCTGTTTTGCCTTACCTTCACTTTGCAAATTAAGAACTTGCTTTTTCTTTGCAAAAATCTTTTGGCAATCTTGAGAAACAGTAGAACTTCAAGAATATCCTTATTTCCAGCAAGGTATAACTATTTTATTAAGGGTACTAACCTCGCTAATCAGATTATGATGAGTTATGTATGAAGGGAGTTTTCAAGTGTGCGAGGGAAGATGATAAAAAGATTCAGGAGTGTCAAGCGCTCAAGCTTGGGGATGCCCCCGTGCACCCCCAAGAAATATTCAAGGAGACTCAAGCGTCTAAGCTTGGGGATGCCCCCGTGCATCCCCTTCTCCATCAACATTATCAGTTCGTCTTTCGTTCCACTATATTTTAATCACTTCATGTGTTATGTGCTATGCTTGGAGCGTCTTGCTTCTAGTTTTCTTTTTAGTTTTTCATAACGAGTCGGAACCCAGCATTCCTTTATGTGGGAGAGAAACACGCTCCACTTCTACCTAGAACATAACATAGAATTTTCATGTCTATCTATGCTGTGTGTGTTCTTTGTCTTTTAAATAGCTACTATCGTGCTTTGCTCTTAGTATTCATGCTTATCTTTTCAAAGAGCTTTTGTTTAGTTAGTTGCTGGAACTCTCTTTAATTACCATGCTCACCTTATTAAGAGAGTTTGCTTCCGTTGCATGGGTTAATGTGTCTATGATAAAGATGATACTTTCATGATGGTGCTTAGTAGTTCAGGTTTTCTTATGGTTAATCTCAAATAGCTGAGGGGTTCCCAATGTGTTATTGGAGTACCAACTTGGTTTGTTTGCCTATGATATGGTATGGTTTAGTAATATCTTCCTTAGAGAATTTATTTTGATTGACTTGGCGTATGCTCACGCATATTTAAGACTGTAAAGAAAGTCTGTCAAGCCTTGATGATCTCTTATTTCTGAGTAGCGATATAACTACCATGCCTGATTCAATATTGCTTTGTCGCTCTGCATGATTATGACCGTCATTGCTCTCTTAGTTGGTCGCTCCCAGTCTTTTGCTAACCTCCACCTGTACTAAGCAAACTAACCATGCAATACATAGCTCATGGGAAAGTAGCCTAAAAACTATTGTGGTAAAGAATATGTTGCTTATGTATCTTATTTCTTAAAAGTTGCTTGCTGAGCGGTAACCATGTTTCTGGGGACGCCATCAACTGTCACACTTTTGTTGAATATCATGTGAGTTGCTATGCATGTTCGCCTTTTCTGAAGTAAGGGTGATTTACCGTGGGTTGAATAACTATGCATATTGTTAGAGAAGAACATTGGGCCGCCAACCAAAGCCATGCATCATGGTGGAAGTTTTAGCTTGGACCTTAATCCTCAATCTCTCATGAGAATATGCTTATGCATTAAAGAGGAGTCCATCATCTATTTTCTATGTTGTCCCGGTATGGATGTCCTCAAGTTGAGATCTATCAAAAACGAGAAATCAAATGCGATCTATCTCCTTGGACCTTTGTACAGGTGGCATAGAGGTACCCCTTTGTGACACTTGGTTAAAACATATGTAATGCAATGATAACCCATGGGGATCCGAGCTAATTAGGACAAGGAGCGATCACTATTGGTATTCGATGCATGAGGCTTGCAACTTATAGGATGTTTTATGCATGACACATATGAAGTACTACTACCGTTGACACAATTGCTTCCATGTTTTCAAATAAAAAGCTCTAGCACTTAACCTTTCTTTTACCTTTATGTTGAAGCACCAACTACTGAGAGCATGATTGTCATTCTGAGTGTAATGTGCATTGTCCCAAAGTAGCATTGTCTTTTGCATGATTGTGATATCGTTTATTCTGAAATGATTGTATCTAGTCATCACTTAAACCTTGAAGGTGCCCCTGCATTTATGTTTTGCATCACTAAAGGGGGCAAGCTAGATATCACTTTATCATATTTGCACATCATGTTCATTGCAAATCTTTTTGATGTTTCAGTTTCATGTTGTAAAACTTTCAGTCATTTGTGATTTTCTCTTGAGGCAACTTAATTACTTTAGAATCATTGTCTCAGTAAGCTTTTGTCATATGACTATGAGAAAGTCCTATATGGTTAATAGCATGTCACCACAGAAATTATTCTTGTTATCATTTACCTACTCGAGGACGAGCAGGAATTAAGCTTGGGGATGTTGATACGTCCAAAACGTATCTAGAATTTCTGCTTGCTCCATGCCACTTTTGGGTGATATTGCTATGATATTCATACACTTCCATACACTTTTGATCATATTTGGACTAACTTACTAATCCAGTGCACCCCAGTGCCAGTTTCTGTTTTCGGCTGTTTTTGTATTTCAGGTTTTCACGTTTCGAGAACTGCCCAGAAAAATCCAGAAAAAATATATAAAAAATCAGCGATCCGGAAACAACACTACGTCCGAAGGGCAGCCTGGGGGGGCCACCAGGGCTGCAGGCGCCCTGGCGGCGCCCCCCCTGGGCCGCGCCGGGGGGGCGCCTGGGCCCCCCGAAGCCTGTCCGGTGCCCCCCTTTGGCATATATTTAGAGGGACCTCTGAAACCCTCAGAACAGGAACTCTTTTCGCGATCCCATCTCTGTTCTGCCGCCACCGCCGCTTCCAAGATCGGGAGCACTAGGAGAACTCTTCCCGGCACCCTGCCGGAGGGGAGGATCACCACCGGGAGCTTCTCCACCACCATGGACGCCTCCCGGATGACTCATGAGTAGTCTCCCTTGGACCATGAGTCCATGGCCAGTAGCTATGTGATGTTCTCCTCCCGTTTTTGTGCTTCACTAATTAGTCCTCGTGAGGTGCCCTACATGATCGAGGCACCTATGTAATCCTTATGCTGTTGCTATGTTGAGTTTGCTGGGATCCGATGGATTATGAGATTATGTTCAGATTGATCTTGAGTAATATATTTGATTCACCTCTTTTATATTTTAGTTCATAAGTAATTCTTGCATGTTCTCCGTTGTTACTTATTGCTTTGGCCGAGTAGTAGGTAGTGACTCCAAGAGGGAACGTTATGCTCGATTGTGGGTTCATGCCCCTCGATGACTAGCTTGAGTGACAGAAACATGAGTCTAGGGGATGTGCTGTTGCCACAAGGGGGAAAACAACGGTGCTTGTGCCCGCGGGTGCAAGGATTGTTTACTTTGCGCAAAGTTCTTTTAATGCAGTTGTCTGTTGCATTGAGTTTACACTATGGGTGGGACTCGCAACTTAATACCAGCGAGATGTTCTGGATAGATATATCAAGGTGGATGATTAGTAGTAGATATTGATGGATTTCAGTCTACTTACTTTGGCGTACCGCCCATGATTTGAACCTCAACCTTTCTTGCAATGTAGTCAGCATTGGTTTGCGTTCGTGGTCCTGCCAATTGCCCAGCTGTAATTTGTTTACCTCACATAGCTGTTTTATCGTCTTTTGGGAGAGAGACATCACTAGTGAACATCATGAGGCTCCGGTCCATATTACCATCATTGATCACATCCACTATTTACTTTCCGTTATTACTTACTATCGCAAAAAACTATCTATCACTACTATCATTGCTTTTAACCCTTTGTGAACTACAAGGCCGGAGAGATTGACAACCTCTCTGTACTCGTTGGGAGCAAAGTTATTTGTATCTGTGTGCAGGTCCACGTTGGTTGCTACTAATCTGGCGCCGTAGCAATTGACACCTACTTGTTGAACCTAGGAGTCTCTGGGGAATCGATCCTTGGCATCATTGCTAGGGAAAAACACTTCTACTTACTGCATCTTACACCTTCCACTTGGGGTAACGAACGAGGGGTTCGAGGCCCATCATTTATTTTTCTATTTTTTCTAAATATTCCAAAGAGGAGAAAAATTACCTTTAGAACTGTTTTGGAGTCGGTTTACTTACCGTATCACATACCTTTTCCTTTTCGGAGGCTGAATCGTTCTGGAAGGTGTCCCTTATGTATTCCTCCGGGGTTACTGATGGCTTCTCGCCCCTCGTTGGTTACGCCAAGTGGAAGGTTTGAGATGCAGTGTAGCGGAAGTTTTCCCTAGGCAAAGATACCAAGGATCGATTTCCCCTGAGACTCCCAGTTTCAACAAGAAGGTGTCAACTGCTAACGGCGCCAGATATTAACAATCAACGTGGACCTGCACACAGATACAAATAACTTTGCTCCCAACGAGTACAGAGAGGTTGTCAATCCCTCCGGCCTTGTCGTTTACAAAGGATCAAACGCAAGTGATAATAGTGATAGGTATTGCTGCAATAGTAAGTAAAAAGCGGAAAGTAAATAGCGGATGTGATCAATGATGGTAATATGGACCGGGGTCCCATGATGTTCACTAGTGATGTCTCTCTCCCAAAAGACGATAAAACAGCTATTTGCGGTAAACGAATTACAGCTGGGCAATTGACAGAATTATGTGCGCAAACCAATGCTAATTATGGGCGGTACGCCAAGGCAAGTAGACCGAAATCCATCTGCATCTACTACTAATCATCCACCTTGAGATATCTATCCAGAACATCTCGCTGGTATTAAGTTGCGAGTCCCACCCATAGTGTAAACTCAAAGCAACAGACAACTGCATTAAAAGAACTTTGCGTAAAGTAAACAATCCTTGCACCTGCAGGCACAAGCACCGTTGTTTTCCCCCTTGTGGCAACAGCACATCCCCTAGACTCATGTTTCTGTCACTCAAGCTAGTCATCGAGGGGCATGAACCCACAATCGAGCATAACGTTCCCTCTTGGTGTCACTACCTACTACTTGGCCAAAGCAATAAATAGCAACGGAGAACATGCAAGAATTACTTATGAACATAAATATAAAAGAGGTAAATCAAATATATTACTCAAACACAATCTGAACAAAATCTCACAATCCATCGGATCCCGGCAAACTCATCATAGAAATAGCATAAGGATTACATATGTGCCTCGATCATGTAGGGCAGCTCACGAGGTCTAATTAGTGAAGCACAAGAAGGGGAGGAGAACATCACATAGCTACTGGTCATGGACCCATGGTCCAAGGGAGACTACTCACAACTCATCCGGGAGGCGTCCATGGTGGTGGATGTTGGAAATATGCCCTAGAGGCAATAATAAAAGAGTTATTATTATATTTCCTTGTTCATGATAATCGTTTATTATCCATGCTATAACTGTATTGATTGGAAACTCAAATACACGTGTGGATGAATAGACAGACTTTGTGTCCCTAGTGAGCCTCTACAGGACTAGCTCGTTGATCAAAGATGACCGCGGTTTCCAGGTCATAGACATGAGTTGTCATTTGATAACGGGATCACATCATTAGGAGAATGATGTGATGGACGAGACCCAAACGTAAACATAGCTTTTGATCGTGTCAGTTATCGCTATAGTTTTTCTGCATGTCAAGTATAAGTTCCTATGACCATGAGATCATGTAACTCACTGACACCGTAGGAGTGCTTTGTGTGTACCAAACGTCACAACGTAACTGGGTGACTATAAAGGTACTCTACAGGTATCTCCGAGGGTGTCTGTTGAGTTGACATGGATCGAGACTGGGATTTGTCACTCCGTGTGACGGAGAGGTATCTCCGGGCCCACTCGGTAATACGTCATCTCAATGAGCTCAAAGTGACTAAGTAGTTGGTCACGGGATTATGTATTACGGTAACGAATAAAGAGACTTGCCGGTAACGAGATTGAACTAGGTATAGAGATACCGACGATCGAATCTCGGGCAAGTAACATACCGACGAGACAAAGGGAACTGTATACGGGATTGCCTGAATCCTTGACATCGTGGTTCATCCGATGAGATCATCGAGAAACATGTAGGAGTCAATATGGGTATCCAGATCCCGCTATTGGTTATTGACCTGGGAGTGTCTCGGTCATGTCTACATGGTTTCCGAACCCGCAGGGTCTACACACTTAACGTTCGGTGACGCTAGGGTTGTTAGTGAGAAGAGTGCATGGTTACCGAAGGTTGTTCGGAGTCCCGGATGAGATCCCGGACATGACGAGGGTCTCCGGAATGGTCCGGAGACGAAGATTGATATATAGGATGAAAGGTTTCGGAGTACCGGAAGTGTTCCGGGGAGCATCGGGAAATCGGCGGAGTACCGGGAAGGTTTTCGGGGGGTCCGGAAGGTGTTCTGGGCCTATTGGGCCACAAGGGGGGACACCACAGCCCTCAGGGGGCTGTGCGCCCCCCCTGGGCCCTCTCCCCATGCGGCTAAGGGGGTGGGACCCCCTAGGGCTGGCCGCACCCCTTGGGACTTGGGGGGCAAGGCACCTAGGGGGGAAACCCTAGGGCCTGGGCGCCTCCCCTTGCCCTGGCCGCCGGCCCCTAGGGGGAAACCCTAGGGCGCCCTAACCTCTCCACCCCCCCTATATATAGTGGGGCAAAGGGAGGGCAGCCAACACAGTTCGTGCCTCGGTGCTGCCCTCCCTCTCCCGTCATATCTTCTTCTCCCGCGGTGCTTAGGCGAAGCCCTGCTGGAGTTCTTCTCCACCATCACCACCACGCCGTCGTGCTGCCGGTTCTCCATCAACCTCTCCTCCACCCCTTGCTGGATCAAGAAGGAGGAGACGTCCCCGAGCCGTACGTGTGAAGAACGCGGAGGCACCGTTGCTTCGGTGCTAGGTCTTCGGCGATCTGAATCGCGACGAGTACGACTCCATCATCCGCGTTCATAACGCTTCCGCTTAGCGATCTACAAGGGTACGTAGATCACACTCCTTCCTCGTAGTTGCATCTACTAGATTGATCTTGGTGAACGGTAGGAAAAATTTTTGTTTCCCATGCAACGTTCCCCAACAGCTGTTGGAAATATGCCCTAGAGGCAATAATAAAAGAGTTATTATTATATTTCCTTGTTCATGATAATCGTTTATTATCCATGCTATAACTGTATTGATTGGAAACTCAGATACACGTGTGGATGAATAGACAGACTTTGTGTCCCTAGTGTGCCTCTACAGGACTAGCTCGTTGATCAAAGATGACCGCGGTTTCCAGGTCATAAGGCATGAGTTGTCATTTGATAACGGGATCACATCATTAGGAGAATGATGTGATGGACGAGACCCAAACGTTAACATAGCTTTTGATCGTGTCAGTTATCGCTATAGTTTTCTGCATGTCAAGTATAAGTTCCTATGACCATGAGATCATGTAACTCACTGACACCGTAGGAGTGCTTTGTGTGTGCCAAACGTCGCAACGTAACTGGGTGACTATAAAGGTACTCTACAGGTATCTCCGAGGGTGTCTGTTGAGTTGACATGGATCGAGACTGGGATTTGTCACTCCGTATGACGGAGAGGTATCTCCGGGCCCACTCGGTAATACGTTATCTCAATGAGCTCAAAGTGACTAAGTAGTTGGTCACGGGATTATGTATTACGGTAACGAGTAAAGAGACTTGCCGGTAACGAGATTGAACTAGGTATAGAGATACCGACGATCGAATCTCGGGCAAGTAACATACCGACGAGACAAAGGGAACTGTATACGGGATTGCCTGAATCCTTGACATCGTGGTTCATCCGATGAGATCATCGAGAAACATGTAGGAGTCAATATGGGTATCCAGATCCCGCTATTGGTTATTGACCTGGGAGTGTCTCGGTCATGTCTACATGGTTTCCGAACCCGCAGGGTCTACACACTTAACGTTCGGTGACGCTAGGGTTGTTAGTGAGAAGAGTGCATGGTTACCGAAGGTTGTTCGGAGTCCCGGATGAGATCCCGGACATGACGAGGGTCTCCGGAATGGTCCGGAGACGAAGATTGATATATAGGATGAAAGGTTTCGGAGTACCGGAAGTGTTCCGGGGAGCATCGGGAAATCGGCGGAGTACCGGGAAGGTTTTCGGGGGTCCGGAAGTTGTTCTGGGCCTATTGGGCCACAAAGGGGAACACCACAGCCCTCAGGGGGCTGTGCGCCCCCCCTGGGCCCTCTCCCCATGCGGCTAAGGGGGTGGGACCCCCTAGGGCTGGCCGCACCCCTTGGGCTTGGGGGGCAAGGCACCTAGGGGGGAAACCCTAGGGCCTGGGCGCCTCCCCCTGCCCTGGCCGCCGCCCCCTTCCCTTGCCCTGGCCGCCGGCCCCTAGGGGGAAACCCTAGGGCGCCCTCACCTCTCCACCCCCCCTATATATAGTGGGGCAAAGGGAGGGCAGCCAACACAGTTTTGTGCCTCGGTGCTGCCCTCCCTCTCCCGTCACATCTTCCTCTCCCGCGGTGCTTAGGCGAAGCCCTGCTGGAGTTCTTCTCCACCATCACCACCACGCCGTCGTGCTGCCGGTTCTCCATCAACCTCTCCTCCACCCCTTGCTGGATCAAGAAGGAGGAGACGTCCCCGAGCCGTACGTGTGAAGAACGCGGAGGCACCGTTGCTTCGGTGCTAGGTCTTCGGCGATCTGAATCGCGACGAGTACGACTCCATCATCCGCGTTCATAACGCTTCCGCTTAGCGATCTACAAGGGTACGTAGATCACACTCCCCTCTCGTAGTTGCATCTACTAGATTGATCTTGGTGAACGGTAGGAAAATTTTTGTTTCCCATGCAACGTTCCCCAACAGTGGCATCATGAGCTAGGATCTTGCGTAGATGCTTTCTCGAGTAGAACACAAAAGGGTTTGTGGCGTTGATGTTTAAATTGCTGCCCTCCTTAGTCTTTCTTGATTCAACGGTATTATAGGATGAAGCGGCCCGTACCAACTTTACATGTCCACGTACATGAGACCGGTTCCATCGACAGACATGTGACTTTTGTTGCATAAGATGGCTGGCGGGTGTCTGTCTCTCCTATCTTAGTTGAATCGGAATAGAACAAGGCGGTCCTTGTAGAAGGTTAAATAGCAACTTGAATATCACCGTTGTGGTTTTGCGTAGGTAAGAAGCGTTCTTGCTAGATACCCATAGCAGCCACGTAAAACATGCAACAACAAATTAGAGGACGTCTAACTTGTTTTTGCAGGGTATGTATGTGATATGATATGGCCAATGACATGATGAAATATATTTTGATGTATGAGATGATCATGTTGTAATAGTTAACATCGACTTGCATGTCGATGCATACGGCAACCGGCAGGAGCCATAGGGTTGTCTTTAATTTTTGTATGACCTGCGTGTCAATCATTAAGCGCTTTGTAATGCTTTACTTTATCGCTAAACGGTAGCAATAGTAGTAAGAGCATGGTGGGCGCACGACAACCCCGATGGCAACACGATGATGGAGATCATGATGATGGAGATCATGGTGTGGCGCCGGTGACGATGGAGATCATGTCGGTGCTTTGGAGATGGAGATCAAAAGCACGAGTTGATGGCCATATCATGTCACTTATGATTTGCATGTGATGTTAATCCTTTTATGCATCTTATTTTGCTTAGGACGACGGTAGCATTATAAGGTGATCCTTCACTAAAATTTCAAGATAAAATTGTGTTCCCCCCGAGTGTGCGCCGTTGCGAAGGTTCGTCGTTTCGAAGCACCACGTGATGATCGGGTGTGATAGACTCTACGTTCGCATACAACGGGTGCAAGCCAGTTTTGCACGTGCAGAACACTCGGGTTAGACTTGACGAGCCTAGCATGTACAGACATGGCCTCGGAACACGGAGGACCGAAAGGTCGAGCATGAGTCATATAGTAGATATGATCAGCATGTTGATGTTCACCATTGACACCACCTCATCTCACGTGATGATCGGACTTGGGTTGGTGAATTTGGATCATGTCACGCTCGAATGACCGGAGGGATGTCAATTTGAGTGGGAGTTATAATTAATTTGATTAGGTAATAACTCACTTATCATGAATAATAGTCTAAAAATGTCTTTGCAAATTTATGTTGTAGATGGCTCGCGCAGGAGTTCCCCTGAATTTTAATGCGTTCCTAGAGAAAGCTAAACTGAAAGATGATGGGAGCAACTTTGTGGACTGGCTCCGCAATCTGAGGATCATCCTCACAGCTGCCCAAAAGGTTTATGTCCTAAATGCACCGCTAGGTCAACCCCCCGCTCCTGGAGCCTCTACGGACGATATGAACGTCTGGCAGACGCGTTCGGATGACTATTCGATAGTACAATGTGCCATGTTGTACGGCTTGGAAGGAGGACTCCAAAGGCGTTTTGAACGTCATGGTGCATATGAGATGTACACGGAGTTGAAATTCATCTTTGAGAAGAATGCTAAGATCGAGAGGTATGAGACCACCGATAAATTCTTCGCTTGCAAGATGGAGGAGAATTCGTCTGTCAGTGAACACTTACTGAAGATGTCTGGGTACTATACCCGCATAGCTGATCTGGGACTTGTGTTCCCGGATGAGGCTATCATTGACAGAATTCTCCAGTCACTCCCTCCAAGCTACAAGAGCTTCGTCCAGCAGTACAACATGCAAGGGATGAATAAAACCATCGCCGAGCTGTTTTCGATGCTGAAAGTCGCTGAGGCAGACATCCAGAAGGAGTATCAAGTGTTGATGGTCAATAAGACCACCAGTTTCAAGAAGAATGGCAAGGGCAAGAAGGGTAACTCTAAGAAGGGTGGCAAAGCAGTTGCTAATCCAGTGAAGAAACCCAAGGCTGGGCCCAAGCCAGAGACTGAGTGTTTCTATTGCAAGGGGAATGGCCACTGGAAGCGGAACTGCCCCAAGTATCTGGCGGACAAGAAGGGGGCCAACAACAACAAAGGTATATATGATATACATGTTAATGATGTGTACCTTACCAACTCTCGTTGTAGTGCCTGGGTATTTGATACCGGTTCGGTTGCTCACATTTGCAACTCTAAACAGGAACTGCGGAATAAACGGAGGCTGGCGAAGGACGAAGTGACGATGCGCGTGGGAAATGGTTCCAAGGTTGATGTGATCGCCGTCGGCACGCTCGCTCTTCGATTACCATCGGGATTAGTTATGAACCTGAATAATTGTTATTTAGTGCCTGCGTTAAGCATGAACATTATATCTGGATCTTGTTTATTGCGAGACGGTTACTCATTTAAGTCAGAGAATAATGGTTGTTCTATTTATATGAGTAATATCTTTTATGGTCATGCACCCGAAGTTAGGGGTTTATTCTTATTGAATCTCGATAGTGATGATACACTTGTTCATAACATTGATGCCAAAAGATGTAGAGTAGATAATGATAATACCACTTTCTTGTGGCACTGCCGTCTCGGTCATATCGGCGTGAAACGCATGAGGAAGCTCCATGCTGATGGACTTTTGGAGTCTCTTGATTTTGAATCACTTGACACGTGCGAGCCGTGCCTCATGGGCAAGATGACAAGGACCCCGTTTTCAGGGACAATGGAACGGGCAAGTGACTTATTGGAAATCATACATACTGATGTGTGCGGTCCGATGAGTGTAACGGCGCGCGGTGGATATCGTTATTTTCTCACCTTCACTGACGACTTAAGTAGATATGGGTATATTTACTTGATGAAGCATAAGTCTGAAACTTTTGAAAAGTTCAAGCAATTTCAGAGTGAAGTTGAAAATCATCGTAACAAGAAGATCAAGTTCCTACGATCTGATCGAGGGGGAGAATATCTGAGTTATGAGTTTGGTGATCACTTAAGAAAATGTGGAATTGTTTCACAGTTGACGCCACCTGGAACACCACAGCATAATGGTGTGTCCGAACGTCGTAATCGAACCCTATTAGATATGGTACGTTCTATGATGTCTCTTGCCGATTTGCCACTATCGTTTTGGGGATATGCGTTAGAGACAGCTGCATTCACTTTAAATAGGGCTCCATCTAAGTCCGTTGAGACAACACCGTATGAACTATGGTTTGGTAAGAAACCGAAGTTGTCTTTTCTCAAGATTTGGGGTTGCGATGCTTATGTCAAAAGGCTTCAGCCAGAAAAGCTCGAACCCAAAGCGGACAAATGTGTCTTCATAGGATACCCAAAAGAAACAGTTGGGTACACCTTCTATCTCAGATCCGAGGGCAAAGTGTTTGTCGCTAAGAACGGGTCCTTTCTCGAGAAAGAGTTTCTCTCGAAAGAATTGAGTGGGAGGAAGGTAGAACTTGATGAGGTTATAGAACCTCTGCTTCAACCAGAGAGTAGCACAGCACAAAAAGATGTTTTTGTGGAGCCTGCAGAGGTTGAAGAGGAAGCAAATGATGATGATCAAGAAGCTTCTGATCAAGTTACTACCGAACCTCGTAGGTCGACAAGGGTACGCACTGCACCTGAGTGGTACGGTAACCCTGTCTTGGAGGTCATGTTGTTAGACAACGGTGAACCTACGAGCTATGGAGAAGCGATGGTGGGCCCGGATTCCGACAAATGGTTAGAGGCCATGAAATCCGAGATGGGATCCATGTATGAAAACAAAGTATGGACTTTGGAAGTATTACCTGAAGGGCCGAAGGCCATTCAGAATAAATGGATTTTTAAGAGGAAGACGGACGCTGACGGTAATGTCACCGTGTATAAAGCTCGACTTGTGGCAAAGGGTTTTTCACAAGTTCAAGGGATTGACTACGATGAGACTTTCTCACCCGTAGCGATGCTTAAATCCGTCCGAATCATGTTAGCAATGTATGCAATGCTGTGCACGAGACCAGATGTCAGCCTTGCCATAAGTATGGCCGGAAGGTTTCAAAGTAATCCTGGTATGGATCACTGGACAGCGGTCAAGAATATCCTAAAGTACCTGAAAAGGACTAAGGATATGTTTCTCGTTTATGGAGGTGATCAAGAGCTCGTCGTAAAGGGTTACGTCGATGCAAGCTTTGACACTGATCCGGATGACTCTAAGTCTCAAACCGGATACGTATATATTCTCAACGGGGGAGCGGTAAGCTGGTGCAGTTCCAAGCAGAGCGTGGTAGCTGATTCTACATGTGAAGCGGAGTATATAGCTGCCTCGGAGGCGGCAAAGGAAGGTGTCTGGATGAAGGAGTTCATGACAGATCTTGGAGTTGTGCCTAGTGCACTGAACCCAATGACTCTGTTCTGTGACAACACTGGTGCCATTGCTCTAGCCAAGGAACCAAGGTTTCACAAGAGGACCAGACACATAAAGCGACGCTTCAATTCCATCCGCGATTCGGTCAAGGAGGAGGACATAAACATTTGCAAAGTACATACGGATTTGAATGTTGCAGATCCGTTGACTAAGCCTCTTCCACGGGCTAAGCACGATCAACACCAAGACTCTATGGGTGTTAGATTCATTACTTTGTAATGCTAGATTATTGACTCTAGTGCAAGTGGGAGACTGTTGGAAATATGCCCTAGAGGCAATAATAAAAGAGTTATTATTATATTTCCTTGTTCATGATAATCGTTTATTATCCATGCTATAACTGTATTGATTGGAAACTCAAATACACGTGTGGATGAATAGACAGACTTTGTGTCCCTAGTGAGCCTCTACAGGACTAGCTCGTTGATCAAAGATGACCGCGGTTTCCAGGTCATAGACATGAGTTGTCATTTGATAACGGGATCACATCATTAGGAGAATGATGTGATGGACGAGACCCAAACGTAAACATAGCTTTTGATCGTGTCAGTTATCGCTATAGTTTTCTGCATGTCAAGTATAAGTTCCTATGACCATGAGATCATGTAACTCACTGACACCGTAGGAGTGCTTTGTGTGTGCCAAACGTCACAACGTAACTGGGTGACTATAAAGGTACTCTACAGGTATCTCCGAAGATGTCTGTTGAGTTGACATGGATCGAGACTGGGATTTGTCACTCCGTATGACGGAGAGGTATCTCCGGGCCCACTCGGTAATACGTCATCTCGATGAGCTCAAAGTGACTAAGTAGTTGGTCACGGGATTATGTATTACGGTAACGAGTAAAGAGACTTGCCGGTAACGAGATTGAACTAGGTATAGAGATACCGACGATCGAATCTCGGGCAAGTAACATACCGACGAGACAAAGGGAACTGTATACGGGATTGCCTGAATCCTTGACATCGTGGTTCATCCGATGAGATCATCGAGAAACATGTAGGAGTCAATATGGGTATCCAGATCCCGCTATTGGTTATTGACCTGGGAGTGTCTCGGTCATGTCTACATGGTTTCCGAACCCGCAGGGTCTACACACTTAACGTTCGGTGACGCTAGGGTTGTTAGTGAGAAGAGTGCATGGTTACCGAAGGTTGTTCGGAGTCCCGGATGAGATCCCGGACATGACGAGGGTCTCCGGAATGGTCCGGAGACGAAGATTGATATATAGGATGAAAGGTTTCGGAGTACCGGAAGTGTTCCGGGGAGCATCGGGAAATCGGCGGAGTACCGGGAAGGTTTTCGGGGGTCCGGAAGTTGTTCTGGGCCTATTGGGCCACAAAGGGGAACACCACAGCCCTCAGGGGGCTGTGCGCCCCCCCTGGGCCCTCTCCCCATGCGGCTAAGGGGGTGGGACCCCCTAGGGCTGGCCGCACCCCTTGGGCTTGGGGGGCAAGGCACCTAGGGGGGAAACCCTAGGGCCTGGGCGCCTCCCCCTGCCCTGGCCGCCGCCCCCTTCCCTTGCCCTGGCCGCCGGCCCCTAGGGGGAAACCCTAGGGCGCCCTCACCTCTCCACCCCCCCTATATATAGTGGGGCAAAGGGAGGGCAGCCAACACAGTTTTGTGCCTCGGTGCTGCCCTCCCTCTCCCGTCACATCTTCCTCTCCCGCGGTGCTTAGGCGAAGCCCTGCTGGAGTTCTTCTCCACCATCACCACCACGCCGTCGTGCTGCCGGTTCTCCATCAACCTCTCCTCCACCCCTTGCTGGATCAAGAAGGAGGAGACGTCCCCGAGCCGTACGTGTGAAGAACGCGGAGGCACCGTTGCTTCGGTGCTAGGTCTTCGGCGATCTGAATCGCGACGAGTACGACTCCATCATCCGCGTTCATAACGCTTCCGCTTAGCGATCTACAAGGGTACGTAGATCACACTCCCCTCTCGTAGTTGCATCTACTAGATTGATCTTGGTGAACGGTAGGAAAATTTTTGTTTCCCATGCAACGTTCCCCAACAGTGGAGAGGCTCCCGGTGGTGATCCTCCCCTCCGGCAGGGTGCCGGGAAGAGTTCTCCTGGTGCTCCCGATCTTGGAAGCGCGGCGGCGGCGGAACAGAGATGAGATCGCGAAAAAGGGTTCCCGTCTCGAGGGTTTCGGGACGCGTGTTAAATATATGCCAAAGGGGGGCATCAGCGGAGGCCTGGGGGGCCCAGGCGCCCCCCGGCGCGGCCAGGAGGGGGCCGCGCCACCAGGGCGCCTGGAGCCCTGGTGGCCCCCCTCCGGCTCTACTTTGGCTGCCGGGAAGCTTCTAGAACGCTGATTTTTTATATAATTTTTCCGGGATTTTTCTGGCAGTTTACGTGATGGGAAAACCTGAAATACAAAAACAGCAGAAAACAGAAACTGGCACTGGGGTGCACCGAGTTAATAGGTTAGTCCAAATATGATGAAAAGTGTATGGAAGTGTATAAATATCATAGCAATATCACCCAAAAGAGGCATGGAGCAAGCAGAAATTATAGATACGTTTTGGACGTATCAACATCCCCAAGCTTAATTCCTGCTCGTCCTCGAGTAGGTAAATGATAACAAGAATAATTTCTGTGGTGACATGCTATTAACCATATAGGACTTTTCATAGTCATATGACAAAAGCTTACTGAGACAATGAATCTGTAGTAATTAAGTTGCCTCATGAGAAAATCACAAAGAACTGAAAGTTTTACAACATGTTACTGAAACATCAAATAGATTTGTAATGAGCATGGTGTGCAAATATGATAAAGTGATATCTCGCTTGCCCCCTTTAGTGAAGCAAAACATAAATGCAGGGGCACCTCCAAGGTTTAAGTGATGACTAGATACAATAATTTCAGAATAAACGATATCACAATCATGCAAAAGACAATGCTACTTTGGGACAATGCACATTACACTCAGAATGACAATCATGCTCTCAGTAGTTGGTGCTTTAAAAGAAGGTGGAGACTCTCGAACCGTGGCTTTTGTTGGCAAGGTTGAAAACCTGTAGTCGGAAACAAAGACAAAGCATGTACCAAAGCTCTTGGTTTTAAAAACAGATGTAATAATTTTTTTTTAGATTATGCATGTTCCGTCAACGAATGCTAGCAGACAACTCAATCACTTCTTGAGATGGACAAGTTTCGAGGAACGGGTCCCGAATGAGGACGATCACATCCTCTTAATCTCCTTTGTTTATCACTGCCAAAGTTTTCTGATTTCTCATGAACAAAGCGTGAAGGAGGGTTTGTTTGTTATATTATTTTTGGGCCGGGCGCACTCTTTGCCAGTTCCTTCTCGTATTATGGGTTTGCACATTAGACATGCAATCCCGGGGTGAAGCTTGTCCAACTTAAAAAGATCATGAATTAACCACTACTTCCTCATGAACTAAAACAGAGTCACAAAATAGGAATGCTTTTCTTTGAATAATTTCGAGATGGTACATGAAAGTCTTCGTTAGGAATGGCAGGTAAATACCATGTATAGGAAGGTATGGTGGACTCATATGGCATAACTGGTTTAAAGGAATTTGGATGCACAAGCAGTCAGTCCGCTTAGTACAGGTGGAGGTTAGCAAAAGACTGGGAGCGACCAACTAAAAGAGCAATGACGGTCATAATCATGCAGAGCGACAAAGCAACATTGAATCAGGCATGGAGGTTATATCGCTGCTCGGAAAAAAAAGATCATCAAGGCTTGACAGACTTTCTTTACAGTCTTAAATATGCGTGAGCATACGCCAAGTCAATCAAAATAAATTCTTGAAGGAAGATATTACTAAACCATACCACATCATAGGCAAACAAATCATGTTGGTACTCCAATAACACATTGGGAACCCCCCAGCTATTTGAGACTAACCATAAGAAAACATGAACTACTAAGCACCATTATGCACGTAGCATTTTTATCATAGACATATCAACCAATGCAACAGAAGCAAACTCTCTTAATAAGATAAGCATGATAAATAAAGAGAGTTCAAGCAACCAACTAAACAAAAGCTCTTTAAAAAGATAAGCATGAATACTAAGAGCTAAACATGATAGTAGCTATTGAAAGACAAAGAACATACACAGCAAAGATAGACATGAAAATTCTATGTTGTGTTCTAGGTTGAAGTGGAGCGTGATTCTCTCCCACACAAAGAAAGCTGAGTTCCGACTCGTTATGAAAAGCTAAAGAAAACTAAAAGGAAAACTAAAAGCAAGACGCTCCAAGCATAGCACATAACACATGAAGTGATAAAAATATAGTGGAACGAAAGACGAACTGATAATGTTGATGGAGAAGGGGATGCACGGGGGCATCCCCAAGCTTAGACGCTTGAGTCTCCTTGAATATTTCTTGGGGGTGCATGGGGGCATCCCCAAGCTTGAGCGTTTGACACTCCTGAATCTTTTTATCATCTTCCCTCGCACACTTGAAAACTCCCTTCATACATAACTCATCATAATCTGATTAGCGAGGTTAGTACCCATAATAAAATAATTGTTCCTTGCTGGAAATAAAGATATTCTTGAAGGTCTAATGTTTCTCAAGATTGCCAAAAGGTTTTTGCAAAGAAAAAGCAAACTCAAGGTTTGCAAAATGAAGGAAAGGCAAAACAGGACAGAATCTGTGAAAAACAGAACAGCAGGTAGTAAATGATTTTTTCGGGGCACTTCTGCAACTCTAATCAAAAAACTCAGAACAGAAGCCCGAAAGACAATTGTATAGAGCACGCTGTCGAAAAACTTAAGACCAAAAAGATGATCTGGTGATTTTATACGAATTTTTCTATCCAAGGACAGAATCTGTTTCCTGGACAGCACGTCACAACTTTTGAACTTTCTTGCAATCAGAGGCTACACTTGGCACTAAATTGAAAAGTAAAGATACAATGATGATGCTACTATAGTAACAACATCGAGACACAACAAAAGCAAAATAAAATTTTATTCATTGGGCTGCCTCCCAAAAGCGCTTTCTTTTATGCCTTTAAGCTAGGCATAATGCATAGAGATCAAGTTTTAACAAGAGTAAAGGAATAGCTAGCCCGTATAACGGACTCAAAAGGTAACTTAATCTTCTTTCTAGGGAAGTGTTCCATCCCTTTCTTGAGAGGAAATTGGAATCTTATATTCCCCTCTTTCATGTCAATGATAGCACCAACGGTGCGAAGGAAAGGACGTCCCAAAATAATTGGACACGAAGGTTCACATTCAATATCCATAATAGTAAAATCAACGGGAACATAGTTGTCATTGACAATGATAAGAACATCGTCGATCCTCCCCAAAGGTTTCTTTATGGAAGAATCAACGAGACGAACACCAAAAGAACAAGAATCATAAGGTTTCAATTTAAGCATATCATATATTCTTTTGGGCATAACAGAGGTACTAGCTCCAACATCACATAAAGCATAGCAAGAGAAGTTATTCAACTTAATTTTAATCATAGGATCCCAACCATCTTCTAGCTTTCTAAGTATGGAGGCTTCTACTCTAAGTTTCTCCTCCCTAGCTTTGATGAGAGCATTAGTGATATGCTCTGTGAAGGCAAGGTTAAGCGTGCTAGTGCGGGGATCTCTAGACATCTTGTGAAGGAAATCAATAACTTCGGTAAGAGTGCAATTGTCAAAATCAAGGTCACTACTATCAAGTAAAGTGGTAGTGGTGTCCTTTAGGTTCACTTGTTTGGTAGTTTCTATAGTCATAGCATCACCATTAATAGGTCCAATGGGACCAGGAGTGCATTGGGTGCTAAGAGTTTGGATATCCTCAACAACTTGGATAGTAGCAACAGTGTGGTGGGTAGGAAGGTTCTTAATTCTATCTTCTTCCTCCCTTTCTCTAGCCCATCTCTCTTTAAGTTTAGCCAACATCCTAATGTTTTCATTAATTTGCACTTGAATAGCATTCATAGGAGTGACCTTCCTCTCCTCAAGAGGAGAAGTTCTGATTTTGAGCAATTCTACCTCATGGGCTAAATTGTCTACCTTCGAAGAGAGATCATCTAGTTTGTTTAGTTTTTCTTCTACACTCTGATTAAAGTCTTTTTGGGTAGTGATGAAATCTTTAAGCATAATCTCTAGTTCAGTAGTGGAGTTCTTGGTGCTAGGATAAGCATTGTTGTTCCCATAAGAATTAGAGGGGAATGGTCTAGGATTGTTACCAAAGTTACTCCTATAAGCATTGTTATTGAAATTGTTTCTAGAGATAAAGTTCACATCTACTTGTTCTTGAGCAATCAAAGAATTTAAAGGAACATCACGAGGATCAACAGAAGATTGCTTCGAAAGTAGAGACATGATCAAGTCAACTTTTTCATTTAGGGAGGAAATCTCCTTGACAGAGTTTACCTTCCTACCTGTTGGAGCGCGTTCGGTGTGCCATTGGGAATAGTTGGTCATCATCTCATCGAGAAGCTTCGTGGCAGCACCAAGTGTAGTTGACATAAAGGTTCCTCCCGCGGCCGAATCTAACAAGTTCCGCGAGGTAAAGTTCAAGCCTGCATAAAAAGTTTGGATAACCATCCAAGTAGTCAAACCATGAGTAGGGCAGTTCTTGACAAGAGATTTCATACGTTCCCAAGCTTGGGCAACGTGTTCATTATCCAATTATTTAAAATTCATTATGTTACTCCTTAGTTGGATAATTTTAGCAGGTGGATAGTATTTTCCAATAAAAGCATCTTTGCACTTGTCCCATGAATTTATGCTATTTCTAGGCAAAGATTGAAACCAAATTTTAGCTCCTCCTCTCAAGGAGAAAGGAAAAAGCTTAAGCTTAACAATATTACCATATATTTCTTGGTACTTTTGCATATCACAAAGTTCAACAAAGTTGTTCAAGTGTAAAGCAGCATCATCTCCAGCACCGGAGAATTGATCTTTCATGACTAAGTTCAGTAAAGCAGGTTTAATTTCATACGAAGGTGCTAAAGTGGCAGGTGTAGTGATAGGCGTGCAGATAAAGTCATCGTTGTTGTGACTAGTGAAGTCACACAACTTGGTGTTCTCGGTGGAACCCATAGTAGCAAGCAAGCAAGATAACTACTTTTGTGATTTTCGATAAAAGATACTAAAGCAAAACTGAAAGGTAAACTAACAAGACTAAAAAGCAAAGGTAAAAGATAGCGTGCAACTCCCCTATCTTGAAGAGTGGAGTCCCCGGCAACGGCGCCAGAAAACTTTGCTTGATGGCTTCTCGCCCCTCGTTGGTTACCCCAAGTGGAAGGTTTGAGATGCAGTGTAGCGGAAGTTTTCCCTTGGCAAAGATACCAAGGATCGATTTCCCCTGAGACTCCCAGTTTAAACAAGAAGGTGTCAACTGCTAACGGCGCCAGATATTAGCAATCAACGTGGACCTGCACATAGATACAAATAACTTTGCTCCCAACGAGTACAGAGAGGTTGTCAATCCCTTCGGCCTTGTCGTTTACAAAGGATCAAACGCAAGTGATAATAGTGATAGGTATTGCTGCAATAGTAAGTAAAAAGCGGAAAGTAAATAGCGGATGTGATCAATGATGGTAATATGGACCGGGGTCCCATGATGTTCACTAGTGATGTCTCTCTCCCAAAAGACGATAAAACAGCTATGTGAGGTAAACGAATTACAGCTGGGCAATTGACAAAATTATGTGCGCAAACCAATGCTAACTATGTTGCAAGAAAGGTAGAGGTTCAAAGCATGGGCGGTACGCCAAGGCAAGTAGACCAAAATCCATCTGCATCTACTACTAATCATCCACCTTGAGATATCTATCCAGAACATCTCGCTGGTATTAAGTTGTGAGTCCCACCCATAGTGTAAACTCAAAGCAACAGACAACTGCATTAAAAGAACTTTGCGTAAAGTAAACAATCCTTGCACCCGCGGGCACAAGCACCGTTGTTTTCCCCCTTGTGGCAACAGCACATCCCCTAGACTCATGTTTCTGTCACTCAAGCTTGTCATCGAGGGGCATGAACCCACAATCGAGCATAACCTTCCCTCTTGGAGTCACTACCTACTACTTGGCCAAAGCAATAAATAGCAACGGAGAACATGCAAGAATTACTTATGAACATAAATATAAAAGAGGTAAATCAATTATATTACTCAAACACAATCTGAACATAATCTCACAATCCATTGGATCCCACCAAACTCATCATAGCAACAGCATAAGGATTACATATGTGCCTCGATCATGTAGGGCAGCTCACGAGGTCTAATTAGTGACGCACAAGAAGGGGAGGAGAACATCACATAGCTACTGGTCATGGACCCATGGTCCAAGGGAGACTACTCACAATTCATCCGGGAGGCGTCCATGGTGGTGGAGAGGCTCCCGGTGGTGATCCTCCCCTCCGGCAGGATGCGGGGAAGTGTTCTCCTGGTGCTCCCGATCTTGGAAGCGCGGCGGCGGCGGAACATAGATGAGATCGCGAAAAAGGGTTCCCGTCTCGAGGGTTTCGGGACGCGTGTTAAATATATGCCAAAGGGGGGCATCAGCGGAGGCCTGGGGGGGCCAGGCGCCCCCCCCCCGGCGCGGCCAGGAGGGGGGCCGCGCCACCAGGGCGCCTGGAGCCCTGGTGGCCCCCCTCCGGCTCTACTTTGGCTGCCGGGAAGCTTCTAGAACGCTGATTTTTTATATAATTTTTCCGGTATTTTTCTTGCAGTTTATGTGATGGGAAAACCTAAAATACAAAAACAGCAGAAAACAGAAACTGGCACTGGGGTGCACTGAGTTAATAGGTTAGTCCAAATATGATCAAAAGTGTATGGAAGTGTATAAATATCATAGCAATATCACCCAAAAGAGGCATGGAGCAAGCAGAAATTATAGATACGTTTTGGACGTATCAGTTACGGTTTCAATAATATTAGTTTAAACATTAATAGGTTTACCTGAGATATAATGTTTGATTCTTTGACCGTTCATCACCTTCGGATTTGTGCCTTCGAAGTTGTTGATTTTTATGGCACTGGAACGATAGACCTCCTCGATAACGTAAGGTCCTTCCCACTTGGAGAGAAGTTTTCCTGCAAAAAATCTTAAACGAGAGTTGAATAGTAAGACATAATCACCTACGTTAAACTCACGCTTTTGTATCCTTTTGTCATGCCATCTTTTAACTTTTTCCTTAAACAGTTTGGCATTCTCATAGGCTTGGGTTCTCCATTCATCGAGACAGCTAATGTCAAATAACCTCTTTTCACCGGCAAGTTTGAAATCGTAGTTGAGCTCTTTAACAGCCCAATATGCCTTATGTTGTAGCTCAAGAGGTAAGTGACAATATTTTCCATATAACATCTTATATGGAGACATACCCATAGGATTTTTGTATGCAGTTATGTACGCCCATAATGCATCATCTAGTTTCTTGGACCAATTATTTCTAGATCTATTAACTATCTTTTGTAATATTAATTTCAACTCCCTATTACTTAGTTCTACTTGACCACTAGTCTGTGGGTGATAAGGTGATGCAATTCTATGGTTGACATCATATTTAGCAAGCATCTTACGGAAAACACCATGAATAAAGTGTGAACCACCATCAGTCATTAGATATCTAGGGACTCCAAACCTCGGAAATATAACTTCTTTAAGCATCTTAATAGAGGTGTTATGATCAGCACTACTAGTTGGAATAGCTTCTACCCACTTAGTAACGTAATCAACAGCAACTAGGATATGTGTGTACCCATTAGAGGAAGGAAAAGGTCCCATATAGTCAAAGCCCCAAACATCAAATGGTTCAATAACAAGTGAATAATTCATAGGCATTTCTTGGCGTCTACTAATATTACCAATTCTTTGACATTCATCACATGATAAGACAAACTTACGGGCATCCTTGAAGAGAGTAGGCCAATAAAAACCGGATTGCAATACCTTGTGTGCAGTTCTATCTCCCGCATGGTGTCCTCCGTCAGCTTCGGAGTGGCACTTGCGTAGAATCTGTTCCTGTTCATGCTCAGGTACACAACGTCTAATAATACCATATACTCCTTCTTTATAAAGATGTGGGTCATCCCAAAACTAATGCCTTAAATCATAGAAGAACTTTTTCTTTTGCTGGTATGTGAAGCTAGGAGGTATAAACTTAGCAACAATGTAATTAGCATAATCAGCATACCATGGGGCAGTACGAGAAGTATTTATGACAGCTAGTTGTTCATCAGGAAGGCTATCATCAATAGGTTGTGGGTCATCAAGTATATTCTCTAACCTAGACAAGTTATCTGCTACGGGGTTCTCAGCTCCCTTTCTATCAATAGTATGCAAGTCAAATTCTTGCAGCAAGAGAACTCATCTAATAAGTCTAGGTTTAGCATCTTTCTTCTCCATAAGGTATTTGATAGCAGCATGATCAGTGTGAACAGTTACTTTAGAATCAACGATGTAGGGTCTAAACTTATCACAAGCAAATACAACTGCTAAAAATTCTTTCTCAGTGGTAGCATAATTTCTTTGGGCACTATCTAGAGTTTTACTAGCATACTGGATAACATTCAATTTCTTATCAACTCTTTGCCCTAGAACAGCTCCTACAGCATAATCACTAGCATCGCACATAATCTCAAAGGGTAAATTCGAGTCAGGAGGCTGGACAATAGGTGCAGAGATCAATGCTTTCTTAAGTATTTCAAATGCTTCTAGACAATCATCATCAAAGACAAAAGGAATATCTCTTTGCAAAAGATTAGTCAGAGGCTTGGAGATTTTGGAGAAGTCCTTAACGAACCTCCTATAAAACCCGGCATGACCAAGGAAACTTCGTATACCTTTGATATCCTTAGGGCATGGCATCTTTTCAATAGCATCAACTTTAGCTTTGTCAACTTCAATACCTCTTTCAGAAATTTTATGTCCCAAGACAATGCCTTCATTAACCATAAAGTGGCACTTCTCCCAATTCAAGACAAGGTTAGTGTCTTCACATCTCTGCAAAACTCGACCAAGGTTGCTTAAGCAATCATCAAAAGAAGTTCCGTAAACGGAGAAATCATCCATGAAAACCTTAACAATCTTTTCACAAAAATCAGAGAATATAGCCATCATGCATCTTTGAAAGGTAGCAGGTGCATTACATAAACCAAAAGGCATACGTCTATAAGCAAAGGTACCGAAAGGACAAGTAAAGGTGGTCTTTTCTTGATCCCCTTTTGACACAGGTATTTGAGAGAAACCAGAATAACCATCTAGAAATCAGAAATGAGTATGTTTGGATAACCTTTCTAACATTTCATCAATAAATGGCAAGGGGTAATGATCTTTCTTAGTAGCTTTATTTAACTTACGGAAATCAATTACCATCCTATAACCCGTAACTATTCTTTGCGGGATCAATTCATCCTTATCATTAGGGACAACAGTCATACCTCTTTTCTTAGGAACACAATGGACATGACTTACCCACTGGCTATCAGCAATGGGATAGATAATACCTGCCTCTAGAAGCTTTAGAATTTCCTTCCTTACCACTTCTTTCATCTTAGGATTTAACCGTCGCTGATGATCAATAACTGGTTTAGCATTTTCTTCCAATTTTATCTTGTGTTGACATATAGTGGGACTAATGCCCTTAAGATCATCCAGAGTATATCCAATAGCAGCTCGGTGTTTCTTCAGAGTTTTCAATAATCTTTCTTCTTCCTGCTCTGAAAGGTTAGCACTAATAATAACAGGATATATTTTCTTTTCATCAAGATGAACATACTTAAGATTATCAGGCAAAGACTTAAGTTCAAATACGGGATCACCCTTGGGTGGAGGAGGATCCCCTAGGATTTCAACATGCAAGTTGTTTTTCAATACGGGTCCCTGTGTAAGGAATATTTCATCTATCTCCCTTCTCTCATTCATATGCATATCATTTTCATGGTCTAGCAAGTATTGTTCTAAAGGATCATTAGGTGGCACGACAATAGAAGCAAGACCAATAATTTCATCTTTACTAGGTGATTCCTTTTCAAGGGGTTGTCAACGGAATTTAGCAAAGTTAAAATCATGAGACATATCCCCTAATTCAACAGTGACAATGTCTTTCACGCAGTCTATCTTGGCATTAACGGTATTCAAGAAGGGTCTACCAAATATAATGGGACATAAAGCATCTTGTGGGGAACTAAGAACAAGAAAATCAGCTGGGTATTTAACCTTCCCACACAAAACTTCAATATCTCTAACAATCCCAACTAGTGAAATAGTATCTCTATTAGCAAGCTTAATAGTAACAGCAATCCCTTCTAACTCAACAGGTGCAATATCATGCATAATTTCGTTATACAAATCAAAAGGGATAATACTTGCACTAGCACCTACGTCACATAAACCATGATAGCAATGATCTCCTATCTTAACAGAGATAATAGGCAAGCCTACAACAGGTTTATGTTTATTCCTAGCATTGTGTTTGGCTATTCTAGCAGACTCCTCTTGGAGATAAATAACATGTCCATCTAAATCTTCTACCAAGAGATCTTTAACCATAGCAACACTAGGTTCAACTTTAATTTGGTCAGAGGGTGTAGGTGTTCTAGTATTACTCTTACGAACTACAGTTGAAGCTTGAGCATGATCCTTTATCCTAACAGGGAAAGGTGGTTTCTCAATATAAGCGGTAGGAATGACAAGATCAACATTATAAGTGATAGTCTTTTCTTCAACTTTAATAGGTTCAACTACTTTTACTTCAATAGAGGGATGGTATTTAAACCACTTCTCCTTGGGGAGATCAACATGAGTAGCAAAAGATTCACAGAAAGAAGCTACTATCTCAGAGTCAAGTCCATATTTAGTGCTAAACTCATGGAAAACATCGGTATCCATAAAAGCTTTAACACAATCAAACTTAGGGGTCATACATGACTCCTTACCTTCGTCAAGATACCAATCTTTGGAGTTGCGTTTAATTCTTTCCAATAAATCCCATTTGAATTCAATAGTCTTCATCATAAAAGAGCCAGAACAAGAATTATCGAGCATGGTGCGATTGTTGAGAGAAAGCCGAGCATAATTTTTTTGGATGATCATCTTTCTTGAAAGCTCATGATTGGGGCATGAATATAGGCATGAATATAGCATTGACTTAAGCCTCCCCCAAGCTTGAGCGATGCTTTCTCCTTCGCGAGGCCAGAAATTATAAATATAATTGCGATCACAGTGAACCTGGTGCATAGGATAGAACTTCTGATGAAATTCCAACTTCAGACGATTATAGTTCCAAGATCCCATATCATCGCATAGCCTAAACCATGTCAATGCATCTCCCTTCAAAGATAAAGGGAAGACCTTCTTATTGATAACATCCTCGGGCATACCTGCAAGCTTAAACAATCCACAAACTTCATCCACATAGATTAGGTGTAAATCGGGGTGAAGTGTTCCGTCTCCTGTATAGGGATTTTCAAGCAGTTTCTCAATCATACCCGAAGGAATCTCAAAGCAAACATTTTCATTAGGTGCAGTAGGTTGAGGAGCAACTCTTTGCTCTTCTCCTCGGGCTGAAGATACCCCGAACAAGCCCCTCAAAGGATTTTCAGTCATAGTAACAAGTGACAATAAATTTCAGCACACTATATAAATTTTTCCTTACCAAATTCCACTTACCAAAGGCGCTTCACTCCCCGGCAAAGGCACCAGAAAAGAGTCTTGATGACCCACAAGTGTAGGGGATCAATCGTAGTCCTTTCGATAAGTAAGAGTGTCGAACCCAATGAGGAGCAGAAGGAAATGATAGGCAGTTTTCAGTAAGGTATTTTCTGCAAGCACTGAAATTATAGGTAAAAGATAGTTTTGTGATAGGATAATTGGTAGCAAGTAACAAAAGGTAAAAGTAAATAAGGTGCAGCAAGGTGGCCCAATCCTTTTTGTAGCAAAGGAAAAGCCTGGACAAACTCTTATGCAAGGTAAAGCGCTCCCGAGGACATATGGGAATTATCGTCGAGCTAGTTTTCATCACGATCATCTGATTCGCGTTCTGTACTTTGATAATTTGGTATGTGGGTGGTCCGGTGCTTGGGTACTGCCCTTACTTGGACAAGCCTCCCACTTATGATAAACCTCTAATGCAAGCATCCGCAACTACAAAAGAAGTATTAAGGTAAACCTAACCATAGCTTGAAACATATGGATCCAAATCAGCCCCTTACGAAGCAACGCATAAACTAGGGTTTAAGCTTCTGTCACTCTAGCAACCCATCATCTACATATTACTTCCCAATGCCTTCCTCTAGGCCAAAATAATGGTGAAGTTTCATGTAGTCGACGTTCACATGACACCACTAGAGGAGAGACAACATACATCTCATCAAAATATCGAACGAAGACCAAATTCACTTGACTACTAATAGCAAGACTTCTCCCATGTCTTCAGAAACAAAAGTAACTACTCACAAGACATAATATTGTTCATGATTAGAGGGGTATTAATATGCATAATGGATCTGAACATATGATCTTCCACCAAATAAACCAACTAGCATCAACTACAAGGAGTAATCAACACTACTAGCAACCCACAGGTACCAATCTGAGATTTGGATATAAAGATTAGATACAAGAGATGAACTAGGGTTTGAGAGGAGATGGTGCTGGTGAATATGTTGATGAAGATAGCCCTCCCCAAGATGGGTTAGTTGTTGGTGATGACGACGGTGACGATTTCCCCTCCCGGAGGGAAGTATCCCTGGCAGAACAGCTCTACCAGAGCCCTAGATTGGTTTCTGCCTCGGTTCCGCCTCAAGACGGCGGCGTCTGGTCCCGAAAGACTCCTCTGGATTTTTTCCAGGTCAAAACACTTCATATAGGAGAAGATGGGCACCGGGGGCCCACCGACTGGCCCCCGAGGCAGGGGTTGCGCCCCCCACCCTCGAGGCCAGCCAGTGGCCCCTCTCGTGGGTTTCTTTTGCCAGATATTTTTTATATTTTCCGAAACAATGTTATGTGGAGTTTCAGGGCTTTTGGAGTTGTGCAGAATAGGTTTCCAGAGTTTGCTCCTTTTCCAGCCCAGAATTCCAGCTGTCGGTATTCTCCCTCTTTATGTAAACCTTGCAAAATAAGAGAGAAAAAGCATAAGTATTGTGACAAACATGTATGAACAGCCCATAATGCCATAAATATCAACTTATAAGCATGATGCAAAATGGACGTATCAATCACTATGAAGAATTCGAAGGACTCAAAAACTAAGATCTTACCCTCAACTACGAGGGGAGGTAAGGAACTGCCATCTTGCTATGCACTTGATTTTCCTTCTGTTATGAGTAAACTTGCGACACCTACTCCTTCTATTGAATCTGATATGTTGTATGTTCTTGATGATGCTACTTCTGCTATGTATGATGAAACTACTTCTATGCCTGATACTGTGCCACTAGGTGAATTTCTAGATGAACAAAGTGCTAAGGTTAGGGAGAATGCAAATGTTGAAACTGATGATATTTATGAAAGTGATGATGAGGTTACTCCTAATAGATATGAATTGCCTGTTGTTCCTGAGGGTTATGTTATGGATGAAGAAACTGCTAGAGACTTTCTTGCTTGCAATGATAGATATGATCTTAAAAAATTATTAGCTAAGCTAAAAGAAAAGTCCTTGAATACTAGAATGAAACATGACCCTGCTTTTGCTACTTCACATATCTGCGTTACTGATAAGGATTATGAATTCTCTATTGATCCTGCTTTTGCTACTTCACATATTTTGCTTGGGTGCTGCCCTTACTTGGACAAGCCTCCCACTTATGATAAACCTCTAATGCAAGCATCCGCAACTACAAAAGAAGTATTAAAGTAAACCTTACCATAGCATGAAACAAATGGATCCAAATCAGCCCCTTACGAAGCAACACATAAACTAGAGCTTTAAGCTTCTGTCACTCTAGCAACCCATCATCTACTTATTACTTCCCAATGCCTTCCTCTAGGCCCAAATAATGGTGAGTGTCATGTAGTCGACGTTCACATGACACCACTAGAGGAGAGACAACATACATCTCATCAAAATATCGAACGAAGACCAAATTCACATGACTACTTATAGCAAGACTTCTCCCATGTCCTCAGGAACAAAAGTAACTACTCACAAGACATAATATTGTTCATGATAAGAGGGATATTAATATGCATAATGGATCTGAACATATGATCTTCCACCAAATAAACCAACTAGTATCAACTACAAGGAGTAATCAACACTACTAGCAACCCACAGGTACCAATCTGAGGTTTGGGTACAAAGATTGGATACAAGAGATGAACTAGGGTTTGAGAGGAGATGGTTCTGGTGAAGATGTTGATGAAGATAGCCCTCCCGAAGATGGGAGAGTTGTTAGTGATGACGGCGATGAAGATTTCCCCCTCCCAGAGGGAAGTATCCCCGGCAGAACAGCTCTGCTGGAGCCCTAGATTGGTTTCCGCCTTGGTTCCGCCTCGTGACGGCGGCGTCTAGTCCCGAAAGCCTCCTTATATTTTTTTTCCAGGTCAAAAGACCTCATATAAGAGAAGATGGGCATCGGGGGGGCCACGAGACAGGGGGCGCGCCCCCCACCCTCGTGGACAGCAGGTGGCCCCCCCTCGTGATCTCTTTCGCCAAATATTTTTTATATTTTTTGAAACGTAGTTCTGTGAGTTTCGGGGCTTTTGGAGTTGTGCAGAATAGGTTTCCAGAGTTTGCTCCTTTTCCAGCCCATAATTCCAACTGCCAGCTTTCTCCCTCTTCATGTAAACCTTGTAAAATAAGAGAGAAAAGGCATAAGTATTGTGATATAACGTGTAATAACAGCACATAATGCAATAAATATCAACATATAAGCATGATGCAAAATGGAAGTATCACTATCCAATCTCAATTAAAATCATCAAGTTTCGTCGTTATTATACCTAGGGGAATTGCGTCGAACACCTTGTGCGCGGGGTGGAAGAAGATGGCCGGCGGTTCGATTGGTTGCTGCTGCGGACGGCGGCACAGAGGAGAACTGATGCGGACGGCGGCGCGAAGGGAAAGGGAGCACGTCGATGCAAAGGAGAAGGGGGGACGACGGACCGCCGAAGTCAGCGATTCCACCGGGGCGGGGGAGGCGACGAGGTGCGGTGGAGGGTGGCAGCGGCGCAGAGGAAAAAAAAACAAGGCAGACCGTCGGAGTCGGCAAATCCAACTGCGGCAGCCTCCCAAGACGGCGGCGCCGGGGTGGCTGCGAGACGCCCTCCGACGGGGGAGGCGACGAGGGCTAGGTCGGTGGAGGGCGGCGACGGCGACGGTGACTTGGCCGGTGGCGACGGCGACTTTTGGCCGCTGGTGCTTGGTCGCGGGTGGGCGGTCGCTCAGACGGAAGCGGATTGAAGTGGCGGTTGGGCGTTTGGCGGGCGACCACAGTTTTACATCAGTTGCATCTCGTGATGTAAATTTGCAGCACAAGGTTTACAAGTTTACATCATCGGGAGGCCGCGATCTAATTTTTTTTACATGTGGACCATCTATTGGAGCAATGTTTTTTGCCCCAAACGATCCAAAAGTTAGTAATTTTTACATTTGGAGTATCTATTGAAGATGCCTAGAATTGTCTATAAGACGACTTATGGTTATGGATTTTTTAGACTAGAGTGTGCTGGTCGATCAAGTCGGCATTATTGAATTGCCTGGGATACCACTTTGTTTATGTGCATTTTTTATTAATAATAGTTGGACTTGTGTGCCGATAGATTCGATTTGCTGTGGTTTCTGCTGGCACATTGGATTTAATGTGATACTAGATCATTGATGCCGCGCCCGTCCTTTTTTCAATACAATGATCATGATTTCTATAAATATCTGGAAGCATAATCACGACCAAAGTAGTATGACACCTATAATTTCATTGAATCCATTCATACAAACTTCAAACATTATACAAATAAAAAATGGCAGGTGATCACTGCAAACAACTCAGATAAACTCGAGAGGATTCGCTTGTTTCTGACCTGGCATAGTAAAAGGTAACATTCTAAGAAAAACAGAGCTTTGTTATCTTTCCTCATTTGGAAAGACAACCCTGTTGTAAGTTCCAAGAACAGATTTAGCCTTCTGCTCAAATTCAAGATGATAATCACCTTAGGCAGAAATATGTAGCATGCTAAAATGACAGGCAGAGCCCACAATATCCAATCACCATTATAGAAATAATTTAAACCGACAGGCAACATAAAAGGCTTTTTGTGGTACTGGTGCATACTACAAATTGAAAGCAAGTGCCAGCTACTCATTGTTCTATAAATAGCAGATTGAGCAACATTTTTTTCTACTTCTGAAGGAAGACAGTTCTTATTATAGTGACCATGTAATCTAGATTATCAAGTTGGAGCCTGTCAACTTACATTATTTTGCGTGTGGGTCGTTGGTAAAGGAGGAGTCCACGAGTGCATGAACCAGCAATGTTAGAAGTGATCTGTATAACGAAAAAGATCAAATTAATAAGTTTAATAATAGAGTGAGAGGAACAAACAAATCACATGGGTACAGACATGTATTGGTTGGTGTTACTAAGCCACATGCAAGAAGAAAACACTAATCGCAGCAGATAAATAAAGCAGAAATCCACATTAAAAGGATTTATTCAGAATCTTGAGAAATTGGTGTTTTTATTATTCAAAGTCTATAGGCATAATCACATTTTAAAAAGAGAAAGTCGTAAATGGCAGATCCTATCAAGATTTATTCAATGCCTAGAAACATATTCACATTTTAAAAAGAGAAAGTCATAAATGGTAGATCCTATCAATATTTTATCATTCAACCTTGGATTGTTCATGGTAAAGTGCATGGGGTATATAGTCCTCACCACTGTACCAGCAGGTCCGTCTTCATCAACCCGCAACCATTGGTACGCATATAATCTTAGTGTCCCTCTCCATTTCCCGCTAGACGTGGTAGTTGAGCACTCAAGGTGGCCCTGGATGTGTCACGTTGAACCGAAGACTTAATAGTGACATAACGGAAGGAGACCACAAATTTTTGAAATGAAAACGGGATCTCATGGGTATTAATCAGATGCAATGTGAAAAAGAAATAATGGGGGCGGTCAGGAAATTATATTACCAGGGGTAGACAAAAAATATAGATGCTCGGCATTGATCGCTGAAATCTCAAATAATGGATGAGAACTCCGATAAATCCCATACCGAAGAAACTGAAAGCACGGGAATATTAGGAGAGTGTCTTTTACAGGAAGATTAGGAGAGGCTAGCTACATATCCAGCTTGGATTGGAGTACTCTAATAGAAAATGGCATGTTAAACTTTATTAAGGACATGCTTAATATTTGAATGTCATTGCATGGTAGTGTAAATAGCAATGCACCTAGAAATTTCACATCACTTACCTTTTTCTGAGTTGTACATCACTTCCTCCGGTTTGTTTCCACCAAACAAGATAGACACACAATGCATAACATCAGTCATGGATCCACTAAAATAGAAATAAAAAAATCAGACTCAATAAATATTGCATCTGTGTGTGTGCGCGTGTGTGTGCGCGTGTGTGTGCGTGTGCGTGGTGTGTGGATTGTCATGAAAATCATTACAACAAAACTAATATAAGAATGAACAAGGAAAGAAAATTTGGGAAACTGTTTTCACCACTGAAGGATGAAAAGCTAATGTAAATATCCATAAAATAGTGTGTGTCTTTTGGGCCTGTTGTAAAATATGCAAGTTGAGCAGCTAGAATCAAACTGGAGGGAAGATAATGCATAACATCATAAACAACACCAGTTATTCTAATTATGAAAGGCAATATGAATCAATCAATCTAGAATGTGATTAGGTTTACAATCACAAGAAAGCACTGGATAAGTACAATTACGTACACATCCACCTGCTCCTATTGTATCCAGTATCCAGTGACCCATTGTACCTCCACCGAGAACGAACGAACATTGCCCGCTCAAAGTTCGCATACCTTCCTGGACCTGACAGCAGCGTGCCGGGGGATTTAGATCCGTCGTAAAAACAGATCATGGGTTGGGGTGTTTGCACCTGAAAGCTGAGATCTCGCCGCAACACTCTATTACACTCCTGTACGTGAAAGAGCGGAGCAAGCTTGGCCTCGTCCTCCACCGGCGGCCAAACCAGCAAAGCCCTCATGGACGACATCAGCAAGAGATGGCTGGCGCGGCCCGCTGCGAATGCGCTCCCGATGGCGCGAAGAACAACTGGCGCTTGTAGCGGCGACTCCGTCCTGCACGCCGGCGCCGGCATCCGGCCGCGGTCTCGCTCTCCCAGAAGGCAGCGTGGCGGAGCATGCCCCATAGCCAGGTGACGAACCGCCGCTCGAGCGTCGGATCCCCTCGGGCGCCTCACCTAGGCTGGTTCCCTTGGACCGCCGGTTCCCTCGCGCGTCGCGTCGGCTCCCTCGATCCTGGATCCCATGCGCGGTTGGCGTCCGTTGAATCCCCTCGAGGCCTCGAGCGCCCCAGGATCGACCGCATCGGCTGCTCCTCTCATCCGGTCGCTGGATTGGGCAGGTGGACCTCGATCACGATCGGGATTGGGCAAGCTTCGATCGGGATCGGGAGTTCACAATATCGGTGGTTGCGTTCCACCTTAAAAGGACAGCTCCGAGCACATCGTCGTGGTAGGAAAATCAACATAGAGGGTGACGCTGTTTCGCTATGCACGCTGGCGCTAGAGATCGAGAAAGAGCGAGGCGGGTCACTGGTCGAGGTCGATGTCATGGTCGGTGGCGCTACCGGGAAGGATACGCCCAGCCGCCTTGATTGGGAGAAATAACACAGAGGTCGGGGGAAGGAGGAGTCGAGGAGGGGGTTATGCGAGATGACGTCACGATCCGGTTCGGGTGGGGAGAGGATACTTGGCCCATTGGGCCCAATTTAATGCGGGACGTCCAAAAATGCTAACGGAGCAGCGGCCCACGCGGTGTGCGATCGGTATTAGCAAAAGAACCGAGATTACGTGCGATTCCCAACTAATCTGTTGGCTGAAAAAGATTAAAATTGACGATCGGACGGCTGTGAACGCTCATGCTCTGAGAGGTCTGGAAAAGTGCTCAGTTTTAATGTATCTAAAAATGCCTCCTTATATCATACGTAGCTTGGTACTAGAGGCAAACGCGTGTTTTGCGCTGCGGTGCTGTTGTTCACTCATGGCATTAATCTCTCCCTAATAATAATAAAGCACGGATTGATTTCATGAATTCACCGTCATAATACGCTTTTTACGATTCGTATAAACAAAATCGTAATATAAACGAGGTGGTACTTAAATTATGGGTTTCATTTTTTCCCTAAAAAGGATACAACAATTAGTGGGATGAAGATTCGAACCAATGACCTTTGGTATCCCGCAATGGAAGGAATGTGATGACCAACCGCGACAGCTAAGTTTTGTGAACAAGTTCGAGTTGCACTGCTCTTCAACCGGTCATTAGATCAGGATTGGGCCTGGGCCATTGCTCCAGCGGCTGGGTCGCGTGCACATGGCTTCATGAACGTACAAAAAATAGAGCCCACCCTATATAGTATTAATGTTTTGGATATTTCATGTGGAATAATCCCACATGCACTAGTAGAAAAAGGTTCAAATGTTCAGATCATTAGTTCCGGTTATGATATGAGCCAGCACTAATGTGATCATTAGTGCCGGTTCCGACGGCTAGGTGGGCCGCTCTCATTAGTACCGGTTTGTGTCGAACTTTTAGCACCGGTTCGTGCCACGGACCGGTCCCAAAGAGAGTGGTGGCAAAATGTTGTCAGACCGAGGCCCTTCCAACACCTTTAGTACCGGTTCTTGCCTCGAACTGGTACTAAAGTTCGTCCTACATAAACCCTTCGTCCACCCGAGCTCGCTCTGTTTTCCACTTTCCCCTCTGCTCTCTGTTCTTCCCCACTACCCTCGAGCTCACACTTCATTTTTGCCAAAATTTGTTAAGATTTGAAGGCACCCCATCCATCCAAGTGATCACAAAGGTAAGCAACTTTGTCCTTTCATCTCTCATTGCTAGATTAGCTCTTGCAATGCTTTATATAGTCATTAATTTGTGGGTTTTAGTAATTTGGGAGGAATTACATGTGGTAGTTTATTTGATTTATATGCAATTTGAGCTCAAAATAACACTTGGTTTGCAATTGTAGGTGTGGTTTACTTAGTGCCTTCCCGTCTCCGTCCTAACCACCATCGATCGTCCGCACCGTCCTGTCGCCGACACCACCTTGTGGTGACCCTCTTGTTCTTATCTTTTTTATATTAAAAATTTATGTTTGTGTGATTTAGATATATAGTTACTGGTATAATTATCTTACCCGTACGTTGTTTGTTATACATAGTGCCATAGTTTTGATATCCGTCGAGAGGTTAAATTTAGTTGAAAGAGAAAACAAGTATTTGAAAGAAAAATTGAAAAGGATCGAGGAGGAGAAGATGGAATTGGAGTTGCATGTTGCCGATGTCGTCGATGATCACAAGATCGAGATGGAAAAAATGCGCTTGAAGATCAGAAAGATAAGAAAATATGCCATTGATAATGAAGCTTGGTATCATTATGATGTTGGATCAATTGTTACCTTAGTTGCGATCTTGATCGCATTTGTTGTTGTATTTAAATGCTTTAGCTAGAGTGTTATTTGTATGTTGCATCTAAGTGTTGTATAAACTTTATGTATGAACTTGTATTAATTTGGTATTTTCGGTGTTGTGTAATGAAGATGAGCCGGCAATGGATGTACGATGACCGATGCTCTCCCGAGTTCATTAATGGCGTGCATACTTTTCTGAATGCGGCTGAGGCAAACAAGCGGGCGGATGGTTTTATGCCTTGTCCATGTGCTGGCTGCAAGAATGATCACAATTACTCTAACTCAAGAACCATTCATGTCCACCTGTTTGAGTCCGGTTTCATGCCCCACTATAATGTTTGGACCAAGCACGGAGAAAGAGGGGTTATGATGGAAGACAATGAAGAAGAAAAGGAGGACGATAGCTATCCTGGCCATGGGTTCCCTGAATACGATGGTACAACAATGGGGGGAGAAGCTGTGCCGGTAATGCGGCAAGAAACTGAAGAAGAGGCATCAGATGAGCCCGCTGATGATCTAGGTTGGGCCATTGCCGATGCAAAGAGAAACTGCACAACTGAAAAGGAGAGGCTAAAGTTGCAGCGAATGTTAGAGGATCACAAGAAATTGTTGTACCCAAACCGCGAAGCTGACAAGAAAAAGCTGGGCACCACACTGGAATTGTTGCAATGGAAGGCAGAGAATGGTGTATCTGACAAGGGATTTGGAAAGTTGCTGGTAATGTTAAAGAAGATGCTTCCAAAAGACAACGAATTGCCCGAGAGTACGTACGAAGCAAAGAAGGCTGTCTGCCCTCTAGGGTTAGAGGTGCAGAAGATACATGCATGCCCTAATGACTGCATCCTCTACTGGGGTGAGTACGAGGATTTGAACGCGTGCCCGGTATGCGGTGCATTGCGCTATAAGATTAGCTGCGATGACCCCGGTGATGTCGAGGGTGAGCGCCCCAGGAAAAAGATTCCTGCCAAGGTGATGTGGTATGCTCCTATAATACCACGGTTGAAATGTTTCTTCCAAAACAAAGAGCATGCCAAGGCGATGCGATGGCATAGAGAAGACCGTAAGAAAGACGGAAAGTTGAGAGTATCCGCTGATGGGTCGCAGTGGAGAAAAATCGAGAGAAAGTACAGCAGCGAGGAGTTTGGAGGTGACGCAAGGGACGTATGGTTTGGTCTAAGCGCAGATGACATTAATCCTTTTGGGGAGCAGAACAGCAACCATAGCACCTGGCCTGTGACTCTATGTATGTATAACCTTCCTCCTTGGTTGTGCATGAAGCGGAAGTTCATTATGATGCCAGTGCTCATCCAAGGCCCTAAGCAACCCGGCAACGACATTGATGTGTACCTAAGGCCATTAGTTGAAGAACTCTTACATCTGTGGAATGGAAAAGGTGTACGTGCGTGGGATGAGCACAGACAGGAAGAATTTGATCTAAAGGCATTGTTGTTCGTTAACATCAATGATTGGCCTGCTCTCAGTAATCTTTCAGGACAGACAAACAAGGGATACCGCGCATGCACGCATTGTTTGGATGATACCGACAGTATATATTTGTATAATTGTAGAAAGAATGTGTACCTCGGACATCGTTGATTTCTTCCGACACTACTAGAAAAAGGCCTACTAATGGCGCACCAGTTTTGGCCATTAATGGCGCACTACTGGTGCGCCATTAGTACCACGCCATTAGTATGGTGCGCCATTAGTATACTAGGTGCGCCATTAGTATAGGGCACGGTGCGCCATTGGTATGCCTCTCAGGGGGCCATATATATCCAGGTGCGTTGGCATACTAATGGCGCACTACATAGAAGTGCGCCATTAGTAAAAAAAATCAAAATTTTTTTCAATTTTTTTATTTTTTTTCTTAATCTCAGGCAATTTTTTTTTCAATTTTTTTATTTTTTTCCTTAATCTCAGGCCATTATGGCTTAATATGAGGTCAATTTGCTTAATCTCAAGTCAAATCGCACTTTGTGGTCAAACTTACCATAAGGTCACCCATCCTCACACTACTCCAGCCCAAGCACGCTTAACTTCGTAGTTCTATCCAACCCCAGCACCAACTCACTTCACAGGCACTTGTTGATATATATATCATATCAATCCTATTAACTCTTCTTGATGTCTAAGAGTTTGTTAATGTTCATGAGTATGATGAAATTTTGAAAATATATTTCAAACTTCCCGGTCATATTACGTATTATATTTCGGAAAAAAAATTATAAAATTTTTTTTCGAAAATTTTATAATTTTTTTTTCTGTTACTAGTGCCGCACCTAGCAAACGGTGCGCCACTAATAAGTTTGAAATATTTTGAATTTTTTTGCCTCTAGATCTTAAAATCCCCGTAACTTTTTTTCTGTTAGGTTTTTGGGGATTTTGAAAATGTTTAACGGGGTTCTCCCGTTAAATTCGGATGTAACTTTTCGAGTAGATGATTTTTTATATAAAAAACTTTTTAATCTGAGTTCGTAAGCAAAAGTTATGCCCGTTTTACTAAATTCCAGACATATTTTGCAAATAAAATCAAAATTCATATTTGTAAATTTTCCCAACAAGTAGACCACATATCACATGGGAAACTTATTTTCTTTTATTTTTTTAACATTTACATCATTTTCTTTTATTTATTTTTGAACTGGAAAAAGGCGGTCCACTGGGGGGTTGCAGTAATGGTCAAGTTAGTAATGGCGCACCGTGGGAGTGGTGCGCCATTAGTAGATCAACTAGTAATGGCGCACCACTCCCACGGTGCGCCATTACTACTTTTGAAAAAAATAAAAAATAAAATAAAAAAACAAAATATGAAAAAAAAAATACTAATGGCGCACCGTGGGAGTGGTGCCCCATTAGTAAGTTCAACTACTTATGGCGCACCACTCCCACGATGCGTCATTACTAGTTTTAAAAATAAAATTAACAAAATAAAAACAAATTTTGAAAAAAAATTACTAATGGCGCACCGTGGATGTGGTGCGCCACTAGTAGTTAAACTACTAATGGCGCACTATCCACTGGTGCGCCATTAGTAGTTTTGAAAATAAAATGAAAAAAATTGTTACTAATGGCGCACCACATCAACGGTGCGCCATTAGTATTTGGATACTAATGGCGCACCAACACATGGTGCGCCATTAGTATATACTAATGGCGCACCGCATGTCTGGTGCGCCATTAATAACAATCCTATCTATAGCCCTTTTTCTAGTAGTGCGAGTAGGGATCCCGTAAGAAATAAAGGCAAGCATTTCAAAGGTGAGGCGGATCACCGGACGAAGCCTCGCCACCGAACTGGTCCTGATGTACATGATATGGTCAAGGATTTGAAGATAGTCTTTGGAAAGGGTCTTGGCGGACAACCTGTTCCGGCTGACACTGACGAACGCGCACCCATGTGGAAGAAGAAATCTATATTTTGGGACCTGCCCTATTGGAAAGACCTAGAGGTCCGCTCCGCAATTGACGTGATGCCCGTTACGAAGAATCTTTGCGTGACCCTTCTTGGCTTCTTAGGCGTGTATGGGAAGACAAAAGATACACCGGAGGCACGGGAGGAGCAACGTATGCACGGAAAAGACGGCATACAGCTGAGTCATGCCAGCTACGCTCTTACCAAAGAAGAGAAAGAAATCTTCTTTGAATGCCTGCTCAGTATTAAGGTACTGTATGGCTTCTCGTCAAATATAAAGGGAATAATAAATATGGCAAAGAGAAAGTTATAGAACCTAAAATCTCATGACTGCCACGTGATTATGACGCAACTGCTTCTGATTGCATTGAGGGGCTTCTACCGAAAAACGTTCGATTAGCCAGTGAAGCTATGTGCATTCCTCAATGCAATCTCTCAGAAGGTAATCGATCCAGAAATCATACCAACGTTACAGAACGATTTGGTGCAATGTCTTGTTAGTTTCGAGTTGGTGTTCCCACCATCCTTCTTCAACATCATGACGCACGTCCTAGTTCACCTATGCGAAGAGATTAATGTTTTGGCTCTTGTATTTCTACACAATATGTTCCCCTTTGAGAGGTTCATGGGAGTCTTAAAGAAATATGCTTATAACCATGCTAGGCCAGAAGGAAGCATCTCCAAAGGCCATGAAAATGAGGAGGTCATTGATTTTTGTATTGAGTTTATTCCTGACCTTAAGCCGATTGGTGTTCCTGAAGCGCGGCATAAGGGCAGATTGGATGGAAAAGGCATTCTAGGAGGGGATCAAATAATATGTATGGATGGGCATTCTCTCACTCAAGCACACTACACAGTTCTACAGAGCTCCACCTTGGTGGCTCCGTATATGGACGAACACAAGAATTTTCTATGCTCCAAATACCCGGAGCAGTCTGACGACTGGATTACACGTGAACAAACGACGACTTTCGTCGGCTGGTTGCAGACACGTGCCATGCATGACGCCGCTATTGAAGATGACATGTACTTGCTTTCCTAGTTACCATCTTCAAATATAATGACTTTCAAAGGGTACGAGATAAATGGGAATACATTTTACACGATCGCCCAAGATAAGAAGAGCACCAACCAAAACAGTGGTGTCCGCTTTGATGCAGCAACCAAGACGCGAAAGGAAACATATTATGGTTACATAGAGGACATATGGAAACTTGACTATGGACATGGTTTGAAGGTATATTTGTTTCGGAGCAAATGGGTCAATATGAAACGAGGCGGGGTAACTGAAGACCCGCAGTATGGAATGACAACAGTGGATCTCAACAATCTTGCGTATGCAGACGAACCATTCGTCCTAGCTAATGATGTGGCACAGGTTTTCTATGTGAAGGACATGTCTACCAAGCCGAGAAAAAAAAGATAAGGAAGCGAATGCATCATACGATGAGCCAAAGCGCCACATAGTTCTTTCTGGGAAAAGAAACATCGTGGGAGTGGATGACAAGACAGATATGTCAGAAGATTATGAAAAGTTTGATGAAATTGCTCCATTCACAGCGAATATTGACCCGAGCATCCAGTTAAATGACGAAGATTGTCCATAGTTACGGCGCAAAGGGACACACGCAAAGAAAATGTTTCACGCCCAAAGATCCCACTCTGGGATGTGATTGTCATCACTTTCTTCTCTAGTGAGTTTCCAGACTTCTATATCTGAAAAGTCCCGCTTCGAACGAACCGGAGGGAATCTTTGTAATAGTTAGGGTACTTATGTGTTTTGGCATTTGAAACGCGAAGAAATTTTATGTGCAAATTCTTTCATGCATTTACTGAATTTTTCAGCTTAATGACCTTGAAATTTAAAAACACTTCAAATGAACTCTAAAAAGGTTGAAAGTTGGCATTGTATCATTATTTCACACACATAGCATGTGCAAAAAAGTAGAGAGGGTTACGACAAAAACTGGATGCACTTCGTGTACAAAATGGACAATCTCTTTCGAAATATCAGGGTTTCGGACGATAAGTCATCTGTTACAAAGGCATTTCATTTTTTACAAAACCTAAGTATTACCAAGTTGAATATAATGATAAAACACACTAATATTAAACATATAAAAAGAATTACTGAAAAATCTATTTTTAAAAGTTGAGCTATTCACAAACTAGTGATTCACACAAATTTGAAATAATTCGAATTTAAACTATTCAAATTTAAAAACTACCGGCACTAACAGAAAGTTTGTAATTTTTTGTACCTAGAGCAAAAATATTCACAAAAAAACTCTAAATACTGCAAAAAACAACTCAAAAATAAATAAAAGTAAATAAGTAAAGCACAAAAGAAAAAATATGAAAAAAAAAGCCCGCCTACTGGGCAATAGCTGCCTGCATACGACTAGAAACCCAATCTCTAGTTGGGCCAGGATGCAGGCCAGCTAGCCCAGTAGGCCCAACAGGGCATCGCGGTATAGGTAGGCCCAGAAGGCCCGCTTTAGAGAGGAGCTCGAGACAGCGGCGGCGGCGGGGCTTATAAGCATGTGCGAGCTCCCCTCGGCTAGCGAGGTGGGACTAAACTTCTGTACCCCTCGCCTGGCAGCGCACCACCTTTAGTACCGGGTGGTGGCTCCAACCGGTACTAAAGGAGTTTTCTTTAGTACCGGTTGGATCCACCACCCGATACTAAAGGCCTGCCCTTCCCGCCGCTTGGCCTGGCCAAAACAGGCCTTTAGTACCGGTTGGTGGCTCCAACCGGTACTAAAGTTCCATCCTATATATACGACACTTGAAAATTTTCAGTTTTCCCTCTGTTTCTCTTCTTCCTCTCCATCGACGCTGTCGCCGCCCCCGTCGCCGTTGCCGCCCCTGTCACGCTGCCCCCGACGCCGTCGCGCGTCGCCCCCGTCGCCGTCACGCGCCGCCCCATTCGCCGTCGCCGTCGTCTCGACCTCACCCGCGCGGTGAGGCCCTCTCCCCCGGCCCCTCGCACACACACGCGCGCGTGCACACACACACACACAACACACACACACACACACACACAC
>LR738714.1:667492829-667538489 GCA_902687465.1 Secale cereale
GCACTGTTCAAAGCTTGTCCGTGGGATGTCAAAGGGCTAGATCTCATGGTCAGCCGCTCCAGGGTTAGGCGGGACGGGGGCCCTAGGGGGTAGCAATGCCACCGGAGCGTCGCACCGGCCCCTCATACATGCGGGGTGGTGTTGTGGCATGTCCGAAGAGGCGGCACGCGTCTCCGGGGTGTGGCCCCCCTCACGGACGGCGCCGCCGCCGGCGTCTGGAGGGGGGAAACGGATGCGTCGGGTCTACACGGAGGGGATGTAGCCGTGGGTTTGGCCCAGATGTTGCTCCCAGGTGTCCCTCTGTGCTGACCTGACATAACCGGGTGGAGAGGTCCACTGTTCAAAGCCCGTCTGTGGGAAGTCAAAGGGCTAGATCTCGTGGTCAACCGCTCCATGGTTAGGCGGGACGGAGGCCCTGGGTGTAGCAATGCCACCGGAGCGTCACACCGGCACCTCATACATGCGGGGTGGTGTTGTGGCATGTCCGAAGAGGCGGCACTGTTGGGGAACGTAGTATTTTAAAATTTTCCTACGGTCACAGAAGATCTATCTACCAGATGCATAGCAATGAGAAGGAGAGTGTGTCTACGTACCCTCGTAGACCGGGAGTGGAAGCGTCAAGTGACGTGGTTGATGTAGTCGAACTTCTTCGTGATCCAACCGATCAAGCACCGAACGTACGACACCTCCGCGTTCAGCACACGTTCAGCTTGATGACGTGCCACGAGCTCTTGATCCAGTTGAGCTTCACGGGAGAGTTTCGTCAGCACGACGGCGTGGTGACGGTTATGATGTATCTACCGGCGCAGGGCTTCGCCTAAGCATTGCAATGGTATGACCGAGGTGTGTTTCTGTGGAGGGGGGCACCGCACACGGCTAAAACAATTCAACTTGTGTGTGTTTGGGTGCCCCCTACCCCCGTATATAAAGGAGCAAGGGGGTGGCCGGCCGGCCCCTATAGGCGCGCCAAGGAGGAGCAATCCTACTAGGAATAGGATTGCAATCCTATTCCTAGTAGGAATCACCAAGAGGGGAAGGAAAGAGAGGCAGAGAAGGAGAAGGAAAGAGGGGGCCGTGCCCCCTCCCCTAGTCCAATTCGGACTGCCCTTGGGAGGGGGCGCGCCACCTCCTAGCTGCTGCCCTCTTTCTCCTCTATGGCCCACTAAGGCCCAACTTTCCCCCGTGTTGGGGAACGTAGTATTTTAAAATTATCCTACGATCACACAAGATCTATCTACCAGATGCATAGCAACGAGAGGGAAGAGTGTGTCTACATACCCTCGTAGACCGGAAGCGGAAGCTTCAAGTGACGCGGTTGATGTAGTCGAACTTCTTCGCGATTCAACCGATCAAGCACCGAACGCACGGCACCTCCGCGTTCAGCACACGTTCAGCTTGATGACTTCCCACGAGCTCTTGATCCAGTTGAGCTTCACGGGAGAGTTTCGTCAGCACGACGGCGTGGTGACGGATATGATGTACTTACCGGCGCAGGGCTTCGCTTAAGCACTGCAACGGTATGACCGAGGTGTGTTTCTGTGGAGGGGGGCACCGCACACGGCTAGAACAATTCAACTTGTGTGTCTTTGGGTGCCCCCCCCCGCCCCCGTATATAAAGGAGCAAGAGGGGAGGGCCGGTCGGCCTCCTATGGTGCGGCTAGGGCAATCCTACTAGGAATAGGATTGCAATCCTATTCCTAGTAGGAGTCCACCAAGAAGGAAGAGAGGGAAAGGAAAAGAGGGAGAGGTGCCCCCCCCCCAATCCTAGTCCAACTAGGATCCCTAGGTGGGGCGCCGGTCAGCCTCTATGGGCTGCCTCTCTCCTTTCCTCAAGGCCCACTATGGACCATCCCCCCTCGTAGGGGGTTCCAGTAACCCCTTGCGGCAATCCACTTAAATATGAAACTTTTCCGGAACACTTCCGGTGTCCGAATATAATCGTCCAATATATCAATCTTTATGTCTCAGACATTCCGAGACTCCTCATCATGTCCGTGATCTCATCCGGGACTCCGAACTACCTTCGGTACATCAAAACTCATAAACTCATAATACCGATCGTCATCAAACGTTAAGCGTGCGGAACCTACGGGTTCGAGAACTATGTAGACATGACCGAGACTCATCTCCGGTCAATAACCTATAGCGGAACCTCGATGTTCATATTGGCTCCTACATATTCTACGAAGATATTTTTATCGGTCAAAACCGCATAACAACATACGTTGTTCCTTTTGTCATCGGTATGTTACTTGCCCGAGATTCGATCGTCGGTATCTCCATACCTAGTTCAATCTCGTTACCGGCAAGTCTCTTTACTCGTTCCGTAACACATCATCTCGTGACTAACTCATTAGTCTTTTGCTTGCAAGGCTTATTGTGATGTGTGTTACCGAGAGGGCCCAGAGATACCTCTCCGACACTCGGAGTGACAAATCCTAATCTTGATCTATGCCAACACCACGAATACTTTCGGAGACACCTGTAGAGCATCTTTATGATCACCCAGTTACGTTGTGACGTTTGATAGCACACAAGGTGTTCCTACGGTATTCGGGAGTTGCATAATCTCATAGTCATAGGAACATGTATAAGTCATGAAGAAAGCAATAGCAGTAAAACTAAACGATCATAGTGCTATGCTAACGGATGGGTCTTGTCCATCACATCATTCTCCTAATGATGTGATCCCGTTGATGAAATGACAACTCATGTCTATGGCTAGGAAACATAACCATCTTTGATCAATGAGCTAGTCTAGTAAAGGCATACTAGGGACATACTGTTTTGTCTATGTATCCACACATGTACTAAGTTTCCGGTTAATACAATTCTAGCATGAATAAAAGACATTTATCATGATATAAGTAAATACAAATAACATCTTTATTATTGCCTCTAGGGCATATTTCCTTCAGTCTCCCACTTGAACTAGAGTCAATAATCTAGATTACAAAGTGATGATCCTCACACCCATGGAGTCCTGGTGCTGATCATGTTTTGCCCGTGGAAGAGGCTTACTCAACGGGTCTGCAATATTCAGATCCGTATGTATTTTGCAAATCTCTATGTCTCCCTCCTTGACTAGATCGCGGATGGAATTGAAGCGTCTTTTGATGTGCTTTGTTCTCTTGTGAAACCTGGATTCCTTCCCCAAGGCTATTGCTCTAGTGTTGTCACAAAAGATTTTCATTGGACCCGATGCACTAGGTATTACACCTAGATCGGATATGAACTCCTTCATCTGCTGCTTCCGAAGCAGCTATGTATTCCGCTTCACACGTAGATCCCGCCACGACGCTCTTCTTGGAACTGCACCAACTGACAGCTCCACCGTTCAATAAAAATACATATCCGGTTTGTGACTTAGAGTCATCCGGATCAGTGTCAAAGCTATAATCGACGTAACCGTTTACGACGAGCTCTTTGTCACCTCCATACACGAGAAACATATCCTTTGTCCTTTTCAGGTACTTCAGGATGTTCTTGACCGCTGTCCAGTGCTCCACTCCTGGATTACTTTGGTACCTCCCTGCTAGACTTATAGCAAGGCACACATCAGGTCTGGTACACATCATTGCATACATGATAGATCCTATGGCTGAGGCATAGGGAATGACTTTCATTTTCTCTCTATCTTCTGCAGTCGTCAGGCATTGAGTCGTACTCAACTTCATACCTTGTAATACAGGCAAGAACCCTTTCTTTGACTGATCCATTTTGAACTTCTTCAAAATCTTATCAAGGTATGTGCTTTGTGAAAGTCCAATTAAGCGTCTTGATCTATCTCTATAGATCTTGATGCCTAATATATAAGCAGCTTCACCGAGGTCTTTCATTGAAAAACTCTTATTCAAGTATCCTTTTATGCTATCCAGAAATTCTATATCATTTCCAATCAACAATATGTCATCCACATATAATATTAGAAATGCTACAGAGCTCCCACTCACTTTCTTGTAAATACAGGCTTCTCCAAAAGTCTGTATAAAACCATAAGCTTTGATCACCTCATCAAAGCGTATATTCCAAGTCCGAGATGCTTGCACCAGTCCATAGATGGATCGCTGGAGCTTGCACACTTTGTTAGCACCTTTCGGATCAACAAAACCTTCTGGTTGCATCATATACAACTCTTCTTTGAGATATCCATTCAAGAATGCAGTTTTGACATCCATTTGCCAGATTTCATAATCATAAAATGCGGCAATTGCTAACATGATTCGGACAGACTTAAGCATCGCTACAGGTGAGAAAGTCTCATCGTAGTCAACTCCTTGAACTTGTCGAAACCCTTTCGCAACAAGTCGAGCTTTGTAAACAGTAACATTACGGTCTGCGTCGGTCTTCCTCTTGTAGATCCATTTATTTTCGATGGCCTGCCGATCATCGGGCAAGTCAACCAAAGTCCACACTTTGTTCTCATACATGGATCCCATCTCAGATTTCATGGCCTCAAGCCATTTTGCGGAATCTGGGCTCATCATTGCTTCCTCATAGTTCGCAGGTTCATCATGGTCTAGTAACATGATTTCCAGAACTAGGTTGCTGTACCACTCTGGTGCGGAACGTACTCTGGTTGATCTACGACGTTCAGCAGAAACTTGATCTGAAGTTTCATGATCATCATCATTAACTTCCTCTCTGATTGGTGTAGGAGTCACTGGAACAATTTTCTGTGATGTACTACTTTCCAATCCGGGAGAAGGTACAATTACCTCATCAAGTTCTACTTTCCTCCCACTCACTTCTTTCGAGAGAAACTCCTTCTCTAGAAAGGATCCATTCTTAGCAACGAATATCTTGCCTTCGGATCTGTGATAGAAGGTGTACCCAACAATCTCTTTTGGGTATCCTATGAAGACACATTTCTCCGACTTGGGTTCGAGCTTATCAGGTTGAAGCTTTTTCACATAAGCATCGCAGCCCCAAACTTTAAGAAACAACAACTTTGGTTTCTTGCCAAACCATAGTTCATAAGGTGTCGTATCAACGGATTTAGATGGTGCCCTATTTAACGTGAATGCAGCTGTCTCTAAAGCATAACCCCAAAACAATAGTGGTAAATCGGTAAGAGACATCATAGATCGCACCATATCCAATAAAGTACGGTTACGACGTTCGGACACACCATTACGCTGTGGTGTTCTGGGTGGCGTGAGTTGTGAAACAATTCCACATTGTTTCAAATGAAGACCAAACTCGTAACTCAAATATTCTCCTCCACGATCAGATCGTAGAAACTTTATTTTCTTGTTACGTTGATTCTTTACTTCACTCTAAAATTCTTTGAACTTTTCAAATGTTTCAGACTTGTGCTTCATTAAGTAGATATACCCATATCTGCTCAAATCATCAGTGAAGGTCAGAAAATAACGATACCCGCCGCGAGCTTCAACACTCATTGGCCCACATACATCAGTATGTATGATTTCCAACAAATCTGTTGCTCGCTCCATAGTTCCGGAGAACGGAGTTTTAGTCATCTTGCCCATGAGGCATGGTTCGCAAGCACCAAGTGATTCATAATCAAGTGATTCCAAAAGTCCATCACAATGGAGTTTCTTCATGCGTTTTACACCAATATGACCTAAACGGCAGTGCCACAAATAAGTTGCACTATCATTATTATCCTTGCATCTTTTGGTTTCAATATTATGAATATGTGTATCACTACAATCGAGATCCAATAAGAATAGACCACTCTTCAAGGGTGCATGACCATAAAAGATATTATTCATAAAAATAGAACAACCATTATTCTCTGATTTAAATGAATAACCGTCTCGCAATAAACAAGATCCAGATATAATGTTCATGCTCAACGCTGGCACCAAATAACAATTATTTAGGTCTAAAACTAATCCCGAAGGTAGATGTAGAGGTAGCGTGCCGACGGCGATCACATCGACTTTGGAACCATTTCCCACGCGCATCGTCACCTCGTCCTTAGCCAATCTTCGTTTAATCCGTAGTCCCTGTTTCGAGTTACAAATATTAGCAACCGAACCGGTATCAAATACCCAGGTACTACTACGAGCATTAGTAAGGTACACATCAATAACATGTATATCACATATACCTTTGTTCACCTTGCCATCCTTCTTATTCGCCAAATACTTGGGGCAGTTCCGCTTCCAGTGTCCAGTCCCCTTGCAGTAGAAGCACTCAGTTTCAGGCTTGGCTCCAGACTTGGGTTTCTTCATGGGAGTAGCAACTGTCTTGCTATTCTTCTTGAAGTTCCCCTTCTTTCCCTTGCCCTTTTTCTTGAAACTAGTGGTCTTGTTAACCATCAACACTTGATGCTCCTTTTTGATTTCTACCTCCGCAGCCTTAAGCATAGCGAAGAGCTCGGGAATTGTCTTTTGCATCCCTTGCATATTATAGTTTATCACGAAGCCTTTATAGCTTGGTGGCAGTGATTGAAGAACTCTATCAATAACACTATCCTCGTCAACTTTGCAACCAAGTTGAGGTATATGATTGTAGTACCCAGACATTCTGAGCAAGTGTTCACTGATAGAACTATTCTCCTCCATCTTGCAGCTGTAGAACTTATTGGAAATCCCATATTTCTCAATCCGGGCATTTGCTTGAAATATTAACTTCAACTCCTGGAACATCTCATATGGTCCATGACGTTCAAAACGTCGTTGAAGTCCCGGTTCTAAGCCGTAAAGCATGGCACACTAAACTATCGTGTAGTCATCAGACCACGACTGCCAGACGTTCAAAGCGTCTACATTAGCGGGAGGGGGCTTGTCATCTAGCGGTGCTTCAAGGACATAATTCTTCTGTGCAGCAATGAGGATAATCCTCAAGTTACGGACCCAGTCCGTGTAATTGCTACCATCATCTTTCAACTTAGCTTTCTCTAGGAATGCATTAAAATTCAAAGGAACGGTAGCACGAGCCATTGATCTACAACAACATAGATATGCAAAAACTATCAGGACTAAGTTCATGATAAGTTAAAGTTCAATTTAATCATATTAATTAAAGAGCTCCCACTTAGATAGACATCCCTCCGGTCATCTAAATGATCACGTGATCCAAATCTACTAAACCATGTCCGATCATCACGTGAGATGGAGTAGTTTCAATGGTGAACATCTTATGTTGATCATATCTACTATATGATTCACGCTCGACCTTTCGGTCTCCAGTGTTCCGAGGCCATATCTGCATATGCTAGGCTCGTCAAGTTTAACCCGAGTATTTTGCGTGTGCAAAACTGGCTTACACCCGTCGTATTTGAACGTAGAGCTTATCACACCCGATCATCACGTGGTGTCTCGGCACGACGAACTTTCGCAACGGTGCATACTCAGGGAGAACACTTATACCTTAAAATTTAGTAAGGGATCATCTTATAATGCTACCATCGTTCTAAGCAAAATAAGAAGCATAATAAGATAAACATCACATGCAATCAAAATATGTGACATGATATGGCCATCATCATCTTGTGCTTTTGATCTCCATCTCCAAAGCACCGTCATGATCACCTTCGTCACCGGCGCGACACCTTGATCTCCATCGTAGCATCGTTGTCGTCTCGCCAACTATTGCTTCTACGACTATCGCTACCGCTTAGCGATAAAGTAAAGCAATTACATGGCGATTGCATTTCATACAATAAAGCGACAACCATATGGCTCCTGCCAGTTGCCGATAACATTACAAAACATGATCATCTCATACAAAACCGTATAACTCATCATGTCTTGACCATATCACATCACAACATGCCCTGCAAAAACAAGTTAGACGTCCTCTACTTTGTTGTTGCAAGTTTTACGCGGCTGCTACGGGCTTAGCAAGAACAGTTCTTACCTACGCATACAAAACCACAACGATGTTTCGTCAAGTATGTGTTGTTTTAACCTTCACAAGGACCGGGCGTAGCCACACTTGTTTCAGCTAAAGTGAGAGAGACAGACACCCGCCAGTCACCTTTAAGCAACGAGTGCTCCTAACGGTGAAACTTGTCTCGCGTAAGCGTACGCGTAATGTCGGTCCGGGCCGCTTCATCTCACAATACCGCCGAAGCAAAATATGACATGCTGGTAAGAAGTATGACAAGTATCGCCCACAACTCATTGTGTTCTACTCGTGCATATCATCTACGCATAGACCTGGCTCATGATGCCACTGTTGGGGAACGTAGTATTTTAAAATTTTCCTACGATCACGCAAGATCTATCTACCAGATGCATAGCAACGAGAGGGAAGAGTGTGTCTACGTACCCTCGTAGACCGGAAGCGGAAGCGTCAAGTGACGCGGTTGATGTAGTCGAACTTCTTCGCGATTCAACCGATCAAGCACCAAACGTACGACACCTCCGCATTCAGCACACGTTCAGCTTGATGACGTCCCACGAGCTCTTGATCCAGTTGAGCTTCACGGGAGATTTTCGTCAGCACGACGGCGTGGTGACGGATATGATGTACTTACCGGCGCAGGGCTTCGCTTAAGCACTGCAACGGTATGACCGAGGTGTGTTTCTGTGGAGGGGGGCACCGCACACGGCTGGAACAATTCAACTTGTGTGTCTTTGGGTGCCCCCCTGCCCCCGTATATAAAGGAGCAAGAGGGGAGGGCCGGCCGGCCTCCTATGGTGCGGCTAGGGCAATCCTACTAGGAATAGGATTGCAATCCTATTCCTAGTAGGAGTCCACCAAGAAGGAAGAGAGGGAAAGGAAAAGAGGGAGAGGTGGCGCCCCCCCCCCCAATCCTAGTCCAACTAGGATCCCTAGGTGGGGCGCCGGCCAGCCTCTATGGGCTGCCTCTCTCCTTTCCTCAAGGCCCACTATGGACCATCCCCCCTCGTAGGGGGTTCCGGTAACCCCCTCCGGCAATCCAGTTAAATCCGAAACTTTTCCGGAACACTTCCGGTGTCCGAATATAGTCGTCCAATATATCAATCTTTATGTCTCGGACATTTCGAGACTCCTCGTCATGTCCGTGATCTCATCCGGGACTCCGAACTACCTTCGGTACATCAAAACTCACAAACTCATAATACCGATCGTCATCAAACGTTAAGCGTGCGGACCCTACGGGTTCGAGAACTATGTAGACATGACCGAGACTCATCTCCGGTCAATAACCAATAGCGGAACCTGGATGTTCATATTGGCTCCTACATATTCTACGAAGATCTTTTTATCGGTCAAAACAGCATAACAACATACGTTGTTCCTTTTGTCATCGGTATGTTACTTGCCCGAGATTCGATCGTCGGTATCTCCATACCTAGTTCAATCTCGTTACCGGAAAGTCTCTTTACTCGTTCCGTAACACATCATCTCGTGACTAACTCATTAGTCTTTTGCTTGCAAGGCTTATTGTGATGTGTGTTACCGAGAGGGCCCAGAGATACCTCTCCGACACTCGGAGTGACAAATCCTAATCTTGATCTATGCCAACACCACAAATACTTTCGGAGACACCTGTAGAGCATCTTTATGATCACCCAGTTACGTTGTGACGTTTGATAGCACACAAGGTGTTCCTACGGTATTCGGGAGTTGCATAATCTCATAGTCATAGGAACATGTATAAGTCATGAAGAAAGCAATTGCAGTAAAAATAAACGATCATAGTGCTATGCTAACGGATGGGTCTTGTCCATCACATCATTCTCCTAATGATGTGATCCCGTTGATCAAATGACAACTCATGTCTATGGCTAGGAAACATAACCATCTTTGATCAATGAGCTAGTCTAGTAAAGGCATACTAGGGACATACTGTTTTGTCTATGTATCCACACATGTACTAAGTTTCCGGTTAATACAATTCTAGCATGAATAAAAGACATTTATCATGATATAAGGAAATACAAATAACATCTTTATTATTGCCTCTAGGGCATATTTCCTTCACCCCGGTGGTTTCCGGTAACCCCCCTGGCACTCCGGTAAATTCCGAAACTTTCCAGAACACTTCCGGTGTCCGAATATAGTCGTTCAATATATCAATCTTTATGTCTCGGACATTCCGAGACTCCTCGTCATGTCCGTGATCTCATCCGGGACTCTGAACTACCTTCGGCACATCAAAACTCATAAACTCATAATACCAATCGTCATCAAACGTTAAGCGTGCGAACCCTACGGGTTCGAGAACTATGTAGACATGACCGAGACTCATCTCCGGTCAATAACCAATAGCGGAACCTGGATGCTCATATTGGCTCCTACCTATTCTATGAAGATCTTTATCGGTCAAACCGCATAACAACATACATTGTGCCTTTTGTCATCGGTATGTTACTTGCCCGAGATTCGATCGTCGGTATCTCTATACCTAGTTCAATCTCATTACCGGTAAGTCTCTTTACTCGTTCCGTAATACATCATCTCGTGACGAACTCATTAGTCATTTGCTTGCAAGGCTTATTATGATGTGTATTACCGAGAGGGCCCAGAGATACCTCTCCGACACTCGGAGTGACAAATCCTAGTCTTGATCTATGCCAACACCACGAACACTTTTGGAGACACCTGTAAAGTATCTTTATGATCACCCAGTTACGTTGTGATGTTTGATAGCACACAAGGTGTTCCTACGTTATTCGGGAGTTGCATAATCTCATAGTCATAGGAACATGTATAAGTCATGAAGAAAGCAATAGCAGTAAAAACTAAACGATCATAGTGCTAAGCTAAAGAATGGGTTTAGTCCATCACATCAGGTCAGCCTACTATCCGGACCATGTTCCCACGTTGCACAATAAGGTGTCTCGATACAACATAGAAGAACCCAAGTATAAACCCAAGTTTCCTCTATTCATCGGGCAAGGTGGCAGGGCTGGATGCTCGACACCTTATCTCATGCCACGAGATGAGTGGGAGGATGTCATGTTCTATATCTTGCACAACATCAAGGAAGTTGAGGATGAGTGGATGAGGTAATACCTTTGCACCATTCTTTTAGTCAATTCGTTATGTTCACTTTGCCTAGTTCTTATACCGTTTTTCTTATTGTAGTCGATTCGTTGATGAAGAGTGGACGGGAATGCTGCCTCCTACTGAAGTGGAGGCACTTGCTCTTCTCCGAAAGGGTGCTAATGGAAGGAAAAATTTCGTCGTGTGGTTCATGGAGAAAGTAATTTTTTAAACTTCCCTATTACCTATTTCAATTAAACTCATGCACCCTATAATTTCAATTAAACTTGTAGGTAAATGATCCGAACGAATTAATGGATGAAGAATTGAGATGGGTTTCCATGGGTTTTGACCCTGCCGTCATGACATGCCAAAAGTATGATGTGAATGGGTATCGCTTCCATACAGAGGAGCACCAGAACAGTCGGCTTGATCCCAAAACCATAAATACCGTAGTCTTCAATGAAGGAGATAATAAAGTAGATTACTACGGAAGGGTAGTAAAAATATACGAGCTTACATTTAAACGTGGCCGCGAACCCGTAAGTCTCACTGTGTTCAAATGCCGATGGTTCGACCCCAAAAAGGGTCTGAGACATACGCCTTCTGTTGGTTTAGTTGAAGTTAAACCATCAACGAGGGAGTGTTCTTTCAAGAGGAACATGATGATGTGACCCGAAACAACGAGGATGATGACTTGGGTTATCTTGACCTGGACCCAAATGACACACGAATTGATGGTGAGGCAGTTGTGAATCAAAGAGACATAATTATGCTTGAAAAGTTAAATGAAGATGCTGACGATGAGGAAGAGCCTCCACCTCCGTCAGACAATGAAGAAGATATGCGTGATAGTGATGATGAGACCGGTCGACAAATAGATTACAATAGCGATGATTCATACAGGTTCTAGAAAATGTAAGTTCTTTTAATTATCATTACAATATGTGCTTAATGTGCTCATCTGTTATTAATATTCTTTCATGTATGTTGTTTATTTGATATCCTTACTAAGTGTTTATTCTCTTCTCAATGCAGGTTTGCTAATCATGGGCAAGTCCAGCGGCGCCAGTTTCCTCGGTAAATTCAAAGGACTTACTCGGAGTGGACGAGCCCACAAGGTTCCCTCCCGACTACGCGAGGATGACACCTCACAGGGAGGTGGAGGGGTCAGGGGAGGAGCCCCTAGAGGAGGAGGGGGTGGGGGGAGAGCCCCTAGAGGAGGAGGAGGTGGGGGGAGAGGCAGTCGGGGCAAAAAACTCCGGGCCGTGTCCGAAATAGGAGGGTCTTCTTCGATGCCCTCCTATACTGAGGCACCTTCTGAGTCTGAGGAGGAGGAGTATGTTCCTGATGGCGAGGAGGAGGAGGCCAAGGAGGAGGAGGCCGAGGAGGAGGAGGTCGAGGAGGAGGAGGCCGAGGGGGAGGGTGAGGAGGAGGGCGAGGAGGGTGGAGGGGAGGTTGACCCCGAGTTGTGGGGTGACTTGCCACCGGGTGCTTCGAAGGGGTGGCTGTGTGGTAATGTCGGATTACCTACAACACCTTCTATCGAGGCGCACAAGTGGCTCATTGAACCTATGGGGCCAGAGTAAGTGCCTCTCAGTCATATTTTCAACACATGACAACATTTTCTTATTGTACACATGGCAACCCTTTGATTCTTTTGCAGTAACTGGAACCTTCACGGAAAGGGCCGTAAACCGAATGGCCTTATCACTTGTAATGCCCAGGATGGGACTATACCTCCTACGTGTCGAGGCACGACTTAAAGGTATAAGCCCATTCTAGAATGATCTCAAGTTTGGTATCTTTGCACATCTCATGTAAAAATAGGGATGAAATTGTAAAAGAGATAGTTGGCTTACACTCGCCACTTCACACAATACATTACATAGCAAATCATCATCCAAATAACATCACAACCCGACAACGGGTTGATGGCTTCTCGCCCCTCGTTGGTTACCCCAAGTGGAAGGTTTGAGATGCAGCGTAGCGGTAGTTTTCCCTTGGCAAAGATACCAAGGATCGAATTCCCCTGAGACTCCAAGGTTCAACAAGAAGGTGTCAACTGCTAACGGCGCCAGATATTTAGCGGCTGACAGGACCTGCACACAGATACAAATAACTTTGCTCCCAACGAGTACAGAGAGGTTGTCAATCCCTCCGGCCTTGTCGTTTACAAAGGATCAAACGCAAGAGATAATAGTGATAGGTATAACTGCAAGTAGTAAGTAAAAACAGAAAGTAAATAGCGGATGTGATCAGTGATGGTAATATGGACCGGGGTCCCATGACGTTCACTAGTGATGTCTCTCTCCCAAAAGACGATAAAACAACTATGTGAGGTAAACGAATTACAGCTGGGCAATTGACAGGATTATGTGCGCAAACCAATGCTAACTATGCTGCAAGAAAGGTTGAGGCTCAAAAGCATGGGCGGTACGCCAAGGTAAGTAGACTGAAATCCATCTGCATCTACTACTAATCATCCACCTTGAGATATCTATCCAGAACATCTCGCTGGTATTAAGTTGCGAGTCCCACCCATAGTGTAAAGTCAAAGCAACAGACAACTGCATTAAAAGAACTTTGCGTAAAGTAAACAATCCTTGCACCCGCGAGTACAAGCACCGTTGTTTTCCCCCTTGTGGCAACAACACATCCCCTAGACTCATGTTTCTGACACTCAAGCTAGTCATGGAGGGGCATGAACCCACAATCAAGCATAACGTTCCCTCTTGGAGTTACTACCTACTACTTGGCCAAAGCAATAAACAGCAATGGAGAACATGCAAGAATTACTCAAGAACATAAATATAAAAGAGGTAAATCAAATATATTACTCACACACAATCTGAACATGATCTCATAATCCATCGGATCCCAGCAAACTCAACATAGCAACAGCGATAAGGATTACATATGTGCCTCGATCATGTAGGGCAGCTCACGAGGTCTAATTAGTGAAGAACAAAAAGGGGAGGAGAACATCACATAGCTACTGGTCATGGACCCATGGTCCAAGGGAGACTACTCACAACTCATCCGGGAGGCGTCCATGGTGGTGGAGAGGCTCCCGGTGGTAATCCTCCCCTCCGGCAGGGTGCCGGGAAGAGTTCTCCTGGTGCTCCCGATCTTGGAAGCGCGGCGGCGGCGGAACAGAGATGAGATCGCGAAAAAGGGTTCCGTCCTCGAGGGTTTCAGGACACGGTGTAAATATATGCCAAAGGGGGCATCAGCGGAGGCCTGGGGGGCCCAGGCGCCCCCCCGGCGCGGCCAGGAGGGGGCCGCGCCCCCATGGCGCCTGGAGCCCTGGTGGCCCCCCTCCGGCCCTTCTTTGGCCGCAAGGAAGCTTCCGGAACACTGATTTTTTATATATTTTTCCCGGAATTTTTCTGGCAGTTTACGTAATGGGAAAACCTGAAATACAAAAACAGCAGAAAACAGAAACTAGCACTGGGGTGCACTGAGTTAATAGGTTAGTCCAAATATGATCAAAAGTGTATGGAAGTGTATAAATATCATAGCAATATCACACAAAAGAGGCATGGAGCAAGCAGAAATTATAGATACGTTTTGGACGTATCACGGGTGAAGATCCAAATGGAAGATACCAAATACATAAAGCCACAGGTTCAAATCGCCCCTAGTAGAAACCACTACTGATCATCGGGATAGTGCACGTAGTAACGGCTACGTTCTTCATCGTACTCCCAGAACAGCTCTGTGCCGTCACCTGAGTAGTTCACCATGGTACCTGCATCTGGTGTGGTGTAGAATCTGTGAGCCACGGAGGACTCAGCAATCCCGTTCCCGGGTAGCAAAACTATCTAAGCCTTGGGTGTGGAACAAGGCTGAAGAAAGATAAAAGGTTGCAGCTGAGCTAGCACTAGCTTACGTGTTAAGAGCGAGAAGAGAAGTGCCACAAGCGATAAAGTGGTCACGAAGTGATCCTATCTAAGCACATCAAACATAACCCCATCGTGTTCACTTCCCGAACCCCTTTCGGAAAATGACTGTCACGGTACTCACGCTGGTAGTGTGTTCTGAACATGGTGTCAAGTTTTCTACAACCGGATATTAACAAATTCCCATCTGCCACATAACCGCGGGCACGGCTTTCGAAAGTTCAAAACCCTGCAGGGGTGTTCCAACTTGGCCCATTCCAAGCCCACGATCCGCGGAGTCGCAAATCCAAGGTGGGAAGGCCTGAGTATCCTCGGAATCCCGTGATCAAGATACTCCGACTAAGGTAAGACTAATCCAGCAAATCCTCCCGGCGTGCCGACACCCTGATAGTAGCCGCGCATATCTCGTCTCAGGCCACGACCGGATGGGTGATCCCACAGGTTTTTACCAGCCCTCGGATTCCCCCAAGGTGGCCCTGCGTAACCCCCAGTTTGGACCAACACTCATGTGGAGCACTGGCCCAGGTTGTTGATTAAGAAGAGGGTTTATAACTCCCTATGCAAGTTTTTAGTTGTTTAGGAAAATAGAACCAATGTTGGGACTTGCTGGAAAAGACTTAGCGCTAAGCGGTTTATCGAGGGGGTCCCATAACCCCAACAGTGTGAGGAACGCATAATCAAGGAACATAATGTTGGGGAACGTAGTATTTTAAAATTTTCCTACGATCACGCAAGATCTATCTACCAGATGCATAGCAACGAGAGGGAAGAGTGTGTCTACGTACCCTCGTAGACCGGGAGCGGAAGCGTCAAGTGACGCGGTTGATGATGTCGAACTTCTTCGCGATCGAACCGATCAAGCACCGAACGTACGGCACCTCCGCGTTCAGCACACGTTCAGCTTGATGACGACCCACGAGCTCTTGATCCAGTTGAGCTTCACGGGAGAGTTTCGTCAGCACGACGGCGTGGTGACGGATATGATGTGTTCACCGGCGCAGGGCTTCGCCTAAGCTCCGCGACGGTATGACCGAGGTGTGATTCTGTGGAGGGGGGCACCGCACACGGCTAAAACAATTCAACTTGTGTGTCTTTGGGTGCCCCCTGCCCCCGTATATAAAGGAGCAAGGGAGGGAGGCCGGCCGGCCCTTCCTGGTGCGGCTAGGGAAGGAGTCCTACTAGGAATAGGATTGCAATCCTATTCCTAGTAGGATTCACCAAAAGGAAGAAGGGGGAAAGGAATAGGAGAGGTGGCGCCCCCCAATCCTAGTCCAACTAGGAACCCTAGGTGGGGGCGCCGGCCAGCCCTATGGGCTGCCTCTCTTTTTCCCTTATGGCCCACTATGGACCATCCCCTCTCGGAGGGGGTTCCGATAACCCCCTCCGGCATTCCCGATAAATCCGAAACTTTTCCGGTATACTTCCGGTGTCCGAATATAGCCGTCCAATATATCAATCTTTATGTCTCGGACATTCCGAGACTCCTCGTCATGTCCGTGATCTCATCCGGGACTCCGAACTACCTTCGGTACATCAATACTCATAAACTCATAATACCGATTGTCATCAAACGTTAAGCGTGCGGACCCTACAGGTTCGAGAACTATGTAGACATGACCGAGACTCATCTCCGGTCAATAACCAATAGCGGAACCTGGATGTTCATATTGGCTCCTACATATTCTACGAAGATCTTTTATCGGTCAGAACCGCATAACTACATACGTTGTTCCTTTTGTCAAACGGTATGTTACTTGCCCCAGATTCGATCGTCGGTATCTCTATACCTAGTTCAATCTCGTTACCGGCAAGTCTCTTTACTCGTTCCGTAACACATCATCTCGTGACTAACTCATTAGTCTTTTGCTTGCAAGGCTTATTGTGATGTGTGTTACCGAGAGGGCCCAGAGATACCTCTCCGACACTCGGAGTGACAAATCCTAATCTTGATCTATGTCAACACCACGAATACTTTCGGAGACACCTGTAGAGCATCTTTATGATCACCCAGTTACGTTGTGACGTTTGATAGCACACAAGGTGTTCCTACGGTATTCGGGAGTTGCATAATCTCATAGTCATAGGAACATGTATAAGTCATGAAGAAAGCAATAGCAGTTAAACTAAACGATCATAGTGCTATGCTAACGGATGGGTGTTGTCCATCACATCATTCTCCTAATGATGTGATCCCGTTGATCAAATGACAACTCATGTCTATGGCTAGGAAACATAACCATCTTTGATCAATGAGCTAGTCTAGTAGAGGCATACTAGGGACATACTGTTTTGTCTATGTATCCACACATGTACTAAGTTTCCGGTTAATACAATTCTAGCATGAATAAAAGACATTTATCATGATATAAGGAAATACAAATAACATCTTTATTATTGCCTCTAGGGCATATTTCCTTCAGTCTCCCACTTGAACTAGAGTCAATAATCTAGATTACAAAGTGATGATCCTCACACCCATGGAGTCTTGGTGTTGATCATGTTTTGCCCGTGGAAGAGGCTTAGTCAACGGGTCTGCAACATTCAGATCCGTATGTATTTTGCAAATCTCTATGTCTCCCTCCTTGACTAGATCGTGGATGGAATTGAAGCGTCTTTTGATGTGCTTTGTTCTCTTGTGAAACCTGGATTCCTTCGCCAAGGCTATGGCTCCAGTGTTGTCACAAAAGATTTTCATTGGACCCGATGCACTAGGTACTACACCTAGATCGGATATGAACTCCTTCATCCAGACTCCTTCATTTGCTGCTTCTGAAGCAGCTATGTATTCCGCTTCACACGTAGATCCCGCCACGATGCTCTGCTTGGAACTGCACCAACTGACAGCTCCACCGTTCAATAAAAATACATATCCGGTTTGTGACTTTGAGTCATCCGGATCAGTGTCAAAGCTAGAATCGACGTAACCATTTACGACGAGCTCTTTGTCACCTCCATATACGAGAAACATATCCTTAGTTCTTTTCAGATACTTTAGGATGTTTTTGACCGCTGTCCAGTGATCCACTCCTGGATTACTTTGGTACCTCCCCGCTAGACTTATAGCAAGGCACACATCAGGTCTGGTACACAGCATTGCATACATGATAGATCCTATGGCTGAGGCATAGGGAATGACTTTTATTTTCTCTCTATCTTCTGCAGTGGTCGGGCATTGAGTCTTACTCAATTTCATACCTTGTAAAACAGGCAAGAACCCTTTCTTTGACTGATCCATTTTGAACTTCTTCAAAATCTTATCAAGGTATGTGCTTTGTGAAAGTCCAATTAAGCGTCTTGATCTATCTCTATAGATCTTGATACCTAATATATAAGCAGCTTCACCGAGGTCTTTCATTGAAAAACTTTTATTCAAGTATCCTTTTATGCTATCCAGAAATTCTATATCATTTCCAATCAACAATATGTCATCTACATATAATATTAGAAATGCTACAGAGCTCCCACTCACTTTCTTGTAAATACAGGCTTCTCCAAAAGTCTGTATAAAACCATATGCTTTGATCACCTCATCAAAGCGTATATTCCAACTCCGAGATGCTTGCACCAGTCCATAGATGGATCGCTGGAGCTTGCATACTTTGTTAGCTCCTTTTGGATCGACAAAACCTTCCGGTTGCATCATATACAACTCTTCTTTGAGATATCCATTTAGGAATGCAGTTTTGACATCCATTTGCCAGATTTCATAATCATAAAATGCGGCAATTGCTAACATGATTCGGACAGACTTAAGCATCGCTACAGGTGAGAAAGTCTCATCGTAGTCAACTCCTTGAACTTGTCGAAAACCTTTCGCAACAAGTCGAGCTTTGTAAACAGTAATATTACCGTCTGCGTCGGTCTTCCTCTTGAAGATCCATTTATTTTCGATGGCTTGCCGATCATCGGGCAAGTCAACCAAAGTCCATACTTTGTTCTCATACATGGATCCCATCTCAGATTTCATGGCTTCAAGCCATTTTGCGGAATCTGGGCTCATCATCGCTTCCTCATAGTTCGTAGGTTCATCATGGTCTAGTAACATGATTTCCAGAACTGGGTTGCCATACCACTCTGGTGCGGAACGTACTCTGGTTGATCTACGACGTTCAGCAGAAACTTGATCTGAAGTTTCATGATCATTATCATTAACTTCCTCACTAATTGGTGTAGGAATCACTGGAACAATTTCCTGTGATGTACTACTTTCCAATCCGGGAGAAGGTACAATTACCTCATCAAGTTCTACTTTCCTCCCACTCACTTCTTTCGAGAGAAACTCTTTTTCTAGAAAGGATCCGTTCTTAGCAACGAATATTTTGCCTTCGGATCTGTGATAGAAGGTGTACCCAACAGTTTCTTTTGGGTATCCTATGAAGACACATTTTTCCGACTTGGGTTCGAGCTTATCAGGTTGAAGTGTTTTTACATAAGCATCGCAGCCCCAAACTTTAAGAAACGACAACTTTGGTTTCTTGCCAAACCATAGTTCATAAGGTGTCGTATCAACGGATTTAGATGGTGCCCTATTTAACGTGAATGCAGCTGTCTCTAAAGCATAACCCCAAAACGATAGTGGTAAATCGGTAAGAGACATCATAGACCGCACCATATCTAATAAAGTACGGCTACGACGTTCGGACACACCATTACGCTGTGGTGTTCCAGGTGGCGTGAGTTGTGAAACTATTCCACATTGTTTCAAATGAAGACCAAACTCGTAACTCAAATATTCTCCTCCACGATCAGATCGTAGGAACTTTATTTTCTTGTTACGATGATTCTCTACTTCACTCTGAAATTCTTTGAACTTTTCAAATGTTTCAGACTTGTGCTTCATTAAGTAGATATACCCATATCTGCTCAAATCATCAGTGAAGGTCAGAAAATAATGATACCCGCCGCGAGCATCAACACTCATTGGTCCACATACATCAGTATGTATGATTTCCAACAAATCTGTTGCTCGCTCCATGGTTCCGGAGAACGGAGTTTTAGTCATCTTGCCCATGAGGCATGGTTCGCAAGCACCAAGTGATTCATAATCAAGTGATTCCAAAAGTCCATCATTATGGAGTTTCTTCATGCGTTTTACACCAATATGACCTAAACGGCAGTGCCACAAATAAGTTGCACTATCATTATTAACCTTGCATCTTTTGGTTTCAATATTATGAATATGTGTATCACTACAATCGAGATTCAATAAGAATAGACCACTCTTCAAGGGTGCATGACCATAAAAGATATTATTCATTAAGATGGAACAACCATTATTCTCTGATTTAAATGAATAACCGTCTCGCAATAAACAAGATCCAGATATAATGTTCATGCTTAACGCTGGCACCAAATAACAAATATTTAGGTCTAAAACTAATCCCGAAGGTAGATGTAGAGGTAGCGTGCCGACGGCGATCACATCGACTTTGGAACCGTTTCCCACGCGCATCGTCACCTCGTCCTTAGCTAATCTTCGTTTAATCCGTAGTCCCTGTTTCGAGTTACAAATATTAGCAACCGAACCGGTATCAAATACCCAGGTACTACTACGAGCATTAGTAAGGTACACATCAATAACATGTATATCACATATACCTTTGTTCATCTTGCCATCCTTCTTATCCGCCAAATACTTGGGGTAGTTCCGCTTCCAGTGTCCAGTCCCCTTGCAGTAGAAGCACTCAGTTTCAGGCTTGGCTCCAGATTTGGGTTTCTTCGTGGAAGTAGCAACTGACTTGCTATTCTTTTTGAAGTTCCCTTTCTTTCCCTTGCCCTTTTTCTTGAAACTAGTGGTCTTGTTAACCATCAACACTTGATGCTCCTTTTTGATTTCTACCTCCGCAGCTTTGAGCATAGCGAAGAGCTCGGGAATTGTCTTTTGCATCCCTTGCATGTTATAGTTCATCACGAAGCCTTTATAGCTTGGTGGCAGTGATTGAAGAACTCTATCAATAACACTATCCTCGTCAACTTTGCAACCAAGTTGAGTCATATGATTGTAGTACCCAGACATTCTGAGCAAGTGTTCACTGATAGAACTATTCTCCTCCATTTTGCAGCTGTAGAACTTATTGGAAATCTCATATTTCTCAATCCGGGCATTTGCTTGAAATATTAACTTCAACTCCTGGAACATCTCATATGGTCCATGACGTTCAAAACATCATTGAAGTCCCGGTTCTAAGCCGTAAAGCATGGCACACTGAACTATCGTGTAGTCATCAGACCGGGACTGCCAGACATTCAAAGCGTCTGCATTAGCGGAAGGGGGCTTGTCACCTAGCGGTGCTTCAAGGACATAATTCTTCTGTGCAGCAATGAGGATAATCCTCAGGTTACGGACCCAATCCGTGTAATTGCTACCATCATCTTTCAACTTAGCTTTCTCTATGAATGCATTAAAATTCAAAGGAACGGTAGCACGGGCCATTGATCTACAACGACATAGATATGCAAAACTATCAGGACTAAGTTCATGATAAATTAAAGTTCAATTTAATCATATTAATTTAAAGAACTCCCACTTAGATAGACATCCCTCTGGTCATCTAAATGATCACGTGATCCAAATCAACTAAACCATGTCCGATCATCACGTGAGATGGAGTAGTTTCAATGGTGAACATCATATGTTGATCATATCTACTATATGATTCACGCTCGACCTTTCGGTCTCCAGTGTTCCGAGGCCATATCTGTATATGCTAGGCTCGTCAAGTTTAACTCGAGTATTCTGCGTGTGCAAAACTGGCTTACACCCGTTGTATTTGAACGTAGAGCTTATCACACCCGATCATCATGTGGTGTCTCGGCACGACGAACTTTCGCAACGGTGCATACTCAGGGAGAACACTTATACCTTGAAATTTAGTAAGGGATCATCTTATAATGCTACCGTCGATCTAAGCAAAATAAGAAGCATAATAAGATAAACATCACATGCAATCAAAATATGTGACATGATATGGCCATCATCATCTTGTGCTTTTGATCTCCATCTCCAAAGCACCGTCATGATCACCTTCGTCACCGGCTTGACACCTTGATCTTCATCGTAGCATCGTTGTCGTCTCGCCAACTATTGCTTCTACGACTATCGCTACCGCTTAGTGATAAAGTAAAGCAATTACATGGCGATTGCATTTCATACAATAAAGCGACAACCATATGGCTCCTGTCAGTTGCCAATAACTTTACAAAACATGATCATCTCATACAAAACCGTATAACTCATCATGTCTTGACCATATCACATCACAACATGCCCTGCAAAAACAAGTTAGACGTCCTCTACTTTGTTTGTTGCAAGTTTTACGTGGCTGCTACGGGCTTTAGCAAGAACCGTTCTTACCTACGCATACAAAACCACAACGATGTTTCGTCAAGTATGTGATGTTTTAACCTTCACAAGGACCGGGCGTAGCCACACTTGATTCAGCTAAAGTGAGAGAGACAGACACCCGCCCGTCACCTTTAAGCAACGAGTGCTCGTAACGGTGAAACCAGTCTCGCGTAGGCGTACGCGTAATGTCGGTCCGGGCCGCTTCATCTCACAATACCGCCGAAGCAAAGTATGACATGCTGGTAAGCAGTATGACTAGTATCGTCCACAATCTCATTGTGTTCTACTCGTGCATATCATCTACGCATAGACCTGGCTCATGATGCCACTGTTGGGGAACGTAGTATTTTAAAATTTTCCTACGATCACGCAAGATCTATCTACCAGATGCATAGCAACGAGAGGGAAGAGTGTGTCTACGTACCCTCATAGACCGGGAGCGGAAGCGTCAAGTGACGCGGTTGATGTTGTCGAACTTCTTCGCGATCCAACCGATCAAGCACCGAACGTACGGCACCTCCGCGTTCAGCACACGTTCAGCTTGATGACGTCCCACGAGCTCTTGATCCAGTTGAGCTTCATGGGAGAGTTTCGTCAGCACGACGGCGTGGTGACGGATATGATGTGTTCACCGGCGCAGGGCTTCGCCTAAGCTCCGCGACGGTATGACCGAGGTGTGATTCTGTGGAGGGGGGCACCGCACACGGCTAAAACAATTCAACTTGTGTGTCTTTGGGTGCCCCCTGCCCCCGTATATAAAGGAGCAAGGGAGGGAGGCCGGCCGGCCCTTCCTGGTGCGGCTAGGGAAGGAGTCCTACTAGGAATAGGATTGCAATCCTATTCCTAGTAGGATTCACCAAAAGGAAGAAGGGGGAAAGGAATAGGAGAGGTGGCGCCCCCCCAATCCTAGTCCAACTAGGAACCCTAGGTGGGGGCGCCGGCCAGCCCTATGGGCTGCCTCTCTTTTTCCCTTTAGGCCCACTATGGACCATCCCCTCTCGTAGGGGGTTCCGGTAACCCCCTCCGGCATTCCCGATAAATCCGAAACTTTTCCGGTATACTTCCGGTGTCCGAATATAGCCGTCCAATATATCAATCTTTATGTCTCGGACATTCCGAGACTCCTCGTCATGTCCGTGATCTCATCCGGGACTCCGAACTACCTTCGGTACATCAATACTCATAAACTCATAATACCGATCGTCATCAAACGTTAAGCGTGCGGACCCTACGGGTTCGAGAACTATGTAGACATGACCGAGACTCATCTCCGGTCAATAAACAATAGCGGAACCTGGATGTTCATATTGGCTCCTACATATTCTATGAAGATCTTTTATCGGTCAGAACCGCATAACTACATACGTTGTTCCTTTTGTCAAACGGTATGTTACTTGCCCGAGATTCGATCGTCGGTATCTCTATACCTAGTTCAATCTCGTTACTGGCAAGTCTCTTTACTCGTTCCGTAACACATCATCTCGTGACTAACTCATTAGTCTTTTGCTTGCAAGGCTTATTGTGATGTGTGTTACCGAGGGGGCCCAGAGATACCTCTCCGACACTCGGAGTGACAAATCCTAATCTTGATCTATGTCAACACCACGAATACTCTCGGAGACACCTGTAGAGCATATTTATGATCACCCAGTTACGTTGTGACGTTTGATAGCACACAAGGTGTTCCTACGGTATTCGGGAGTTGCATAATCTCATAGTCATAGGAACATGTATAAGTCATGAAGAAAGCAATAGCAGTTAAACTAAACGATCATAGTGCTATGCTAACGGATGGGTCTTGTCCATCACATCATTCTCCTAATGATGTGATCCCGTTGATCAAATGACAACTCATGTCTATGGCTAGGAAACATAACCATCTTTGATCAATGAGCTAGTCTAGTAGAGGCATACTAGGGACATACTGTTTTGTCTATGTATCCACACATGTACTAAGTTTCCGGTTAATACAATTCTAGCATGAATAAAAGACATTTATCATGATATAAGGAAATACAAATAACATCTTTATTATTGCCTCTAGGGCATATTTCCTTCACATAACACCGGTTTATACGGTTCCTAGGGCGGCATGAGTGGAACAAATCACCAAGCAAGAGGCTTAGCCTTCCACCCATTACCAATATATAGATGATTTAGTTAAGAATTTATATAGTGTGATATCCCAACAAATACTTCAACATGAAGCAAGAATCTTCAAATCTTCTCCTGCAACTAGCAATGCTATAAGAGGGGCTGAGCGAAGCCTACGTAGCCAATCAAAGGTTTGCATAGGTTGGGTGGTTAAACAGATTCATGGTTACAATAGGAGGCTGACAAACAAACATGGGCATCGAGGCAATAAGCTAAAGAGCGCAACTTCTAGCAATAGGCAAAGATAGTAATGATATCTGGGTCAGGTCATCTTGCCTGTCGAGTCGTCGATGGGATCGTAAGACGGCTCCTCGTTCTCAACCTCAGTAGTAACCTCGTTCTTGTTCTTGGTCTCGGCATCCGGCTCTAATCAACACAAGAACACACGAGGCACGAAATCAAACAAGGTGCAATGCGCAAACTACAGGATGCATGTATGATGCACTTAGGATGCACTGCAGATGCACTTAGGATGCACAACACGACAACATAGGAAGCACACCAGAACAATCACAAGAACAAGACAATATGCTCAAGCAAGTAGGATGCAAGACAGATCTATATAGGATGCAAAACATGGCAAGGTAGGAAGCACAGAGAAACAACATAAGAACAACAAGTTTAAATGGGGCCGGAAACTACTTAAGACAAAACCAGTAAGTCCTCATATGCATAGTTTGAAATTAGTCCAGATCTGAACAAACCTTAATTTGAAGTTGTTAAACAGCAAGTTAACATGCACCAAGATAATCTACACGAAATTCTAGTCAAGTTTCATATAAAGTTTGTTTAAAACGGAGCTACGGTCTAGAAGATATGATCAAAACAAGATAAGCATGGCAACGGTGCAAGATCCACCCAAACATCAAGAAAACATACTCCAAACATGTTAACAAGATGATATTATGAATCTACATGCAAAACTACACAAGTTTCATGTAGGGCATGCTTAAAATGGAGCAACGGATTAAAACATACACTCGAAACAAGAAACAATGCAAAGCTGAAACTAACAGCCACATAGCAACTTTGGAGCAAGAAATATATACTCTACAACACTCAAACATGGTGACAAGAAGCATGGACATGAAGTAGACATATCCTACAGCAAACAACTCCATTGGAGCATCTCCATAGGAGGCATGGATCAATAGCAACAAGCTACAACATTTTGATCATTCCTTGTTGTATTCGAACTTGTGGCTTTATGTTTTTGGTATCTTTCATTTGGATCTTCACCCGTAGTCGGGTTGTGATGTTATTTGGATGATGATTTGCTATGTAATGTATTGTGTGAAGTGGCGAGTGTAAGCCAACTATCTCTTTTACAATTTCATTCCTATTTTTACATGAGATGTGCAAAGATACCAAACTTGAGATCATTCCAGAATGGGCTATACCTTTAAGTCATGCCTCGACACGTAGGAGGTATAGTCCCATCCTGGGCATTACATCACTGTCCTGTTGAAGGAGTTTTGGCCTGGCCTATTCTGCCCGCGGCCAGACAGGGAGCCGCAGCTGCGGGTTTTGGCCACGAGCTGGGCCCACTACGAGGCTTCCACCAATGCGGAGTACGGGACGGCCGCTAAGGCTGTGATCACCAAATTTTGGTTAAGTTCTCTTCTGAATCACTTGTCTTAAGTTTTGTTCGTAGTTTATCATTGAATCACTCAACTCATGCCTTGTTTGCTTCTGGTTTATGCATGATTGCAGCAACTCTATAGAGTTCTTGATGAGCACAAGGCCCAAGACGATGTGGTCTTGCTTGCGGGTGCGAAGAAGAAAGCTCGTCAGTTGCAGTACGAGGTGCGCTGGGTTGCCGTCTCGCAGTACTACCACATCTACCTGCAACAAAAGATGACCAAAACTCAAGCGCAGAGGCAACGACTTACCTTGAACATGGAGCAGTTCATGAAGGTAACTATTACTGACTTTTCAATGTTTCAAGCAGTCAACTATATGTTTCGTGCTCACATGTCATGCTTCCAAAATTTGCATAGGTTGTTCCTCGTTGGTGCTATGCAAGGCATGACGGATGGGCGAGTTTGATGGATAGGTGGCTCGGCGACGATGCAGAGTTTGCTGCCAAGAGCAGCAAGGGCCGGGCTAACCGTGGAAAAGACGGGACACACGGCCAAGGAAACAGGAACCACTGGGGCTTCAAGGCCATGAAGGTATATCTATATGCATGATGTCTATATGCATGATGCATTTTTGTTCTTCTTTACAGTCATGTTCTTATGTATGGCTAACTTCTATTTGGCGGCGCAGGAGGACAAGTTGAAGAGGCCGCTCTCAGACATGGAGTCATGAAAGATGGCCCGTGAGTGGAGTGATCGCAAGGACGGCGAGAGCCAGTACTATGGCAAGACCGAGGAGCATCTGGAGTCTTACACTCAGAACTATCAGAGGTTGCATCCTGATGTTCCTGTTGCTGAGGTCGCCCAGTCTCAGATCGACGACACGGTGGTGGTGGCCATCCATGGGAAGTCACATGGCCGGTATCCGTGTTTCGATGGCTTGATCACTCTTTCGATCTCGTACACACGGCTTCGGGCTAGCAACCCGAGCCAGTTAGAGAGTACGGGGCGTTCACAGACTGCCTTAGCCCGCCAGCATACTGTAAGTACTTCCCCTTTATCTTTTTCTCTCTAGCATTCTCAGTTTATTTTCAGCATTGCTCACTTAGAAACAACCTAAATTATGTAGGCATATAAGGCCTTTGTCGAGCATAGGAATCTCGAGGTGCGAGAGTACTTGCAACGAGTGAAGGCAAACGATGATTACCGCCATCAAATGATGGCGGTTAGTTTTGCCCTCTTAAAACATAGCCAAATTTTTGCACTTTTACTCCTTCTGACCTTTTAGTTTGCATGTTTAACTAACATCCAGGCTATGTTGGTGTCTTGGAGTAACCGCACGGATCCACCACAAATGGGACCACCACCACCTGCGGGAGAACCCCCACACATTCCCACGTTCGATGAATGGGTGGCACTAGGCAGTGATATTCCCGTTAGTACATTTGCCTAACTACTGACAAATTAGTTCAAGGTTCATTCAACACTATCTTATCATATTTACCGTTAGAATCTGCTCTCATACATGTACGGGACTGGTGGCTCGACTCCTGCTTCCTCGACCCCAGTCACTCCGATCTGGCAGAGTGGTGGTTTTAGTGGAGGTGGTTTTGACGGAGGTGGTCTTGGCGGTGCTGGTTTTGGCGGAGGTGGTGGTTTTGGCGGTGGTGGTCTTGCTTGATGTCGATGATGATACCCGTGCATGTGGTCGTCGTGCCATACCTTTCATGTTCCTACTTTTATGATGTTCCATGTCTTGCACTACTTTTATGTTCATGAACTTTGCCGGTGATGATCTTTAGATGATGAACTTGACTATGTTTAAATGATGATGATGATGAACTTGAGTATGTTTAGATGATGAACTGTCATATTTCTGCATAATCACATATTATTCTGCTTTGAAATGCTGTCAAATGAATTGAAAAAGAAAAAACAAGAAAAAAAACTATGCCTACGGCAAAGCCGTCGGCATAGATGAGCCCAGGACTTCCCAGAGCGCGCCACATGGCAGGCTATGCCTACGGCAAAGCCGTCGGCATAGATTTCAATATATGCCGACGGCTTGGCCGTAGGCATAGCCTTGCCGCCAGAAAGAACCAGTTGACGACACGTGGCACGGCTATGCCTACGGCAAAGCCGTCGGGATAGTTTTCATCTATGCCTGCGGCAAAGCCGTCGGCATAGATTCCATCTATGCCTACAGCTTTGCCGCAGGCATAGCCGTGCCACCAGGAGGCACCACGGGACGACACGTGGCAGAGATATGCCGACGGCCACGTGTTGTCCCGTGTATCGTCACCGCTTTTGACGGCGCCGTCTGTTGCCATTAGGCGAAATACACTGCCGACGGCTAAACTATGCCGACGGTCGAATAGCGGCCGTCGGCATAGGCTCCTATGCCGATGGCTAAACTACGCCGACGGTCTGACAAGACTACACTGACGTGATCTACGCCGACGGGCCTATGCCGACGGCAGCCATAGGCATAGATCTATGCCGACGGCAAAGGACCTGTGCCGACGGGCCCTGGCTGTAGGCATTGCCCGCGAGTCCCGTAGCTCCTCCTTTGAGTCTCCCCACGCACTTCCTCGCCGTGTAGGACGAACTAGTGGCGCCTAGGTCGCCGACTGCTGCCAGTGCCAGGACAGGCAAGCTACACGTACGCTGAGCTCGCCGAGGAGTTGCGCGCCGCAGAGGACCGCGTCGGAGCCTCCGACAACCTTCCCGTCCTACCCGCGGACGCTTCGAGCTCGCAACCTTCCAGGCTGACGGCGCCCCGCCGTTCCGTGTCATCTCACCACCGACTTGATGTTGCGTTCGCCTAGGCCGTCGTTGCCTTGTCATCCAGCGACATCGGAGCCCTGCGGCCGGCGTCGTCGTCGTGGAGAGATGCTGTCTCGGAGAGGCTCGAGCCGAAGCTAACGGGAGGAGGCGCCCCTGCTCCCTGACCCTGCTTCTCGACGTCAACTGTGGGATGGCGAGCACTCTGCACACGATGGCTGCCTCTTCCACGCTCTCTTGGCAGTCCGCACTGTGTCGCGCATGTGTATGACACCGTCGTTCCCAACTGCTCGGTACATTCCAGGTAAGCGCCACCGCCACATAACAGAGTCGTCTACCGCTGCAGGTAACTTCCTGTCCACCACTCTTCGTGTGGTACACGAACTCTGAAGGCAAGTTCGTGCAGTGCTGCACTTCTCCTTCGGTCTTTCCTCACCGACTCCTTGTCAGCTCGAAAGTGATAGCAGCAGCACCACCAGGGGTATGTGCTACTCTCACGCCTCAGCTTAGGTGCTCCACGGTGCCACCGTTGTATGCAGTTGCGTCTCATTGGCTTACTTTCATTCAGCAAACCTAGATGTGGATAACATGATCGCAAAGTTGCTTCGTAGGCCGAGCTCCACGGTCCTTCTTATCTAGACCGTAGGTTGGTGTCGAGATTGATGCATGAAAGGAGCATCACGATTGTTGCAGCCGTTGGTTGCAGTGCTATTAACAGGAGCTGTCCTGTCATGTCACATGCAGCTCACTTGTCACATGCAAGTCACTGGTCACTATTCACCTTTTCATCCATCTCATTCAAACGGTGTGTCGTCTCTTTTTTTTTCTCCACAGTCGAACAACACAACAATCAGAGAGAACAAAATAAGAGTGAGAGAGTATGGAGCATGCAAAAATGTTTAGAAAGAGCTTTTGCGTTGCATGCATGCAAATATTAGGAGCGAGAGGCGTGTATGTTGTTGTAGTGAGCATCCTGGATTGAAAAAGGATGAAAGAGAAAGAGGAGTTGCATGTAAAGCTCAGGAAAGAATGAGCGTGCACAGAGTGTGTTGCATGTAAAGGTTAAAGGCAGAGAGAGAGAGAATCATATGTGCTGCATGCCGAGTTGTTTTATACGCTGGAGGAGAGAGTGCATGCAATTCGAGTTGCATGCAGCATGTCCACACACACTGTTCACTGATGAGACGCCTCGTGCGTGCTGTATGCAATGAGGAGACTGCATTGTCTTTTTTTTTATTACAAATGATCTGACCCTCCTGTAATCAATTGCATGTTCTGCATGTGACCTTGGCTTAGTTGACAGCAATCTCAAGGAATAGGAAGCAAATGAATGGTATAGATATAAGGTACCATGTAGCTCGAGTTACAAAAAACCACTCTCTTTTGATGACAATAGATAAATGTCACAAGAATGAAAAATAATTACCAAGTACACAAAAGAGCATACTTAGAAATATTATCTTGCCACAAACCTGCAGGAAAAAATATATTTCCAAGAATGCAACAGGTACATCATAGTCAAATCTGAAAGCATCAGATTCTTAAAGTTGAAATATGCAAAAATGCAAAAAGGATTTTGCTTAATGAAGGTAAAAGAAAAGTTTGAAGCAGAATAAAGGGTACAATATTCACTTACTGTTTAACCCAAATTATTGTTGGAGTCATTCAGCAGGACTAAAGCTTGCTTTCATTTGTTGAAACTTACTATTATCATTAAACACTAGAAGGGTGGCGCAATGGGCGCCCTCTCGGGACCTCCACGTTGGACTAGCTATCAGACAAAAAAATTGTTTTGTTGAGAAGAAAAGAGAAAGAGATTGCCAGCTCCCAGCCCCCCAGACCCCACAGGCAAGCCTTCTCTCTCTTCTCTCTCGTGTCCCTCTCTCCCCCGCGACTCCTCGCCGCCGTCGCCAATCACGCCGGCTGTTTCCGGCGAGTCCCGACGGCGGGTGGCAGACTGACGACCTCCCCTTGCTCTGCTCCTTCCTCCCATCCCTCCAGATCTGGCCTCCCGCGCTCACTGCCGACCCTTAGCCATGCCTAGGGTTTCGGGCGCGGCGTCCCCTTCGTCGCCGGCGAGGCTCTGGCAGCCTGCGGTGGCTCGTCTCGCCCACGTGTGGCTCCGCCTCATGGACGTTCCTCCTGCGCCCGATGGCCATGGCTGGTAGGCACTTACAATCTATCTCCCTTCTCTTCTGTTTTCTTGCCGTTTAACAGTGAAGATGATCTGCGCTGAAGACGAGCTTCCAGTTGATTGTGCATCTCTTTTTCGCTTCGATTGACCCCTGCTGCATGCTGCACTCAGGTTGTCGCCATGAAACACCTTGCTTCCATGCCTGTGCCACTCCATCAGTTTTTTTTTCACTCTATTCAGTTTGTGTTTGTATTGCCCCATTCTAACAGGAGGTGTTACTGATGATGATAGGGCCCCCAGCCCCTCAGTTTCCTTACCTATTGCTTCTCATTCGCTTATTCGACTGCTGGCGCCATCAGTCTTCTGATGCCATTGCCTGTATGCTCTTCATATACGTGCAATTTCAAAGTGTTGATTTCAGCTTGTGGACACAGAATACATTTGCTGATGAAATAAACTGATGCATGCTCTGTTTATGCATCTCAGCAGGTGAAAATACGGTGGAAAATGCAACGGACTACACCACACGAGATGCTGCTACTGATTAAGATGCAGATGTTGTGATGCGGACTTCATTGGCCGTCATGCTCAGGATTCCAAGTTCGCTGCTTGTGGCTTCTGATCACGACATTTAGCCGCACATGATCCTTCTTTGTTTACCAAAAAAAAGCAATAATATAGTTGCGCCACTCATAGAGTTTATCTCGAAATCTTCCGCGGCACCGCACAGGTCGACACCTTCCATGGTACGTACACATGATGGAACCTCCCTCTCTTATTTTTCTATTTTTTTTATTTCTCACAGCACTCGTCCATTGGCTGATCAGTTATTTCTTGCAAACTCGCTATATGCATTATAACATTTGTTACCTGTAGGCTGGTGTCTCCAAAACAGAGACTTACTGTATCTTGCTGCTCTCTGCTCTCGCCATTACTTCTTAGGCTGTCATACTCATATATGCCCGTGTTTCTCAACCTGGGTAACACTGGAAGATGGCGACCCAACTTGTGGTGTACAACCTGCATTTTCCGATCAGCCCAGTACCAACTAATGCTCTCTTGTCGCTGGTATGTTGGTTCTCTTTCGTTCTGTAAGCATCACAATTTCGGGGAGTTGCATACTTCTATCTGTACAGTTCAGTGATGACAACGCCAGACGTGCAACCTTTCAGGTACAAATGATGCTTGAGTGACGTCGCCGGACTAGCTCCACGCGCGGGGAAGGCATCTCCACGAGTTCCCCAAGGTGAGTGCGATGTCGAGGAGAGACCGCGCCGAGGACAGCATCCGAGGACATCATCACGCTCAACTGGAATAGGTTTCTGTAAGCCACTGTTCTTGTTCTCTTTCTTTTGTTAGCCCTTTGTGATGAACTGGCATAGGTTTCGTTAGCAATCTTCCCCTACACCACAACCTATGTTCCATGAGCAAGTTTATTTATACTGCCCAAAATTTACTAAAATGGGTTGGATCATGCATTTGTTCTGTTTATTATGCTATTAACACAGCACCTTACAAAAGTTGTGTCTTTGAAATAATGGTCAAACTGCTCTCTGCAGTCCTATCATTAATTCTGATTTTGAAGCAAAACTATCACTATCTAATTCTAACAGTACGATAGCACCCTGGTTATATTTGTAGGTTTTTAGTCTGGGCACATATATAAGTCATATTTTTCATCAATAAAATAGCTTATAATATGTAACTACAAAAGACGAGTAAAACCTGTTCACTGGAACCATAGAAAAGCTATTCCTTTTAGGTTTGGTGAGCACAAAACATATACATAAAGATTTTGAATCTGCATTTACTCAACTCTCCACAGGCCTATGGCATCCGAATTTATTGTTCCGTACTGGAAGTTCCTGAAGAGCTTGAATCGTCCATTTTGTATTGGAATGATATTTAAGATTTACTACAGGAGTCAAGATGTTAATGAGAGGTCTGTCCCATTCTACTCAACTGAAATTTTGTTTTGTACAATATCTATTGAGTTTACTTCCTATTTTGTAGGCGATCTAGAATGATTACATGTATGAATGAAATAGACCCCATTAGGTGGATTGGTTCAAAATGGAAAAGTCTGCTGGTAGGTATTTCGATCGTTTGTATTAAGCATTTATGTTCTTAGCAATTCATAACACTATTATCTTCAGATTTTTCTTGTAGTATTCTAGAAACCTGTATTTTTCTTTCGGACCTTTTATGTTGTCTGACCATGAATTTGGCTTAAAATGCTCCTGGTGAGGCTTGAAAGTGATCACAGTGTGCCAAGGCCCACCGTCACATTCAGGTTCATTCACCCTGAAATTTATTTAGAGGAACTTGCCTATCCATCTTACATCCTAACAATAAAGAGTGTTCCCATGGAGCTTGAAATGCAGTTCTGTAGATTTTAACTTTTGGGTATGGGTACTTTTAAAAACATAGCATGGTTATGAAAATGTCTAATTAGAAAATGAATTGACATGAGAAGTTATGTCCTAATTTTCTCTAGATGTAGATCACTGAAGATGCATTAAGAGTTGTACCTTATCTGTGAACTGAAATGATGCCCTCTTGTTCAGGTAAGATGGGAGGTCGAGATAGTTGGTGGCTCAGTCTCCATTGCCCAGTCTCTGTCAAACTCCAGTTCTAAACGAACTAAACTGTGCCCTCGGGGCAATTTGGACGTCTCAAAGTAAAGCAACTCGAGTTGCGGCGGTTGTCCGCAACTCCATCACCGTCTTCCTTGGCAGGAGCATCCACCGCTGCTGCTCGCCGTCCGTCCATGACATCGGCGGTAGTCTCCTTCTCACCTTCAGTGCTCTCTTCCCATCCCGCCTCCCATTGCCACCACCACTGCTCGAGGTACTCACATCAGCATTTTCAAAAGTTAGAGCTATAACTGATTTTGTGATCATGAGGGATATGCATATCAGGATGCCCTGTGGATTTGGATTTTTTACAGTCGGTACACAGTAAAGTACCTGGATACGTCCATCCCATTTGTTTCAGTGCATATGTTGCATTGCCTTCGTTTAGTTATTTTCATATCAGTTACCATGAGATTTTTTTTCCAAATCGGTTGTCCTTCGGATGCTCTAATATAGTTAATTTGTTGATGACATGAAACACTTATCCCAGTGTTTCAAGGGTTGTGGCCCTTTAGTTTTAAAACTGTTGAATTTGTTGATGGTAAAAATGTCTTGAAGATACTAACCTTTGGATAAAGATTACGCCAGCAGTTCTAAACTAGCAGCGGCCGTAGCGATGCAAAGAAGGTGGAGGCCAGGAGGCGGAGCAAGAAGAAGGGGATGGCGAGGCAGAGGAAGCAGTGGGCGGAGGCAGAGGAAGGAGAGGCAAAATGAGGAGCTGGATGGTTAGGGCATGATGGCCGGAGGAACCAAGATCGACACCTCCCCAACTAGATCTTCCGCGAGGGAACGAGGTGTGTACCGCTCGCACATGGATTCCGGAAGGATGTCCCCATCTCTATGCCTAAAATGTCTCTCTCGTCACTGCATTTGTACCATCTCAGCCAGGCAAGAAAATTGCGACATATCATGTTTGTCCAGTACATACGTCAACAAATTTTGAAGGAACAAAATGCTTTCATTTCAACCAACTCAGCCAGTAATAGAAGCTCTGTTTCTGTCTAAATCTTATTTTTTTCAATCTCTAAGAATCAGTTTTGACAATGACATGAAACTTGTAACTCATATCAGTTCATTTTCAGCCACTACACTGTACTAATGCGTCAACATGTTCCATAGAAAGCTTATACAGAACTGAATCAAAAGAACCTTCTTTCATTTTGTGAATTTGTCGAATCCTAAAAAATGTGAAATCTATCTAAGGAATTGCTTACCACATCGACACACAGTGTGTGCTTAGTCACAATTTTACAAACATCATTGCTCAGTCACCATCATATAAACTGATACCATTTCATTTTCATTCACTGCACTCTATCTTCATGTTTGATCCTACAATTGGACTCATTCAGTGTACTATTACCTTCTTTTTACTGCGAGATGCATGCCTCATTACCTGTATGTGCCATTATGTAAAGGGAGTCCAGTACTAGCTAATTCCACTTAGTACAAGATGTATGCCTGATTATCTGTATGCGCAATTTGTGAAACAACATACTCTGTTAAAGTTTTATCATTGTTGCCTGCCCAGTTACTCTCGCCTTAGGATCTTGTGGTTTTTCATAGTTTTCTTTTTATTGGCACATAAATAGGAGAGTGGACGGGGCGCCTCCCACCTGGCACCGCACCAAGTTTCTCCCAGGAGGCGCCCCAACCCCTAGTTACATAAAAAGCATCCTAGGATGTCCATCATCTGCCGCACACACAAATGAAGACCAAATACCAACGCCAGGTGAATGGAAAAGATAGAGCAAACAAAAAAGGCTGGCTGCCATAATTCATGTAATCTATCAAAAAGGAATAGAGAACCAATTAGGCATATATTTTTTGTACTATATGCACACCCTTCAAATCTGAACTAACAATTGATATCCTTATTGCCCGAAGCTCAGAACTACCAAGGGAGAACTAAAACTGAAATGGTGCATTTATGTATTACAATGAAGAAATCGGAAGACTCTCCCTTCCATAAGATTGTTTTACTGAAGGGGTATAAATATCAATTTATGAAATATAAATTATTATCTTTTTTAGGGGTACGTAAATTATTATGTAAGCATGTAAATCTGAGTGTGAGACGTCCTTGGGCTTATTTCCAGCCACGCACATACACTTGCGCTTGTCTCTTGCGCTTGTCTCTCCAAGCATGTACTCGGACCAAAGAGAAAAGAGAGCAAAATGAGACGGTCCATCTTCAATATATATATAGACACACACGTATGTATGTATGTACTAGCAAAAATGCCCGTGCGTTGCAACGGGTACAAAATAAATACATGTGTGTGCTTCGAAATTTGAAGAAAAAAACCACTTTGCATACATGGCATGATTGCAACTCAGATCTGAATGAAATTTTCCATGTATATGAAATAGCAAAGTTTAACACACTGCCCAGTGATGTACCAGTATAAGTTTTGTCTTTCCTAAGTCAGGAACAGGTCTTGTATCTCCTGTGATGTGATTCCTCCCTATGTCAGGAGATAGTTAGAAATCAAAGCAGGGTGTGCAAAGAAACATGTAAAAGAGCGCTATAGTGACTATTGTTGGCAACAGGGAGGTAGTTATAGACACAATAAAATATGTTGGCATGGCCTATGATTTTTGCTTGGAGAAAATAACTACAGAAAAGAGCACAAATACGCAAATAATTTGGTATGATGGCCCAACTAATATATATATATATATATATATATATATATATATATATATATATATATATATATATATATATATATATATATATATATGTTGCTCTAATAAATTGATTAGACATTGGCTAAAACCCAAATAATCCCTTTTTCACTACAGACAACAGCTAGAGCAAGGGATTAATGTATCAGGTAAAGTAAACTGCCAAATCCCCCTTTACTATTGGATATTCTTCAGAAAACATAGTCCTGCATGTATATATTGAGCAAAATGAATGAAGAAAAGGAAACATATTCACTCATGGTAAAAGTAATTGCACTCTGACAACTAAGAGAATAAGTTAGAGCAGGGGAGATTGCTCTTTCTAAGCTATAATAGCATGCAAAAATGGGCCCTTTATGAAGATGAAGGTAGACCATCAAGTTGCAGTAAGTGATGTGCTGGACAGTGATATACAGTATGGTTGTTTTGTAATGTGTCCCCTCGTATTTAAATATGCGATGTGATGCAACAGTTGACAGTAAACAAACAAAAAATGGCCGTCATACATGATTGTTAGAAAGAGGCCTCACATTTGATCGATATCATGATTGTTGCGCCATGATACACCATTTTCAATCTTGGAAAACCGACCAGCCTTATTCATGTCAGACCTGCACAAAGGTTATAGACGTCTTAGATTCTATTGAATTCACTACTGGTTTAATTCTCAAAATTTGGTCTCAACAAATAGAAAAGGTAAGTACATATTAGCAGAACAAAATGTAATTAATGTCACTTAAAAAACAAAATAGTCCACCCAAATGCAGTTATAAAAATACCACGGAATCGGTATGATCTCTGTGCTTGTTTGCTTGCCACCAGTCTATTCTTCTAATCCTTGTATATTGTACAACAGAGAATAACTAAACATATGCAAAAAGGTTTACATGTCACTGGAAACTAAATCAAGCTGGATGGTTAGTCAAGTAGTTCTCAAATAGCGAAGCATGTGTAGGAGTAACCCAAAGATATTGGTCTATTTTCTCTACCAACTCACATAAAGAATTTAATGAGAATGCAAAATATGGAAAAAGAGGATCACACGAATAACTGTTATCTAACATCATCTATATCAGCTCTCCATGATTGCCCGCAATGTACATCAAGGCTTTTTCTGTTAAGGCTTGGAAGTACCCATAAAAGATAAAATATGAAACTGTACAAAACATAGTGTGGTATATATGAGTTAAAAATGTAGTTCTGGTATGTACAACCCATGACGCTCACAAATGACAGTAGATAAATGAAACTGTACAATACACGACCAATGGTTCCCAAATTCCAGTCTAACAAGGCCACCAAATTCTTCTTCGGGGAGCTTGACCTACCCATTGCATATAAAATCGTCACCAATGGGCAATGGACAAAGCAAGTATGTCAACCATGCTTGGAGAATCACAACATACTATTTGGTGCATTGGACTATTATCGCATAGTTAAGATACAACATAAGCATTAGGACGGAATTTCATAAGAAATAACACATAAATACAATAAATATGAGAACTACCTGTGGTGACATGGTCACCGTGTACAACATTAATCTGTTTCAAGAAAAAGGATAAAATAATTAAATTGTCCAAAGATAAAAATGCATGTATATACCCAAAACATTTCTTTAAAAAAAGTCATAAACTTGAGAAAATATATCACATGCCAACTATAACGACAAATAGTGAATCGTATTTCACATGTTTCTGCAGGTAATCCATGACAAACAAAAGAAAGCATAATCGATGAAGGGAGAAGACAACTTCATAAATTGTTGATTAGGGCCATCCTTGGAAACTTAACAGTTTACACCATAGCACCACAGAAAATGGAATAATTAAACATGCCCTTACAGATCTGAACAATCACATAAGCAATTTTCAACAGGAAGCCATTCAGAATTGACAGCATAGGGAAGAACATTGATAGTGTATATGTTTGCTGCAGTTTTATTTTGATTCAAAAAATTGTTCTTTTTTATTTGGGAACCGTAATCTGGATAAGCTCACTGATGTACCATACACGCATATGATTGTGTTAAGAATTGAATTCTCTGACCACAAGATACACAAATATGAAGGAATTTTAGAGAGGATAAGAATATAAGACTACTACTTGTTGGAGCAGAAGGTGATGATATAGTCGGGTGACTGGTCGTGGGTGAATATGCTCCTAGGTTGTCGTAGATATAGCTGTAGACAGCGGGGTCGCCGCCTTGAACCACTTGGAGTAAAACGTCGGCTCACTCCCAGGTTCACGTACTGCCACGGCAGTAGTACTGCCGGTTGAAATGTGAAGCAAACCATTCCTGGTTAGAAATTTTAAGCTAGAATAAATCCCCAGTTATATGTTCGTGTGCACTACTACATAACACAATTATATGATCCAAGTAAGAAAGTTAAATAGGAATAGCCTCGTACCAGTGTTGTCCTAGGGTTCTAGCACCACAGCACTACACCATGACGATGTCTGCTATTCATATAGCACAACCAACAATTTTCTTCGGCGAGCCATCTCCCACTTTTGGCACCTATTTTTGGCAAAAAAAAAGAAGAGACAAAGACCATTACAGTTGATTAGAGATGGTGTGTTACTATTCTGAGACAATACACCATATTCCTTATCCATATGCTGAATTACACAATATCATCTTATAAAAATTAAAGCTTGATGATGCATTATACCAGCAAAACATGGACAAAACGTAAGCTCAATCTTGACCAAACATATAATGAAAATGAAAACTCAACTAAAATACAACTGAGGCCTTTTCTGTTACCATGAGAACTAAAATACTTTGTATTATCCAGTAACCGAAACAATTTTCTATTCTTCATTATTCAGTTATCAAAACAATTATCTAGCTACTCTGTAGTGTATCAAAAAGGTTTTGATTTTATCAGCCTACAATATGCATCAAAGACCCGTTGTGCAGATATCTCAGCTTTGACATAAAAATTCCACTTGCTCTTAATCTAACATCATTTTTAGAACGGATTAACATGAAAATAAACTAAAAGGAAAATTACCGAGTTGTTTATCGCATTGGGATGCTTGCGGTCCTGATTTTGTGCCATGTCTTTGTGTACAGAGCATTGAACTGCATACATGTCATCTTCAAACTTTACAATTTGGTTATGTTGTTCTTCAATCGCTATATCTCAAATCAACTCTGGATCATCAAAATGATGGAAACTAACTTCTAAAGTATGTTTATGTGGACATAAAGGGAAATTAATGGCCTAATTCGGATCTTTCTAATACAGTATGAATTATGAAGACGGTTTCGAAGAAAATAAATTGTTGATTCCAGGCACATGCATCATACCTTTGCATATTGTGTTGGAATATTGCTCTGAAGGAGATCTACTCCCTCTGTTCTAAAATAGATGACCCAACTTTATACTAACTTTGTACTAAAGTTAGTATAAAATCAGGTCATCTATTTTAGAACGGAGGGAGTAGTTTGTAGTAAACAATTGTATGTAGCCTGCAGATCGCCAATTCGTTGGTTGCAACTATTCTTCGTTGGTGACATGGAGCACATTGTAGATGAGGATGAGGGCGCTGGATGATTCCGAGGATGAGGTCGTCGGGAAGCAGGCTGATTCTGTCCTCATCTTGGCCGCTGTTAATCCTGTAGGACGCGACTAATCCTCCACCTCTGACGTGCAGCCTCGATCTGGAAGGAGTTGGGCAAAGAGCGGGGCGACCGCGGCCAGAGCTTCCGCATCCGTGTCGTAGTAACCGTCGGCCGGATCCGAGGCACGCTGATTATGACGCTGCACCGCCTCCCACGCGTCCTCCTCCTCCTCCCGGCTGTTGCCCGTGGCGGTGAGTAGGGTGTTGAGCAGCCCGTCGCGGTCGGCGGTGCGCGCTCGAGCCGGCCGGCGCGAGCCCAGAGCGCGGCGGCCTGGGCCTCGGCATTGGCGAACCGCGCGCGAAGGATTCGGATGGCGGGGGGAGGAGGGCGAGGCGGAGAGTAGGCAGGCCGGGGTTCGGGGAGGACCGGCGCGGCGGAGTATGCAGGCCGGCGGCGGATCCAGATGGGGGTGACTCGAGGTGGGGAAGCAGCCTCAAAAAAGACTCGGGGTGGGTTATTTCCTTTTTTTGTTAAATACGAATCGTTTTTCACTTATTTACTGGACCACGGGTAAATTCCCACCGAAGACTCGCGTGGATGAATAGTACCACCTTGTTTATATTACAATTTTGTATATACAAATCGTAAAAGCGTATTACGATTGGATGAAAGCGTATTATGACGGTGAACCCGACGGACTCGTTCCGTGCTTTATATATACTAGCAAAAATGCCCGTGCGTTGCAACGGGAGAAAAACAAATTCTTCCATGTTTAGAGTGTTCGTGCGTTGTCATGGAAGCACACTCACATATATGATGCTATCAAGATTCGCTTTAACCAAAAACTAAATTATCCATTTGTTAAAGTATCATGCATGAACAATACATGCATTTGTCTACGTAAACAGATGCATAACTGAATGCCCATGCATTGCTACGGAGAAAAAAAATCAACTGATTACAACTTTCTCATTTCTCAATTAAACCTAGGCACCTTGAGCGTCCTGAACTCTCTCGTCTCACAAGCAACATAAATATACTTTAGTCATGGCCAACACCGGACAAAAGTCTCTGATAAAAAAAATAACTATGGATCAAAGGTACTTCAAGACGCTATTTTGGCGAAGAGTATGTATTCCCATTCTTGACAACCTTAATTTTTCATAGCCTCTTAGATATTTCTAGAAATATCATACACAATATCACGCTTAGCAATCTCAACTGTGGTATTGTCTCAATCTTATTGCAAACATTCAGAACATGCATCCTATCAATTTCTGCTTCTTAGGTTCAGAACCATTTGAAGTAAATAACTGAGCATTGTTGCCATGGTTAGAAATTAAATGGGATTAAATTAACAATAAAGTGTACAGCAGACCAGACAAAATCTGAGTTTGTACATACACTATAATCATTGTGATCTATATGCTAGAGTTACCTAAACAAATATTAATACACGAAGTACACTTGATCAACATATATAAAAACAAACAAACAAAAGTACCATACACTGCACGCCTTTGCATGTACATTCATTTTTACCTAACTAATATTGTAGCTCAAAAGCTTATGCCGATTTTACCTCTTTCTTTTGCTTTTTCTTTTCCGTTTGATTGAACAGGTAGAGCCGTTGATGCTCTTCCACCACCACCACTTATCTTCTAATCCCTTCCTCCTTTTACCTCTGTCTCTCACCATCCGAGCCGCAGCCATGGTGCTGGCTCAGCTGCCTCCCCGTTTTCTGCCCTCCATTCGGCTTCCTGCAGCGAAGCGAGGTCATGGCCGCCTCATGCACATGGCTGCGGGCTGCAGCCGTCGCACCACCTCTCTAGAGTGCTCCGTCGGCCTGTACTCCTCCTTGCTTCTTTCCATGGACGTGGCATGTCCCTTCTTCTTCTCCGATTCCTTAGGATGAGCCAGTTTAATAGAGTCTCTCTCGAGTTAATTCCATAATTTTCTTACCATGAAGGAGACACACTCCTTATTAATTCGCTGGCGGCTTATTGGTATGAACTCATAGATGTATTTAAATTGGTGAGATTTTGCCTAAGAAAACAAGGTAGGACTATCTAATAACAACCAATCTTTCTTTAAGCTATCATCATAACCTTGGTTAGTTGGAGACCTCCTTATACATTAACCAGGAGGTCGGGAGTTCGACTACCAGTTGCTGGATCATTATTTTTGCCACCTCCGCCGGACTACACGGTTTTGCCTGGGCTTAGGCCCAGACGGATCAGGAGAAGTCCAACTCACTTAAAACAACAATGACCTACGGAAATTTTGATGACGGACGAAACTACAAACGGTTCTCCAAATTAGTACCACCTCACGTATATGTTTTAAATTCAAACTGAAAGTGTAAATTCACGGGAAGATGCGTATTACGACGGTGAACCCGTAGACATAATCCATGCTTTATTAGTAAATAAGGTACAGATAGATATATATAGATATAGATTAATAATCTTAACCAAGTCCCAGTCGACGCTATATACGCAGGATCTTACATTCTTACATGGAGGTATAGATAGTTATATATAGATATAGATAAATAATCTTAACCAAGTCCCAGTCGACGCTATATACGCAGGATCTTACATGGAGGTCCATGTAAAAAAAAATTGTTTCTTACTTGTTAGACTTAGACTTGGTCAAGTCTCGGTCGGCTGAGACCTAGCCACATCATTTAAAGATTACAGTAGAAACTACATACGGGTGTATATAGAAATATTTTAAAATGTATATTCATTCACTTTCCTCGTCCATATTGGAATCTCTAGAAAGACTTAAATTTAGGAACAGAGGAAGTAATAATTAACTAATCGATCAAATCTATTTTTTTTCATGTGCATGTGCATATACACGTGCGTGTGCATGAGCTATTTTTGTAGGTGGACGTAGGATTGTGAGATGCACGCAAAGCAAAGCACTCAGAAGACCAAAGGTAAGCAATCAAAGAGAAACCCAGCTGATGGCCTGAAATCTGCTACACCATGCATGCACGCACGTAGCTGATACACCACATGTGAGCGTTCTACTTCTCGATCGATCGGTCAAAATGGCTCATGTGTGTTGTTTGCCGGCCGTGAAGGCGCGGTGGCGTGGGAGAACTCCGGGTTGACGAGCATTGTGCCGTACAGGCACTGTGCGTACGTGCGTGTGGCAGAGAGAAAGCACCCCGTACCATACGATGGAGGTCCGCGGCGAGGTGACGGCGACGAGATGCAAGCACGCCTAGCTAGAACGATTCTGCCCTCGCCGGCCGGCATGTCAAGGAAGGAAGTAGGAGAGAGAAGGTGAAAAAACGATGAGATCTTTGTGTTTGGTGTGGCAATTACGGCGGCGGCGGCGCTGGCCGGAGACGATGGCGATTTAGGCCCTAGCCGGGCTGGCGAATCTAGCTACGTGCATCGGCAAAGTTCACGGACGGCAGGCACGGCGACGTGCACGGGCGCATGCATGCTGTATTGTTCCTCGCTGCAAGCACACGTACGCACGCCTACATCTCCAAGGGTCGGCCTGCCGGCGTCATCCACGACGACGGACGTGCTTTTCCTAAAAAATTACGGGAGCAGTAGGAAAAACAACAACGCAACGCACGCCTACATCTCCAAGGGCCGTCCTGCCGGCGTCATCCACCACGACGGACGTGCTTTTCCTAAAAAATTACGGGAGCAGCAGGAAAAACAACAATGCAACGGAGGATATATAGATAAAATTAGTACCACCTTGGATATAGAAAATAAATATGGACATGTTGAATAAAAACTGAAAGCGTAAAATTCACGGGAGGAAGCGTATTGTGACGGTGAATCTGACGGACTCGTTCCGTGCTTTATTATTAGGTAAAGATATATATATATATATATATATATATACTAGGAAAATTGCCCGTGCGTTGCAACGGGAGAAAACGATATTGCAGTTGAGAAGGGCGGCCTTAGGGGAGTCCAATGGCACGGTTGCAAGCAGTGGCAATAGAGTTGTTCAGCTAGTCATCAACCCAGGCAACATCGTGCTATAAATTTTCAAGACTATTATTTTTGTACCAAGTGAATATATGTGTATCTATTCGATTCGTTCATTTCTATTTGATTCCGATATCAACAAAACAATTTCTTCCTGTTGTTAAGTGCTAAAGAAAAAACAAACATCTCGCGATGCACACACAAGCTATCCAATATCATCTCGCGGTGCAAGAATATATGCTAGCATCTGTCAGAGATACTTGCCTATCTTGAGATGCAATAACATATGGTAACATCTGTTAGAGACCCCTACCTATCCATTTTCCCAGAAACGCTAGTTCGCTCGTTTTGGTTCGATGTCGCTATTTACAAAGCAGTTCTTTGTATGGTTAAGTACTAAACAAACAAGAAAACAGGCACTTGTTCCATATCATCAGTTGCCGCTTATTAACAGCTCCCTGTATGAGAAACATAAATGTCAAACTGGGCTGGGAAGGTAGTTAATACCATCAGTGACATATAGGTAATTACTCCAGGATCCAGAAGCTCAAATGCGGTTAGGTTTTCCTTTTGCAATCAATACAGAAAATATAACAGGATGCATTTATGTACTGCTGAATGACGAAGCTTAAGCATATGGTTTTGCCTTTTCCAAGCTAGTTGAAATCTACCAAATGCACTAAATTTTACCTTTACGCAGAAGCCAGGAAGATCGCTTCTAATTGTAAAGTAGAAAAAACAGATTTAGTACATACTCATTTCTACTACATTGCTAGCAAGGCAAAAGAACAAATGTATGTGTTAAAGCAAATTTGGAACATGTTCCCAAGAAAAGGAATGAATCAGGTGGGGTCGAAGGTGCCACCAATATCAAACAGCTCCTGTGCAGTTGTTCTCCACAATATGAAAGGGCAACTATTATTTGGTTGCGATCATTACCAGTTTGGTTGATACCATCCAGTGCTTCATGATTTGCAAATAGTTTTCCTTTTAGAAATGCAGAGAAGAAGCACTATAAATAGATGTGCACAGTATTTATTTTCAAAGTTCTTCATGGAAGTGCAAGCATTGTTACAACTAATGGTTGAACAACTTCATGGCTTACCCATCCAGGAAGATAACTTCATATTGCTCAATATAGGTGAATAACTAAGCAAAATAAACAGATATCTTGTATTTTGCTGCAAATGTTCAAGCATGTAAATCCATGTAAATGGATAGGCCTTGGAGTAATATCCCGAGACAAAGTAAAAATAACTTCTTATTTACAACTCTAGGATTTGATATATCACCCATGTGAAGAACATACATCACCACTATAACAAACATACACGACGGATCTTATAAAACAACTTTTGGAAATATACACCGATGTTCGAGAAAATAGCCATAGAGGTGACTGAAACTTAAAATTCACTAAGAAATAAAGGTCACAATTCCAGGAAATGTACCAGGACTGAATTCCCAAACGTGTATCAAATGTTCGAAAAATCCACTTTAAGAGTTGTGGTCTGCAGCAGAGCAACAGAGTCAGAAGCAAAAAACAATGGAAGTACTCAATTTTGGAGAAAAAGGGTAAAAGTAGTACAAACAGAGTACTATGGAGAGCTGACAATATCATTGTGATAAATACTAAGTGAAAGAGGCACCAAAGATACACAGCAACCTAGATTATCCAAGTTAATAAATACACTTTCATCCTAGATTGACCATATAGGATATTTATTAGAAAAAGTTAAATAAGCTACTATGTTTGGTCTACAAGGCTAGAAGTTCTCACATTATTCGGAAAACAAAGAGGCAGACACGCCAAATTCAGTGGGCTTATCTTTAACAACACTGATCAATGGCGACCAAATCGGAACTACTCAATTTTGGAGAAAAAAAGGTAAAAGTAGTACAAACAGAGTACTATGGAGAGCTGCCAATATCATTGTGATAAATACTAAGTGAAAGAGGCACCAAAGATACACAGCAACCTAGATTATCC
>LR738714.1:667538511-667549725 GCA_902687465.1 Secale cereale
GAGGCAGACACGCCAAATTCAGTGGGCTTATCTTTAACAACACTGATCAATGGCGACCAAATCGGAACTACTCAATTTTGGAGAAAAAAAGGTAAAAGTAGTACAAACAGAGTACTATGGAGAGCTGCCAATATCATTGTGATAAATACTAAGTGAAAGAGGCACCAAAGATACACAACAACCTAGATTATCCAAATTAATAAATACACTTTCATCCTTGATTGACCATATAGGATATTTATTAGAAAAATTTAAATAAGCTATTATGTTTGGTCTACAAGGCTAGAAGTTCTCACATTATTCGGAAAACAAAGAGGCAGACACGCCAAATTCAGTAGGCTTATCTTTAACAACACTCATCAATGGCGACCAAATCGACATAATCTATGGGATCGGCTCATCAAGTAGATGCAGATCAGGATATGCAGTACTCCACGGAAAGATATGCAAGCATAAGTAGGTGGCTAATTGAACTGTGTGTGCTGCATGACTTTCTACTACCTGAAGTTAAATGTGAACAATCTGAGAAGAATATAAATACTCATGCGTACCTGGATAAAGTTAATTTATCCTCCTTCGAACATAAATACCAGGATGATGTGAATTTAGCCAAAATAAGCCAGGCAACAATCTGAGATGTAATTGACTCGATTTTGTATTGTCTCTCATATTCTTCCATGTTTGTTCATGTCCAGACTGCGAACAAGCCCGTGCGTTGCAGGCAGGATGGAGGTGGGGAGCTGCAGCTTCTTCAATCTGGCGCTTGATGGGAGAGGACAAAGGAGGACGGGGCTCCGCCTGCCACGCCCATCCTCGCATCCCTCTCTATTCACAGGAGCTCGACCCTGCCGCCCTCTCCCTCTACGGGAACGCCGTGATCCGTGGCTTCGCCGACAAGGGCCTTCGTGCGGCGCTCTGGCTGCCTATCGCGCCACGCTGGCCACCATCGACCAGGAAAACGGAGGCGGCGCCCAACCCTATTTCGCAAGAGAGAGAGGTGGGTTGGGAGAGGAGGCAAATCCTTGCCGGCGTCGGGCGGCAGCCGGCGCAGTACCGGATTGAGCGTCGCCGGGGTCGCGGTTGGGATCGGGAGGCGAGGGCGGCGGCCGGCGCAACACCAGATCGAGCGTCGCCGGGGTTGGTCGCCTCCTGTGGCTGGGATCGGGAGGCAAGGCAGAGCCCGTCCTCTTTTTTTTTCTTTCCGTGCCTCTATGTGCTTTTGGACCACGGGTTGAATAATGAAAACTACAGGGAGAGTTTGGAAAACAGGTTGAACGAAACGTTTAGGACCGTGGGTTAAATTAGTACCACCTCGTTTATATTACGATTTTGTCTATACAAATCGTAAAAGCGTATTATGACATGAGAAGAAAGCGTATTGTGACGGTGAACCCGACGGATTCAATCCGTGCTTTATTATTAGGTATAGACTAGCAAAAGGGCCCGTGCGTTGCAACGGGGTTCAAATCAATCTACTGAGATCATATAATGTATAGCCCACCTTGTTTATTTAAAATCAAATAAAACTGACCACAGGTTGCACTTAAGAATTATTCATGCTAATATAATACATTTAGTTGATGGCTTACATGAGACAAGCTTTAGAGACAACAGTTTATTCCAAAAATCTTAGTTTAAATTTAGCATTTGAAACTTTCATTATTCATCGCATAAATACAAATTGTGACTCTGTTTTTGTTCGGGATTTTCATTTTAGACAAACAATACATTAATCATCAAATTGGAAATTGTTCTTCTGAAATTAGTATGACATGTGACTCCTCCAGCGGAATACATAAACCAATTTAATATAAATAACACAAAAAACAATTACAAAAAACAGGTGGGATGCTTAGACATGTAATCTACGATATGCCTTGAGCTGTACTGCAACATGCCCGTGCGTTGCAACGGGAGAAATAAGATCCTTGGTGTAATAATAATTGTTTAAGACGCTCCACGGGTACATGCCCATCATTTCAATATGGTGAAGCACTAATAGCATAAGCAGTGAAAGCTTAATTTACAATGTCCGGAAAGCTGCCACCGGGCTGACTGCATCATCACAAACGGGTTCAAGCGGACACGCCGCATTGTCCGGCGGGCGTCGCAACATCCCGCGTATGATGCGTCCAATGAAAATACAGAGTAACTCGTACTACCAGCCTAATCTCTCTGATCGGGAGAATCCACAAGCAGCTACCAAGCAAACTCTTTGTCACCGATTCAACGATTCAACTTGATTGCATGGAGTTAAACCTGTATACAACGTTGGCCGTTGATGTCTTGTCAAGCGTCAGTACATCCCCTGTCCATCCTCATCAGGATCACATACCACTACCAAATTCAGATGGCCACCATGTACGCCTTCGCCGATGCCGGCTCTACCGCCACCGAGAAGGGCCGCGCGGCTGTGCTCGCACAGTACTGCGCCTTTGCCGGCCAGCTCCGCAAGTGTCCCGGCAACGTGCCGGTGTGGGGTCCTAAACGACTGCAGTGTGCGTGCGCTCCTCCAGTCCTCAGTACGTGCCCAACCGCAAAGTCTTCGGTTGTCCGCGACATGGAAAGAGAGAAGCTGGTGGTGGACTGTGCTGCTGGTACCAGAGTTCCTTTGCTCTGTGTTGTGTTCGTCGCCAGCAGCACCAGCGTTCAACACCCCGCCGACCAACGAACCCCGCCATCCGCCGTGTCCGGAGCTGGCCTCCACTCTGGATCTGTCGTCCCCATCAACAAAAGCCACCGCACCCTCCTGATCGCCAATCTCGATGTGCAGCCGCCGCCGACATAGTCTACCTCGATCACCGCCCCGGTCCCTCCCTGCCTGCCTTTATGTGGTGTGTTCGTCGCCAGCAGCACGAGCAACCCGCCTACCGTCGAATCCCGCCATTTGCCGCGTCTGGATTGTCCCCTCCTTGCCTCTATGTTATCTTTTCTTTCTTTTTGAGTGGGATTTATCGGGTCTCTCTTGGCTGATTTTATTTAAAGAAGCGATATGGGACTAATCACCAAACCCCTATATCCGGGGATGTTTACGCCCTCACATCTCACCACTTGGCTGATGGGGACTGGGGAGCCTATGTAGTATTGACACGTGCATTAGTTTGGGAGCCTGGGGTAGAAATCGCGTGTGGCTGTGTGTTTCTATCGTAAATTTTCTTAACATGATTTCCGGCTGCGCGTGTGGATCTAGCGATTTCGGTGGGATACGGAGTGGAACCTGCCGTTTTGTCACATGCAATGCACAGGCGCATAGGCAATGCAATGCATCCATCCCGCGGTGGAGATGGTTTTTATTTTTCCTTTTTATAATTGGAACTAATGCTGGCTTGGGACTTCTCCCCTTCTCTCGCGAAGACTCCAGCGATCGGCCGCCGCTTGCCGCTCGCCGCTCTGCCACCGCCCTGCCACCCCAGCGATCATCGGATCACTATATAAGAAGATCCCGGTTTCGCCCATGCACATGCACAGGGGCCGCAGCTGCGGAATCCATTTCGGCTTCGCTTTTTTCCCTACACGAACAACGGTCCAGTGCCGCCCTCCTCCTGGTGCATCAGTGCCATGTCACCGTATTTGCCACCGTCGTCGTCACTTTGAGATGGACGTCTGGAGGGGCGAACCGCTGCCGGGCCGAAGGCCATGGATGTCGAGCCGCTGGAGCGGCATCTCTGCTACCGGGCTGAAAGTCATGGACGCATGCCGTTGGAGGGCATTGCGACCGCGTTGGCCTGCGAGGCCACATGAAGAAACGCAGGACGGCGCCGCTGTGGCACGCGGCGGCGAGCCGGTACTGGGCCGAAGGCCATGGACGTCGTGCCGATGGATGGCATCATTGGCGTGTTCACCTGCAGGGCCACGGCCAGCCAGGCTGGACGGCGCCACTGTGTTGCTCGTCGCGCGCGCCGAGTAGCATTTCATCGGATGGCCTCGGGATACTTCCGCATCAGGGACAGCAGCGACGGGTCGTGGGTGCCGTGCGGATCTGAGGACCGTGGCTGATGGCCGGTATCGCTTCCTCTGGAGGCGGCGGCGGCACATCGCCTCTTCTCAGGTATTTCCTTCTCTTCCTATTTTTCCCTTTTCATTCTCTCCCTCAATCGATTAATACCCGAAGTTGATGTTCGACTCCGCTGCATTGTCATACTCGATTTTCAGGCTAGTAGAAATCGAATCTCATACTACTATCATAGTACCATGTGGCTGGCTACTTCCCCATAGATGGAAGCGGAGGTTGGGAGTTTGATTCACAACTGGATTGGATTAGTTTTCATTCTTTTTCCGCCCTGACGGTGGCAGGAGCCGGCCATCAGGAATCGTTTTTCTATCTTGGACGATATGGCCCAGGTAGCGTGCGGAAGTTCAGGTTGAGGCCCAGCCTGTTGGCGCGTAGCGGCCTTCGGACTAAATTTTCTTAGACGACGGATAAAAATTCCATAAAAATAGTACCACCTCGTTTATATTACGATTTTGTCCATACAAATTGTAAAAGCGTATTATGACATGAGAAGATAGCGCATTGTGATGGTGAACCCGACGGACTCGTTCCATGCTTTATTATTACTAGCAAAAAGGCCCGTGCGTTGCAACGGGTGAACAAAATCATTGCACATACCTAGCGACATAGCGCTCTTGCCACTTCTCCCGTTGGTCGATGGTGATCATATATATTCCACCTAATCACGATAAACACTTCTTTCGTTCTTCAATGGTGGTCATGTATATTCTACCTAATCGCGCTAAACATGATCAATTACAAGGTGATGAGATTTGCCATTACACTATAGCATGCTGCAGCCGATTGCCCCTTTTTTCACCGACTCGTAATTCCACGGATGACATGTCCCACTAATGTTAATAATGAGTACAATTAGAATGTAATATTGTAAGATACACATTTTTACAATTGTTTACTTACATCTTAATTCTGCACTATGGCTTTAGTATATATTACAATCAAAAATAAAATAGTTTAGAATCTCTCCTAGAATGGGAAATGAAAACAACAAAAGTTCAGAAAAATTCCTAAGAATGTCAATAGTCATGTTCGAAATTTAATCTACCAATCTTAAATACTATATGATGAATTTGACAACATAAAATCAAGTAATAGGCTGGGTCCTTTCTTAAGATTAAGACAGGTAGATGCTTGAAACCATAATATTTTTGCAATATAAACACAGTCGGCAAGTACACATATGGTGCTGTCATCTTGCAAAAACTTGATCTACCAAATTAGAAGAGATATCATGGGGGCAAAGAATAGGCTAGATGGCTTTGCGTTCAAGCTAACGATCCAGCTACGGCATACCAGAGACGATAAGTAAAAGAAAGCAAGTAGACGCGCATGTGTGCTGCTTCTGTTTCACTTTACTGTCCGGTATTCACACGGCAAAACTGCTTCATCTGCTCCAGCTATAGCCTATCATGATTTGAGGACACATTCATCAGTGAGCACACATAGCACAACAGTGGGATTAGTAAAGCAACGGACTATCATAAGTGAAATCCTTTTTAATATATTACTTGCAAATCACAAATGTGCAAATATCTAAAACTGGCCTGAGGATGTAAAGTGAAGCTACGGCCTATCATAATTGAAATCTGACTATAATACTTGCAGATCACAAACTTGCAGACATCTAGAATTGCACTTAGTATGTAATTGATTTTAGTTTGGAAGTGTGCCAACAACACAGATCTTTTTTGAAGCTGGGCGCTGGTATCAATCCGGAAGGGAAGAAGAGGGCATCCAAGATGGCGCCTATCAAGGGCACAACACAGAGCAGGGAGGTAGCACTGCGCATAGCGCGGAGCAGGACACAGGGCAGCAACAGGCGTCGGCACGTCATTCTGCAGGGGCATCATGACCGCCATTGCAGGTTGTGGAGGGCGCGAGGCCGAACACAGCAGGACTCTTCTGGTGTGAGTCAGTGGTGACGTGATAGGCACCAACACATCTCGAGCTCGACGCCCTGCTCCACCCCCCCTAAGCCTACGGCCACCGGGCGATGAGTCCTTCTGCTTCTGGCCATTGACGCAGATGTCAGTAGGCTGCCGAGTTGGACGAGCAGGCACACACCATCATGCTGGCGCTCAGGCGCTACACCCCAGATCTCGACCAGTAGGCCTAGTTGCTCGGCTGCATCTTTTTGTGGAGCTTGTGTACACTACATAGTACATACGGGAATCAACTACAAAATCCCTCTCCACGCACATGCCCATGTAAAGAACCCTGCCTCGCTACACCTCGACCATTATCCCATCAGCCTGGATATATCGTCCGTACGCTCCCTTAGACGGACAAGAAAAAGGGAGCCCAGCGCAGCCACTACAAATAAATCTATGATTCCCGGCAAGCGTAGGCGCCTGCGTCCGATCTGCGCGAGATGCAGCAGAAGCTCCGGCAGCGAAGCTGAATCGCCCAAACCTCGCCTCCTACTCTGCGTACTCGCCAACGATTCATCGCGATCTTGGGGCGTGGGGGCAGTGCAGGGCGGCAGCCGCAGCTACAGCGATGGGCGGTTCTAGACCGATGCTTTCGTCTCATCTTATCTCATTATAAACAGAGTTCAAATCGGTCTCCTTTCTTTTTTAAGAAAATTCAGATTGGTTTTTTCTTTGGAGGGGTTTGAGATCGGTCTTCTAGTCAGTGCGGCTAAAAAACCACGCGGCCGCGTCCGATCTGCGCGAGATGCAGCAGAAGCTCCGGCAGCGAAGTTGAATCGCCCAAACCTCGCCTCCTACTCTGCGTACTCGCCAACGATTCATCGTGATCTTGGGGCGTGGGGGCAGTGCAGGGCGACAGCCGCAGCTACAGCGATGGGCGGTTCTAGACCAATGCTTTCGTCTCATCTTATCTCATTATAAACAGAGCTCAAATCGGTCTCCTTTCTTTTTTAAAAAAATTCAGATTGGTTTTTTCTTTGGAGGGGTTTCAGATCGGTCTTCTAGTCAGTGCGGCTAAAAAACCACGCGGCCCAAAAGAGAAATACCAGCCAGGATGAACACGGGAGGCCCAATGCAGCGCTAGCCCGTTCCATCGCTAGCCTACTCGATCGATAGCGTATTACAACCTTATTTATATTATTTGTCTGTACAAATCGTAAAAGCGTATTACAACTGGACGAAAGCGTATTGTGACGGTGAACCCGACGGACTCGTTCCGTGCTTTATTATTAGGTATAGATTATATATATTATTATTATTATTATTAGGTAAAGACTAGCACAAATGCCCGTGCGTTGCAACGGGAGAAGAAGAAAAAGAAATATACTTTCTGAACCCAATAGCTCAAGACCCTTCCCCTCCTCCTCCCACGACCGACTGCCAGACATGGTGACATCAGTAAACTCTTTGAAATCTTACACACTGCCGCATGAGAAACAACATGAAAAGATGTGTTGTGCAAAAACATAACGTGAAAGGAATTTGTACATGTACTGTAGGTGTGTGCAATTTAAAGCACATAAATATCCACCTGGTCGCGAGTATCTCTTCACATATTTGTTGACGTTGCTTAGTGATGCCCCAAAAATATCGCACTATAATGAAAATAGTAAAGTCTTAGCATAACATTCTTGCTTCACTACGGAGGCAACAAAAATTTCCATGAACCAGTGTTGGTTAGGTTTAGGGACTGGGTAGCATAGCACTATTTGTATCCAACAATATTAGAAGAATTTTTTGCGGGGTAATGATATTAGAAGCATTTTTTGCGGGGCAATGACATTAGGAGATTGTACAAAGATCCTCCATCAGTGGCTAATATAACAAAGTAAATTGTGGAGTTTGTGTCGCACACAGCAGGGAGTCCAACTGCTTGTGCTTTGGTGACGAATATTATGTTTTTAGGAGCATTGTAAGAGTTTGTGACGGGCGCTAGCGGGTCCAGGAGAAAAATAAGAGCAAAGGTTTATTTTGTTTTCAGTCGTTGCTACTATTGGCATTCCATGCACGGAGACGTTTATAGTGCCATTATAATCCATTTGGAGACCCTCTCTTTCCTTTTTTAGTTTTCTGTATTTTCCTTCCTTGAGACATATATATGACATGAAATCCTCCCTCCTCTTTCCACATGAAATCCGGGCCCTCTTTCCTCCCTTATTCTGTCATACTTCCTCCGTTCCTAAATATAAGTCTTTTTAGACATTCCACTATGGACTACATACGAAGCAAAAGGAGTGAATGTATAGTCTAAACTATGTCTATATACATCGTATGTAGTTTGTAGTGAAATCTCTAAAAAGACTTACATTTAGGAACGGAGAGAGTATAAGCCATGAAATCACTCTCCTCTTTTCCTTGTTTATTTTTCTTTCTTTTCTTCCTTATTCTGTCAAGAGACATGAAATCCCTCCTCTTTACTTCTTTATTTTTCTCTCTTTCCTTCTTTATTATGGAAGGACTTATTCCTTCTTTATTGGTTCCTGAGATGGCTCCTTGATACCGAGGAAACTCGAAGATGTATATAAATTACAAACATTGAGTTTAAGGTAGCGGTATGGGACTATTTTCGGCGAGTTAGTCGGTGGGCTCGTGGGTGCTCCATGGCATCGACGGGCGAGATGGAGAGGTAGGGATCGACCATGGCAGCAACAGGATTATCTTGCAGTGACGTACACATTGGGAGATCGGGAGAGCTTGTGCTTGTGTATTTCCTTTTTTTCAGTCGATTCAGATGGGTGCACTGCCGTCGCTGCCGCCGCCAAGCCAAGATGCGATCTGCGACGGCCACAAACTGAAGATAGAGGAGAGACAGGGGCTTCAATGCCAACACACATGACGCCGGAGAGAGCACACCTGCGTCGAGTGCGGCGCTTTCCGAAATCGGTCGACGGCGGAAAGCAACGGGAGGTGAGAGAGATCGGAAGAGACGGGGATGAGGGGAAAATCAGCGACAGGTCTACTTTTTTAGTTCCCCACTCTTTTTCGTGTTGGAGACGGACTACTCCTTCGTGTGCGAGACGGACGACGGCGTGTTTATTTTCCTCTTCCCGGTTGATTCCCATACGGACTGCGGGTTCATTGTATAAAAAGCGGGGGACGTTTTTGCAAAAACGCCATGACGATGAACCCGACAAACTTAATCCGTGCTTGAAAAAAAACTGTGTACAAATAACCACACAGACATGTACTAAAAAGACTTCCTCTTTGCCGTTGTACTAAACACCTTCAGGATTCATGTCGCGCCCGTCCAAAGGCTTCGGAGGCTTCCTGCCACTGCCATTCTCTTTGCCACTGGGCGAAGGAACTTACAGTTCTCCTCTCTGGAAGCCATATGCAGCTTCAAGTAGTTGATGGTATGTGGATGCAGAGGAAGATGAGTATATGTTGAATGTTAATGTAATCATAATCCAAAGGTTATTACCAGCAGAATGGTATATTTGCTATGTTAAAATTGATTAAAAAAAATGATTTAATGGTAGCCTGTTGTATCCCAAATTTGTGTAAGCCAAAAAGAAAAAGAAACATGAACTGCCATATTCAAATTCAATCAAACCAAGATAGTGTTATTCATAAATATCTAGTGTAGATAACAATGCCCAATCTGCACGAATAGAATAGTAGTTAGGAGAACCAGTTCATTTTTTTGGAAAAACATACCGAAACAATAGACGTGATGGAGTGTAGCAGTAGCAGATAATCATTAATGCATTTTCCAAAAATGTTCTGGAATTAGAAAATTTGTTCACGTTTTACAAAAAAGGTTTCCGTTTTTAATTTTTGTTCATGTGAACAAATAATCTTAAGGACTTTCAATTTTTTCTCAGATTCAAAATTTGTTATGCATTTCAGAAGTTGTACTTGTTTTCAAATTTTGCTAACGATTTTAAAAATGTTTGCGTTTTCAAAGTATGTTCTGGGATTTGGAAAATTATTCACGTTTTACAAAAAATTGGAACATTTCAGAAATGTTTGCGTTATAGAAAATTGTTCGGATTTTCAATAAGATGTACAATTTTTCACCTTTTTTTACAAATTCAAAAAATATTCGGGAATTTAAATTGTATTCGCAGCTTCAAAAGATGTTCCGAAATTTAAAATTTGGTCACGTTTGTCAAAAAGTATACGTAATTGCAGAACAGTTTTAACAATTTTTAAGTAATCCCCAATTTGGTGAGTGGGGTTGCTAGCTTGTCGGGTGCGTAAAGTGGAGGTCGACCGTTCGAATCCCAGGTGGGAGACTCTCTGTTCGACGCCTGCGGGCGTCGAAGAGATGCGCGGACGCACAGGACGGACGCCAAAATGGGCCGGCCAAGTAAGCGGTAGTGTACAGACCAGCGTACTGCAGCAGTCAAACTACTGTAGCAATCAATTCACTGTAGCAAGCGCTTTTGTAAACAAAAATTCTCTTTTGTATCCAGCGTACTGCAGCAGACCAGTGTACAGACCATGAACTTTTTTTTCTGATAGGTGCACAAAAATATATGGTGAACATTTTCCAAACTACACATTGAACAATTTTTTGATATACGGTGAACATTATTCAAACACAATGAATATTTGTGAAACAGTACAGTGAACCTCTTTTCAAATACAAGCTGAACAAAATCTCTGTACGTGATGAACAATTTTGTATACATGGCGAACATTTTTTTCAATGTACAGTAAACATTTTTTGTCAATGCAATGATATTGTTTCTGACAGGTGCACAAAATCTGAAAAAAGATGAAGATTTTTTAATAATGAACAAGTCATTTCGAACATTATTTTGAGAACTTAACAAAACTATAAATTCTGAACATTTTTCGAAAACTTTAGTTTATGAAAAACAAAAACAAAAAAATCAGGAAGCAAAAAAGGGAAAAATCTGGAAGAATACAAAAAACAGGAAAAACAAAACAGGAAAAAAACCGGTTCAGAGAACCCTCTAGAAGGTTCCCAAAACCGGCTGCTGGCTTGAAGTGGGCCGGCCCGTGCGCATCGCTCACTAGCTTCGCTTTCAGCGAAGCCGCGTCTGATTGCCGCACACGGGCGACAAATAGGATTGGCCCCCAGGTGGCGGCTCGCTTTTTTCTTTTTGTGCATTTGTCGCCCGACCTGTCGCGCCAGGCCAATCCAAATGGGCCGGCCCAGTCGCGTGATTCCTATGCTAACGGAGGTCTTTTGACGCAAACCCAAATTAGTACCACCTCACGTATATGTTTTAAATTCAAACTGAAAGCGTAAATTTAAAAGAAAAAACGTATTAGTACCACCTCACGTGTATATATATA
>LR738714.1:667550728-667607620 GCA_902687465.1 Secale cereale
TACTAGTACAAATGCCCGTGCGTTGCAACGGGCGAAAAATATCATAAAACCTGCTCTGTGTGATAGTATGAGCCATTCATAAAGCATGCTCTGTATGTGATAGTACACGCCATTCATAAAACCTGCTCAGTGTGATAGTATGCCCCATTCATAAAACCTGCTCCGTGTGTGATAGTATACGCCATTCATAAAACATGCTCTTTGTGATGAAAGTGGGCGTCATTTCTTATATACAGTTTTGATAAACATCAATAATAAATTTATACTATTATTGCTTTCCGAAGTATGAAGTGTGGATGTAAAGAAGCCACCCTAACATCCTTGATCTGATGAAAGAGTAGTGGTGCACGAAATAGTCTAGTAGTCGGTTTAATATTTTATTTTTCCCAAAAACAAAAGTATTTCTTTATTTAAAACGACCAAACAATGTTGAAATTATAATATTTATATTAGAATTGAAACATGTTTTGAAAATAAACATTTATTTGAACACATGCTTGTTTGAAAGAGAATTTTTAAATTTTTGTGTCAATTTTAAATAATTTTAAAAAAAGTCAGAATATGTTTTGGGAATTTTAAGCATTTCTTAAAAAGCGTGAACATATTGAAAATCATGAATTTTTTAAAGCAAGAAGAAATTGAAACACTCTTTATCTTAAAAAACACACCAGCTTGGTATGCAATTAGAAAAAGTTTTTTTTTTGTCCATGCCATGTACTCCCTCCGTTACTAAATATAAGTCTTTTTAAACATTTCAAATGGACTACAACATACGGATGTATGTAGACATATTTTAGCGCGTAGATTCACTCATTTTGCTTCGTATATAGTCACTTGATGAAATCTCTAGAAAGACTTATATTTGGGAACGGAGGGAATAAAGTTCAGAAAGTCGTAGGGATGTCTTTTGATGGCGCCTCCTTCAGCTTAGTACTATCATCGGATGGAAGAGGAATCATATATTTTTTAGCAGGATACAGACGGTGGAATTGTTGTATACTATTTGAGAGTATAATAACCTAACCAAAAAAAATTCTTAGTATTTTCAAAAGATTTGCAAACGATTTTTTTGGGATGGAAGAGTAGTGGTGCATTGAAATGAGATTCTTTCTATACAAGTAGTGGTGCATGAACATTAAACTATGACAGTAACAGCGAACAACAGCAAGTAATTATATCGGTGCTCATTTAGATTATTTTTTGTAATGGGTGGTAGCACGCATAGTCCAGCAGCTTCTCCAGCGAGAGCCATTAAAAAGTGATCCTAAAAATGCATTAAAAAAGAAATCCCCACCGAGCTCCCACTGTAGCTTTCACTAGTAGATAAAGGGGATTTAGCCCCGGTTCATTTGGCCTTTTAGCCCCGGTTCTGGAACCGGGGCAACAGGGTCGGTACTAATGCTCTGACCCTTTAGTCCCGGTTCAATCCAGAACCGGGGCAAAAGGGTGTCCACGTGGCCTGTGCACCGAGTCCAGGCAGGAGGGGCTTTAGTCCCGGTTGGTGGTACCAACCGGGACCAAAAGGCATGCACGTGTCAGCATTTCTGTAGCTGTGGTTTTTGTTTTTTTTTTTGAAAGGGGAGGGGGGGTTTTAGGTTTTGGGGGTTAATTTAGGTGTTTGATATATTGTGTTAGCTAGCTAATTAATAGAGAGAAGTGTTCTCTCTTATGTCCGTGCTTTTGGTCGACGCTACATACTACACATACGTATATATATGGACTAGAGTCACGCTAGCTAGCTAGCTAGCTGCTAGCTATACTAAGCAAACGAAGGAACAGAAGATCTCGTATATATAATCAACATATATATATATGCATACAGAGAGAAGTAATAATATCGACCACCTCTCCTTCTCCGAGAGATTGGTCGAACAACAAGTTCTCGTATATCTATCGATCCGACACTACCGGGCACATATACAATAATTATCTCTTACAAAAATAATCTCCTAACACATGGATGCAGGGTCCACATAGTATTCTCCGTCTTCAGCGATCACGTGTTCAAGGAAGAATGCCGCCAATTCCTCTTGAATTGCTCGCAGACGATCTGGTGTTAGGAGTTCATCCCGCATCCGAAACATCTAATTTGAAGTAGGGGGTCAATACATGAAATGATGCTATAAATTTGTGAATATTATTGATTGCTTACGCACTTTAAATTGTTCATCAGTGTAGCCCCGCTCACAGGTCGTGTGGCGGATGGACTCGCAAATGTAGTATCCACAATAATCATTCCCGGGTTCCTGCCACAACCACTTTACAAGAAATAGAGCTCAATCAAACTGATAAGCAAGAATGCCAAATTGGTATTGATGAAACTAGCTAGCGCTTGAATCAAGATATAGGAGATGCGCGCGCGGAACATGCTACTATATAGTACTTACTTTCGGGTATCTAAATTGTAGCTTCTTCGGCAGTCCCGGAGCTTTTTTGCTGAATGTTTTCCAAGCCCTGCCAGACAAAGGAAACAATTAGTTGATATCAGAAATGAAGTTGCTGATATATATGCATGGTGGATAATATTGATCGATTTAACTTATCTGGCTAGCATTTGAGTCATGTCCGCATACTCCTCGGGATCTTTACGTTTAGAGTCGAAGACAGTTACTATTCCCTTCTCAAGCTTAATCTCTAAGAGAATATAGTGGAAGCTGCGCACGAATGCATGAGATCATTACATCACTATAAACTTGACTGATATATATAAGGGAAACCAAATATGCACAAGACATTAACACTCACTTGAAGTTGTAAGGAAAGAGTATTATATCTTTGTTTTCATTTACCACCAACGATCGTAGCAAGTTGGTCTCGGTATCGCCGGGACGCAATTTAACCTCGGTTGCATCTATGAGGTATGTGTTAATAAACCCAATATCACCTACTTGTCTTTTCTTCAATTCGACGATCTTCAATCTGCATAATATAGTGAGGATAATTATAAATACATGCAATGAAGATCAGCTATATAGAGAGACTTAATGACAGAAGTAGTACTACTTACAGACAGTAGCAGGTGATCGTTGTTTTGTCGAGGGCCAATTGATTGAAAAATTGATAGAACTCCTCAAATGGAACAGGCAACAGGTCAATTCCAACAAGGTCATGCTCAGGTTTAACTCTCAAATACAAGTTATTCCTCCCCCCAGACTCTCTGCAGATTTTCATGTACCAATCATGCAATCTTCGCATATTCGTTGATAGAGATCTTTCATTTTTTACGAGAGGCTTTTTGTACTCGTATCTTTCTATCTGCACGTCCATGAAATCATAGTGTACATCGTCGGACGCGTAATCTGCAAGATTGGTATAACCGGGCACCATCCTCGGATCATTAGCGACCATGTCGCTAGACACCTTGAGCGGGGGGCACGATTGGTTCGCTTGTTCGCCGAGCTGGGCAATTTGTTTCCCAGCTCGCCCTTCTGCTAACCTCTGATCACTTTTTGTACTTCCGGACCGCTTGGCATCTTGAAATGTCTTTTGAATAATGCGGTCATAGTTGCCCTTCGGCTTACTTTTCGCTGGTTGCTTCAGGGTAGCAAGAGTGCGCTTTGCTTTCACCGCATCTATCTTCTCCTCTGGAGGTGGATGTCTCTGTGCTTTCAACCCTTCAAAAAAGTCCTTCACTTCGCCTTCAGCGATCTTCGTGTTTTCCTCGTCGGACCTCTCGTACGGTAACTTCTCTAGAGGCGTGAGAGAAGGACCGAATCTGCATCGCCTCCCGCCTCTGGCTGTACTGGTAGACGTCGCCGGACCAGACGAAGCGGCTGTCTTTTTTACTTGCTTAGGCGCCGGAGCAGGAGCAGCCGTAGCGGCGGCAGGTCTCTTCCGCCCTTGCTGATTAGGCGAAGGAGGAGCTGGCTGTCTGCTCGGGCGCGTCGGCGGCGAAGGAGGCGGAGTGCCGCCACGCGCCGGCGGCGAAGGAGGCGGTGTGCCGCCACGCGCCGGAGAAGGAGCCGGAGTGCCCTGATGGTCACTCGCCGGAGAAGGAGCCGGAGTGCCCTGATGGTCACTCGCCGAAGGAGGAGGCGGTGGAGGAGGCGGAGTGCCCTGACTCGTCGGAGGAGGAGGAGGAGGCGGAGGCGTCCAGTTCAGAATGTTGATTAGGTCCTTCCGCCATAGGCATGGAGTCTTCAGTGAAGAACCCAGCCGAGTCTCCCCTTCACCGGTAGGGTGGTCAAGCTGGAGCTCCTCAAATCCCTCCGTTATTTCGTCGACCATCACCCTAGCATATCCTTCTGGAATCGGCCGGCAGTGAAAAGTGTCGTCTGGTCCAGAAGGATAAACAGAGCCAGCAGCCGCCTTGACCTTCAGATTCATCCCCTGTGCCATAAGGTGGCAATTTTGTGCCTCCGTGATAGCATCCACAGGATTCCTGGCAGTAGCCGTCAAGGCAAGCTCTGGCTGAAGCAGCTCGGTGGAAGCCACGCTGCTTCTCCGCTGAGATGGCGGGGTAGCTTCGGGGGAAGCTTCGGCAATTCTTTCCCGATCTGCTTCCCGTTCCTCTATCGCTTGTACTCTGGCCCGCAGCGCCTGGATTTCGGTCATCTCCATTTTCTTCCTCCTGTCGTGGCATTTGTAGCCTCCTGCGTCCGGAAACCCAGCACGCCACGGAAGGGAGCCTGGCGTGCCTCGTGTCCGTCCAGGGTGCTCAGGATTCCCGAGGGCCATTGTCAGCTCGTCGTTCTCTCTGTCGGGGATGAACGTCCCTGCATGCGCTGCTTTGATATACTGCCGCATCTTCTTGAGTGGTGTTTCCAATTGCTTGTCCGTCCAAATGCACCACCTTGTTACAGGGTCCAAGGATCCGTCAGCCCCGAAGAACCAAGTCCGGCAACGTTCTGGCCAGTGCATTGTCTCTGGTTCGATCCCTTTCTGAAGCAGATCATTCTCAGCCCTGGCCCACTTAGGCCGGGCTACGAGGTAGCCGCCCGACCCCGTGCGATGGTGATGCATCTTCTTTGCAGCATTTATCCGGTTTGTCTTCGACATCTTCTGACTCTTTTCCGACTTCTTATGGGCCACAAATGCGGGCCAGTCATCTTTGATCTTCTCATATATGCCCACGAATTCTGGAGTCGTTTTCTCTCTGACAAACGTATTCAGTTTTTTCTTCCATGCCCTGAATTGGTCTGCCATCTTCGAAAGTGCATAAGACTTGATTAAGTCCTCTTTAACTGGGCATGGCTTCGCCGGATCAACATCATCTCGCGGTAGGACGAAGTTTGTCTTCAGCTCATTCCAAAGATCTTCTTTCTGCATATCTGTGACATAAGTCACCTGAGCGTCGTTTGCAGCCGGCTTTAACCATTGATGGATGCTGATCGGGATCTTGTCCCTAACCAGAACCCCGCACTGATTAACAAATGCGTTCTTTGTGCGGATGGGTGCAGTCGGCTCGCCGGAGCGCGAGATTTCTAAGATCTCAAACTTTTCATCCGGCCTCAACTTTTTCTTCGCTCCTCGTCTCTTTACCGAAGATTTGCTCGATCCGGAGGGCTAGAAAAGGAAAAAAGACGAGAGTTAATGAATGAATCAATTAACTAGTCAGCACATGCTTAACTAACATATATACCTCCTGGCCGGACTCGGTTCGGTCACCGGAGCCAGCATCACGGTCTCCTTCTTGCACCGGCATTGGGTCACCGGAGCCGTCCTCACGGTCTACTTCTTCCATGTGCATTGGGTCACCGAATTCATCAATATCATAGCCTAGATCTTCCAGCCGCAGCTCTTGTTCGACCTGCTCATCGGTGTCGTTGAGATACGTCCTGACGGCAATTTGTCCGTCTGCGATTATGTCCATCAACATCGCTTCTTGTGCTAGGTCTCGGGTGTTGTCGTCCATTGTTTCTACAAATATTTACAACATGCCAATTATTATTCAAACATGACAGATGGATATATTAATGGCAAACGTAGAACTAGCTTCAACCCTCGACTGCTCGGCGATCCACAAACCCTAGACCCCCTCATGTCACATTTTGTCTAGCTAGTGTCAAAGGATTCAACAAAACCAATACTTCATCATTAGGCAAAAGTAACAGTAGAATGATGGTACGAAGCTCTCCAAAGTTGTTTTGGAACGGAGTCCCAGATAAGATAATCCATAACAAAAGACGGATTAACCTATCAGGAACTCCGTTCCAAAACATCTTTGCATAACTTCGTACCAACATGCCCCGGTTACTTCTGGCAAATGATGAAGTCATGGAATTTTTCAATACTTTGACACTAGCTAGGCAACCTCTCTCGACCCCTCGACCCCCGACTGCTCGGCGATCCACAAACATTTTTTGCTGTATTTAGAGTTGCTTTATTTATTTTACTTCCTTTATTTATTTTCTTTGTTGCTTTATTTATTTTATTTTGTTTATACTTAATTACAACAAAATACTTATTGTTGCTATTTATTTCTAAGTTGTTTTTTGCTGTATTTAGAGTTGCTTTATTTATTTTATTTTCTTTGTTTATTTCTAAGTTGTTTTTTGCTGTATTTAGAGTTGCTTTATTTATTTTACTTTCTTTATTTATTTTCTTTGTTGCTTTATTTATTTTATTTTGTTTATACTTACAACAAAATACTTATTGTTGCTATTTATTTTTCAAGTTTGTTTTGTTTTGTTTTGTTTTGTTAGTGCAAGTAGTATTGAAATTTGAATAGTACAAACGGACAATGGTATCATACTCGTTTGTTACAAAGTTGGCATGGTATCATCATAATAGCTGCGGAAATAACTCTTCACTTTTTCTTCGCTTGTGTCATTTGCTTATTGCGCCGTAACCATGGATAATCTTCATCGTTTATCAGGATGCTTGGGTCAGCCTTGACTTTGAAGGGAGGAATTTCATGAAACTTTTCATAATCTTCAGACATGTCTGTCTTGCCCTCCACTCCCAGGATGTCCCTTTTTCCTGAAAGAACTATGTGGCGCTTTGGCTCATCGTATGATGTATTCGCTTCCTTATCTTTTCTTTTTCTCGGTCTGGTAGACATGTCCTTCACATAGATAACCTGTGCCACATCATTGGCTAGGACGAACGGTTCGTCATTGTATCCAAGATTTTTCAGATCCACTGTTGTCATTCCGTACTGTGGGTCTACCTGTACCCCGCCTCCTGACAGATTGACCCATTTACACTTAAACAAAGGGACCTTAAAATCATGTCCGTAGTCAAGTTCCCATATGTCCACTATGTAACCATAATATGTGTCCTTTCCCCTCTCGGTTGTTGCATCAAAGCGGACACCGCTGTTTTGGTTGGTGCTCTTTTGATCTTGGACAATCGTGTAAAATGTATTTCCATTTATCTCGTATCCTTTGTAAATCAATACAGTCGAAGATGGTCCCCTGGACAACAAGTACAACTCATCACAAACAGTATTGTCACCTCTGAGACGTGTTTCCAACCAACTGCTGAAAGTCCTGATGTGTTCACGTGTAATCCAGTCGTCGCACTGCTCCGGGTGTTTGGAGCGCAGACTGTTCTTGTGTTCATCGACATACGGGGTCACCAATGTAGAGTTCTGTAGAACTGTGTAGTGTGCTTGAGACCAAGAATAACCGTCCCTGCATATTATTGAGTCCCTTCCAAGCGTGCCTTTTCCAGTCAGTCTGCCCTCGTACCGCGATTTAGGGAGACCTATCTTATTAAGGCCAGGAATGAAGTCAACACAAAACCCGATGACATCCTCTGTTTGATGGCCCATGGAGATGCTTCCTTCTGGTCTGGCGCGGTTACGGACATATTTCTTTAGGACTCCCATGAACCTCTCAAACGGGAACATATTGTGTAGAAATACGGGCCCCAGAATGACAATCTCGTCGACTAGATGAACTAGGACGTGTGTCATGATATTGAAGAAGGATGGTGGGAACATAAGCTCGAAACTGACAAGACATTGCGTCACATCACTCCTTAGCCTTGGTACGATTTCTGGATCGATCACCTTCTGAGAGATTGCATTGAGGAATGCACATAGTTTCACAATGGCTAATCGGACGTTTTCCGGTAGAAGCCCCCTCAATGCAACCGGAAGCAGTTGCGTCATAATCACATGGCAGTCATGAGACTTTAGGTTCTGGAACTTTTTCTCTGCCATATTTATTATTCCCTTTATATTCGACGAGAAGCCAGTCGGGACCTTCATACTGAGAAGGCATTCAAAGAAGATTTCTTTCTCTTCTTTCGTAAGAGCATAGCTGGCAGGACCTTCATACTGCTTCGGAGGGATGCCGTCTTTTTCGTGCAAACGTTGCAGGTCCTCCCGTGCCTCAGCTGTATCTTTTGTCTTTCCATACACGCCCAAGAAGCCTAGCAGGTTCACGCAAAGGTTCTTCGTCACGTGCATCACGTCGATTGAAGAGCGGACCTCTAGGTCTTTCCAGTAGGGTAGGTCCCAAAATATAGATTTCTTCTTCCACATGGGTGCGTGTCCCTCATCGTCATTCGGAACAGCTAGTGCGCCAGGGCCCTTTCCGAAGATTACATGTAAATCATTGACCATAGCAAGTACGTGATCACCGGTACGCATGGCGGGCTTCTTCCGGTGATCTGCCTCGCCTTTGAAATGCTTGCCTTTCTTTCGACATTGATGGTTGGTCGGAAGAAATCGACGATGGCCCAGGTGTAGGGGAACGTTGCATGGGAAACAAAAATTTTCCTACCGTTCACCAAGATCAATCTAGTAGATGCAACTACGAGGGGAGAGTGTGATCTACGTACCCTTGTAGATCGCTAAGCGGAAGCGTTATGAACGCGGATGATGGAGTCGTACTCGTCGCGATTCAGATCGCCGAAGACCTAGCACCGAAGCAACGGTGCCTCCGCGTTCTTCACACGTACGGCTCGGGGTCGTCTCCTCCTTCTTGATCCAGCAAGGGGTGGAGGAGAGGTTGATGGAGAACCGGCAGCACGACGGCGTGGTGGTGATGGTGGAGAAGAACTCCAGCAGGGCTTCGCCTAAGCACCGCGGGAGAGGAAGATGTAACGGGAGAGGGAGGGCAGCACCGAGGAACAAACTGTGTTGGCTGCCCTCCCTTTGCCCCACTATATATAGGGGGGGTGGAGAGGTTAGGGCGCCCTAGGGTTTCCCCCTAGGGGCCGGCGGCCAGGGCAAGGGGAGGGGGCGGCGGCCAGGGCAAGGGGGGGCGGCCAGGCCCTAGGGTTTCCCCCCCTAGGTGCCTTGCCCCCCAAGGCCAAGGGGTGCGGCCAGCCCTAGGGGGTCCCACCCCCTTAGCCGCATGGGGAGAGGGCCCAGGGGGGGCGCACAGCCCCCTGAGGGCTGTGGTGTCCCCCCTTGTGGCTCAATAGGCCCAGAACAACTTCCGGACCCCCCGAAATCCCTTCCGGTACTCCGCCGATTTCCCGATGCTCCCCGGAACACTTCCGGTACTCCGAAACCTTTCATCCTATATATCAATCTTCGTCTCCGGACCATTCCGGAGACCCCCGTCATGTCCGGGATCTCATCCGGGACTCCGAACAACCTTCGGTAACCATGCACTCTTCTCACTAACAACCCTAGCGTCACCGAACGTTAAGTGTGTAGACCCTGCGGGTTCGGAAACCATGTAGACATGACCGAGACACTCCCAGGTCAATAACCAATAGCGGGATCTGGATACCCATATTGGTTCCCACATGTTTCTCGATGATCTCATCGGATGAACCACGATGTCAAGGATTCAGGCAATCCCGTATACAGTTCCCTTTGTCTCGTCGGTATGTTACTTGCCCGAGATTCGATCGTCGGTATCTCTATACCTAGTTCAATCTCGTTACCGGCAAGTCTCTTTACTCGTTACCGTAATACATAATCCCGTGACCAACTACTTAGTCACTTTGAGCTCATTGAGATGACGTATTACCGAGTGGGCCCGGAGATACCTCTCCGTCACACGGAGTGACAAATCCCAGTCTCGATCCATGTCAACTCAACAGACACCCTCGGAGATACCTGTAGTGTACCTTTATAGTCACCCAGTTACGTTGTGACGTTTGGTACACACAAAGCACTCCTACGGTGTCAGTGAGTTACATGACTTCATGGTCATAGGAACTTATACTTGACATGCAGAAAACTATAGCGATAACTGACACGATCAAAAGCCATGTTTAACGTTTGGGTCTCGTCCATCACATCATTCTCCTAATGATGTGATCCCGTTATCAAATGACAACTCATGTCTATGACCTGGAAACCGCGGTCATCTTTGATCAACGAGCTAGTTCTGTAGAGGCTCACTAGGGACACAAAGTCTGTCTATTCATCCACACATGTATTTGAGTTTCCAATCAATACAGTTATAGCATGGATAATAAACGATTATCATGAACAAGGAAATATAATAATAACTCTTTTATTATTGCATCTAGGGCATATTTCCAACAGTCTCCCACTTGCACTAGAGTCAATAATCTAGCATTACAAGGTAATGAATCTAACACCCATAGAGTCTTGGTGTTGATCATGCTTAGCCCGTGGAAGAGGTTTAGTCAACGGATCTGCAACATTCAAATCCGTGTGTACTTTGCAAATATTTATGTCCTCCTCCTTGACCGAATCGCGGATGGAATTGAAGCGTCGCTTTATGTGTCTGGTCCTCTTGTGAAACCTTGGTTCCTTGGCTAGAGCAATGGCACCAGTGTTGTCACAGAACAGAGTCATTGGGTTCAGTGCACTAGGCACAACTCCAAGATCTGTCATGAACTCCTTTATCCAGACACCTTCCTTTGCCGCCTCCGAGGCAGCTATATACTCCGCTTCACATGTAGAATCAGCTACCACGCTCTGCTTGGAACTGCACCAGCTTACCGCTCCCCCGTTGAGAATATATACGTATCCGGTTTGAGACTTAGAGTCATCCGGATCAGTGTCAAAGCTTGCATCGACGTAACCCTTTACGACGAGCTCTTGATCACCTCCATAAACGAGAAACATCTCCTTAGTCCTTTTCAGGTACTTTAGGATATTCTTGACCGCTGTCCAGTGATCCATACCAGGATTACTTTGAAACCTTCCGGCCATACTTATGGCAAGGCTGACATCTGGTCTTGTGCACAGCATTGCATACATGATAGAGCCTATGGCTGAAGCATAGGGGACGACACTCATATTTTCTCTATCTTCCGCAGTCACTGGGCATTGAGTCTTACTCAACTTTGTACCTTGCAATACCGGCAAGAACCCCTTCTTGGATTGATCCATTTTGAACTTCTTCAAAACTTTATCAAGGTATGTACTTTGTGAAAGTCCTATCAAGCGTCTTGATCTATCTCTATAGATCTTGATGCCCAATATGAAAGCAGCTTCACCGAGATCCTTCATCGAAAAATTCTTGTTCAAATACCCCTTCACGCTATCCAAAAATTCTATATTGTTTCCAATCAGCAATATGTCATCCACATATAATATTAGAAACGCTATAGAGCTCCCACTCACTTTCTTGTAAATACAAGCTTCTCCGTAAACTTGTACAAACCCAAACGCTTTGATCACCTCATCAAAGCGAAGATTCCAACTCCGAGATGCTTGCACCAGCCCATAAATGGAACGCTGGAGCTTGCATACTTTGTCAGCATTCTCTGGATCGACAAAACCTTCCGGTTGCATCATATACAACTCTTCCTTAAGAAAACCGTTAAGGAACGCTGTTTTGACATCCATCTGCCAAATTTCATAATCGAAATATGCAGCTATTGCTAACATGATTCGGACGGATTTAAGCATCGCTTCGGGTGAGAAAGTCTCATCGTAGTCAATCCCTTGAACTTGTGAAAAACCCTTTGCCACAAGTCGAGCTTTATACACGGTGACATTACCGTCAGCGTCCGTCTTCCTCTTAAAAATCCATTTATTCTGAATGGCCTTCCGCCCTTCAGGTAATACTTCCAAAGTCCATACTTTGTTTTCATACATGGATCCCATCTCGGATTTCATGGCCTCTAACCATTTGTCGGAATCCGGGCCCACCATCGCTTCTCCATAGCTCGTAGGTTCACCGTTGTCTAACAACATGACCTCCAAGACAGGGTTACCATACCACTCAGGTGCAGTGCGTACCCTTGTCGACCTACGAGGTTCGGTAGTAACTTGATCAGAAGCTCCTTGATCATCATCATTGGCTTCCTCTTCAACCTCTGCAGGCTCCACAAAAACATATTTCTATGCTGCGCTACTCTCTGGTTGAAGCAGAGGTTCAATAACCTCATCAAGTTCTACCTTCCTCCCACTCAATTCTTTCGAGAGAAACTCTTTCTCGAGAAAGGACCCGTTCTTAGCGACAAACACTTTGCCCTCGGATCTGAGATAGAAGGTGTACCCAACAGTTTCTTTTGGGTATCCTATGAAGACACATTTGTCCGCTTTGGGTTCGAGCTTTTCTGGCTGAAGCCTTTTGACATAAGCATCGCAACCCCAAACCTTGAGAAAAGACAACTTCGGTTTCTTACCAAACCACAGTTCATACGGTGTTGTCTCAACGGACTTAGATGGAGCCCTATTTAAAGTGAATGCAGCTGTCTCTAACGCATATCCCCAAAACGATAGTGGCAAATCGGCAAGAGACATCATAGAACGTACCATATCTAATAGGGTTCGATTACGACGTTCGGACACACCATTACGCTGTGGTGTTCCAGGTGGCGTCAACTGTGAAACAATTCCACATTTTCTTAAGTGATCACCAAACTCATAACTCAGATATTCTCCCCCTCGATCAGATCGTAGGAACTTGATCTTCTTGTTACGATGATTTTCAACTTCACTCTGAAATTGTTTGAACTTTTCAAAAGTTTCAGACTTATGCTTCATCAAGTAAATATACCCATATCTACTTAAGTCGTCAGTGAAGGTGAGAAAATAACGATATCCACCGCGCGCCGTTACACTCATCGGACCGCACACATCAGTATGTATGATTTCCAATAAGTCACTTGCCCGTTCCATTGTCCCTGCAAACGGGGTCCTTGTCATCTTGCCCATGAGGCACGGCTCGCACGTGTCAAGTGATTCAAAATCAAGAGACTCCAAAAGTCCATCAGCATGGAGCTTCCTCATGCGTTTCACGCCGATATGACCCAGACGGCAGTGCCACAAGAAAGTGGTATTATCATTATCAACTCTACATCTTTTGGCATCAATGTTATGAACATGTGTATCATCACTATCGAGATTCAATAAGAATAAACCCCTAACTTCGGGTGCATGACCATAAAAGATATTACTCATATAAATAGAACAACCATTATTCTCTGATTTAAATGAGTAACCGTCTCGCAATAAACAAGATCCAGATATAATGTTCATGCTTAACGCAGGCACTAAATAACAATTATTCAGGTTCATATAACTAATCCCGATGGTAATCGAAGAGTGAGCGTGCCGACGGCGAACACATCAACCTTGGAACCATTTCCCACGCGCATCGTCACTTCGTCCTTCGCCAGCCTCCGTTTATTCCGCAGTTCCTGTTTAGAGTTGCAAATGTGAGCAACCGAACCGGTATCAAATACCCAGGCACTACAACGAGAGTTGGTAAGGTACACATCAATAACATGTATATCACATATACCTTTGTTGTTGTTGGCCCCCTTCTTGTCCGCCAGATACTTGGGGCAGTTCCGCTTCCAGTGGCCGTTCCCCTTGCAATAGAAACACTCAGTCTCTGGCTTGGGCCCAGCCTTGGGTTTCTTCACTGGATTAGCAACTGCTTTGCCACCCTTCTTAGAGTTACCCTTCTTGCCCTTGCCATTCTTCTTGAAACTGGTGGTTTTATTGACCATCAACACTTGATACTCCTTCTGGATGTCTGCCTCAGCGACTTTCAGCATCGAAAACAGCTCGGCGATGGTCTTGTTCATCCCTTGCATGTTATACTGCTGCACGAAGCTCTTGTAGCTTGGAGGGAGTGACTGGAGAATTCTTTCAATGATAGCCTCATCCGGGAACACAAGTCCCAGATCAGCTATGCGGGTATAGTACCCAGACATCTTCAGTAAGTGCTCACTGACAGACGAATTCTCCTCCATCTTGCAAGCAAAGAATTTATCGGTGGTCTCATACCTCTCGATCTTAGCATTCTTTTCAAAGATGAACTTCAACTCCTGGTACATCTCATATGCACCATGACGTTCAAAACGCCTTTGAAGTCCTCCTTCCAAGCCGTACAACATGGCACACTGCACTATCGAATAGTCATCCGAACGTGTCTGCCAGACGTTCAAAACGTCCGCAGGGGCTGTAGGAGCGGGGGGGTCACCTAGTGGTGCATTTAGGACATAAACCTTTTGGGCAGCTGTGAGGATGATCCTCAGATTGCGGAGCCAGTCCACAAAGTTGCTCCCATCATCTTTCAGTTTAGCTTTCTCTAGGAACGCATTAAAATTCAGGGGAGCTACTGCGCGAGCCATCTACAACAAAAATTTGCAAAGACATTTTAGACTATTGTTCATGATAAGTGAGTTATTACCTAATCAAATTATTTATAACTCCCACTCAAATTGACATCCCTCCGGTCATTCGAGCGTGACATGATCCAAATCCACCAACCCAAGTCCGATCATCACGTGAGATGAGGTGGTGTCAATGGTGAACATCAACATGTTGATCATATCTACTATATGACTCATGTTTGACCTTTCGGTCTTCCGTGTTCCGAGGCCATGTCTGTACATGCTAGGCTCGTCAAGTCTAACCCGAGTGTTCTGCATGTGCAAAACTGGCTTGCACCCGTTGTATGAGAACGTAGAGTCTATCACACCCGATCATCACGTGGTGCTTCGAAACGACGAACCTTCGCAACGGCGCACACTCGGGGGGAACACAATTTTATCTTGAAATTTTAGTGAAGGATCATCTTATAATGCTACCGTCGTCCTAAGCAAAATAAGATGCATAAAAGGATTAACATCACATGCAAATCATAAGTGACATGATATGGCCATCAACTTGTGCTTTTGATCTCCATCTCCAAAGCACCGGCATGATCTCCATCGTCACCGGCGCCACACCATGATCCCCATCATCATGATCTCCATCATCGTGTCGCCATCGGGGTTGTCGGCGCCCACCATGCTCTTACTACTATTGCTACCGTTTAGCGATAAAGTAAAGCATTACAAAGCGCTTAAAGATTGACACGCAGGTCATACAAAAATTAAAGACAACCCTATGGCTCCTGCCGGTTGCCGTATGCATCGACATGCAAGTCGATATTAACTATTACAACATGATCATCTCATACATCAAATATATCTCATCATGTCATTGGCCATATCATATCACATACATACCCTGCAAAAACAAGTTAGACGTCCTCTAATTTGTTGTTGCATGTTTTACGTGGCTGCTACGGGTATCTAGCAAGAACGCTTCTTACCTACGCAAAGCCACAACAGTGATATTCAAGTTGCTATTTAACCTTCTACAAGGACCGCCTTGTTCTATTCCGATTCAACTAAGATAGGAGAGACAGACACCCGCCAGCCATCTTATGCAACAAAAGTCACATGTCTGTCGATGGAACCGGTCTCATGTACGTGGACATGTAAAGTTGGTCCGGGCCGCTTCATCCCATAATACCGCTGAATCAAGAAAGACCAAGGAGGGCAGCAATTTAAACATCAACGCCCACAAACCCTTTTGTGTTCTACTCGAGAAAACATCTACGCAAGAACCTAGCTCATGATGCCACTGTTGGGGAACGTCGCATGGGAAACAAAAATTTTCCTACGTTCACCAAGATCAATCTAGGAGATGCATCTACGAGAGGAGAGTTGGATCCACATACCCTTGTAGATCGCTAAGCGGAAGCGTTCAAGAACGCGGTTGATGGAGTCGTACTCGCCGCGATTCAGATCGCCGAAGATCCTAGCACCGAAGCAACGGTGCCTCCGCGTTCAACACACGTGCAGCCCGGTGACGTCTCCCACGCCTTGATCCAGCAAGGAGAGAGGGAGAGGTTGGGGAAGACTCCATCCAACAGCAGCACGACGGCGTGGTGGTGGTGGAGGAGCGCGGGACTCCAGCAGGGCTTCGCCAAGCGCTGCAAGAGACGAGGAGGGAGAGGGGTAGGGCTGCGCCAAGAAGGAGACGTTCTCATGTGTCAAGCAGCCCTAGAACCTCACATATATATAGGGGGAAGGGAGGGCTGCGCCCCCCTTTAGGGTTTCCCACCCCTAGGGTGCAGCCAGCCCTAGATCCCATCTAGGGGGGCGGCCAAGGGGGAGAGAGGGGGAGGCGCACCACTATTGGGCCCTAGGGCCCAACTGCCCTAGGGTTTGCCCCCCTCCCCTCTTGGAGGCGCCCTGGGACTTGGTGGGGGGGCGCACCAGCCCCCTTGGGGCTGGTCCCCTCCCACACTTAGCCCACGTAGCCTTCTGGGGCTGGTGGCCCCACCTGGTGGACCCCCGGGACCCTCCCGGTGGTCCCGGTACATTACCGATATCGCCCGAAACTTTTCCGGTGACCAAAACAGGACTTCCCATATATGAATCTTTACCTCCGGACCATTCCGGAACTCCTCGTGACGTCCGGGATCTCATCCGGGACTCCGAACAACATTCGGTAACCGCGTACATACTTTCCCTATAACCCTAGCGTCATCGAACCTTAAGTGTGTAGACCCTACGGGTTCGGGAACCATGTAGACATGACCGAGACAACTCTCCGGCCAATAACCAACAGCGGGATCTGGATACCCATGTTGGCTCCCACATGTTCCACGATGATCTCATCGGATGAACCACGATGTCAAGGATTCAATCAATCCCGTATACGATTCCCTTTGTCTATCGATACAGCACTTGCCCGAGATTCGATCGTCGGTATACCGATACCTTGCTCAATCTCGTTGCCGGCAAGTCTCTTTACTCGTTCCGTAACACATCATCCCGTGATCAACTCCTTGATCACATATTGTGCACATTATGATGATGTCCTACCGAGTGGGCCCAGAGATACCTCTCCGTCATACGGAGTGACAAATCACAGTCTCGATTCGTGCCAACCCAACAGACACTTTCGGAGATACCTGTTGTGCACCTTTATAGCCACCCAGTTACGTTGTGACGTTTGGTACACCCAAAGCATTCCTACGGTATCTGGGAGTTGCACAATCTCATGGTCTAAGGAAAAGATACTTGACATATAGAAAAGCTTTAGCATACGAACTACACGATCTGTGCTAGGCTTAGGATTGGGTCTTTGTCCATCACATCATTCTCCTAATGATGTGATCCCGTTATCAACGACATCCAATGTCCATGGTTAGGAAACCGTAACCATCTATTGATCAACGAGCTAGTCGTTTAGAGGCTTACTAGGGACATGGTGTTTGTCTATGTATCCACACATGTATCTGAGTTTCCTTTCAATACAATTCTAGCATGGATAATAAACGATTATCGTGAACAAGGAAATATAATAATAACCAATTTATTATTGCCTCTAGGGCATATTTCCAACAGTCTCCCACTTGCACTAGAGTCAATAATCTAGTTCACATCGCCATGTGATTAACACTCACAGGTCACATCGCCATGTGACCAACATCCAAAGAGTTTACTAGAGTCAGCAATCTAGTTCACATCAATATGTGATTAATACTCAATGAGTTCTGGGTTTGATGATGTTATGCTTGTGAGAGAGGTTGTAGTCAACGGGTCTGCAACATTCAGATCCCTATGTTCTTCGCAAAACCTTATGTCATATCGTAGATGCTGCTATCACGTTCCACTTGGAGCTATTCCAAACTGTTGCTCCATTATACGTATCCGGTATCTCCCCTTAGAGTTATCCGGATAGGTGTTAAGCTTGCATCGACGTAACTCTTTACGTCGAACTCTTTATCACCTCCATAACCGAGAAACATTTCCTTACTCCTCTAAGGATAATTTTGGCCACTATCTAGTAATCCACTCCTGGATCACCTTTGTACCCTCTTGCCAGACATGTGGCAAGGCACACATCAGGTGCGGTACTTAGCATGGCATACCGTACAGAGCCTATGACAAAAGCATAGGGGACGACCTTCGTCCTTCCTCTTCCTTCTGCCGTGGTCAAGTTTTTTTTGAGTCTTACTCAACTTCACACCTTACAACTCAGGTAAGAACTCCTTCTTTGACTGATCTATTTTGAACTCCTTCAAAATCATGTCAAAGGTGTGTGTTCTTTTGAAAATATCATCAGGCGTCTTGATCTATCTGTATAGGTCTTGATGCCCAATATGTAAGCAGCTTTATCCAGGTCTTCCTTTGAAAAACTCATTTCAAACAACCCTTCATGCTTTCCAGAAATTCTACATCATTTCGGATCAACAATATGTCATTCACATATACTTATCAGAAATGTTGTAGTGCTCCCACTCACTTTATTGCAAATACAAGTTTCCAACAAACTTTGTATACCCAAAAACTTTGATCACTTCATCAAAGTGTATATTCCGACTCCGAGATGCTTGCTCTAGTCCATGGAAGGATCGCTGGAGCTAGCATATCTTTTAGCATCCTTAGGATCGACAAAACCTTTCTGATTGTATCACATACAACCTTTCCTTACGAAAACTGGTAAGGAAACTTGTTTTGTCATCCATCTGCCAGATTTCATAAATGCAGCTAATGCTAACATGATTCCGACGGACTTAAGCATCGCTACGGGTGAGAAAATCTCATCGTAGTCAACTCCTTGAACTTGTGGAAAACTCTTCGCCACAAGTCGAGCTTCATAGACGGTGACATTACCGTCCACATCCGTCTTAGTTTTAAAGATCCATTTGTCTCAATGGCTTGCCGATCAGGGCAAGTCCACCAAAGTCCATACTTTGTTTTGATACATGGATCCTATCTCGGATTTATCGGCTTCTAACCATTTGTCGGAATATGGGCCCACCATCGCTTCTCCATAGTTCGTAGGTTCATCGTTGTCCAACAACATGACCTCTAAGACAGGATCAACGTACCACTCAGGAGTAGTACATATCCTTGTCAACCTACGAGGTTCGATAGCAACTTGATCTGGAGCTTCATGATCACTATCATTAGTTTCCTCTTCAACTGTCGTAGATTCCACAGAAACATCTTTCTGTGTTGCACTACTCTCCGGTTGAAGTGAGGGTTCGACAACCTCATCAAGTTCTATTTCCTCCCACTCAATTCTTTCAAGAGAAACTCCTTCTCGAGAAAGGACCCATTCTTAGCGACAAACATTTTGTCCTTGGATCTGAGATAGTAGGTATACCCAACCGTTACCAGTGGGTATTCCATGAAGATGTATTTGTCCGCTTTGGGTTCGAGCTTTTCCTGGCTGAAGCCATAAGCATCGCAGCCCCAAACATTTAAGAAAACGACAACTTTGGTTTCTTGCTAAACCATACGACGTCCTCTCAACGGACTTAGATGGTGCCCTATATAAAGTGAATGCAGCTATCTCTAATGCATAACCTCAAAATAATAGCGGTAGATCGGTAAGACACACCATAGATCGCACCATATCTCATAAGGTTCGATTACGATGTTCGGACACACCATTACGCTGTGGTGTTCCAGGGGACTTCAACTGCGAAACAATTCCACAATGTCTTAAGTGATTGCCAAACTCATAATTAAGATAATATCCCCTTGATCAGATCGTAGGAACATGATCTTCTTGTTATGATGATTCTTAATCTTCACTCTGAAATTTTTGAACCTTTCAAACGTTTCAGACTTTTGCTTCATTAAGTAAATCTACTCAAATCGTCAGTGAAGATGAGAAAATAACGATATCCACCACACGCCTTAATTCTCATTGGATCACATACATCAGCATGTATGATTTCCAATAAGTCACTTACCCGTTTCATTGTACCTGAAAACGAGATCTCAGTCATCCTGCCCATGAGGCATGGCTCGCATGTGTCAAGCAATTCAAAATCAAGTGACTCCAAACGTCCATCAGCATGGAGTTTCTTCATGCATTTTATGCCAAAAATGACCTAAGCGGCAGTGCCACAAGAAAGTGGTACTATCATTATTAACTCTACATCTTTTTGGCATTAATATTATCATTATGTGTATTACCATGATCGAGATTCAACGAACCATTGGGTGCATGACCATAAAGGTATTATTCATGTAAATAGAATAACCATTATTCTCTAACTTAAATGAATAACCGTATTGCGATGAACATGATCTAATCATTTTCATGCTCAACGTAGACACCTGATAACATTTATCTAGGTTCAACACTAATCTCGAAAATAGAAGGAGCGTGCGATGGTGATCTTATCATCTTTGGAAACACTTCCAACACACATCGTCACCTCGCCCTTAGCTAGTCTCCGTTCAGTCCGTAGCTTTTGCTTCAAGTTACTAATAATAGCAACTGAACCGGTATCCAATACCCAGGTGCTACAAGGAGTACTACTAAGGTACACATTAATAACACGTATATCAAATACACTTTGTTGAAGTTGTCAGCTATCATATCTACCATGTATTTGGGGTGGTTCCGCTATCATGTGACCGTTCCCCTTACAATAGAAGCACTTGGTCTCGAGGTTTGGGTTCAACCATGGGTTCCTTCATCAGAGCGACAACAGGTTTGCCATTCATGAAGTTTCCCTTCTAGCCCTTACCCTTTTGAAACCAGTGGTCTTGTTTAAACCATCAACACTTGATGCTCCTTCTTGATTTCTACTTTTGCGGTACTAAGAACCGCTAACAGCACCGGGATCATCCATCCTTTGCATGCCATAGTTCTTCACGAAGTTCTAGTAGCTTGGTGATAGTGTCTAGAGAATTCCGTCAACCACTATCTCACCTGGAAGATTAACTCCCACTTGGTTCAAGTGATTTCAGCACCCAGACATTCTGTGCACATGCTCACTAGTTGAGCTATTCTCCTCCATCCTTTTGGCAAAGGAACTTGTCAGAGGTCTCATACCTCTTAACATGGGCATGAGCCTGAAATCCCAATTTCAGCTCTTAGAACATCTCATATGTTCCATGGCGTTCAAAACGTCATTGGAATCCCGATTCCAAGCCGTAAAGTATGGTGCACTAAACTATCAAGTAGTCATCAGGACGTCTCTGTCAGGTGTTCACAACATCCACAGACAACGTTGTAGGGGTTTGCACATCGAGCGGTGCATCAAAGACGTAAGCTTTCTGTGCAGCAGTGAGGACACTCCTCGGACTACGGACCAAGTCCGCATCCTTGCTTACAATATCTTTCAACTTAGTCTTTCTCTAGGATCGTATTTAAACAGGGAGTTACAACGCAAGCTATTGATCTACAACATAATTTGCAAAGGCAACTTAGACTATTGTTCATGATGAGTGAGTTTAACTAATCAAATTACTTATAACTCCCACTCAAATTGACATCCCTCCGGTCATCCGAGCGTGACATGATCCAAATTCACCAACCCAAGTCCGATCATCACGTGAGATGAGGTGGTGTCAATGGTGAACATCAACATGTTGATCATATCTACTATATGACTCATGCTCGACCTTTCGGTCCTCCGTGTTCCGAGGCCATGTCTGTACATGCTAGGCTCGTCAAGTCTAACCCGAGTGTTCTGCATGTGCAAAAACTGGCTTGCACCCGTTGTATGCGAACGTAGAGTCTATCACACCCGATCATCACGTGGTGCTTCGAAACGACGAACCTTCGCAACGGTGCACACTCGGGGGGAACACAATTTTATCTTGAAATTTTAGTGAGGGATCATCTTATAATGCTACCGTCGTCCTAAGCAAAATAAGATGCATAAAAGGATTAACATCACATGCAAATCATAAGTGACATGATATGGCCATCAACTCGTGCTTTTGATCTCCATCTCCAAAGCACCGGCATGATCTCCATCGTCACCGGCGCCACACCATGATCTCCATCATCATGATCTCCATCATCGTGTCGCCATCGGGGTTGTCGCGCGCCCACCATGCTCTTACTACTATTGCTACCGCTTAGCGATAAAGTAAAGCATTACATAGCGCTTAATGATTGACACGCAGGTCATACAAAAAATTAAAGACAACCCTATGGCTCCTGCCGGTTGCCGTATGCATCGACATGCAAGTCGATATTAACTATTACAACATGATCATCTCATACATCAAATATATCTCATCATGTCATTGGCCATATCATATCACATACAAACCCTGCAAAAACAAGTTAGACGTCCTCTAATTTGTTGTTGCATGTTTTTACGTGGCTGCTATGGGTATCTAGCAAGAACGCTTCTTACCTACGCAAAACCACAACGGTGATATTCAAGTTGCTATTTAACCTTCTACAAGGACCGCCTTGTTCTATTCCGATTCAACTAAGATAGGAGAGACAGACACCCGCCAGCCATCTTATGCAACAAAAGTCACATGTCTGTCGATGGAACCGGTCTCATGTACGTGGACATGTAAAGTTGGTCCGGGCCGCTTCATCCCATAATACCGCTGAATCAAGAAAGACTAAGGAGGGCAGCAATTTAAACATCAACGCCCACAAACCCTTTTGTGTTCTACTCGAGAAAGCATCTACGCAAGAACCTGGCTCATGATGCCACTGTTGGGGAACGTAGCATGGGAAACAAAAATTTTCCTACGCTCACCAAGATCAATCTAGGAGATGCACATCTACGAGAGGAGAGTTGGATCCACATACCCTTGTAGATCGCTAAGCGGAAGCGTTACTAGAACGCGGTTGATGGAGTCGTACTCGCCGCGATTCAGATCGCCGAAGATCCTAGCACCGAACGGACGGTGCCTCCGCGTTCTTCACACGTACAGCCCGGTGACGTCTCCCACGCCTTGATCCAGCAAGGAGAGAGGGAGAGGTTGGGAAACCTCCAACCAACAGCAGCATGACGGCATGGTGGTGGTGGAGGAGCGCGGGACTCCGGCAGGGCTTCGCCAAGCGCTGCGGGAGACGAGGAGGAAGAGGGGTAGGGCTGCACCAAGAGGGAGATGTTCTCGTGTCTCTAGCAGCCCCAAAACCCCTCATATATATAGGGGGAAGGGAGGGCTGCGCCCCCCTTTAGGGTTTCCCTCCCCTAGGGTGCGGCCAGCCCTAGATCCATCTAGGGGGGGCGGCCAAAGGGGGAGAGAGGGGGAGGCGCACCACTATTGGGCCTTAGGGCCCAACTGCATTAGGGTTTGCCCCCCTTCCCCTCTTGGGGCGCCCTGGGACTTGGTGGGGGGGCGCCCCAGCCCCCTTGGGGCTGGTCCCCTCCCACACTTAGCCCACGCAGCCACCTGGGGTTGGTGGCCCCACCTGGTGGACCCCCGGGACCCTCCCGGTGGTCCCGGTACATTACCGATATCGCCCGAAACTTTTCCGGTGACCAAAACAGGACTTCCCATATATGAATCTTTACCTCCGGACCATTCCGGAACTCCTCGTGACGTCCGGGATCTCATCCGGGACTCCGAACAACATTCGGTAACCGCGTACATACTTTCCCTATAACCCTAGCGTCATCGAACCTTAAGTGTGTAGACCCTACGGGTTCGGGAACCATGTAGACATGACCGAGACAACTCTCCGGTCAATAACCAACAGCGGGATCTGGATACCCATGTTGGCTCCCACATGTTCCACGATGATCTCATCGGATGAACCACGATGTCAAGGATTCAATCAATCCCGTATACGATTCCCTTTGTCTATCGGTATAGCACTTACCCGAGATTCGATCGTCGGTATACCGATACCTCGCTCAATCTCGTTACCGGCAAGTCTCTTTACTCGTTCCGTAACACATCATCCCGTGATCAACTCCTTGATCACATATTGTGCACATTATGATGATGTCCTACCGAGTGGGCCCAGAGATACCTCTCCGTCACACGGAGTGACAAATCCCAGTCTCGATTCGTGCCAACTCAACAGACACTTTCGGAGATACTTGTAGTGCACCTTTATAGCCACCCAGTTACGTTGTGACGTTTGGTACACCCAAAGCATTCCTACGGTATCCGTGAGTTGCACAATCTCATGGTCTAAGGAAAAGATACTTGACATATAGAAAAGCTTTAGCATACGAACTACACGATCTGTGCTAGGCTTAGGATTGGGTCTTGTCCATCACATCATTCTCCTAATGATGTGATCCCGTTATCAACGACATCCAATGTCCATGGTCAGGAAACCGTAACCACCTATTGATCAACGAGCTAGTCATCTAGAGGCTTACTAGGGACATGGTGTTTGTCTATGTATCCACACATGTATCTGAGTTTCCTATCAATACAATTCTAGCATGGATAATAAACGATTATCGTGAACAAGGAAATATAATAATAACCAATTTATTATTGCCTCTAGGGCATATTTCCAACATATATTAGCCGATGAACTGTAATTAGTATGTTAAGATGGATGTGATACATTGATGTTTGTTTGTTGAGTGGAACAAATTTGAAGTGTTACTTAATAAATTTGTCTTTTTTCCAAAATGGATTGAGTGTGGTTTAGTTTTATTGAGAATCACATGACCATGTTAATTAACCTTTTGGAAGTAATGTGTGTCAACATGAAATGCCAACAAATGAGGTTCTCCCTTGAGCCTCGCCCGCCAATGGTGGGCGCTACAACACAACTGTTAGGGCACCATTGGCGCGCATAAACCGGCACCTGTGGTGGGTAGTAAAGAATGCTCGTCACTAAAACTTATCTACCAGTGGCGGGTGAGCGCCCGCCATGATGCCATGTCAGCAGTGGCTGGAGGTCAGTGGTGGGCACCCCTGATAGCCTTGCGTGTTATTGCTGGGCTTTTTTGCCAGCCACTGGTAGTCATTCCTGTAGTAGTGACTCCTTCGGTGCCATGGTTGTTCCATCTCTCTCTCTCTCACACACACACAAACCTCAAACAAACGTGGATCCAATCACATCCGCCTCTAGAATAAGGAAATATGTAACCCCTCCATGGAGTAGTTGCTCCACCTTCCTCCATCTCAGCCGATACGCGCTTGGTCACATGAGATAGAACCAGGTTGGTGAAGTGCCGCCATTATGCTCACATGGTATAACTGATAAGTATCATCAAACCTTGGAGCCTCTGTCCTTCACCTCGGCATTCATTAACATGCCTATGACATAATGTGATGGCCCCACCCATCTATTAGTTATAAACCATGACGTGTATTCGGTGTTGTATTTCCTAATTTGGCCCTCTCTGGAAGAGAGGATGGCACATATCCCGTGATACAATGAATGCAAAGATAATCTAGACTGTTTGTACCCACTTCGCCCGGTCTCACATTGTGCCAAAGGTATTACTAAAGCAGCTTTTCTGGGTCCTTCGAGACTCTTCCAGTATTAAATAGAAGTTCTTTTCTATAAGACCCATTCACATCCATCAAACGCCCATCAATTTCTCTTTCTCCCTTCCTTCGACATTCACTATTTTCCTGTCCCACCAAGTTATGAGTGAGAAGGCATGAGAGAAGAGTCCCCTCTTATGCTGCTTGGAGAATTGAGCACCATCTAGGAGGAGGTGGAGGTGGAGGAGAACACAAGTCATCTAGCGGCGACTGCAGGTGAGCTAATCCCATGAGATCGTGATTATTGTCTATCTTCTCCATGTGACTGGTCTCACTAATCGGCTCACCGCGCCTAACAACTCTACAGCTTCGGCGCAGGCAATATGTTCGACATAATGCCTAAGAGGCTTAATGATGAGGAAACCATTTAAACGACTATCGCCAGCGGAGAGGACCGCCTCGGGGCCCTCCCAAATGATCTTCTCCTCTATCTTATGTCGTTCCTGCCTTCCGCGACACTGTGCGGACATGCGTTCTCGGTAAGCATTGGAGCACGCTCTGGAAGTCTGTGCCCGCCCTACGCATCGATGACCCCGACAACTACGATGCCATTAGTGGCTCCAACACATTTGTGAATGAGTTGCTTCGTCTTCGTTATCCAACTCCTCTAAATGTATGTGACATCAGTTCGGATTGTGTGGAGACTGCGGCTGATTACCCCGAATGGGCCGACGAGGCATTCCAACAAATGAAGTCGTGGCTCTGGTATGCTCTATTGTGTCAAGTTCAAGTGCTTAAGATTTGTTTTCCCTGGCGGGTAATCGACACTACTCTCATCTCGTCTCACTTGAAGAGGTTACATCTCGACGGCATGCACTTTGAGGGATGATCCCTCGATTTTTCGAGTTGTAAGGTGCTAGAGGTGTTAGAGATGATAAGTTGTGACATCTATGCGAATAGTATGTCCCAAACATTACGATATCTTAAAATTAATGGTGGGGTTTTTTGTATTGATGACCGCATTCGTATTTCCACCCCAAATCTCATTGGCTTCAGACTAGCTCCACTTTGGGGTTGGGCTCCTTTGCTTGATAGCATGCCATCACTGGTAACAACATCTGTAAAGCTTGGAGAAGGCTGTGAGGAGGAACTGTGTTACTATGGTAATCCATCATGTGAGGGATGTGATGCTCAACCTCGTGAAACCAACTATCCCGTGGCTCTAGAAAGTTTGTCGGGTGCTACAAATTTGAAGTTCAAAATATATGATCCGACACGGGTATGCTCCCTTTTCGCCACCTCCCATTGTTGTTTGACATTCGCTAGATTCCATGTATGTCTGCATGAAGATATTTGTCAGTAGAATCTTATCAAGCATGTTCCTTACATGTGTTGCATGTTTTCCCGAATTCACATGCTCGAATCTTGATGTTTCTTGAACACATTTGTTACTATGCTTATCGCTACTGGATAATTTAGTCTTGTGTACTATTCATATATGTAGGATTGAGATTATAGTACAGCTTGGGTTACAAATCTTGGTATATGCTAACTTTTAATAACTATACAAAAAGAGAGCCATCCGAAATCTTTCAAAGCATGTACTTCTGTATCTCAAAAAGAACATTGTACTTCTGAATTTAGATCTTGAATTGTGGTTTAACCTTCTTCATTTTATCTCCAGTTATGTATTTTCAGAATGGATTTGAAATGGCGCCCTGTGTTTAGCAAGTTTAAAACATTGTTGCTCAATGAATGGTGTGTCAGTGATGATTTTACTGGTTTGGTTTACTTTCTCCAGCACACACCAATTCTAGAGACGCTTACGCTTCAGCTTGACCTTGAAAGTTCTGAGGTATATATATTCTCGAAGTAAGATAGATTGTCTTTGAAGTTACCATTTACCTTTTGTTGACTTAAGCAAAATATTTTGTTTGCTACAGGATTATCATTTGAGCAAAACTGATGAAAGTAGTAACTTAAAGGAACAGTCATTGCTATCACCACATCTCAAGGTAGTCAAAATTATATGTGGCACGCCGGAAGATGTGATAGTTCGCCATATTTTAAAGATTCTATGTGCCCATAGAGTGCCTTACGAGAAAATTGAGGTTGAAGTTCGCATGTAAGTTGCCATCTTCATTATTATGTTTCAGTAGCCAACCTATACATTAACATACTTGGATAAAAAAAATCTTAGCCCCAAGCAGAGTAGGACGATATATCCACACCACTTTTTACGTCCTTCTATCACACCATGACACCGTACTATACTTGGGAACCACAATGTTGCACATTTAATGGTGGCATTGCTGCTTCTTGTCATCACCATAGGTGTGGATGGAACCCAACTATAACACTGGCTAAACATCTAGAGCTGCAACATGTGCTTGGTAGCTACATGCAACAGAATGCCCATATTAGCAACGGACAAGAGTAGGAAGCTTAATTATCTGTTAGCACAGCAACATAAAGCATTAATTTCCTCAACTGGATGCTTGATTAGGTAATGTAAGGTGGTTTGTACTAATGTAGGTAGTACTGAAGGCGGAAATCTGAAGTGTACATTATTTTATTGTAATGTGACAGTTTGACACCCTACTCTATAGTTGTTTTGTGTAAGCGCTACCCAAAATGCTTCCTACCAAATTTAAGTTAAAACTTCCACTTAATTTCATGTTCCATTATTGTCCCATTACAAGAAGTTCTCAGAATAAGCCATGATAGTTAGCTAGACAAAAACTGAAGAGTCCGTATGAATTCAAGCATTCTGATAGCTAGATCAACCGATAAAATTTCTCATGATATTCCCTGCATTCCTTCTGGTATGAGACTTTCATGTGCTCATTGTGTCCTTTGTTGTTTATGCAGGGTTCAATTTTGATCTATATATGATCAGATCATCCCCGTTTTTCAAACTTGAGGTCCTCGAATCTAGTGCCATGAAGTTGCTGTGTTTCGTCTACTAGTGTCCTATTCATATGAAGTTATGAACTCTTTTGTGCTTCATTGCGTTTCGTCTACTAGTGTCCTATTCATATGAACTCTTATGTATTTCTGTGTAGCTTGTTGCTTGGATGTTGTCAAAAATCATAACATGTTGAGGTTTTAAGTGTCGTGGTAGTCCGAGTGCACTTTTGCTCATCTCATGAACTTAGTGCCAGGCCTTAACCGGTTATGTAATTGTGGTAAGATGTTTCATGCACCTGTCTAGTGTTGTTTCTGGATTGTGATAAGTAATATGCAACATGTGATTGTCTGCTTTTTTCTAAACTTGCCATGTTCATTAAGTGTGTTCATGCTCGAGAATACAATTTACGATTTCTAGTCGAGGTGAATCTTGGGCTCGAGAAGTACTAGGGTCTTTTCCAGCCGATGTTCTCCAACGTCATTGTCACCGCCTCTAGCTTCGCATTCTTGAGGTCCATGAAAGGAGGCTTCTACGAATATGCTTTTCAGTTTGTGGTTTGCTTCTCTTCTCTGGTGGCGGTGAAGACTGATGGCGAGATGGTTGTCGCTCAGGGACCACTAGGGGCTTCTTTGTATTTTTATTTTGCTTGGTTATTTGTGCAATGTTCTAGCGCATGTATGTGTGGATCCTAATGATGCAGGGGCCGAGGGTCAAGCCTCTGTTTTGAGAAAATACATGTATCTTTCTAGGTTCTTTGTTAGTCTGTATATAATCGCCGCTAGTCTCTTTGTTGAAAAAGCACACTGCTCAAGGATAGGCAACCATCAAACACCCATCAAAAACCTACGATATCATTAATGCTCTTCCCAGTCACTCCGCTCTTTCTCGCCACAATGAGTCTTTGGCGCGGTGAAATGGTGGTTGTGGACTTGCGGTGACAAGGATTCATTCTTTTCCTTCTTTAGAGGACTCGTTATTTGACCCTGAATAAAAATGTGGTTTCCTATTTGGCGCTGAAAAAAATAAAATCCTCCCTATTAGACACCTGGTCAGACTTTTGTTCCTAATATGAAATTCCATCAATTTTGGTTACTAATGGTGTTAACTCAGACAAGAAAAATACAATCCCCCCTTGGTATAATATCTATGACCTAGGCATGTATATGGCGCAACAAATGACACCACAAGGCCCGTTTAGTTGGATTTACTTAACTCGATAGTTCATTTCCCCACAAAAAGAGCTTTATTGAACTATTGGACCGATAAGTGGGGACCCGGTTTACATCCCTGCTATGACCAAACAAGGAATAAACTCTCAGGAGTTCATGAATGGATCTTCGTGAACATATTAGCATCAAGTGTGGTAGTCGCACTCAGATTGTAAGTTATGAATGGATAATACTAGACTTGGATATTTGTGTAGTAGCCTCTGCCGGACCATTACAATCTGGCTCTGCATGGCCTGACATTGTAATTCATGAACTCACGCCGAGTCCACCCTCGAACCCTGCGAGATTCAGACACCCGTCCGCCTCGTCATCCCCGACGAAGTTGCCAACCATGCACGTGTCCAAGGGCACTAAGGCAGTCACTTAGTTCACCTCATCCTAGGTTGCCTTGTTTGATATAATGATGGTGATTTCTTGTATTTAGCATTGGATTGTATTCTGACCATGTAGGTCTGAAGAAATAGTCATGTTGCTGCTTAAATGTTCAATGTATGCCTGAATTTCACTTCATATTATTTGTTTTCAACATGTTCATTTGATCTCTTCTTGGTCTTGAATCTGGTTCTGTACGTCTTTGCTTATGTATAGTGAGAAACTTCCCATCTTTGTTCTGATCCTTGTCAGTCTCAGTCTGCAGGTACATATTTAAATAAAGTTAGATGTGTCCGCAGATACAGCCTTTGAATTTACATCTCAAATTTGATATCCGCAGATACATAATGGCAGGGGTTGTTATGATACTGGCTGTTGATCTTTGGTACGATTGAACAAAAACATCTTGGTACCAAATTTATCGTGCATTTTCATGTTTTGTGCAGATCTCAGTTTCCAGAATGATCCTCCTGACGCAGAGGCCATGGAGCTTCCACCATTAATAGCTACTAAGATGTGTGCTCGGTCATCCTGTAGGTTTTAAGCCTTTTGTTAGTCTTTAATGGTGGTCCTGTGTTGGCCGTTATGGCTAGATTTAGTTTCTTACATTTCATCTTGTTCTGGTTGTGTTGGTTGATTAGTGCAACTCACAAAAATAGTTTCCAATTGGTCGAAGTCTTAAAATGCGTCATGATTGGTCTGAACATTGTCGTCTTCCCATTATTGGAAAATAGAAATTGGGCAAGGACATGACTATGTACAATGGAAATTGAGTCTATGTCTATGTGCCATGTTTGACTGCCAGAGTATGCCCGCCTTTTTGAATCTGTTAAGTATTCAGTTTGTGTTAAATTGGATTGCACTCTGGTGTAGTTCAGAATGAGTGATGTTCCACCAAAACTAATAACTTTGTAACTGATGGTGACAATACAATAGTTACCACATGACGTTTGTGTCATCAATGCAAGCTCACTTGGGGTTTGGTTCTCTTATCTGGTTGTTCTCATGTTGTGGAAATGTAGTTTATTTCTACTCTCATGTTCCAGTTGGTAGAATCCATTTTATTAAGAATCTCTAACAGGTAGTAGATAGAGTGCATCCATCCGTCCATCAAGGACTAAGTTGATTTCCCTTCATTGTTTTGACTATTCTTCATAGCCTGTTGTAAGTTTGTTTAGCAGAGACTGATGTCGAATACCATGCATTCCACAACTGTCTGGAATCTGTATCCCTCCTGAGTCTCAGCTGTCATATGTATAATGCCTGTTGCCATTGCACCATCAAACTCCTCGTTAACAAAGAGATTTGGCAAGGACATTGCTGAAAAGAATCTTGCATGTCTCTGGCTCAAAGATTTTCTGCCAGCTAGAGCCGGAGAATGGACTGAAGCTATTTTTTCCCACAACAGCGAATAATAGAAATTGCGTAAAGGTATTCTCCCATCTATATCAACTAGGGACAACTAGGAACACATTTATTGTACCTTGCCATGTTTTGTGTAGTTTTCAATTTCTAAAACCATCACGGTGAAAGGGCAACAACTTCCACCATTGGCTCCTAAGAGTGTGGGGTGTGTGGGAGTGGAGTGTGGTGCTCGACAAGGCTAGGAGGGGCTCCATTTATAGGCGAGCCGCGAGGGGGGATCGGGGCTCCGCCGGCGACACCTGGACACTGCGCTCGACGACGAACGACGTCAGTGAGAGGGGAAGAAGGTGACATAGCTCACACGAGGACTGTGGGCGAACGGAGACGAGCACATGATCAAGGGGAAGGCAACGAGCACAGTGCGCACCGCACTGTTGCTTTGGCCGGACCGCGCTCGTGCTCGCTGCGGCGAGCTCCAGCGTCGGCGAGTGCCAGGAGGAGCTGAAGGAGTCGGGACGAGGATGGTGGCGAGGTTTGGCAAGCTCTGGCAGGCGGGGAAGCGAGCACGCGCGAAATAGAGCGCTCAACGGCACTCGGAGCGCGTCGACTAGCAGGCTGGCATGGTGCATACGCGTGGTCATCGCGTGAACTGTGCCCCCAGGCCGACCTGTGTCCAAAGATCATGTCTGGCGTGTTGTTCGTGGTAGATTTGAAGGTTACCATGATTTGGTTTGGACCTAGACGCAGTAGAAGAGATTTCACAAGCCTGGTAAGGTTCTGGACAGTAACTTTGAGAGTTTACTGAGGTCGACTGGATGGGAGTTGGGAGCTTTGCTTTGGAGGCTAGCCATAAGTTACTAAGGTGAAGATGCACAAAAACTTTCAGCTACAATGGAGCAAGTAAAATGGTAGTTGCTGAAACTAACATTTCTGTCCAGAACAGAAAATATTTTCTGTAGGAAAAATATTCCAAAAAGAGGTGCAATATTTTTTCTCAGGAAGGTGTCCTAGGGTTCAAAGAATATTTGTGAATTTTCTCAGATTTTTGTGGGCAAGAAAAGTTGGGGTGGCTTTGGAGCACAATGAGCTAACTAGGGTTTTAGAGGGAAAAATGAATATTTTTCAATAAAGAAAAATATTCCAATTATTATGTTAGGGTGGACTAGATAGGAAAAGATGATTTGATATGGAGATGAGGCAGTTGGGTGAAAGCCAAGGGTACCCAAGTGTGTAAGTCCATATGAAAAGATTCAAAAATTCCAAGTTTCAAAATCAATCCAAATGAAACTCAGGCAAATAAAACAGGGCAGAAATCAGGCTGTCACACCATGAGCCCAGGACTGTGCATTTGCGTCCTCTCTTTCTACACCCATCCTCTCCCATCCGGCATTCTAGCCCAAAATTTTCTTTCCTCATCTATCGAGGAAGTTATTGCTATGATTGGGACAAAAAAGGGGATTCAAGTCAAGTATTAATTAAGCTATGAACTGCTTCCATCTCCATTTGAATATGGATGCTGAGTTATGGACAGCTTACCAATGGTGTCGTAGTCTTTCATTGATCTTTCCAGCTAGAAATTAATATGAGACGAAGCCAAACAAATGATGTCCTTGTTACGACAAATTTGTCTAAGCCATGTGAAGAGAGGTTGCAATAGGTTTGGTCATGAATTAGCTAATTTAGGAGGATAACTGAAGGTAATATCATGGTTCTGTAGGCACCGCGATAACTATCTGAACCTGAATCTGTATGCACCATGATAACTTCCTTTGCCATATGCAATGACATGATTTGCTACTTTGGCTATTTCACTGCCTTCATGGCAATTGTTCATGCGAGCCTTGGGTTTCCTCTGGTAGTCCTCTCCAAAAAGTCTGAAGTTGTTATGTTTACAGATTCTGATAATAATAGCATTGCATGGAATGGAAGACCCTTTTAGTAACTAGATCTAATTATTTTTACGGATGTCCTGAGTATTTCCATAACCATTGGAGTAATAAGACTTATTCGAGATTAGTTTGAAATTTTCTTTTGCACATGTATACCAATAATTGTATGAATTAGTAGTAGTACAGTGACGTTTTCCTAGTACCCAAGTCCTCAATAAAAATTCTGAAATCTGAACTAATTTCTCTAGCAGTGTATGTCTTGCAATTTTACTTGCCACTAGCTGGTTCCATTGTACTGTCCCTCTCTTTATTTTAATAAGAGTGTGGTATTGCTACCTCACTAGATCTTGCTGCCCGGTATGTAAGCAGCTTCACAGAGGTTTTTCACTGAAAAATTCTTATTCAAATATCCTTTTAGGCTATTCAGAAATTCTATATCATTTCCAATCAGCAATATGGCACCCACATATAATATCAGAAATGCTACAGAGCTCCCACTCACTTTCTTGTAAATATAGGCTTCACCGTAAGTCTGTATAAAACCAAATGCTTTGATCTCCTCATCAAAGCGTATATTCCAACTCTGAGATGCTTGAACCAGTCCATGCATGGATTGCTGGAGCTTGCACCTTTGTTAGCACTCTTAGCATCGAAAAAACCTTCTGGTTGCATCATATTCAACTCTTCTTTAGAAACTCGTTAAGGAATGCAGTTTTGACTTCCATTTGCCAGATGTCATAATCATAAAATGCGACAATTGCTAACATGATTCTAACAGATTTAAGCATTGCTACGGGTGAGAAAGTCCTGTCGCAGTCAAGCCCTTGAACTTGTCGAAAACCTTTTGTGACAAGTTGAGCTTTGTAGACAGTGATATTACCTTCAGCGTACGTCCTACTTTTGAGGATCCATTTATCGGGCAAGTCCACCAAAGTCCACACTTTGTTCTCATACATGGATCCCATCTCAGATTTCACGGCCTCATGCCATTTGTCGGAATCTGGGCTCATCATAGCTTTTTCATAGTTCATAGGTTCATTGTTGTCCAACAACATGACTTCCAGTATAGGATTACCGTACCACTCTGGTGCGGAACGTGTTCTAGTCGACCTACGACGTTTAGTAGTAACTTGATCTAAAGTTTCATGATCATTATCATTTGCTTCGTCTCTGGTTGGTGTAGGCATCACGGGAACGGTTTTCTCTGATGTGCTACTTTCCAATTCGAGAGAATGTACAACTACCTCATCAAGTTCTACTTTTCTTCCACTCACTTATTTCGAGAGAAACTCCTTCCCTAGAAAGGAGTCATTCTTAGCAACAAAAATGTAGCCTTCGAATATATGGTAGAAGGTATAACCAATAGTTTCTTTAGGATATCCTATGAAGACACACTTCTCTACTTTGAGTTTGAGCTTATCAGGCTGAAGCCTTCTGACATAAGCGTCGCATCCCCAAACTTTAAGAAACGATAATTTAGGTTTCTTGCCAAACCATAGTTCATACAGTGTCATCTCAACTGATTTAGAAGGTGCCCTATTTAACGTTAATGCAGCTGTCTCTAATGCATAACCCCAAAACGATAGAGGCAAATTAGTAAGAAACATCATAGAACACACCATATTTATTAAAGTACGGTTACGATGTTGTGCTGTTTCAGGTGGAGTGAGTTGTGAAACAATTCCATATTTTCTTAAATAAAGGCAAAACTCATAACTAAGATATTCGCCTCCGCGATCAGATTGCAGAAACTTTATTTTCTTGTTCCGGTGATTCTCCACTTCACTCTGAAATTCTTTGAAATATTCAAATGTTTCAGACTTGTGTTTCATCAAATTTGCTTGGTTGCTCTCTTTTATCACTTCATGTCCTTAGGTTCCACCATTTTCTTTCAACACTTACACTACTAGGAAAAAGCCTACTAATGGCGCACCTATTTTGGCCATTAATGGCGCATTAGTGGTGCCCCATTAGTGCCACGCCATTAGTATATTTTACTAATGACGCACCTACGGTGCGCCATTAGTATCTGGTATACTAATGGCACACCTCAGATGCGCCATTAGTATATACCACAGTGCGTCATTAGTATGCCTCCCAGGGGACCATATATACCCAGGTGCTTTGGCATACTAATGGCACACTACTGCCAGATGCGCCATTAGTAACTTTGGCATACTAATGGCGCAGTGTTTAGTGATGCGCCATTAGTATCCTTTGGCATACTAATGACGCACTGTGGTTTGATGCGCCATTAGTATGAATATTAGGTTTTAATTTATTTTTTAATTTTCTGTTTTTTGCACAGGTTACAAAATGTATTATTGGACAGAATATAGACATCACACATCAACAACAGATTCATCGAATACAATAGAAGATTAGTCTCTGAATACAATTCATCATATTAGTCTCCGAATACAATTCATCATATTAGTCTCCGAATTGAAAAGACCGAACAAAGATAGAACATTACATTAGAAGTCTCGAGACCGTGAGTAGCGAGTTTGTCTTCACATTACAAGTAGATATCGATCATCTAAACTACCATCACATAGAAGAGAGCTGCGGTCATCACGATGAGCATCATCACGATGAAACTCGTCTTCATCCGGTTCCTCCAACGCTCCCTCCCCTCTCCCGCTAGATAGCGGGCGTATCTAGATTCCGCCTCGGCCCTAGTGGTGTACCCTTTGTAACTGTTACCGCTGAATCGGTGAACCTGTCTCCGACACTCCTCCCAGTCATCGTAGACTCCGGGAACCTTACCCTTGTACACGACATACGACGGCATCCCTATGCACTAGCCAAATGAAACGTTAGTACCAATTCACAGACAATACATAAGCAATATATAAGTATGCAACAGAACAATCGGAAGAGAAAAGCAAGACATTAATAGCATCGATTACATCTAAGTTGAACAACTCACGAAACCAAAGAGACATACTACAAGTTCATTAAAGTTTAATTACAACATGAGCCAATCGATGTTTCAGAACTAGACACAGCATCACTACTTTCGACTCGACTCAAGGGACCGGAGCGTGGATGAAGCCGCCGTCTATCTGGGAGTCATGAAATCACGAGCGTTGTCAGCCTGCATTTGTAGCATTGTGTCGATGTCACTGTTGGACGGTTGATTTCTGAGGTAGAACTGCCCCGAGGTACGAAGGACATCTTGATGGATGATTTCCGCAAACTTCGACTGGATGCGAAAGAATTCTTGTCTGATGTCCGCGTCCTGGATTGCCGACACGCTCGCGGCCCAATCTTTGAGTTTACTCGGTAGCAGAAGTTGATGATGGTCCCGTACGATCGCCCGCATGTGATGGATGGCGTAGTAGGCACCCTTCTGACTGCCAGGCGGCTGCTTGATGCAGGAGAATGTCGTATTGTGGGAGAACACGTGCTTGCCGCACTTACGAATAGGCCTGGTGAAGGTGCCTCCAGATTTGGCGTAGCCGGGGAGAACATCATCAAGAACCTTCTTGACATTTGTGTAGTCTACGTTCGACTGACGGTCCAGGTCGAAATACGTGGCCATGGAATATTTGGGGCTTAGGAGGATGAGCGTGCAATGTGTGTCACTGCAGAAAACACGGAATGTTAAAAGAAAAACGATCGAAATCTAAGAATTCATATGTTACAGGGCGGTTGAGGGGAGGACTTACTCGGAAAAGTAAGGCACGAGGAAGTTATCCTTATCTCGGTTTGCCAGAATGACGCCTTCGAGGTAAGAACTCGCGACTTGCCGGTCCCCAGCGCTGCCCAAGATCTTGGCACTCATGTAGAAGGGGTCGACTATCACGATCTCCGGGGTCTTGTCGCGAATAATCCGCATCTCCATACTCAGCGAAAATAGCCGAACGAATGTGTAGTGCAGCGTATGAAGGTTCAACATAGCGTAGATGTCATCAAACCGCAGGACGATCGTACCCCCGATGGAGTTATCCACAAAGCCCTTGCCCTCTGGCACCTTGGCCGCGAAAACCGGGTATGCCACATCCTTCTCTCTGAGACGCCGCTTCTCCAAAGAAAGAACACTGTCATGCAGACTCCGCATAGCACCGGTTGCAGCATCGAGCATATTTCTTGGTAGCATCGGCCTACCCGCCACATGCACCCTCCTCATTACATCCTCAGGGGAAGGTGGCCCGTCCTGAGCATGGATCGTACTCTGTGCCGGCTGGCTTGCACCCTTGTTAGTCTTTCTTTTGCGTGCTTTCTTCTTCTCCTGTAATGGGACCGAGTTCTGCTCACAAACCGCCTTCTTGAGTGTGTTGGGGCTGATAATATTTCGCACCTCGCCTATCTGAGGCTCGGTGAAGTCGGCAGCTGGAGGCGTCTCCTGAGAGCTGAACGGCAGACGACGCCTGTTGCAACTTGGCTTCTCTGCGGTACCAGCTAGATCACGCACGTCTTTTGTTGGGTTGGGTTCTTGAGAAGGAGGCCCAATGAAGTCGCTACCGTACCCATGATTGGCAAAGTACTGATCGACGTTGGCAAATGCATCGTCGTCGTCGTCGTTCTGATCCTGTGCCATATGCATGTTTGGATCCAGTGGCATAGGGATGTCCGGCACCGTTGCGGCGGTCTTGCCATGGGGCCGACTTGGCGCCGACACGACTGGCGGTGTTGTCTTTGGGGTGGTGTCCCCCGCCCCCAAACGAATCTGGCTCTTCGGCCAAAGTAGGGGCCATCTCAGGCAGGCGCTGAGGGTCATCACGTCATCATCGTTGGCCCCGACGGGTCGAATCAGAGGTAACAACTCGTCGCAGCCTGGCAGCACCCGAACCAGTTGAACCCTAAACAAGTTGGGTGGCATCTGGGTACCCTGGAACACAGGGTTGCGCGGTTGAACGATTTTGCCCTTGGTGACATCGACCAACTCGTTGTTCACGAAGTGCAGGAGAGTGCACGGAACGTCGGAGGCGCCCTGCGAAAACATGTAGGGCGTCAGGGATGCCCAGTCAAAGGCAAGGAGATGAAGTCCTCGGCCGAGAGAGGCTTAATTAGTTACCGTGATGATGGTGTCGAGCTCGGCTAATGTCGAGGCACCGCCAACGGCGGGCGTGCAGTTGACAGAGGGGCCGCTTGCTGCAGAGGTGCCGGCCGGCGTACACCCGGGTGCATTAAGCTCCCGTGCCGGCGTCGGAGACACCAATGCCGCCTTAGCCGGAGACACCAATGGCCCCGCCATCGCGTTCTGCGAGTTGCTAGCCGTGAAGCTAGAAATCGGGGGCGGCCCCTGTTGGCCGCCCGCAATCCACGCACTCAACCCCTCGATCAAGGTAGGCACAATGGCGGTGATCGTCGCTCCGAGTTGTTGTTGCACTTGCTCTTGGACAATCTCCGGAATCCGCGCCACCTGTGCCTTGAGTTCTTGAACCTCGCGCGCCTGGCTTTCCGAGCTAGTCTTTTTCTCCTTTCGCCCACCAGCGTTATAGTATGACGACCATTTTGTCGACAAGCCTTTGCCGTCCACACGACCAGCTGACGTCGGATTACTGAGCTTATCCTTGTTCTTCATTACATTCAACGCCCTATTTAGAGTGGTGTCCCAAGGGTTGCTCTTAGTCGACCCCGCGCTACTGCTTTCAGTCGCCTGCGGAAGGAATGTGAACCATTTAGAAATTTGGCTTCATTAATTAGAATGCAACCATATGGAGCTAATTACGCGGGGGTGTATTCCTTACCAAAACAAGCTCAAGCGCCCTAGTCTTCGGATCTGTGGTAAGCTCCTTTGTTTTCGGGTCCTTCTTGTACCGGGCCCTGACAAAGTTCCTGGTCTGCTTGTCACCGTATTTATCGAAGAGGGGCGGTAGGCCTTGCTCGGCACGGTCCGCCTCCTCCTTGTCCCATATAGGCTCCACCACTCTGTAACCGCCGGGACCGAGTGTGTGTTCCCCTAAGTTCAGCTCCCGCATTTCTTTCCCCCACTGACTTGATTCGGAGTTTACGGTGCTCGAGCAATTGATCTTGAAGTCGTTGTAGTCATCTTCGGTGATCGAAGGATTTTTCTCCTTGATCTTCTGATAACTCTCACCTTTCTCGATCATTCTCTTCACCGTGCTTTTCCAAGTAGACAGGGCCTTGCTCATCTTCGTGAGTGCAGCATTGTTCACTTTATTCCCTTTGAGGCTTGTGTTTTCAAATTCAGCGGGGAACTTGTATCGTTCGTGCAGCTTCGTGAAGAGGAGGTTGCGCAAATTCCCTCGGTCAGGATGCCTCAGGTTCTCGGGGTTGATCGAGACGGTGCTCCGGGGAATGCACCCGAGCTGAAGCGAGTACCCCTTGACTATTCGTTCGGGCGCCGTTGGATTCCCATCGGAGTCCACTTCAGTAAATTCCTCCTTGAGGGTGCGAAGCACGGTCGGGCGCCGGTCCTTCCGTTGCCTCTTCGGTTGTCTGCCATCTGTGTGTGCGCCGCCATCATCAGTGGTGGCATCCTCGGCGGCACCATCAGTGGTGGCATCCTCGGCGGCACCATCAGTGGAGTCATCCTCGGCGGTACCATCAGTGGTCTCAGGATCGATGGGGAAGGCGGCGTCCTCATACAAGTGAGGTTGTTCCTCCATCTCCTTGGAGAGCTCCCAGAATGCCTTGCCGCCCGAACCCCCGGCCTCATCATTGTTGGCCATGTTTCTCTCTAAATAGGAAAAAAGTTTGGTCAAAAAGTTGGTTATTGTCAAGGAAAAAGATCATGGTCTCATCATTTAGGGTTTGTCGACACCGAGGCATCCTAAAAGCTAAGCTTTTATCATTGAGGGTTTTTCCATGCCGAGGCACCCTAAAAGCCTAAGCTTTCATCATTTCGGTTTTATCGACACAGAGGCACCCTAAAAGCCAAGGTTTTATTATTTATGGTTTGTCGACACCGAGGCATCCTAAAAGCTAAGCTGGGAAGGAGAATTCTAAGTTGGGCCTAATCACTTGGCTCTATTGCCGCCTATGGTTTAATGCAGCTAGAATAAAGGGGCACTTGATCCTACTTAATTAACTACTAAGATACCCCGGCCCATGGATTAGTCACAAGTACCCCATATGTCCTATTTTGAGCAAAGTCATGCTAAAATTCACGGAAAATTTCAGCATGACCTTTGCTGAAAATAGGACATATGGAGTACCCGAATTTGCCGGAACGGAAGTTAATCGACATTCCAGCAAACTCAAGGGCCTCTCGGGTGGACAAGGCAAAATCATTATCCCATGTGGACAAGGCAATGTGCTACTTGCTTAAATCTCTGTCCAATGCTATTTACAAGACAAACAACTGGTGGCAAAGCCCAGTGTTAAAAAAAAGGCCTCCATCACAACATGGAAAATACATCGGCATGTGAAGAGGTGAAACAATATATGCATCTCCAAGCAGTATCATTCAACATTTTGGACAAACCACTACAAGCAATACTGGATCAGATACAAGAAGAATGTGAGAAAATGCAGACAAATACTAACAGATTGAGGTGTTTAACTTGTGGTGCTCTCTGTGCTATTAACATTTCAAGTCAAAACCTTTTCTGGTTAGTAAGTGTTTCTTGAGCATATGTATGTAGTAAGTGTTTCTGCTCTCAGTGTTTCAGAACACATATTTTAGCTACCTAGTACCAGTGCTATTACCCAGCAGTTAATTAGCTTTTGCTTTTGCTTTTCAGTGCCAAATTCTAGCTAGTACCAGCAAATTAACATCTAGCAGCAATCATTTTCAAATATATATACACTGGACATTTTTATATTAACCTAAGGAAAAATGAATAGTTAGGTTAATTACCCACTGTTAGTTATTCAGTCTGATGCTTTGTTCTACACTTTGATGCAAATTAGTATATAGAAGAAGCTATTTACTAGCAGTACCATATATAAAAGACATTCAGTCTGATGCTATTTACTAGTAGTACTAGCAGTTTTTTTTCTTCTTCAATAACTGTATTGGCCGTCAGACTGTATTGGCCATATATAAAAGACATTCAGTCTGATGCTATTTACTAGCAATACTAGCAATATTTTTCTTCTTCATTAACTGTACTAGAAGTTTTTTTTCTTCTTCATTAACTGTATTAGCTATTTACTAGCAGTACTAGCACTTGGATCATATGCTAATGCTACATTGATACATCATCATGCTGGGTAATATTAAATAAACATTGGCCATACCATAATTTCAGTAACTACGACCTGTAAAAAGACCTAATGACAAATCCAGTCAAATTAAGCCCATAGGAAGAGTTGATTAATTCAGTAAGCTAGTATCACCACTTATTCTAATAAGTGGCGCAGGAAGTAACATTCACTCACTATTGCTCGGATGCACACTAGTATCATGCGTTCATTATGTAGAGCTCCAGCATACATGTGTACATTCTGCAGATCGGGGGGTATGTTACTGCATGTACCTTTTCTGTCGAGGGCGCTCCACTGGGGACTCCACAGCCGTGATGCAATGGCGGCTGTCCTCCCGGCTGATGCTGAGCGGACTGTAGGAGGCGGCTCTACAATGTTATGGAAGAAATTGTTAGAATATACTGTCAAATCACAGCATAACCCTACCAAGAGAACAATGATGTAAACAGCACAACACATGAAAATAGAGTTTACTTACTCTGGTAACTGGAAAACTGGCTCAAAGCTGTCAAACCACAGCACAAATCTGCACACAAAAACATGAAGTAAGTCAGCCAACAGTAGTATAAGTGGGAGTACAAAAGTAATATACTCTACAACTAATAAGTAAACTAACAAAGCGAGAGTTTGACAAATAACTTGAAATCAACGAAGAAGGGCACAAAAAAGTTACCCTCCATGGAAACAGAGGTGATAAGCAATAAGTCACAAAAGAAGAGCAATGCTGGCACTACATCCTCAAGAAGTGTACCCAAATATATTAGCAATCAAACAGAATGCACATCATAAACCCTACTCAAGCCTTCCATCTCTACCAATATGGAAGGACTCCACTCAGAGCACAATTAATAAAACAGTACAAGCATGGTAGGTATCATAGTATACATCATTTGTAGTGTTGGAACCAAAATTGTCCCGAATATGCACATAAACAAGTGAAGTAAGCCATCTAGCAACTATTGAAGTGTAGGAAGATATGAACCGTTCTTAAAATAAGTTTGCAGGAAGATCAAATCCACAAGGGGCAGTCACACACACACACACACACAATAAAAAAAGGCATGCCTTTTGTTGGTTCCATCCATGGAACAGAGAAGATTTATACTTCCTAAAGGGAAGCAACGATGGCAGCAAGTCCTCAGTACCCAACAATAGAACTAACCGAAATAACAAAGAAGAGTTCTTCTTTCGCCAGCAGATGGGAAATCAAATCTCTTCTTTTTCCAGCAGATGAAAAAAAAACCAAGAGAACCTTTTTTCCTGGGTTCCTTCAAACTCGCACATACACGCAGCAAGCTAACTTCTCCACCTAACGATCCAAACATAGAACCCTAAGATGCGGCGGCCATTACCAAGGGCAGGAGAGCTTCTCTGTTTCTTTGCTGCCCTCACGAACGGAGGGAGGGGAGAGGGCGTACCGGGGGTGGCGGAGTAGGGTCGCCGGCGAGGTGGGAGGTGGAGCGCGGCGGCGACGGGGGGAGGGAGAAGGGGATCGCGAGAGGAGGAGGAGGAGCCCCCGCCGGGGAGGGGGGCGGCGGCGTCGGGGGCGCGGGGGAAGCGGCGTCGGGGGCGCGGGGGCGGCGGCGTCGGGGCAGCGGCGTCGGGAGAGGAGAGGGGAAGGGGATCGAGGGCGAGGGCGAGGGAGAGAGAGGGAATAGGGCCGGGGACGAAATATAGATGGGGCATCAATACTAATGGCGCACCCCACCTGGCGCGCCATAAGTACATCCATACTAATGGCGCACCTCCCCCTGGTGTGCCATTAGTATTTTTTTTTATGATTTCTGTTCCAGCCAACAGGTTATCTTCCACCAAACCGCTTCCACATCAAATCTCATCTACTAGCTCGACTAGTCAGCACCCAGTTCTCACACCAGGAGGTCCTGGGTTTGATTCCCAGGCTCCACAAATTTTTTTATGCATTTAAAATGCTGTTTGATACTTATTTGTGTTTAAATATGTTCAAACTTGTTTAAATCATAACAGTAATATTTTTTTTATAAAATAGTAATAATTTTTTATAAAATATCATCAAATTTGCTATTTGAATATATTTATGAATATGAAAAATATCATCAAATTTATTATTTGAAAATATCATGAGTTCATGGGTCGGCGGCGGCGGCCGGTGGAGCGGGGGAGGGTGCGGGGGGTCGGCGGCGGCGGTTGAGTAGGGAAGGGGTGCGGGGGGTCGGCGGCGGCGGTCGGTGGACCGGAGGGTGCTCGGCGGCGAGGGGGACCGAATCTGGCGAGGTGGGATAGCGATCGAGATGGAGGGGGATCGAGATCAAGTGTCCATGAAATTTAAAAATATTCATGATAGTTCAAAAAGTGCCCATGAAATACAATCGAGAAATGAAGGCTACGATTTAAATACAATCGATCTTAGCTAGCTATCTGTTCACAATCTTCTTGCCCTTCTTTTTCGTAAATGGAGTTCTTCTGTGGAACGAACGTCCTTTAGGTAGGGTGGTCCTGCTTCTTCTTGTGGTGTATGCTGCTACTTCATCATCGTCGTCATGTTCGATCCTCGGGTCGCCGTACTTGTCGAAGTCTTGCTCATTGGCTACACCATCCATTCCGATGATCTTACTTTTGCCTCTCCTCACGACAACACGACTGGGCTTTGACGGGTCGGTAATGAAGAAGCATTGGTCAACTTGGGAAGCCAGTACCCATGGCTCATTTTTCGCGGTGACGTTTGCGCCTGCGGTCTTGGATTTGGCTTCGGGTATAACCATGGTGGTGAAATACCGGTCTTCTTTTAGGACGATCTTGGCCCATCTGACACGGAACATCAGGACCTTCTCTCCAGCGTAGCTCAGCTCCCAGATCTCCTCGATCCTTCCGTAGTATCTGTCCTTGTCATTACCGGTGTAGGATTCCATCGTTACCCCCGAGTTCTGATAACCATCGCTCTTCATGTCCTTGGCCTCGGTGTAGAATGTGTAGCCGTTGATATCGTACGCCTCATAGGTCATCAGGTTGTGCTCGGCGCCCTGTGACAAGGCGAATATGAGTTGTTCTTCCGCGGAAGAATCCTCATGTAAAGGGTACGACAGAAGCTTCTGCTTGAACCAACGCGTGAAACATGAGTTGTGCTCTTTGATTATATCTCCGTCCGTCCTCTGTTGGCCTCGGTCATTGTACGTCTTCTCAATAAAGGTTTTGTGCTCTACCACCCAAGGATCGACCACGTCTATGTGTTGTAGCGCGACTAGGTTTGCTCTTTCAAAGTCGGCGAGTCGACCCTCGAAGTCGACATGCATTTCGCGGCGACCCTCACGATGACCCCATCCAGCGAGCCTGCCGAGGTGCCTGTTGACGGGCAGACCAACGGGGTTCTCGATGCCTAGATAATTCGTGCAGTGGGAGATGCACTCTTCGGCCAGAAAGCCCTGGCTATGCTTCCCTCTGGACGTGACATGTTGCGAACGTATCCTTTGATGACACCATTCATACTTTCGAACGGCATCATGCTGTGCAGGAACGTCGGCCCGAGTTGGATGATATAGTCCACGATATGGACCAGCAGATGCACCATAACGTCGAAGAATGAGGGCGGGAAGTACATCTCAAGCTCGCATAGTATCACCACGATCTCTTCCTGTAGCCTTCTGAGTTGCCTCACGCCAACAGACTTTCGAGAGATGACGTCGAAAAAGTTGCATAGGCCAAATAGGGTTTCACGGACGTGTGCGTCCATGATCCCACGGATTGCAACTGGAAGTATCTGCGTCATCAGCACGTGACAGTCGTGAGACTTCATCCCGCTGAACTTCAGCTTCGCTGGGTCTAGGTATCTGCTTATCTTCCCCGCGTAACCGTAAGGAAGTTTTACTCCTACGAGGCAGGTGAAAAACTTCTCGATCTCCTCCTGACTTAGAGTGAAGCACGCGGGAGGGTAGTCATTTCCGATCTTCTTGGCCTTTTTGCATTTGCGACGACTTTCCGTGTCCTGCTTCGCCTCATCATCATCATCATCATCATCATCATCATCATATATAGCGTGAAGCTCCTGCCTGATGCCCATTGATTTCAAGTCTGCCCTTGCTTTCGGCCCATCTTTGGTCCTCTCTGGCATGTTGAGCAGGGTACCAAGCAAACTCTCACACACATTCTTCGTGATATGCATTACATCAAGGCTGTGAGGCATACGATGGATCTTCCAGTACGGCAAGTCCCAGAAAACAGACCTCGTTTTCCATACCTTCAGCAGCGGCTCTGGAGCCTTTCGCTTCTTTCCCGGCTCTGGCGCCTTTTGCTTCTTTCCCGGCAGTGGGCAATCTTTCCAATTTTTCAACAGCTCGTCTATTTCCTCGCCGCTCCTCGTACGCGGGCGTCCTCGGGGTTCGGTTTCACCATCGAACAGATCCTTGCGTTTTCTCCACAGGTCATCGTCGCGAAGCCACCTTCGATGTCCCATGAACACGGTTTTCGAAGACCCGGGATCTCTATCTAGCTGGCGATACGTTGTGTCATCCATGCACCTGACGCATCCAGAAAATCCGTGGACCACCTGCCCCGCGACATATCCGTAACCGAGATAGTCGTGCACCGTCGTGAGCAGCGCGGCTCTCATAGGAAAATATTCTTTCTCTGCGGCATCCCACGTATTGGCTGGCGTTTTCCACAGCATGTCAAGCTCCTCTTTCAGCAGCCCCAGATACAGATTGATGTCGTTCCCTGGTTGTTTCGGTCCTTCAATTAGCATACTCATGTGAATGTACTTCCTCTTCATGCACAACCAGGGGGAAGGTTGTACATCCACACAAACACAGGCCAGGTGCTATGTGCGCTTCTCTGGCTGCCAAACGGATTGACTCCATCGGTGCTCGCGCCCAGCACGATGTTCCTTGGATCGTTCCCAAATTCTAGGTCTTCGAAGTTCAACGCTTGCCACTGGATCGCATCCTTAGGGTGACTCAGCATCTTGTCTTTTTTATCTATCTCCGGATCATTTGCGTCATCTTCTCGCTTCTTCTCCTCCCTATCTGCGTGCCAACGCAGGAGCTTTGCTACCTTAGGGTCCGCGAAATACCGCTGGAGACGAGGAGTGATCGGAAAGTACCACACCACTTTTCGAGGAGCTTTCTTCCTCTTCTTGTATCGAGTGACGCCGCACACCTGACATATGGTAGACTCCGCGTGCTCGTCCCGATAAATGATGTAATTGTTCATGCACACATGGTATTTCACGTGCGGTAAATCCAGAGGACACACGATTTTCTTTGCCTCCTCGAAACTGGTCGGGCACTTGTTCCCCTTGGGAAGACGTTCGTGCCAGAATGACATGTTCTCGTCGAAGCATGCGTCGGTCATTTTGTGTTTTACCTTCATCTCCAGAGCCATGAGCGTTACTTTCAGGCGGGTATCCTCGGGCCTGCATCCTTCATACAATGGAGTAACCGCGTCTAACTCAAGTTGATCCATCTTGGCTTTCTCTCGGGCGGCAGCTCTTGCGTTATCCGTCTGCTTGAGAAGCAGCTCTTGAATATGAGGGTCCTGCACCCAGCCCGTCGATGGTCCAACGTCGTCTGCTCCGCCGGCATCATCATCTTCATGATCATGCCCGTCGTCTGCTCCGGCATCTTCCTCATCATCATGTCCTGCATCTTCTACATGATGACTGTGTACAGCATCACCGTCGTGATCATCTCCTGGGGATTCTTCGTCTTCTCGCCCGCCCGAGCCGCGGTGGTTGTCTTGCTGCCCTTCCTCATTTCTTGCCCGGCCCCCATGGACGACTTCGTAGTCATCTTCATCACCTTGCCACCGATAGCCATCCATGAAACCACGCAAGAGCAGGTGGTCCCGCACCTGCCCGGAATCCGGGTCCGCAATAAGGCTCTTCAGCTTACATCTTCGACACGGACATCTTATCTCTGTCTCGTTCTTTTGAAGCATCTCGGCCTTCGCGGACCTCAAAAACCTATTCACGATGCCTTCGGTCATCGTGCGGACCATGGTCGCCTGCGGGGTAGAGCAAAACAATATTTTAGAACCAAGAAAAAATTTGGCATGACTTTCCCTAAAAATAGGACAAAAAAGAATGCTTAATGCCAAAATTCTCGCCGAAGCGGAAATGAATCAACATTCCAGGAAAATATTGGCAACTATCGCATTTCAAATACCGGTACACCTCCAAACACAAACACATATGCAACACCACAAACATATGCAACACCACGAACATGCATAGATCTAGCTAGGACATAAAAAGTGCATGTGCACATTGTTGTAGGGAGAACAACATAAATATAGCTTCCCCCCTTACTTACCTATCAAAACAAGGTAATTTAACCACTTAATTTCAATGAATCTATGGTGGAAATAAGGTGAAAAAGAGGAGGCACCCGAGACAAGGAGGAGGTGGAGAGAATGAAGTGGGGAGAAAGTGAGTGTGGGTAGGAGAGGCTATCCAAAATATCTTGTTGCTGCCCACTTACTAATGGCGCACCAACTCTAAATGCGCCATTAGTAATCCAGGTTACTAATGGCGCACCTTCTGGTGGTGCGCCATTAGTAGTTTTGCAAAACAAAAAAACATACTAATGGCGCACTGTGGAACAGTGCGCCATTAGTAGTTTTGCCAAAAAAAAGAATAAAAAATATAATAAAAAAACAACATTAGTGGCGCACTTTCCGACAGGTGCACCATTACTAGTTAGAACTAGTAATGGTGCACTGTGTCTGGATGCGTCATTAGTATGTTTGGACAGGCGCACTAGTTCAAAAAAAAAATTTGATACTAGTGGCGCACCCTGGGCCAGGTGCGCCATTAGTACTTTCAACTCTAATGGCGTATCAGAAGGTGGTGCGCCATTAGTATATACTAATGGCGCACCGCTTGTCTGGTGCGCCATTAGTGTCAATCCCATCTATAGCCCTTTTTCTAGTAGTGTGATGTTTATTTACTTTTCTTGGTTGGCTTCTATTCGACCGTCATCTGACTTAAAAATCCGAGCATGTGTCACTTTAGTATCTTTGAGTTTCAACAAACATATAGAATTATGTTGACATATGTTGGCATTGAGAAGATAATATAGATTGTCACTACTAAGTTCAATGTTCCGGCTCCATCCTATTTAAATTCATGTCCGGATTGAAGTCAACACACTAAGAACTATATGCTTGATGAATGATGTTCACTGCATTTACTCGAATTTCTTGGTTTCCCCGGTATAGTTATGCAACTTAAGTTATGTAGGCTCCTGCACTCACTTTTCCAAACTGATGGTTAATTGTGAACTATGTATATTCTGTAGGTTCTGCTCACCGAGATCAAACTAAGCACAGTCGTATTTTCTCGGATTGTACACATGCTACTGCTATCGGTGTCATGCTCTCTGTAGTAATTATGTTGAATTCCCATAATTCCTTTTGCATGATTCCACAAAACAATTTATATGTTCAAAAGGCACTCAAACTTCATTTACTAAAAAATCAAACAATTCAAATAATATATTAAATATGTCCAAATATTTCAGTAGCAATGTAGGTGTCATTGAATTCACTAAGCCGCCCACAGAAGCTGATAGGCACAATTTTTATGGGTGTTCTTAGTCCGATGAATGCCTTTCTAAAGTGATTACATGGCTACAACCTGCAAGTTCTCCCCTCACTATCTATATTCAGGGTGGAACTTAACTCATCACAATAGGTTGTTGCGTGGGCAAGCCAGAAGGGAATGGGGGAGAGCAAATTTATGTTTGGGTGAAACAAAGCCTATCAAGTGCATGGTGGTTATCAAAGAGGTGAAGGCGGGAAGGGAAGAGATGAACATTGATGTGAAGTTATGCTAGGGACACTATACATTTTTACTATATATGTGTAATTCGAAAATAAGTTCAAAATTATGTTGATGGTTTCTTTCATTGCTATTAAGCATATTGTTTACAAAGATATACTTATATCATCCTTGAGCCATACTTATTGGGGCTAGGAGCAGTGTGATTTTTGTTTTCCAATTGCATCCATGGACTACCTTGATTTGGACGATGTGTCCTTTGAGAACGTCATGTTCATGACCCTTATGGTTGACGAGAAGGGTGCCCCGTACACGCGAAGCCACATACTTGTCGGGGGAGGGGGGGCACTGCCCCCCCCCCCCCCACCTCCCCGGCCTTGGAAAAAAGTTGAAGATTTGTTTTGAAGGACAGAACATAATTAGTACCACTAGGCCTTTGCACGAGCTTTGGAACTCCCCTGCACATAGGACAGAACATAATCGGTAGGCATTACAATGCATGATGATCTAATTAGATTGGTATTTCAAGAGAAGAATTAGCATGTAACCTACCACCATCAGCGGGCCCCGAACACGCAGGCCAAGCCGATGTAAACAAGGTACGTGCTCAAGGCGGGGGAGATGCCCGTCCCGATCATAAACAAGTCCCTTGTCACCTGTGGCCGGCAACGCGTCTGACACAAGTGTAATGAAACCGCGAGGACCAGATTCCAAAAGACGCTGGTGGTCAAACCTATCTACGATGCAGCGGCGACAAAAACGCAGACTCGGCGCATGAAAGGAACGTGTGGCTCCACTGTCACCTCATTTCCACTCGCACCAAGGAGCGACGTGATGGACTGTGTAACAGCGATCACCAGCCCCACGCTCACCAGCGAGTACGGCCGTGCCATGTCATCAGTGGTGGCGCGGCAATTTGACGTCGAAGCACTGTGCATAAGGGACACCGTCGGCGTCAGTGTGAGCCTCAATGCCCACGGTTGCGGGGACGACGCTGAAAATCTGACTGATGGACTTCTTTTCAACCATTTTCTTTCAACACTTGATGTTTATTTACTTTTCTTGGTTGGCTTCTTTTCGACCGTTATCTGACTTAAAAATCCGAGCAGGTGTCACTTTAGTATCTTTGAGTTTCAACAAACATATAGAATTATATTTACATATGTTGGCATTGAGAAGATAATATAGATTGTCACTACTAAGTTCAATGTTCAGGCTCCATCCTATTTAAATTCATGTCCGGATTGAAGTCAACACACTAAGAACTGTATGCTTGATGAATGATGTTCACTACATTTACTAGAATTTCTTGGTTTCCCCGGTATAGTTATGCAAGTTAAGTTATGTAGGCTCCTGCACTCACTTTTCCAAACTGATGGTTAATTGTGAACTATGTATATTCTGTAGGTTCTGCTCACCGAGATCAAACTAAGCACAACTCAAATTGTACACGTGCTACTGCTATGGGTGTAATGCTCTCTGTAGTAATTATGTTGAATTCCCATAATTCATTTTGCATGATTCCACCAAACAATTTCTATGTTCAAAACGCACTCAAACTTCATTTACTAAAAAAATCTAACATTTCAAATATATATTACATATGTCCAGATATTTCAATAGCAATATAGGTGTCATTGAATTCACTAAGCCGCCCACCGAAGCTGATAGGCACAATTGTTATGGGTCGGCTTAGTCTGATGAATGCCTTTCTAAAGTGATTACATGGCTATAACCTGCAAGTTCCCCCCTCACTATCTATATTCAAGGTGGAACCTAATTCATCACAATAGGTTGTTGTGTGGGCAAGCCAGAAGGGAATGGGGGAGAGCAAAATTATGTTTGGGAGAAACAAAGCCTATCAAGTGCATGGTGGTTATCAAAGAGGTGAAGGCGGGAATGGAAGAGATGACCATTGGTGTGAAGCTATGCTAGGGACACTGTACATTTTTACTATATATGCGTAATTTCAAAATAAGTTCAGAATCATGTTGATGGTTTCTTTTATTGATATGAAGCATATTGTTTACAAAGATATACTGATATCATACGTGAGCCTTACTCATTGGGGCTAGGACCAGTGTGAATTTTGTTTTCCCATTGCATCCATGGACTACCTTGATTTGGACGACGTGTCCTTTGAGAACGTTATGTTCATGACCCTTATGGTTGACGAGAAGGGTGCCCTGTACAACAGAGCCACATACTTGTCGGAGGAGGGGGGCACTGCCCCCACCCCACCGGGCCTTGGAAAAAAGTTGAAGATTTGTTTTGAAGGACAGAACATAATCAGTACCACTAGGCCGTTCCACGAGCTTTGGAACCCCCCTGCACATAGGACAGAACAAAATCAGTAGGCATTACAATGCATGATGTTCTAATTAGATGGCTCTTTCAAGAGAAGAGTTACCATGTACCCTACCATCATGTGCTCAAGGCGGAGGAGATGCCCGCCCCAATCAGCAACAAGTCCCTCGTCACCTGTGGTCAGCAACGCATCTGACCCAAGCGTAGTGAAACCGCGAGGACCAGACTCAAAAAGACACTGACGGTCAAACCTAGCTGCGACAGTGTGGCGAAAAAAACGCAGACTCGGCGCATGATAGGCACGCGTGGCTCTGTCGTCTCCTCCTATCCACTCGCACCAAGGAGCGACGTGATGGACTGTGTAACAGCGATCGCCAGCCCCACGCTCACCCGCGAGTACAGACGTGCCACGTCATCAGTGGTGGCGCGACAACTTGATGTTGAAGCGCTGTGCATAAGGGACACCGTTGGTGTCAGTGTGAGCCCCCACGCCAACGGTTGCGGCGCCGCCGCCGAAAATCTGACTGACGGACTTTAGATCGTTTCATGTTCATATAAGACACAAGTTGGGTTCCCTCTGGTAGTCCTCTCCAAAAAAGTTTAAAGTTGTTACGTTTACAGATTTTGACAATAATAGCATTGCATGGGAAGACCCTTTTAGTTACTAGATCTAATTATTTTTACGGATGTCCTGAGTATTTTCATAACCATTGGAGTAATTCGACTTATTCGAGATTAGTTTGAAATTTTCTTTTGCACATGTATACAAAGAATTGTATGAATTAGTACTAGTACAGTGACGTTTTCCTAGTACCCACATCCTCAATAAAAAATTCTGAAATCTGAACTAGTTTCTCTAGCAGTGTACGTCCTGGAATTTTACTTGCCACTAGCTGGTTCCATTGTACTGTCCCTCTCTTTATTTTGATAAGAGTCTGGCATTGTTGGTGTTGGGTTGGCCACTATGGGTTGAATTCGCAGTGGGCAGTGCCGTCGTGCAGCGCCTCTGGTGGTCCTCATTCTCAGGCTACAATGGCTATTTGTTCTCTTCTTGATGCATTCTATACCCACCGTGACAGAGCTCTTCCCCCTTCTCCATCAATTTAGTACGTGTCTATTTACTCTCCTATTGTTAGTACTCCAAGGAATGCTCGCTGATAGTAGGAATTCTACATTTAGTAAGAAAAAACAGTTAGATTACATCCCCAAATGCAGAGCTGAAGCGTCACGGTGAGCTTTCAAGATTTTGTTTAATTCCCAGGAACCCAGGACTGTGCATTTGTGTCCTCTCTTTTTTTTTGAAGCTAAAACGCCCGTCGGCTCTTTATTCATTAGGCGCTAGCATGTCTGACTGCAAACACTCAGTCAGCCACCCAGGGATTGTATCATACAAATGCATAATAACAGAAAGTTTTAACGAATGCCTAGCTAGACGGTGTGCCGCCCTATTGGTCTGGCGGCCTGAAAACCGTAGCCTGAATCCCTGGAAGAAAGTAGACATATCCTTCATCTCCATGATAATATGAAAACACGTCGTCCTCTGGGAAGATTCCCAGAGTCGCTGGATCTCCTGACAGTCCGTCTCCACCACTACTTGTTGCAAGCCCATGTCACGCGCCATCTGGATTGCATCTCTGCATGCAAGTAGCTCAATGGATAGCGGATCAATAACACCATCATATCGTGATCCTCCCGCTCTCACGAGCGTACCATGATGATCTCGAGCAATGAATCCTGCTCCTCCACACCGTAGACCCACATCCGTAGCACCATCGGTGTTGATCTTTATCCACCCCTCCTCCGGCGGAAGCCACTTCATAGGAGTAGTAATTTGCACCTTCCTCTTATCAGGTATCTCCAATGCCCTGATGATCTCTTCTATGATCACCATAGATTTGACAGGTTGATATACAACCTCACCATGAGTATAGTTATTCCTGGAGTGCCATACAGCCCACATCACGGTGATCATGATAGCCGCCTCTTCCTTTTTGAATAAAGTTTGATCCAGCAAATCCCAAGACCACGAGAGTGGGTGTAGTCGCGGTATATCAATACCAAAATAGCGTTCTGATGCTTCCCAAAAACGCCTTGCATGATCACATTCCACAAGCGAATGAAACAGCGTTTCTTTGTCATGCCCACACATAGGGCAATTTGAGAGCTGTTTGATGTGCCTCCTCTGTAGCTCCCCATAAGCAGGTAAGAACTCCTTGAGGACTCGCCACCAAAACACCCGGATTTTTGGAAGCACATTTACCTTCCACAAAGCTTTCCACATGGCCGAATCGCCAGAAGATGAACCCGAGAGCTCATTCACCTGTAGTTTTGCTTGCGCCTCATGCCTGTAAGCCGACCGGACCGTGAAGATCCCCGACTTTTCCCTAGACCATGCCCACACATCCATCCCAGCCACACGCGGTCTTGGCATAGCAAGTATGGCCGCCGCATCTGGTAAATAGAAGATACTCTGAATTAATTCCTTGTCCCATTGATTTGTGACCGGATCAATCAAGTCCGCAACTAGCTGAACAGAGTTTTGCTTGAGGGCTCCCATTGGTTTCATGGATATGGACCCATCAATCCATTGATCATGCCACACTTCGGTGGTCTCTCCATTGCCAATCCGCCGAATGAGCCCCCTCTTCAAAGTTTCCCTCCCTATGATGATTGCTTTCCAAGTCTTGGAGGCACTCGCGGGACAGCCCGCCGTTAGAAAATCCTCGTTAGACTCTGATCTAATCTTTTTACGCCCGTCCTCTCCCATCCGGCATTCCAGACGAATTTTTCTTTCCTCATCCATCGAGGACGGTCTTGCTAAGATTGGGACAAAAAAGGGGATAACATTCGTGGAAGTCATTGATAGTGTTTGCTCTGAACTGAACCTAGAACTATAAACTGTTTTATATTTGAAACACTAGACTCTGATCTAATCTTTTTAAAGTCTTAAAGTAAATAAACTAATAAAAGAAATTAGTCTATTAGACACCCAGGTTGAAGAATTACTTATTCTTCACCCCGATCAATCCATGAGCCAAGGTTCACCGCTCAAACCATATCAAAGTATTCTTTTTGTTGGTCCGTTCGCCGCACTGGTCTTTTGCCAACATCGTCGCACTGGACCCAGACCCGAGGTCTCTTTAAAAAAAATGGATGCACTTTATAGAGTCTGACTTGATACAAATCTAATATGTGGAGTAAAAATGAGCGGAGGAAGTATATTTTTACTCCAAGGAATGCTCGCTGATAGTAGGAATTCATCTGAAAGTAAAATATTTTGATAGCTCCTATTATTACTAACCAAGGCAAAAATAGATAATAAACATGAGGTAACAATTCCATGTTGTTGTGAATCAATCCATATGCTTCCATCTTTAATAACATTCCCGCTAAAAGTATATATGTACTACTAGCAAAGCTCACGCGGCGGCACGCCGCGCCAGTCGATACAGTGTGTCTATACGAAGTGAGGGTACATGCAGAGTGTGGTATCAAGTCAGAAAAGTTGTTGCACATCTTTACTACAATTCATGTGCATTGTAAATTTATTTTGTTGTGTGGTTACCTGCTGACAGCGTCCTTTTTTTTTGAGTTGTTGATTGTTTTTTGAGGTATCTACCCGCTTATTTCAAGTGGTTTGTTCGTTCCTTCTCTATATTGTAAGGAGTTTTCTTTTCCCACCTCAAGTGCATAGTAGTTGTTATCGTTAATAGTCTAGGTATTTGGGCAGCCGCATCATGTCTGGCACCCTTGGGAAGCCCCTGTACGCTTACAATTCGTCTCGACACCCTTGGGAAATCCCTGCACACCTACAATTCAAACGGAGGGAGTAGCAGGAACCAAATCCTCATATATAAGGCCCGCGACCTCTCTAGAAGCAAATCAAGCGGATATGAGGAAGCCGCGAGGCAACACCACGCCCACACCATCATGCCAACAGCATCAATTACCAATCCGTGCATGCAAGAAAAAAATAAACTGCCTGACACTCAACATCACCCAACCCATTGCATGCGCTGTAGAAGAATAAAGATCGTAGCCGGTAAACAGACATGCATTGAGTCCCCCAAAACATATCCCAGTTGATCGAGAAACTAAATCGCCAAAAAATATGCTAAAGGCATCAGCGAGCATCCCCGACCAAATCCCCAAGTGGTACACGTGGTCTTCACCTATTAGCTAACATAACATAGAGGCAATATATTGTGCATGTAAGTTTTTGATGACACAAAGTTGCTTCATAGGCCGAGCTCCACGGTCCTTCTTATCTAGACCGTAGGTTGGTGTCGAGATTGATGCATGAAAGGAGCATCACGATTGTTGCAGCCGTTGGTTGCAGTGCTATTAACAGGAGCTGTCCTGTCATGTCACATGCAGCTCATTTGTCACATGCAAGTCACTGGTCACTATTCACCTTTTCATCCATCTCATTCAAACGGTGTGTCGTCTCTTTTTTTTCTCCACAGTCGAACAACACAACAATCAGAGAGAACAAAATAAGAGTGAGAGAGTATGTAGCATGCAAAAATGTTTAGAAAGAGCTTTTGCGTTGCATGCATGCAAATATTAGGAGCGAGAGGCATGTATGTTGTTGTAGTGAGCATCCTGGATTGAAAAAGGATGAAAGAGAAAGAGGAGTTGCATGTAAAGCTCAGGAAAGAATGAGCGTGCACAGAGTGTGTTGCATGTAAACGCTTCGTGCGTGCTGTATGCAATGAGGAGACTGCATTGTCTTTTTTTATTACAAATGATCTGACCCTCCTGTAATCAATTGCATGTTCTGCATGTGACCTTGGCTTAGTTGACAGCAATCTCAAGGAATAGGAAGCAAATGAATGGTATAGATATAAGGTACCATGTAGCTCGAGTTACAAAAAACCACTCTCATGAAATGCTGAAGTTGCAAACTTTAGTTTTAGAACTAATAGCATGCTTTCCAGTGTCGCAGTTTTAAACAGTTTTGCTAAGTCTCAGTCAACTTAGACTTCGTTAAGTCTCAGTCGATGTTATATTCCATTGATCTTGCATTGAGATTCGTATATAAATTTTTTTTTTTCTTTTTTTCTCATATACTATATCACTTGACTGAGACTTGGTTAAGTCTCAGTCGACTGAGACCTAGACACATCCAGTTTTAAATTTGACTTTTGTACTGCTTTGTACATCTTTGAATAGGAAACACATTGTTTAAGTGAATAGCTTTTGAATAGATTGATTTTTTCGTGCTGTTATTTTGTAGCATATATAGGCAAGTTCTTTTCCCGTCAAAAAAAAAATAGGCAAGTTCTTTCCCCCGCAAAATAAAATATAATAGGCAAGTTCTTTTGCATGACACAAACACTATGGTGGTCAAAGAGAGATGAGAATTGGCAGGTAACCGAGTTAATCTTGAGTTGAGATTTCGAGGACGTATTTTTCACCGGTTCAATTTTTGCGCAAAAAGAAAATTGCTTTGAATTCTTGGTTCATGGCAAGTCCGATAGACGTGGTGTTTATACATACATATATATATATATATATATATATATATATATATATATATATTTTTTTTATATATAATCGTTTGTTCTAACGTGATACGTGGGCTAAGCCTTCCTTACCCCAAAGAAAGGACAGAAAGGTCCTTATGGTCTTTCACAAATGAAGCCGCAATCCTCATGATCCTGAACCGATACGAGC
>LR738714.1:667607992-667637989 GCA_902687465.1 Secale cereale
GAGACAGCCCTGACCTCGCCTACAGCATCTCCTCAAAGGCCAGCACCGTGCTTGGCGTCATATGTCGCAGGTTCCGCCGCCCGCCCCCGACCGTTGACGCCGCCGCTGGGGCCGAGGCCCTGTCCGCGAACGTTGATGACGCCGCTAGGGCCGAGCGCCCGCCTGCGAACGTTGATGACGCCGCTAGGGCCGAGTACCCGGACGCGTCGTCGCCCCTCAAGGCCCTTCGCCGCCTCGCCTTCTCCCCCACCGCCCCCTCGCCTTTGGTCCGGTCCGCCACGCTCCGACCCAACCTCGACGCCATTGAGGCTACTGCCGAGGAGGCCGTCTTCATGTGCCTGGGGGACTTGCGATCCTTGCCGCCCCCATGTTGGAAGACCAGCACATCTGCTCCATGCCTCCACCACGGTCACACGTTCTTCTGTGCAGTACTGCTTTCAATGTCTTGCGACGCTGATGTCCATCGCAAATGACGATAGCAGCAGCTGCTGTTTCAAGGGAAAGACATGGTACTGGGAGCAGGTAATCTGATTGGAAATTCGGACAAAATGAGCCAGAGGGATCTGACCGTGGTATTGTTGTATTGCAAGGCAAGAACCACACATTATGATATAATTTCCATCAACAGTTTGGCTACTGATTTGTTTTACTTAATGCTAATTATGGTTAAGAGACAAGCTTGTCTGATTCTGATCCATACTTCCTTCACCTTGTGCAGGCATTTTATCAAGGACCGTTTTGTTGCATATGAAATGAGAACAGTTTGGTATTAAAGGGGGGTTGGCGATTCACCATCATTATGTTTGGTACGGTATATCCTAGGCCTCTTCTTCTCATGACTAACTAACGGATAGCTTGATATGTTCCAGTATATTTTCATTGTAGTAGAAACTACAAGCTCAATGATAAAAAATGAATCCCGAATTTTTACATGCACGCAGGAGTTCTCTTGTATGCAACTTGATATGTTGTTGGTATGGGACCCATTTTCTACTTCATCATATGAGTGTATGACCTAGAATCAGTTCTTCTATTTGCTTCTATATATTTACGAGCTATACATATAATGAAACTCCTTACAAGTTCATAAAAACAATTCAACATCTTCATTTGTTTTGCCTCATGCCTTCTACAAGTAGTGATTCCTATTTTGCTTGTTAATTCCGTTTGATTTTTCGGCCTTGGTATCTTTCCACGGAATGATGAGAGATTTTTTAACAGGACGCATAACACACAAAGCAAACACGAAGCTCTTGCATCATGACTCCCATGGTAGTGCAGTGGTTCCTATAAAATTTCCTACAGGCCTACTACATAGTAGTCTTGAAGTAAATACTCCCATTTTTTTAGCTGGTATATTGTTGCAGCACAACAGAGTTGTATACCCTTAATGTTATTTTCCTTTCAGGTTCTAGACAGTGAAAAAAATAAGAAAAAACTTCGGTGGGATAGAAACACAGGTTTGTTGAATTTCACAAAACTGAAACATGATTTCCTTATTGCTTCTGTTGGCATGACCTTCTGTTCATTCCTATGCCATCTAACATAATCTTCTTTACACCAACCTATTGGCATGTTTATAAACAAAGGAAACTGCTTTGTTTATAACTTCACACCAACCTATTGGCATGTATATTAGCAGCAATGTAACTTAACTGAACAACTCTAGCATATTAATTAATATTCCATGCACAATACTTCTTAGTTTCTCAGGTTTAAGAACAATATATAGCACATTTAATCTCTTCAGTTAATAGTCGTGTTTTTTCCTGTTTAGATATTTATTTTGTGATCTTGACCTTTAGTCCACATTAATATAACCTGATTTTAAAATACATATTTTTGAAAGTTGATTATAAATTATTTTGTTGGATAGTATATCATCCTCATTCCATTGGTTTACATTACCGTCCCTGGTTACATGAATAAGCAAATGCAGCTACGTCTAAGATTCTAGATTCAGATTGCAAGGTACTTTTAGAATCTACAAAGTAATTTATTTTATCACTTTGTGCTATCAACTTTGGTAATCGCTTACTATTCATCTGCAGATCAACTTACCTATTTTTAGAAAACTCAACTTCATTGTGAAGTTTGATTATTCTTCTATTTGGGGTTGGCCTTATAGTCGGTTGTCCATATAAGGTCACATGTACATTACTTGTCGGATATTATATGGTTCCAGTTCTCACAAACTTCTCAATAGCTTGCAGATGATTTGATTGAATGCTTTTTTTCTTCTGATTATTACACATCATCAGTTATGTATCAAAAAGCTAAAGTGCCCTTTGATCAATCTAACGTGAAGAAGATTTGTATGAGCTGCATGTAATAGTAACATAGAAATTATGACTGATGGGAGACAAAAAGAGGACGGTTGTAATGGTAAAGAAGACACAATTATAATTTTTTTTTTCCGTTGCAACGCACGGGAACGAGTTTGTCGGGTTCACCGTCACAATATGCAGAGAAGGAGAGCAGCAAACACTAGTAGAAAACAGGGCATTGGTCCAGCCCATTAGCCCCGGTTCAATCTAGAACCGGGACCAATAGGGGTACTGGACCCGGTTCGTTAGCCCAGGGGGCCGGCCGGGCCACGTGGGCCATTGGTCCCGGTTCGTCTGGACCTATTGGTCCCGGTTGGAGCTAAAAACCGGGACCAATGGCTCTTGCTCCTGGCCCACCACTATTAGTCCCGGTTTGTTTTATGAACCGGGACCAAAGGCACCCCTTTAGCCCCGGTTTGTAGCACCAACCGGGACCAGTGAGTTGCCTATATATACCCCCTCACTCAAGAGCAGAGCTCACTGCTCTGTTTTTTTTCTGGCCGAGGGGGAGAGGGGTTAGTGGTGCTCTAGCTCACCTCCTATGCACACAACATGTTCGGTGGAATGCCCGAGCCACACTAGTTAAGCTTTTCTCCTCTCGAAGCTCTATTTTCTTCGAGATTTGTCTAGGTTTAGCGGTCCATCACGTCCCGTCCCCGTCTTCGCCGCCGTCGATCGCCCCCGCCGATCTCGTCACCGGCACCACCGTGGTGAGCCTCTTGTTATGTCCATGCTTTTCTTACTTTTATTATTGCTTTAGATAGATATTTGTCTAATTTTCTTACGTTTATTATTGCTTGTTATTATATAGTGCGATGGTTTTGATATCCGCCCACGTGGGCCCTCGTCCGGTCTACGATTCGGATGTGGTATATTATCTTTAATTTATAACTATTTGTTTTAGTGCTTATGATAGTTATGCCGACCAACCTGACATGCATAGATGTTTTATTATGTCTAGGAGGTAGTTGAACCGGAAATTCCAACCGACCCTCTTGTGGAGAGGTTAAATTTAGTTGAAGAGGAAAACATTTCGTTAAAGAAAAAATTGGAAAAAATGGAGGAGGAGAAGATGGAATTGGAGTTGCATGTTGCGGAAGTTATCGATGATCACAAGATGAAGATGGACCCTATTGTCGAGAGGTTAAATTTAGTTGAAGAAGAAAACAAATTCTTGAAGGAAAAAATAAAAAAAATTGTGGACGAGAAGATGATATTGGAGTTGCATGTTGCGGATGTCGTCGATGATCACAAGATCAAGATGGATGCAATGCGGTTGAAGATTAAAAAGATTAGAAAATATGCCATTCATACCGAGGCTTGGTATCATTATGCCTTTGGATCAATTGTTACCTTGGTTGCGATTATGATAGCATTTGTTTTCGCGTTGAAATGTTTTACATAGTTTCGATGTGTATGGAGAGCTATATGTTGTTAGATGAGAACTATATATGTATGTACTTTGGTTTTAATGTGATGATGAACTTTTATCCATTTGGTCACTTAATTATCTATTTATGATGTTCTGTAATGGTTTTTGACACACTTAATTATATATAAATGCATGCAGATGAACCGGCAATGGATGTACGGTGACAGACACACCTCCGAGTACATTAAGGGCGTGCGTGAGTTTCTAAATGCGGCTGAGGCAAACAAGCAGAATGGTTTTATGTGTTGTCCATGCACTAAATGTGTGAATACGATGTCTTACTCTAACCGGAAAATCCTTCACTCCCACCTGCTTTACAAGGGTTTCATGCCACACTATAATGTTTGGACGAGGCACGGAGAAATAGGGGTTATGATGGAAGACGGCGAAGAAGAAGAGTACGATGATAACTATGTGCCCCCTGAATACGATGATGCAGCAATGGGGGGAGCTGGTGAAGATCAAGAGGAACCAGACGATGTGCCCAATGATGCTGCAATGGGTGAAGCTGCTGAATGTTGGAAATATGCCCTAGAGGCAATAATAAAAGAGTTATTATTATATTTCCTTGTTCATGATAATCGTTTATTATCCATGCTATAATTGTATTGATTGGAAACTTAAATACATGTGTGGATAAATAGACAAACTTTGTGTCCCTAGTAAGCCTCTTCAGGACTAGCTCGTTGATCAAAGATGACCGCGGTTTCCAGGTCATAGACATGAGTTGTCATTTGATAACGGGATCACATCATTAGGAGAATGATGTGATGGACGAGACCCAAACGTTAAACATAGCTTTTGATCGTATCAGTTATCGCTATAGTTTTCTGCATGTCAAGTATAAGTTCCTATGACCATGAGATCATGTAACTCACTGACACCGTAGGAGTGCCTTGTGTGTGCCAAACGTCGCAACGTAACTGGGTGACTATAAAGGTACTCTACAGGTATCTCCGAAGGTGTCTGTTGAGTTGACATAGATCGAGACTGGGATTTGTCACTCCGTGTGACGGAGAGGTATCTCCGGGCCCACTCGGTAATACGTCATCTCAATGAGCTCAAAGTGACTAAGTAGTTAGTCACGGGATTATGTATTACGGAACGAGTAAAGAGACTTGCCGGTAACGAGATTGAACTAGGTATAGAGATACCGACGATCGAATCTCGGGCAAGTAACATACCGACGAGACAAAGGGAACTGTATACGGGATTGCCTGAATCCTTGACATCGTGGTTCATCCGATGAGATCATCGAGGAACGTGTGGGAACCAATATGGGTATCCAGATCCCGCTATTGGTTATTGGCCTGGGAGTGTCTCGGTCATGTCTGCATAGTTTCCGAACCCGCAGGGTCTACACACTTAAGGTTCGGTGACGCTAGGGTTGTTAGTGAGAACAGTGCATGGTTACCGAAGGTTGTTCGGAGTCCCGGATGAGATCCCGGACGTGACGAGGGTCTCCGGAATAGTCCGGGGACGAAGATTGATATATAGGATGAGAGTGTTCGGAGTCCGGAAGTGTTCCGGGGAGTATCGGGAAGTCGGCGGATGACCGAAAGGGGTTTTCGGGGTCCCGGAAAGAGTTTCGGGCCTAATGGGCCACAAAGGGGAGACGCAACAGCCCTCATAGGGCTGTGCGCCCCCCCTAGGGCCCTCTCCTCATGCGCCAAGGGGGCTGGACCCCCCTAGGGCTGCCGCACCCCCTTAGGCTTGGGGGGCAAGGCACCTGGGGGGGAAACCCTAGGCCCTGGCCGCCGCCCCCCCCTTGGCCGCCCCCCTTCTCCCTTTGGCCGCCGCCCCTAGGGGGTAACCCTAGGGCGCCCCTCCCCTCTCTACCCCCCTATATAAAGAGAGGCAGAGGGAGGGCAACCACACACGTTCGTGCCTCGGCGCTGCCCTCCCTCTCCCACATCCATCTTCGTGAACTCCGCAGTGCTTGGCGAAGCCCTGCTGGAATCCTCCACCACCATCTCCACCACGCCGTCGTGCTGCCGGTGTCTCCATCAACCTCTCCTTCCCCCTTGCTGGATCAAGAAGGAGGAGACGTCCCCGAGCTGTACGTGTGAAGAACGCGGAGGCACCGTTGCTTCGGTGCTAGGATCTTCGGCGATCTGAATCGCGGCGAGTACGACTCCATCAACCGCGTTCTTGAACGCTTCCGCTTATCGATCTACAAGGGTATGTGGATCCAACTCTCCCCTCGTAGATGCATCTCCTAGATTGATCTTGGTGAGCGTAGGAAATTTTTTTGTTTCCCATGCAACGTTCCCCAACAGTGGCATCATGAGCTAGGATCTTGCGTAGATGCTTTCACGAGTAGAACACAAAAGGGTTTGTGGGCGTTGATGTTTAGATTGCTGCCCTCCTTAGTCTTTCTTGATTCAGCGGTATTATGGGATGAAGCGGCCCGGACCAACTTTACATGTCCACGTACATGAGACCGGTTCCATCGACAGACATGTGACTTTTGTTGCATAAGATGGCTGGCGGGTGTCTGTCTCTCCTATCTTAGTTGAATCGGAATAGACAAAGGCGGTCCTTGTAGAAGGTTAAATAGCAACTTAAATATCACCGTTGTGGCTTTGCGTAGGTAAGAAGCGTTCTTGCTAGATACCCATAGCAGCCACGTAAAACATGCAACAACAAATTAGAGGACGTCTAACTTGTTTTTGCAGGGTATGTATGTGATATGATATGGCCAATGACATGATGAGATATATTTGATGTATGAGATGATCATGTTGTAATAGTTAATATCGACTTGCACGTCGATGTATACGGCAACCGGCAGGAGCCATAGGGTTGTCTTTAATTTTTGTATGACCTGCGTGTCAATCATTAAGCGCTATGTAATGCTTTACTTTATCGCTAAATGGTAGCAATAGTAGTAAGAGCATGGTGGGCGCGCGACAACCCCGATGGCGACACGATGATGGAGATCATGATGATGGGGATCATGGTGTTGCGCCGGTGATGATGGAGATCATGCCGGTGCTTTGGAGATGGAGATCAAAAGCACGAGTTGATGGCCATATCATGTCACTTATGATTTGCATGTGATGTTAATCCTTTTATGCATCTTATTTTGCTTAGGACGACGGTAGCATTATAAGATGATCCCTCACTAAAATTTCAAGATAAAATTGTGTTCCCCCCGAGTGTGCGCCGTTGCGAAGGTTCGTCGTTTCGAAGCACCACGTGATGATCAGGTGTGATAGACTCTACGTTCGCATACAACGGGTGCAAGCCAGTTTTGCACATGCAGAACACTCGGGTTAGACTTGACGAGCCTAGCATGTACAGACATGGCCTCGGAACACGGAAGACCGAAAGGTCGAGCATGAGTCATATAGTAGATATGATCAACATGAAGATGTTCACCATTGACACCACCTCATCTCACGTGATGATCGGACTTGGGTTGGTGGATTTGGATCATGTCACGCTCGGATGACCAGAGGGATGTCAATTTGAGTGGGAGTTATAAGTAATTTGATTAGTTAAACTCACTTATCATGAACAATAGTCTAAGTTGCCTTTGCAAATTATGTTGTAGACCAATAACTGCGTTGTAGCTCCCTGTTTAATACGATCCTAGAGAAAGACTAAGTTGAAAGATATTGTAAGCAATGATGCGGACTGGGTCCGTAGTCCGAGGAGTGTCCTCACCGCTGCACAGAAAGCTTACGTCTTTGATGCACCGCTCGATGTGCAAACCCCTACAACGTTGTCTGTGGATGTTGTGAACACCTGACAGAGACGTCCTGATGACTACTTGATAGTTTAGTGCACCATACTTTACGGCTTAGAATCGGGATTCCAATGACGTTTTGAACGCCATAGAACATATGAGATGTTCTAAGAGCTGAAATTGGGATTTCAGGCTCATGCCCGTGTTGAGAGGTATGAGACCTCTGACAAGTTCTTTTGCCAAAAAAAAGATGGAGGAGAATAGCTCAACTAGTGAGCGTGTGCTCAGAATGTCTGGGTGCTAAAATCACTTGAACCAAGTGGGAGTTAATCTTCCAGATGAGATAGTGGTTGACGGAATTCTCTAGACACTATCACCAAGCTACTAGAACTTCGTGATGAACTATGACATGCAAAGGATGGTGATAATCCCGGTGCTGTCAGCGGTTCTTAGTACCGCAAAAGTAGAGATCAAGAAGGAGCATCAAGTGTTGATGGTTTAACAAGACCACTGGTTTCAAAAGGGTTAGGGCTAGAAGGGAAACTTCATGAATGGCAAACCTGTTGTCGCTCTGATGAAGGAACCCATGGTTGAACCCAAACCTCGAGACTAAGTGCTTCTATTGTAAGGGGAACGGTCACATGGTAGCGGAACCACCCCAAATACATGGTAGATATGATAGCTGGCAACTTCAACAAAGTATATTTGATATACGTGTTATTGATGTGTACCTTAGTAGTACTCCTTGTAGCACCTGGGTATTGGATACCGGTTCAGTTGCTATTATTAGTGACTTGAAGCAAAAGCTACGGACTGAACGGAGACTAGCTAAGGGCGAGGTGACGATGTGTGTTGGAAGTGTTTCCAAGGTTGATGAGATCACCATCGCACACTTCCTCTATTTTCGAGATTAGTGTTGAACCTAGATAAATGTTATCAGGTGTCTATGTTGAGCATGAAAATGATTAGATCATGTTCATCGCAATACGGTTATTCATTTAAGTTAGAGAATAATGGTTATTCTGTTTACATGAATAATACCTTTATGGTCATGCACCCAATGGTTCGTTGAATCTCGATCATGGTAATACACATAATGATAATATTAATGCCAAAAGATGTAGAGTTAATAATGATAGTACCACTTTCTTGTGGCACTGCCGCTTAGGTCATTTTGGCATAAAATGCATGAAGAAACTCCATGCTGATGGACGTTTGGAGTCACTTGATTTTGAATCGCTTGACACATGCGAGCCATGCCTCATGGGCAGGATGACTGAGATCTCGTTTTCAGGTACAATGAAACGGGTAAGTGACTTATTGGAAATCATACATGCTGATGTATGTGATCCAATGAGAATTAAGGCGTGTGGTGGATATCGTTATTTTCTCATCTTCACTGACGATTTGAGTAGATATGGTATATTTACTTAATGAAGCAAAAGTCTGAAACGTTTGAAAGGTTCAAAAAATTTCAGAGTGAAGAGTAAGAATCATCATAACAAGAAGATCATGTTCCTACGATCTGATCAAGGGGATATTATCTTAATTATGAGTTTGGCAATCACTTAAGACATTGTGGAATTGTTTCGCAGTTGAAGTCCCCTGGAACACCACAGTGTAATGGTGTGTCCGGACATCGTAATCGAACCTTATGAGATATGGTGCGATCTATGGTGTGTCTTACCGATCTACCGCTATTATTTTGAGGTTATGCATTAGAGACAGCTGCATTCACTTTATATAGGGCACCATCTAAGTCCGTTGAGACGACGTCGTATGGTTTGGCAAGAAACCAAAGTTGTCGTTTCTTAAATGTTTGGGGCTGCGATGCTTATGGCTTCAGCCAGGAAAAGCTCGAACCCAAAGCGGACAAATACATCTTCATGGAATACCCACTGGTAACGGTTGGGTATACCTTCTATCTCAGATCCAAGGACAAAAATGTTTGTCGCTAAGAACGGGTCCTTTCTCGAGAAGGAGTTTCTCTCGAAAGAATTGAGTGGGAGGAAGATAGAACTTGATGAGGTTGTCGAACCCTCACTTCAACCGGAGAGTAGTGCAACACAGAAAGATGTTTCTGTGGAATCTACGACAGTTGAAGAGGAAACTAATGATAGTGATCATGAAGCTCCAGATCAAGTTGCTATCGAACCTCGTAGGTTGACAAGGATATGTACTACTCCTGAGTGGTACGTTGATCCTGTCTTAGAGGTCATGTTGTTGGACAACGATGAACCTACGAACTATGGAGAAGCGATGGTGGGCCCATATTCCGACAAATGGTTAGAAGCCGATAAATCCGAGATAGGATCCATGTATCAAAACAAAGTATGGACTTTGGTGGACTTGCCCTGTGATCGGCAAGCCATTGAGACAAATGGATCTTTAAAACTAAGACGGATGTGGACGGTAATGTCACCGTCTATGAAGCTCGACTTGTGGCGAAGAGTTTTCCACAAGTTCAAAGAGTTGACTACGATGAGATTTTCTCACCCGTAGCGATGCTTAAGTCCGTCGGAATCATGTTAGCATTAGCTGCATTTATGAAATCTGGCAGATGGATGACAAAACAAGTTTCCTTACCAGTTTTCGTAAGGAAAGGTTGTATGTGATACAATCAGAAAGGTTTTGTCGATCCTAAGGATGCTAAAAGATATGCTAGCTCCAACGATCCTTCCATGGACTAGAGCAAGCATCTCGGAGTCGGAATATACACTTTGATGGAGTGATCAAAGTTTTTGGGTATACAAAGTTTGGTGGAAACTTGTATTTGCAATAAAGTGAGTGGGAGCAATACAACATTTCTGATAAGTATATGTGAATGACATATTGTTGATCCGAAATGATGTAGAATTTCTGGAAAGCATAAAGGGTTGTTTGAAATGAGTTTTTCAAAGGAAGACCTGGATAAAGCTGCTTACATATTGGGCATCAAGATCTATACAGATAGATCAAGACACCTGATGATACTTTCAAAAGATCACACACCTTGGCATGATTTTGAAGAAGTTCAAAATGGATCAGTCAAAGAAGGAGTTCTTACCTGAGTTGTAAGGTGTGAAGTTGAGTAAGACTCAAAGCTTGACCACGGCAGAAGAAAGAGGAAGGACGAAGGTCGTCCCCTATGGTTTTGTCATAGGCTCTATACGATATGCCATGCTAAGTACCGCACCTGATGTGTGCCTTGCCACATGTCTGGCAAGAGGGTACAAAGGTGATCCAGGAGTGGATTACTAGATAGTGGTCAAAATTATCCTTAGAGGAATAAGGAAATGTTTCTCGGTTATGGAGGTGATAAAGAGTTCGACGTAAAGAGTTACGTCGATGCAAGCTTAACACCTATCCGGATAACTCTAAGTGGAGATACCGGATACGTATAATGGAGCAACAGTTTGGAATAGCTCCAAGTGGAACGTGATAGCAGCATCTACGATATGACATAAGTTTTTGCGAAGAACATAGGGATCTGAATGTTACAGACCCGTTGACTACAACCTCTCTCACAAGCATAACATGATCAAACACAGAACTCATTGAGTGTTAATCACATATTGATGTGAACTAGATTACTGACTCTAGTAAACTCTTTGGATGTTGGTCACATGGCGATGTGACCTGTGAGTGTTAATCACATGGCGATGTGAACTAGATTATTGACTCTAGTGCAAGTGGGAGACTGTTGGAAATATGCCCTAGAGGCAATAATAAATTGGTTATTATTATATTTCCTTGTTCATGATAATCGTTTATTATCCATGCTAGAATTGTATTGGAAGGAAACTCAGATACATGTGTGGATACATAGACAAACACCATGTCCCTAGTAAGCCTCTAGACGACTAGCTCGTTGATCAATAGATGGTTACGGTTTCCTAACCATGGACATTGGATGTCGTTGATAACGGGATCACATCATTAGGAGAATGATGTGATGGACAAGACCCAATCCTAAGCCAAGCACAGATCGTGTAGTTCGTATGCTAAAGCTTTTCTATATGTCAAGTATCTTTTCCTTAGACCATGAGATTGTGCAACTCCCGGATACCGTAGGAATGCTTTGGGTGTACCAAACGTCACAACGTAACTGGGTGGCTATAAAGGTGCACTACAGGTATCTCCGAAAGTGTCTGTCGGGTTGGCACGAATCGAGACTGGGATTTGTCACTCCGTATGACGGAGAGGTATCTCTGGGCCCACTCGGTAGGACATCATCATAATGTGCACAATATGTGATCAAGGAGTTGATCACAGGATGATGTGTTACGGAACGAGTAAAGAGACTTGCCGGTAACGAGATTGAGCAAGGTATCGGTATACCGACGATCGAATCTCGGGCAAGTGCTATACCGATAGACAAAGGGAATCGTATACGGGATTGATTGAATCCTTGACATCGTGGTTCATCCGATGAGATCATCGTAGAACATGTGGGAGCCAACATGGGTATCCAGATCCCGCTGTTGGTTATTGGCCGGAGAGTTGTCTCGGTCATGTCTACATGGTTCCCGAACCCGTAGGGTCTACACACTTAAGGTTCGATGACGCTAGGGTTATAGGGAAAGTATGTACGCGGTTACCGAATGTTGTTCGGAGTCCCGGATGAGATCCCGGACGTCACGAGGAGTTCCGGAATGGTCCGGAGGTAAAGATTCATATATGGGAAGTCCTGTTTTGGTCACCGGAAAAGTTTCGGGCGATATCGGTAATGTACCGGGACCACCGGGAGGGTCCCGGGGGTCCACCAGGTGGGGCCACCAGCCCCAGGTGGCTGCATGGGCTAAGTGTGGGAGGGGACCAGCCCCAAGGGGGCTGGTGCGCCCCCCCACCAAGTCCTAGGGCGCCTCCAGAAGGGGAGGGGGGGCAAACCCTAATGCAGTTGGGCCCTAGGGCCCAATAGTGGTGCGCCTCCCCCTCTCTCCCCCCTTGGCCGCCCCCCTAGAGGGTTTCTAGGGCTGGCCGCACCCTAGGGGAGGGAAACCCTAAAGGGGGGCGCAGCCCTCCCTTCCCCCTATATATATGTGAGGTTTTAGGGCTGTTGGAGACACGAGAACATCTCCCTCTTGGTGCAGCCCTACCCCTCTTCCTCCTCGTCTCTTGCAGCGCTTGGCGAAGCCCTGCTGGAGTCCCGCGCTCCTCCACCACCACCATGCCGTCGTGCTGCTGTTGGTTGGAGGTTTCCCAACCTCTCCCTCTCTCCTTGCTGGATCAAGGCGTGGGAGACGTCACCGGGCTGCACGTGTGTTGAACGCGGAGGCACCGTTGCTTCGGTGCTAGGATCTTCGGCGATCTGAATCGCGGCGAGTACGACTCCATCAACCGCGTTCTTGAACGCTTCCGCTTAGCGATCTACAAGGGTATGTGGATCCAACTCTCCTCTCGTAGATGCATCTCCTAGATTGATCTTGGTGAACGTAGGAAAATTTTTGTTTCCCATGCGACGTTCCCCAACAGTGGCATCATGAGCTAGGTTCTTGCGTAGATGTTTTCTCGAGTAGAACACAAAAGGGTTTGTGGGCGTTGATGTTTAAATTGCTGCCCTCCTTGGTCTTTCTTGATTCAGCGGTATTATGGGATGAAGCGGCCCGGACCAACTTTACATGTCCACGTACATGAGACCGGTTCCATCGACAGACATGTGACTTTTGTTGCATAAGATGGCTGGCGGGTGTCTGTCTCTCCTATCTTAGTTGAATCGGAATAGAACAAGGCGGTCCTTGTAGAAGGTTAAATAGCAACTTGAATATCACCGTTGTGGCTTTGCGTAGGTAAGAAGCGTTCTTGCTAGATACCCATAGCAGCCACGTAAAACATGCAACAACAAATTAGAGGACGTCTAACTTGTTTTTGCAGGGTATGTATGTGATATGATATGGCCAATGACATGATGAGATATATTTGATGTATGAGATGATCATGTTGTAATAGTTAATATCGACTTGCATGTCGATGCATATGGCAACCGGCAGGAGCCATAGGGTTGTCTTTAATTTTTGTATGACCTGCGTGTCAATCATTAAGCGCTTTGTAATGCTTTACTTTATCGCTAAACGGTAGCAATAGTAGTAAGAGCATGGTGGGCGCGCGACAACCTCGATGGCGACACGATGATGGAGATCATGATGATGGAGATCATGGTGTGGCGCCGGTGACGATGGAGATCATGCCGGTGCTTTGGAGATGGAGATCAAAAGCACGAGTTGATGGCCATATCATGTCACTTATGATTTGCATGTGATGTTAATCCTTTTATGCATCTTATTTTGCTTAGGACGACGGTAGCATTATAAGATGATCCTTCACTAAAATTTCAAGATAAAATTGTGTTCCCCCCGAGTGTGCGCCGTTGCGAAGGTTCGTCGTTTCGAAGCACCACGTGATGATCGGGTGTGATAGACTCTACGTTCGCATACAACGGGTGCAAGCCAGTTTTGCACATGCAGAACACTCGGGTTAGACTTGACGAGCCTAGCATGTACAGACATGGCCTCGGAACACGGAAGACCGAAAGGTCGAGCATGAGTCATATAGTAGATATGATCAACATGAAGATGTTCACCATTGACACCACCTCATCTCACGTGATGATCGGACTTGGGTTGGTGGATTTGGATCATGTCACGCTCGGATGACCAGAGGGATGTCAATTTGAGTGGGAGTTATAAGTAATTTGATTAGTTGAACTCACTTATCATGAACAATAGTCTAAGTTGACTTTGCAAATTATGTTGTAGACCAATAACTACGTTGTAGCTCCCTGTTTAATACGATCCTAGAGAAAGACTAAGTTGAAAGATAATGTAAGCAAGGATGCAGACTGGGTCCGTAGTCCGAGGAGTGTCCTCACTGCTGCACAGAAAGCTTACGTCTTTGATGCACCGCTCGATGTGCAAACCCCTACAACGTTGTCTGTGGATGTTGTGAACACCTGACAGAGACGTCCTGATGACTACTTGATAGTTTAGTGCACCATACTTCACGGCTTAGAATCGGGATTCCAATGACGTTTTGAACGCCATAGAACATATGAGATGTTCTAAGAGCTGAAATTGGGATTTTAGGCTCATGCCCGTGCTGAGAGGTGTGAGACCTCTGACAAGTTCTTTTGCCAAAAAGATGGAGGAGAATGGCTCAACTAGTGAGCATGTGCTCAGAATGTCTGGGTGCTGAAATCACTTGAACCAAGTGGGAGTTAATCTTCCAGGTGAGATAGTGGTTGACAGAATTCTCTAGACACTATCACCAAGCTACTAGAACTTCGTGATGAACTATGACATGCAAAGGATGGAGATGATCCCGGTGCTGTTAGCGGTTCTTAGTACCGCAAAAGTAGAAATCAAGAAGGAGCATCAAGTGTTGATGGTTTAGCAAGACCACTAGTTTCAAAAGGGTCAAGGGCAAGAAGGGAAACTTCATGAATGGCAAACCAGTTGTCGCTCTAATGAGGGAACCTAAGGTTGAACCCAAACCTCGAGACCAAGTGCTTCTATTGTAAGGGGAACGGTCACATGATAGCGGAACCACCCCAAATACATGGTAGATATGATAGCTGACAACTTCAACAAAGTGTATTTGATATACGTGTTATTAATGTGTACCTTAGTAGTACTCCTTGTAGCACCTGGGTATTGGATACCGGTTCAGTTGCTATTATTAGTGACTTGAAGCAAAAGCTACGGACTGAACGGAGACTAGCTAAGGGCGAGGTGACGATGTGTGTTGGAAGTGTTTCCAAAGATGATAAGATCACCATCGCACGCTCCTTCTATTTTCGAGATTAGTGTTGAACCTAGATAAATGTTATCAGGTGTCTACGTTGAGCATGAAAATGATTAGATCATGTTCATCGCAATACGGTTATTCATTTAAGTTAGAGAATAATGGTTATTCTGTTTACATGAATAATACCTTTATGGTCATGCACCCAATGGTTCGTTGAATCTCGATCATGGTAATACACATAATGATAATATTAATGCCAAAAGGATGTAGAGTTAATAATGATAGTACCACTTTCTTGTGGCACTGCCGCTTAGGTCATTTTTGGCATAAAATGCATGAAGAAACTCCATGCTGATGGACGTTTGGAGTCACTTGATTTTGAATTGCTTGACACATGCGAGCCATGCCTCATGGGCAGGATGACTGAGATCTCGTTTTCAGGTACAATGAAACGGGTAAGTGACTTATTGGAAATCATACATGCTGATGTATGTGATCCAATGAGAATTAAGGCGTGTGGTGGATATCGTTATTTTCTCATCTTCACTGACGATTTGAGTAGATTTACTTAATGAAGCAAAAGTCTGAAACGTTTGAAAGGTTCAAAAATTTCAGAGTGAAGATTAAGAATCATCATAACAAGAAGATCATGTTCCTACGATCTGATCAAGGGGATATTATCTTAATTATGAGTTTGGCAATCACTTAAGACATTGTGGAATTGTTTCGCAGTTGAAGTCCCCTGGAACACCACAGCGTAATGGTGTGTCCGAACATCGTAATCGAACCTTATGAGATATGGTGCGATCTATGGTGTGTCTTACCGATCTACCGCTATTATTTTGAGGTTATGCATTAGAGATAGCTGCATTCACTTTATATAGGGCACCATCTAAGTCCGTTGAGAGGACGTCGTATGGTTTAGCAAGAAACCAAAGTTGTCGTTTTCTTAAATGTTTGGGGCTGCGATGCTTATGGCTTCAGCCAGGAAAAGCTCGAACCCAAAGCGGACAAATACATCTTCATGGAATACCCACTGGTAACGGTTGGGTATACCTACTATCTCAGATCCAAGGACAAAATGTTTGTCGCTAAGAATGGGTCCTTTCTCGAGAAGGAGTTTCTCTTGAAAGAATTGAGTGGGAGGAAATAGAACTTGATGAGGTTGTCGAACCCTCACTTCAACCGGAGAGTAGTGCAACACAGAAAGATGTTTCTGTGGAATCTACGACAGTTGAAGAGGAAACTAATGATAGTGATCATGAAGCTCCAGATCAAGTTGCTATCGAACCTCGTAGGTTGACAAGGATATGTACTACTCCTGAGTGGTACGTTGATCCTGTCTTAGAGGTCATGTTGTTGGACAACGATGAACCTACGAACTATGGAGAAGCGATGGTGGGCCCATATTCCGACAAATGGTTAGAAGCCGATAAATCCGAGATAGGATCCATGTATCAAAACAAAGTATGGACTTTGGTGGACTTGCCCTGTGATCGGCAAGCCATTGAGACAAATGGATCTTTAAGACTAAGACGGATGTGGACGGTAATGTCACCGTCTATGAAGCTCGACTTGTGGCGAAGAGTTTTCCACAAGTTCAAGGAGTTGACTACGATGAGATTTTCTCACCCGTAGCGATGCTTAAGTCCGTCGGAATCATGTTAGCATTAGCTGCATTTATGACATCTGGCAGATGGATGACAAAACAAGTTTCCTTACCAGTTTTCGTAAGGAAAGGTTGTATGTGATACAATCAGAAAGGTTTTGTCGATCCTAAGGATGCTAAAAGATATGCTAGCTCCAACGATCCTTCCATGGACTAGAGCAAGCATCTCGGAGTCGGAATATACACTTTGATGGAGTGATCAAAGTTTTTGGGTATACAAAGTTTGGTGGAAACTTGTATTTGCAATAAAGTGAGTGGGAGCACTACAACATTTCTGATAAGTATATGTGAATGACATATTGTTGATCCGAAATGATGTAGAATTTCTGGAAAGCATAAAGGGTTGTTTGAAATGAGTTTTTCAAAGGAAGACCTGGATAAAGCTGCTTACATATTGGGCATCAAGATCTATACAGATAGATCAAGACGCCTGATGATACTTTCAAAAGATCACACACCTTGGCATGATTTTGAAGAAGTTCAAAATAGATCAGTCAAGGAAGGAGTTCTTACCTGAGTTGTAAGGTGTGAAGTTGAGTAAGACTCAAAGCTTGACCACGGCAGAAGAAAGAGGAAGGACGAAGGTCGTCCCCTATGGTTTTGTCATAGGCTCTATACAGTATGCCATGCTAAGTACCGCACCTGATGTGTGCCTTGCCACATGTCTGGCAAGAGGGTACAAAGGTGATCCAGGAGTGGATTACTAGATAGTGGTCAAAATTATCCTTAGAGGAATAAGGAAATGTTTCTCGACTATGGAGGTGATAAAGAGTTCGACGTAAAGAGTTACGTCAATGCAAGCTTAACACCTATCCGGATAACTCTAAGTGGAGATACCGGATACGTATAATGGAGCAACAGTTTGGAATAGCTCCAAGTGGAACGTGGTAGCAGCATCTACGATATGACATAAAGTTTTGCAAAGTACATAGGGATCTGAATGTTGCAGACCCGTTGACTACAACCTCTCTCACAAGCATAACATGATCAAACCCAGAACTCATTGAGTGTTAATCACATATTGATGTGAACTAGATTACTGACTCTAGTGAACTCTTTGGATGTTAGTCACATGGCGATGTGACCTATGAGTGTTAATCACATGGCGATGTGAACTAGATTATTGACTCTAGTGCAAGTGGGAGACTGTTGGAAATATGCCCTAGAGGCAATAATAAATTGGTTATTATTATATTTCCTTGTTCACGATAATCGTTTATTATCCATGCTAGAATTATATTGATAGGAAACTCAGATACATGTGTGGATACATAGACAAACACCATGTCCCTAGTAAGCCTCTAGACGACTAGCTCGTTGATCAATAGATGGTTACGGTTTCCTAACCATGGACATTGGATGTCGTTGATAACGGGATCACATCATTAGGAGAATGATGTGATGGACAAGACCCAATCCTAAGCCTAGCACAGATCGTGTAGTTCGTATGCTAAAGCTTTTCTATATGTCAAGTATCTTTTCCTTGGACCATGAGATTGTGCAACTCCCGGATACCGTAGGAATACTTTGGGTGAACCAAACGTCACAACGTAACTGGGTGGCTATAAAGGTGCACTACAGGTATCTCCGAAAGTGTCTGGTGGGTTGGCACGAATCGAGACTGGGATTTGTCACTCCGTATGACGGAGAGGTATCTCTGGGCCCACTCGGTAGGACATCATCATAATGTGCACAATATGTGATCAAGGAGTTGATCACGGGATGATGTGTTACGGAACGAGTAAAGAGACTTGCCGGTAACGAGATTGAGCAAGGTATCGGTATACCGACGATCGAATCTCGGGCAAGTGCTATACCGATAGACAAAGGGAATCGTATACGGGATTGATTGAATCCTTGACATCGTGGTTCATCCGATGAGATCATCGTGGAACATGTGGGAGCCAACATGGGTATCCAGATCCCGCTGTTGGTTATTGGTCGGAGAGTTGTCTCGGTCATGTCTACATGGTTCCCGAGCCCGTAGGGTCTACACACTTAAGGTTCGATGACGCTAGGGTTATAGGGAAAGTATGTACGCGGTTACCGAATGTTGTTCGGAGTCCCGGATGAGATCCCAGACGTCACGAGGAGTTCCGGAATGGTCCGGAGGTAAAGATTCATATATGGGAAGTCCTGTTTTGGTCACCGGAAAAGTTTCGGGCGATATCGGTAATGTACCGGGACCACCGGGAGGGTCCCGGGGGTCCACCAGGTGGGGCCACCAACCCCAGGTGGCTGCGTGGGCTAAGTGTGGGAGGGGACCAGCCCCAAGGGGGCTGGTGCGCCCCCCCACCAAGTCCCAGGGCGCCCCAAGAGGGGAAGGGGGGCAAACCCTAATGCAGTTGGGCCCTAAGGCCCAATAGTGGTGCGCCTCCCCCTCTCTCCCCCTTTGGCCGCCCCCCCTAGATGGATCTAGGGCTGGCCGCACCCTATGGGAGGGAAACCCTAAAGGGGGGCGCAGCCCTCCCTTCCCCCTATATATATGAAGGGTTTTGGGGCTGCTAGAGACACGAGAACGTCTCCCTCTTGGCGCAGCCCTACCCCTCTCCCTCCTCGTCTCTTGCAGCGCTTGGCGAAGCCCTGCTGGAGTCCCGTGCTCCTCCACCACCACCACGCCGTCGTGCTGCTGTTGGATGGAGTCTTCCCCAACCTCTCCCTCTCTCCTTGCTGGATCAAGGCGTGGGAGACGTCACCGGGCTGCACGTGTGTTGAACGCGGAGGCACCGTTGCTTCGGTGCTAGGATCTTCGGCGATCTGAATCGCGGCGAGTACGACTCCATCAACCGCGTTCTTGAACGCTTCCGCTTAGCGATCTACAAGGGTATGTGGATCCAACTCTCCTCTCGTAGATGCATCTCCTAGATTGATCTTGGTGAACGTAGGAAAATTTTTGTTTCCCATGCGACGTTCCCCAACAGTGGCATCATGAGCTAGGTTCTTGCGTAGATGTTTTCTCGAGTAGAACACAAAAGGGTTTGTGGGCGTTGATGTTTAAATTGCTGCCCTCCTTGGTCTTTCTTGATTCAGCGGTATTATGGGATGAAGCGGCCCGGACCAACTTTACATGTCCACGTACATGAGACCGGTTCCATCGACAGACATGTGACTTTTGTTGCATAAGATGGCTGGCGGGTGTCTGTCTCTCCTATCTTAGTTGAATCGGAATAGAACAAGGCGGTCCTTGTAGAAGGTTAAATAGCAACTTGAATATCACTGTTGTGGCTTTGCGTAGGTAAGAAGCGTTCTTGCTAGATACCCGTAGCAGCCACGTAAAACATGCAACAACAAATTAGAGGACGTCTAACTTGTTTTTGCAGGGTATGTATGTGATATGATATGGCCAATGACATGATGAGATATATTTGATGTATGAGATGATCATGTTGTAATAGTTAATATCGACTTGCATGTCGATGCATACGGCAACCGGCAGGAGCCATAGGGTTGTCTTTAATTTTTTGTATGACCTGCGTGTCAATCATTAAGCGCTATGTAATGCTTTACTTTATCGCTAAGCGGTAGCAATAGTAGTAAGAGCATGGTGGGCGCGCGACAACCCCGATGGCAACACGATGATGGAGATCATGATGATGGAGATCATGGTGTGGCGCCGGTGACGATGGAGATCATGCCGGTGCTTTGGAGATGGAGATCAAAAGCACGAGTTGATGGCCATATCATGTCACTTATGATTTGCATGTGATGTTAATCCTTTTATGCATCTTATTTTGCTTAGGACGACGGTAGCATCATAAGATGATCCTTCACTAAAATTTCAAGATAAAATTGTGTTCCCCCCGAGTGTGCGCCGTTGCGAAGGTTCGTCGTTTCGAAGCACCACGTGATGATCGGGTGTGATAGACTCTACGTTCGCATACAACGGGTGCAAGCCAGTTTTGCACATGCAGAACACTCGGGTTAGACTTGACGAGCCTAGCATGTACAGACATGGCCTCGGAACACGGAGGACCGAAAGGTCGAGCATGAGTCATATAGTAGATATGATCAACATGTTGATGTTCACCATTGACACCACCTCATCTCACGTGATGATCGGACTTGGGTTGGTGAATTTGGATCATGTCACGCTCGAATGACCAGAGGGATGTCAATTTGAGTGGGAGTTATAAGTAATTTGATTAGTTAAACTCACTTATCATGAACAATAGTCTAAGTTGCCTTTGCAAATTATGTTGTAGATCAATAGCTTGCGTTGTAGCTCCCTGTTTAAATACGATCCTAGAGAAAGACTAAGTTGAAAGATATTGTAAGCAAGGATGCGGACTGGGTCCGTAGTCCGAGGAGTGTCCTCACTGCTGCACAGAAAGCTTACGTCTTTGATGCACCGCTCGATGTGCAAACCCCTACAACGTTGTCTGTGGATGTTGTGAACACCTGACAGAGACGTCCTGATGACTACTTGATGGTTTAGTGCACCATACTTTACGGCTTGGAATCGGGATTCCAATGACGTTTTGAACGCCATGGAACATATGAGATGTTCTAAGAGCTGAAATTGGGATTTCAGGCTCATGCCCATGTTAAGAGGTATGAGACCTCTGACAAGTTCCTTTGCCAAAAGGATGGAGGAGAATAGCTCAACTAGTGAGCATGTGCACAGAATGTCTGGGTGCTGAAATCACTTGAACCAAGTGGGAGTTAATCTTCCAGGTGAGATAGTGGTTGACGGAATTCTCTAGACACTATCACCAAGCTACTAGAACTTCGTGAAGAACTATGGCATGCAAAGGATGGATGATCCCGGTGCTGTTAGCGGTTCTTAGTACCGCAAAAGTAGAAATCAAGAAGGAGCATCAAGTGTTGATGGTTTAAACAAGACCACTGGTTTCAAAAGGGTAAGGGCTAGAAGGGAAACTTCATGAATGGCAAACCTGTTGTCGCTCTGATGAAGGAACCCATGGTTGAACCCAAACCTCGAGACCAAGTGCTTCTATTGTAAGGGGAACGGTCACATGATAGCGGAACCACCCCAAATACATGGTAGATATGATAGCTGACAACTTCAACAAAGTGTATTTGATATACGTGTTATTAATGTGTACCTTAGTAGTACTCCTTGTAGCACCTGGGTATTGGATACCGGTTCAGTTGCTATTATTAGTAACTTGAAGCAAAAGCTACGGACTGAACGGAGACTAGCTAAGGGCGAGGTGACGATGTGTGTTGGAAGTGTTTCCAAAGATGATAAGATCACCATCGCACGCTCCTTCTATTTTCGAGATTAGTGTTGAACCTAGATAAATGTTATCAGGTGTCTACGTTGAGCATGAAAATGATTAGATCATGTTCATCGCAATACGGTTATTCATTTAAGTTAGAGAATAATGGTTATTCTATTTACATGAATAATACCTTTATGGTCATGCACCCAATGGTTCGTTGAATCTCGATCATGGTAATACACATAATGATAATATTAATGCCAAAAAGAGTCTCGAAGGACCCAGAAAAGCTGCTTTAGTAATACCTTTGGCACAATGTGAGACCGGGCGAAGTGGGTACAAACAGTCTAGATTATCTTTGCATTCATTGTATCACGGGATATGTGCCATCCTCTCTTCCAGAGAGGGCCAAATTAGGAAATACAACACCGAATACACGTCATGGTTTATAACTAATAGATGGGTGGGGCCATCACATTATGTCATAGGCATGTTAATGAATGCCGAGGTGAAGGACAGAGGCTCCAAGGTTTGATGATACTTATCAGTTATACCATGTGAGCATAATGGCGGCACTTCACCAACCTGGTTCTATCTCATGTGACCAAGCGCGTATCGGCTGAGATGGAGGAAGGTGGAGCAACTACTCCATGGAGGGGTTACATATTTCCTTATTCTAGAGGCGGATGTGATTGGATCCACGTTTGTTTGAGGTTTGTGTGTGTGTGAGAGAGAGAGAGATGGAACAACCATGGCACCGAAGGAGTCACTACTACAGGAATGACTACCAGTGGCTGGCAAAAAAGCCCAGCAATAACACGCAAGGCTATCAGGGGTGCCCACCACTGACCTCCAGCCACTGCTGACATGGCATCATGGCGGGCGCTCACCCGCCACTGGTAGATAAGTTTTAGTGACGAGCATTCTTTACTACCCACCACAGGTGCCGGTTTATGCGCGCCAATGGTGCCCTAACAGTTGTGTTGTAGCGCCCACCATTGGCGGGCGAGGCTCAAGGGAGAACCTCATTTGTTGGCATTTCATGTTGACACACATTACTTCCAAAAGGTTAATTAACATGGTCATGTGATTCTCAATAAAACTAAACCACACTCAATCCATTTTGGAAAAAAGACAAATTTATTAAGTAACACTTCAAATTTGTTCCACTCAACAAACAAACATCAATGTATCACATCCATCTTAACATACTAATTACAGTTCATCGGCTAATATATTCATGACTTGGACCTTATTTCTAAGCATGGTCAATGACAACCATCATCTACAAGTCGTTGCGGTTGATATTCCTTATGGTGATTATCACTGGTTTGTCAACCCTTAGTTATCTCTTTCCCGTCCTGAACTCCCGCCAGCCGGCCTCATATAAGGATATGCGTCTATCTGGTTTCGTCTTGTACTAAACCGTGGTGACACGCCCTGTTGGTCCATGGTGTACTCCAGCTTTGCCGATGATGGGGATGTCCACTCTGTAAAACATCTTCATAGGTAATTTCTTAACTTCCCCATCATTAAGAGCAACTAGAGAGCACACAATGTTAGACACCTCACCATTTATGGTTATGAACTAATAAATATATGAAATAATACAAAACATCTCACGTTGATGTTTCTGACAACGTTGGTCTTAGTTAAACGGTGCACAAAGGGCTCCCCCAAGAAGGCCACACTAGATGGTAGCATCGCAATAAAATTCTTGGTCTCATCTTGAGGAAGCTTCTTCATTCTTTGAGAGAAAGTTACAGAATTAAAGAGACCATAATCGTAATCATCTTTGATATCCTCATCATTCTAGTTGTCGTCATCATCCTGGATGTCCTAATATTCCTCGTCATCCTCATCATCTTGGTTGTCCCCATCATCATGGTCATCCTAGGCTATCGCTTGATCCTGGTCATCCTCATCATCTTCGTCAACCTCATAATCTTTGGTAGAGAAATACGGTGTCCTTAAGCCATTGACCGCTTCTTTCAAGGAAAATGTTATGTACTCTCCTCCGATGAGGTCATCATGTGAAATGTAATTCTTTCATCCAGGGTCGCCTATGATGGTTCTATCCCTTTGTTTACGCACATCTAGTTTGAATGTGCGCCTCTTATCATCCTCAAGTCCATAATGTTACGGCATAAATTGTTGAAGTTAACCCTTATGTACACTATGCAACAGTTGATAATCAGCAATAAAGTTAGTAAAAGAATTACACAAATGATTATAATTGAAAACTAATTGAAGTTTAAGACCGTTACCACTGATTTTTGAAACCCCTTCTTCAAGAAGATCCCAAATTATACTACAATTAGCAAACTATCCAAACTTGGACCTTTGCAGATTTGGCAGTTCTTACGCCTCCTGATCCCTAATAATCAATATGAAGCACTTATCAATTTTGAATAGTTGACATGAAAACTAGCTTATGGAAGTAATATTGAGAAGAGGAACATACTAAGAAGGGTAAAAAATCGGCATGACCTTTGCTCGATATTTAACATATTGAATACCAGAATTTTGACGAATCAGAAGTTAATCAACGTTTCACCAAAACATTGGCACTCGTTTTAAAATCCATGTAAATAACATGCTAAGCCCATGCACTTGTCATATGTAAGTAAAATTGACTCAATTCCAATCATATGTAAACAACTTAAACATGCTAATCCCATGCACTTGCACAATGTGAGGTATCATAGTGCCACTCACATTGAGTGACATAAATGAAATTAGGCATGACCATTTCTTAAAAAGTGAAAAATTGAGTGATGGAAATTTGGCAAAACGGAAATGAATCAAAGTTTCACCAAAACATTGGCACGCATTGTTGAATCCCTGCAAATAAAATAGTACATGTACAACACGGCAAATGGATAACATTGCCACTTTATATTGGAATGCAAAAATAATAATCAAACCACATTGCTACTATCCATTGCAGTGCAAAAACATTTATCTGGAGGCTAATTAACCTACCTAAATCAAGCTAGTAGATGAATATTACATTAATCACACAGGAAGAAGAAACCCTAAAGCATAATTTAATCTACAAAATATCTAGAAGCAGACCCTAAGCATACCTAATTAGAGCTAATCTATAATGTATCTATAGCAATGGCGGATGGGAGAGGAGATAGTATACCATGGGTGGCTCCGATGGCGGACAAAAGTACGGAGGGACGGATGTTCTGATGGTTGTGGCGGCACACAGCGTGGAATGCAGATTCGGCAGTGGAAGACGTGGAAGGAGCCTCCGGCGGATAGGAGGGATACGGGTGCACACAGAAGGGTGGAGAAACCGACAAGACTACTGAAAATGGGTTAGTCCGGGTCGGGCAGGCGTGGGGGGGGGTAAGTTTGTGGAGTGAGAAGTGGCGGGCGGGCACATACGCCAGCCACTGCACACTTTGTCATATTTTGGAATTTTTGGCGTGGCTTGCCGAAACGTAGTTGTGGCGAGAAAGTTTCCACACACCCGCCATGGGTTTATGTAGTGCCCGTCACTGCTCTTCCAATCCCGCGGGCTAATTTGCTAGAATTTACCTGTGACGAGTATTAGTTGACGCCCGTCACTGGAATGGATGTAGCTATGGGGGTCTGTTTTCCTAACCGCCACTACAAGGACTCGGGTCTATTGCAACAAAATCGTTTGTTGCAATACATGATGTTTCATGGTGATAAGTACCTATTGCCACGAAACGACATTCGTTGGCAGCCGTTGCCACTGGACACATGGTAATAGGTTATTGCCACGAAAAAGCAATCGTGGCAATAAAGTGTGCTATTGCAACATCCATGTGGGAAGTTGCAACATGTTTTCCCGTGGCAATACTTACTTGATGCCACAATTTGATTTGTGGAGATAGCCTTAATGCAACACGTAACGAGTCGTGGCAACTGATATCTCGTAGCGATAGACATTTGTGGCAACAACCTATGCCAACGACAGCCCTTTCGTGGCGCAATACTCTTCTGTGGCAATAGTCAATTGTGGCAATAAACTATGGCAACAATCCTTGTTTTCGTGGCATTAGGCATGTTTCCACGACCCACTATAGTTGTGGCAATAAACTATGGCAACAATCCTTGTTTTCGTGGCATGAGGCATGTTGCCACGACCCATTGAACTTGTGGCATTAACTTATGTCAACAAATATTCAAGTCGTCGTAACAGGAAATTGCAACATACTTGTTTTGGTGGTGATTAATAGGTATCACAACAAGTAAAATCTTTGTAGCAAGAAACTATTGCGACAATTTAAACTTTCCGTGGCGATACTCTATTTCAACAAAACATACTTTGGTGGCGCCAAACAGTTATTGCATCGTGAAAAAAATTGTGGTGCCAAGCTAATGCGACAATATAGAGTGCTCCGTTGCAACATCCTAGTGCAACAAAACAGGTAGGCGTAGCGAATGACATATGACGCAACACTATATTTTTAGTGGTGCTAGCATATGGCAACCGAAACTGTGTTGTGGTAATAGACTATTGCAACCGTAAAAAAAGTAGGCTTTCAATTACAATATTCAAAACCATACGTATAATATATAGATTAATAAAATTCATAATTCTCATAGCAAATATCCATAAAACGAAACTCAAATGTAATTTTGCCATCCTAATTAACTGCGAAGACTAAACTGTCCGTGATCTAGAGCAATTAACTGTGAAGACTAAACTGTCCGTGATATAGTCCAGTCCAGCTAGTTCTTTGGATCCTGCAATCAAGAAATAAAAAAAGTTCTAGTTAATGAGTCGAACATAACATACGCCATACAATTATTCCAGCCCATTGTTAAAAAGAACTATCGCCAAACTAAATAGTTGTAGCAATATTTTTTGTTGCAATAGACCGGAATCCTTGTAGTGCGCCACTGCTACTTTCTCGGATTCGATTTATTTATCACATGCCCCACCCGACCGACCCTATAATTGGCATCTCCGTAGCATCCCATGGTTAGGCAAATATCACAAAACACACCTACTACACCAGAAAGTCAAGCAATCTATGGGTGGCACGTATAGTAGACCTTCTTTTCATGAATACCTTTTGCTCGTGATGACAACTTAGCATCTCTGATTGGCGCAGAGACCAACTCCTCTCGCAGTACCAACTCCTATGGCAACTTCTCTGGCAGTATGGCGCAATCCTCCACTTACTTCACCCTCACCTTCGTTTGCATTCAAACCGTATCGGGAACCGTCCGGATATAAACTTCCTTGCGCCCGAAGTAGAGACCCAACCGACATACGAGGTGAGCATAAGACACCTGGGCACGCCTGGGGCCTGGGGCACGCCCTGGTGTATCTTGGGGCCTGTGGGCCCCCATTTGCATTGATTCCACCTCCCGAAAATCACATGTATTCCAAAAAAAAATCCATAAAATTTTTTCGCGTTTGGACTTCGTTTGATATGGATTTTCTGCGAAATAGAAAACATGCAAAAAGCAGAAACTGGCACTAGGCACTGGATCAATAAGTTAGTCCAATAAATCATATAAAATATAACCAAAAATATGTGAAAGCTGTGTAATATTGGCATGAAACAATAAAAAATTATAGATACGACGGAGACATATCAATACCCTAGTCGTCTTCTCACATTTCCCTAACGAGCATTAACAACCTAGCTTCCTCTATCAACATAAAACAGAATGAGCTTAGACTCAGTGTCAATATGTGACCCTTAAATTTTGGAAAACAACATTACTTTCATAAGCAATTTTCCCTGTGAGGTCCATAAGTCTACACTAGAAACAAAGGTTCAAATATAATACAATACTCTCCTTTAACTACTAGTTGATCATGTCCAAACAGTCTAACGTGGTCTCCTAAAATGTGAATAGTGCAATTTGATATGGATGGCTATAAACTAGAATGGGTACAAAATGGGTGATGCCCTTTGGATGGTCTGATGTCAAGAGTCAGCAAATAGCCGATATGGATGATTAGAACTTAGAATGGATACAAAGTAGGTTGTACCCTTTGGATGATCTAATGTCACATGTCAGCAGATATACGATATGGATGGTGAAAATAGTATGGATACAAAGTGGACTGCACCCTTTGGATGGTCCGATGTCACCGATCAACAGATATCCGGTATGGATGGTCAGAAGTTAGGATGGATACAAAGTTGGATGCACTCTTTGGATGTTTATGATATCACCTCCGTTGCATTAACTATAGTGTATCTGTTATCACACCCCTCAACCACCAATGGATCCCACATAAATGACCATATCTCTTTGTTTTAATCAAATCAAGTTGTTTAGATTCATGATTTCACAGGTATGCTTGTTGGTCTTTTTATGACATGTGTCCAGTCATATTTCTTCGTGCATGCAGCCCAAACAAGAATATTGTAACACTGGCTTTTGGTGTATCTTTTCCTTTTAAATTACTAATAAAACGCTCATATACTACTATGAAGATATCACCAACCACGAGTCTATTATATTTTCTTCTATACTTATAACTACTAATAAAATAGTGTGTGTTTCTTCGATTTTTTTCATCCGTTCACCATCAAAAAAGTTCTATCCAAGATGGTACTAAATTTTCTGCGCCCGTCTGCTAGAGAAGAAAAACTGTTTTTCTAATATTTTATACATCAGCCGCGTGCATTGTAGCCCAGCGAAGCCAGCCACTTATTTTTCTGCCCATGCAGCTGGGGAAACCCTATTTAGCGCACAATACGGCAAATAGTCATAGTTCGCACAGGGCGCTCAAGACTGGGCCAGCCCATTTTGTTTTTTCCTGTCTTATGTTTCGTTTTTCCTTGTTTCTTTTTTCCCATCCAAGTTAATTTTTATTTTTTCATTTTTTTCAAAACCACAATTTGTTTTAGAAAATTTTCATAATTTCAACTATTGTCTATTTCTTTCCAAATGTTCAAAAAATTTAAATTCTGTTCAAGTTTTGAATAATGTTTGGAACTTCAAATTTTTTGTTCCCTCCAGAAATCTGTTCATTATTCAGACAAAAAAATGCTTTAGATTTCCAAAGTAGTTGGAGATTTTCAGAAAACATTGCATTTAAAAACAATCCATATTCAGAAAGCACAATCTTCTTTCTTTCTATTTTTAAAATTTTACCTTCCTTCTTTATTTTTTCTTTTCTCCTTTTTTGTAAACTCAAAAAAAATTGTTAAGGATTTTCGTTTTCCCAAATTTTCAAAAACTGTTTGGAATACAAAAGTGTGTTCTCGTTTTGAAAATTGTTTGGAATTACAAAAAAAAATTGTCGTTTTGAAATTTGTTCAAAATTCAAGAAAAGTGTGTTTTCCAAAATTGTTATATATTTTAAAAAAATAATCATTTCCAAAAATGTTCCAAATTAAAAAATATTGTTGGTTTAGTGAAATGTTCACAAATGGAAAATAGTGTCATGTTTATAAAAAGAACATTCAAAATTGTTCTGAATATGTAATACATGTTCCCGTTTTCAAAAAGTGTCCGTGTTTTTTTATAAAAGGTTTATGTTTTCAAACAATGTTTGTGAATTTCAAAAAATGTTCCTCTATCAAAAAATGGTACAAAAAATGTTTTGAATCCGACGCTGCAGTATATTCTTAATTATTTGCGCTAGCCATTGGTAAGTAGTACGTGCTTTTTCTTGTGGCTACCAAAACATGGTCGGGTCTTTGAGGTCGTGACTTTGATCATTCAACCCGTCATTTTTTTCTCGCTCCTTACAAAAACAGGTTATTTTGGTGCATGCCAGTAGGTTGGCCCAGACGCGAACTATTGTGCGTCTCACATGCTATTTGACGCAACAAGCGTCATATAGTAGCCCCCACGCAGCTGGCCCAAGAAAAGACTAAAATATACATATAGATTTTGTTCCATCCATTCCGCACATAGTTCCTGATTTTGTTTTATCGCCGGGTAGAGCCAACTAGGCCCACGCATTTCTTTTTTTGTAGGATGACCAGCAAAAAACTTAGGGCGGG
>LR738714.1:667638158-667686378 GCA_902687465.1 Secale cereale
GATGGACCTTCCCTATTGTGTTGATGGACAAAAACTAACTCACCTTGGAGCTTTATACTAACACCAATTTTTATATGTCCCTAGGTTGTTTGGAAATTAGGAGGTTGTTTGAAAATAAGGAAGTTGTGTCGATAATCATGAGCAGAATGAGGGACTCCATAAATTATTGCCGGTGGTAGCTTGCACGTGCAAATAAAAGAGAATATGTTGGCTGGCTATTATTAGAAAATTGTGAGCACTTGCCAATAAAAGAGAATACGTTGGTTTGGTTGTAATTTAAAAAATGGGCACAATAGAGATTTATAATCAAAGAGAATAAACCATCTGGCAATTATGCCTGGTTATGCGCTGATTATGCTAATGAACCTAGATTTATGCGTTGTAATTAGTTATCCATCTGGTTACGCCTTCGTATCAGAGAGCGGTCGAAGCAACCATGCCCCCGAAGGTCACCACGCAGCGACCAAATGAGGAGGCAACTACAACCCCGAGACCAAGGTGGACTCGGAGGGAAAACGCACAAATTGGGTGGTCCCTGCTACTTGTGAGTTGTGTTGGGATTTTCCCTAGAGAGGAAACGTGAAGTAAGAACCTTTGGGAGGAGACCAAGCACGAAGCGAGGAGACGACAAGGCAACATGGCGCGCCCTGATGCTTTGTAGGCCCCATCTGGCTCTGTCTGACTCTGACCTAATTCCACTTCTATAAATTTTCAAATATTGGGAAAACCTAGAGAGCCACGCGAAACAATTTTTCCGCCACCGCAAGCCTCTATTCTTCCGCGATCCCATCTAGAGGCCTTTTCCAGTACTCTGCCGAAGGGGAATCGATCAAGAAGGGCTTCTACATCAACCGTGTTGCCCCTACCGATGATGTGTGAGTAGTCCACTACAGACTTACAGGTCCATAGCTAGATGGCTTCCTCTCTCTCTCTCTCTCTCTCTCTCTCTCTCTCTCTCTCTGATCTTCAATACATGTTCTCCTCAATCTTCTTGGAGTTCTATCCGGTGTAATCTTCTTTTGCGGTGTGTTTGTATGGATCCGATGAATTGTGAATTTATGATTAGATTATTAATTGAAAGTAATTGGTTATTTTTTGAACTTTAATATGCATAATTATTATAGCTTTGTATTTCTATCTTTGATCTATCCGTTTGGTTTGCCCAACTAGATTTATTTATCTTCATCAGGAGAGGTGCTTTGTGGTGGGTTCAATCTTGCAGCGTCCTCACCCAGTGACGGAAAGGGTAGCGAGACACATATTTGTATAGTTTCCATTAAGGGTAAAACGATGATGTTTAACCATATTGCTTGGTTTTATTCTGCCTACATCATGTCATCTTGTTTAAAGCGTTACTCTATTTTTCATGAACTTAGTACCATAGATGCAGGCGGGAGTCAGTCGATTAGTGGAGTAATATTAGTAGATGCGGGTAGGAGTCTGTCTACTTGTCACGGACGTGATGCATATATATGTGATCATTGCCATGAATAACATCATAACTATGTGGTTTTCTCTCAGATGCCCAAGAATAATTTGTCTACCCACCGTATGGAATTGTTTCGAGAGAGAAGCCTCTAGTGAAAACTATGGTCCCTGAGTCTACTTTAATCATATTACTAAAACCAAAAATACCTTCCTGCAATTTTCTATTTTTATTTTACTTTTCAATTTATATATCTACTACTACCAGATTTAATCCTTGCAAGTAACGAGTTCAAGGGGATTGATGACTCTCTTGCTCGTGTTAAGTGCAAGTATTTGCTCTTGTGTGTGCGGGTGTTGTTCACTGGGATTTGCACGATTCTCCTATTGGTTCAATAACCCTGGTTCTCACTAAGAAGAATACTTATCAGGTATTATATTGCTTCACCCTTCCTCTTCGGGGAAAATCCTAACACAACTCACAAGTAGCAGCTCCCGCGACCGCGGGGACAGACATTGGCAGCGAGAGCGTGATGGGAAGGTCGGGTGTGAGGATGCCATGATGCTACATAGCCCATCCCAATAAATCCATGCCTGCGACACTGGCTCCCAGAACCTACCAAGGTAGGCGCGATGGACTGGGCGAGGTCAGGGGCATGTGGTGCTCTGCTACCATATAGGGAGAGGCGGTGCATCGTTTGACAGACATGGGATAGTCGACACTTCTGATGCATAGGGAGGGGTGGTTCTGAACTGGGAGGAAGAATAGAAGAAGACACGGTTGTGCTAGACCGATGTGAGAGAATAAAGCGATAGAATGGGACTTGTGTAGTTTATGGAGTCTATGAGAAATGAGTGCGGCGTTTCGGTGCCCAGGTGCATCTGCACCCTGTCATAAAAAAATCGTCACAAATTAAAAAAAATCAAAAAAATCCAATTTTTTTGTGTGGTACATAATTTGATGTGTGAGGTCCGCTCCAAATTTCATAACATTTGGACAACTGAGCAAAAAATCGGGCCAGAACAGTATATGAACAATACACATTTTTATAGACCTCCGATTTGTCTTTTTTGCTGAGAGCCGTACAGAAGTCCAAGTGTTTTGAAAATTGGAACGTGCCTCACGCATCAAATTGGCTACCACCCAAAAATTTTTGGAATTTTTTGAATTTTTCTAGTATTTATTTTGAATTTTTTCATGACCGCGGGTGTAGATGAGCTCGGGTGTGGAAATGGATTTTCGATGAGAAATATCTAATCTAGTCTAAACCAATGAAAAAAATAGTGCGCTATTCCATCTTTAACATAAACTATTGGCGTGCTAGCGAGACTTAAACACTAATTTATTCAGTGAGGCATTGCACAGAATGCTATGGCATGCTATTTTTCCAGTGGCCTTAACACACTACAAAATCAGAAGTGAACTCTGTTCAAAAATCAACAGTGAACCAAAGAAAAAACCTGACACGCATGTCGCTCATATACACTGATTTATTTAGTGAGGCATGTGGGGCATTGCACAGAACACTATAGCATACTATTCGTGGAGCTATAGCGTGCTATTTTTTCCAGTGGCCTATGCATAATATAAAACAGAGAGTGAATTGTGTTAAAAGACCAAACTAAATGGGACACAGGTGTCACTCATAAAGGAGCTTATGGCTATAGCTCCAAACTTACCAGAGGCGCCGAAGCTTAACATCTTTAATTCTTTTACTATCACAGTTAGTTTTTTTTATTAAATTGTGTTTGTAGTTTTGTTTTCAAAAATACATTTCATATGGAAATAATGTTAACAAGAAGCTTCTCGGATGTCATCTCAAAGTGAAAAATTACTCAAACCTAGAAGGGTCTCTTGTCTTTCATGTGTAAAAATCTCAGTTTTTCTAAAAATTTGTTTATACTTTTTGTTTTCAAAATTATTTTTCATATGGAAATAATGTTAACATAAAATTACTATCCACCCATAATATATAGAGATACTAAGCCCCCTCGAATTGAAGCACTCTGGTGCTTCCAGGGTTGTGGGGTCACTAGGGCCCCACATGTAAGTGTGTGTTGTTTAGTTTTATTTCTTCTTCTCTTTTATTTTTTAAAATTTTCACGTATTAATTAATGAGCACTTATTACAATTTGTGTACTTTAAAAAACTTAAACATGTTTTAATTTTTTTAATTCGTTGATAATGTAAGTGTATCTAGTGCCACCCCTAGCTGGTTTTGGAGTATTGACGACAAACCTGGTTGAGGGACTAATGTGTTTGTGAGAATTGCAGGATAACACAGGTAGTAGTCCCTCATTGATTCGGTTTACCTACCGGAGATGACTCCTAAAAATGTATGAAGACATTGATATCAGTGGTGGTATATGAAGATAATCATATTGAAGACTATGACATGACAAGACATTGTGTGAAGACTATAAAGAGCGAAGACGTAGATGTTTCGTTGTTTCCTTTTCTTCTTTGTTGAGTCGTAGGTACAGGTCCAAGTGAACTAAGTCAGAGTGATTGAAGTGATGCTCAACCAAATCCTATGTCTTCGAGCGAAGACTATGAGAGCAAATCTTATCCAGAGTCGGATGAGTAAGCTTTTCTTGTAGCTCAAGTAAAGTTGCCGTGTGTGTTTGAAATCTAACCGTTGGAACACGTGTCAGTTCCTTAGTGACCCAGGGTTACTTCGGACAAATCAGGTCGGGATGTCCAGTGGCTATAAATAGCCCACCCCCTACACCATAAATTGGTGGCTGCTCAGAGTAATTGCACGGCTTTTGTCGTTTGAGAACAACCCACCTCCGAAGCATTTGAGAGAGAAATCCTTGCGAGGACAAAGCCCAAACACCCAGAGCCAAAGAGTGTTAGGCATCACTGAAGTCTTTCTGTCTGTGTGACCTAAAGACTTATTACACTTGAGGACTGTGTTTCCTCCAGCCGGTTAGGCGTCACGTTCTGAGCATCCAAGAGTCATTGTGGATCGCCGGTGAACGAAGTCTGTGAAGATTTGGAAGTCTACCTTGAAGACTTACCAGAGTGATTGGGCGAGGACTAGGTGTCCTTAGCTCAAGGGGAACAAGGTGAAGACGCGGTCTTCTGAGTTAAATCTCAGCCTCCCTAACCAGACGTACAGTTGTCACATCAACTATTACTGGTCTAACAAATCACTGTCTTCCCCAAGCTACTGGTTCTATCCTTCCCTTTCTTGGTATGACACACTCAAAGACTTCCTGAAGAGCAAAGGCTTCAAACCTTGATCCCTAGACCCCACACTCTTCACGAAGACATATGATGATGAGCTATTTGTCTGTCAAATCTATGTGGATGACATTATCTTCGGCTGCACCGACAAGAAATACAGTGATGAGTTTGGTCACATGATGCAAGAGCAATATCAAATGTCCATGATGGGTGAGCTGAAGTTCTTCCTTGGTCTTCAAATTCGTCAGCAAAGCAACGACATCTTCATATCTCAAGAGAAGTACCTGAAAAAGTTTGGAATGCAAGACTGCAAAGGGTACTCGACGCCAATGCCTGCTAAACATCATCTGGGCCCCGACGCCAATGGTAAAGAGTTTGATCAACAGGTATACCGCTCCATGATTGGTTCTTTACTTTATTTATGTGCATCTAGGCCAGATATTATGCTTAGTATTTGCATGTGTGCTCGATATCAAGCGGCACCAAAGGAGTCGCATCACTTAGTTGTGAAGCGAATACTTCGATATTTGGCTTACACCCCAACACTAGGATTATGGTATCCAAAGGGCTCAGAGTTTGATCTAGTAGGATTTTCAGATGCTGATTATGCTGGTGACAAAGTTGATCGCAAGTCCACATCAGGTACATGTCACTTTCTAGGACGATCACTTGTCTGTTGGTCTTCAAAGAAGCAGAACTGTGTATCACTCTCCACTGCTGAATCTGAATACATTGCTGCTGGATCTTGCTGTGCTCAGCTTCTCTGGATGAAGCAAACACTCAAGGACTATGGAGTCCATCTGAAGCATGTGCCACTCTACCGTGATAATGAAAGCGCCATCAAGATTGCCAACAACCCAGTTCAGCACTCGAAGAGAAAGCACATTGAAATTCGTCGTCACTTTCTCAGAGATCATGTTATGAAGGAAGATATTGATATCATACACGTCAACACTGAAGAGCAACTGGCAGATATCTTCACAAAGCCCTTGGATGAGAAAAGGTTTTGCAAGTTGCGGTGTGAGCTAAATATCTTAGAATCCTCAAATGTCCTGTAATCAGGCACACATCCTAACACTTATGCATATTGATGACTTAGATGTGCAAGACACGAAGTAAAGTATATCTTCAATCAATGAAGACTTACATTCTAAGTGTGAATACATTAACATGGAATTTGACTTCGGAGCGCCACGATAATTGTGCGCCGTGTCTGGGTCTAATACTTCCTATACGGTGGGTAACGCCACCATCAAATTCTTGTTTGAAGTGTTTCTCGTGGCGTTACATTTGCAAAGTCTTCGCACTTGGTTTATCTTCATATAGGACATATATATATATATATAGTTGTGTTCTGTCCTCAACAGAATTCATTTATAGCTATGTCTTCATATTTGAATCTTTTGGACTAAGTGAATGTGATCGGACCCTAACCTCTCTATGCTTTCTCATCTCACATTCTGTCTGTCCAAATCATATGCATTCTGTTGAAACTGTCGAATATCTTCTCTGCGTCCTTGTCAGCAGAAGATACGGAGACAAACTTTAAATCTAATTTTAATGCTCCATCCTTTATGCCTGAAACTCGGAGAAGCCGGAACGACCACTCCGACAGTCGTGGTGAACGTGGGATCGTGGGACAACTCCCAATGCGTTATATGACCACCACATGTCACTCGTACGTGAACCGTCAGGGGCACCTGTGTAATTGCGATGTGCCGTCTCCCATGCCTATAAATGCACGTCCCATCACGGTCAAAAGTTCTTCTACCACCTCTCCACCTCGACCAACCCTAGCGCCTCCGCTAGCTTTCGACGACGCCGGCGACGAAGCGCTTCGCTGCCGCAACCTCGTCGATGCCGTCCTCACGCCGGCCGCGGACATATTCTACTCCGTCGTCGCCGTAGCTGTCCTCCATCGCAAAGTTAGGGCATGGAAGACCGAACTGTTGGGCATCCAACTCCTCTCCGTCTAAGCAGTTCATCGTGTGGTAAATAAAACTTGCTTTTTACCATCTTCTAGATCCATAAAGATTCATCTATTTTACCACAAGAAGTTTCTGCCTACTCAGATATATAGATCTATCCTTTCTGAATCTCATATCTTGCCTAGTACATTCACATATGCTTCAACCATAGTTAGATTCCTTACTTGTACATATTCGTGGATTCGTACAAATCTGGAACCAACTCTCATGAGTGAATGTCTTCGCGCTATGAGGTCAAAGTCTTCAAAACTGTTTTAATCTTCAAAACTTCTGAGAATGCATATGACCTCTTCCCCTTCCCTCGCATCTCTAATGCTATCACAGGTACATGTCCGTGGGAGAATCCATTAGTTCTCATAGTCTGCATTCATTTGCAAATTTTTTGCAGCGTCACATTCACTCCCCTGAAGACAGTTCCTGTCTGACCAGCAGACCGAAGCATTTGCCTGTTTTGAAGCCATTCAGTTTGAAGCCCTTCAGGTTGAAGCAAATGGCAACTGACAAGACAGTTAGAAAGGGTGGCAGACAGCGCCGTGGCAACACCTCCATTGATTTGCCTCCTGATCTCACTGAGATATACAAGACTGATCCAGAGGAGGATTACAATCAGAGGAAGACACGAATCCAATGGATTCGAAGATACTGGGCTGAACAGTGGTTCAAGTACAGGTTCGTGACCCAAGAGTATGCTGAGAAGAACGCCATCAAGCATCCATGGGGAGATATGACATATAAAAATCTTCCCCCCAAGACTCGTGCTGAAGCCATTGCTCAAGGCTTCTATCCTTGCATGGTCAGAGGGCCTCAGCCTGCTGATGCTGATCCTAGCTCTCTACTCTGGTGTCGCGACGACAATCTGTTCAAGCGAAATCTTCAATACGCCAAGAACTCGGCCAAAGAGAACAAGAAGCATTGGGGATCTTCAATCCTGGCCCCTCTGCGCCAAATGCTAAGTATGATGAAGCCTCTGCCAAGTGATGCTGAATATCCTAAGGAATTCTTTGTTGAAGACCTAGAGTACCTACCGCGTACCATCTATCATATCAGCAGGCGTACTCTATGGCCCATCAAAGGACATTCTTCATCAGCCAAGCTTGAAGGCACTATGAAGATTTTGGTCTTCTATATCTTCAATGGCATCAACTTCAATGCTCAAGATTTCTTCATTAGGCAAATGGCTGTGTCTGGAGCTGATCTATTTGGTCTGAAATTCTATGCCCCTTGGATTATGCACCTCATCAAGTTGTATTCAGCTGTCACCTATCAGCCCTCTGCTCGCAACCATCAAATCTTCTTGCCTGAGGTTGATATGTCAGCTGAAGCTATCTACCAAGAGCCTGCCAAAGAGCCAGTTAGTCTTCACAACGCTGATCACCAGAGCTTCACTCAGCAGATTGAAGGAGTTCCAGCAGTCTCACGCATTTATCCTCTGGCTGGCCGTACTCGTCTACCTCGACACGCTGAAACCGAAGCCACTGAGAGCACCATCGCTCAAAGGCCTCAGAAGCGATCTCGTGTCCTGAATAACCGAGAGCTTCTGGTTGCCCTTCATCAGAAACATGACAAGCATCACCTCTGGCTAAAGCATCTTGGTGGATGTCAATCGCATTCGCAGTCTTGCCACCAAGAATGCCTTTGTTGCTCATGAAACCTGTCGGAGGTCTTGGAAGAGTTTGACCTTGCTGAGTGCTGAAGCGGATCTTCAAGACGATGGTTTCACAGAGAGATTCAAGTTTGACCACACTCCTCCAAGGACTGCTGTTATGCGTTGAACTCCATCTCTTGAAGATTCTGAATACTCCTCCTCCGCTGCAACAATTGACGTCAGGGTAATCGATGATCAAGATGATGCTACTTCACTGCCTCCCACTTCAGCGCGCATCAACACTGCACCAACTACCTCTGCACCGCCAAACACCAACGTCGACCCTGCATCCTCTCCTGCTCTAACTGGGAATGAGTAGAGGCTCTATGTCTTCAAACCTTTTTGGTCCTTACTCACAAAAGGGGGAGAAGCATATGAGTTGATAGTCTTCAAGCGGGTCCATATGGGCGGGTGCCTTATAATTTGCCTAGTGTTTACAACTCTCGTTTTGCTTCATTTGGTTCTTTGAGTTGTAGCACTTAAACTGATGGTCGTCTGGTACGTTTTTATGCTACTTTGTAATGCGATGATAAATTCCTCATCTGCTATCTTATATTCCGCACTTAGTCATTATTGCAGACGTCCATTTTTCATTATGCATGTCATTATCTTCGATATATCAATTGTGCATGATGAATTGTCTTCATAAGTTGAAGAGGATCTCCACAAGTACAACCTGCCATGGGCATTTGCATTCAAAGGAAAATCAACTATATGCACATCTTCAGGGGGAGCCTTTGCTACTTACGAAGACAATACCTTTATCCTTTACAATTTCACATATCTTTATCCCCGTTGAAAACTTCAACCAGTTTGTCATCAATCACCAAAAAGGGGGAGATTGTAAGTGCATCTAGTGCCACCCCTAGTTGGTTTTGGAGTATTGACGACAAACCTGGTTGAGGGACTAATGTGTTTGTGAGAATTGCAGGATAACACAGGTAGTAGTCCCTCATTGATTCGGTTTGCCTACCGGAGATGACCCCTAAAAAGGTATGAAGACATTGATATCAGTGGTGGTATATGAAGATAATCATATTGAAGACTATGACATGAGAAGACATTGTGTGAAGACTATGGAGAGCGAAGACGTAGATGTTTCATTGTTTCCTTTTCTTCTTTGTTGAGTCATAGGAACCACCGTACTGTTAAGTGGGGTCCAAGTGAACTAAGTCAGAGTGACTGAAGTGATGCTCAACCAAATCCTATGTCTTCGAGCGAAGACTATGAGAGCAAATCTTATCCAGAGTCTGATGAGTCAGCTTTTCTTGTAGCTCAAGTAAAGTTGCCGTGTGTGTTTGAAATCTGACCGTTGGAACACATGTCAGTTCCTTAGTGACCCAGGGTCACTTCGGACAAATCAGGTCGGGTTGCCCAGTGGCTATAAATAGCTCACCCCCTACACCATAAATTGGTGGCTGCTCAGAGTTATTGCACGGCTTTTGTCGTTTGAGAGCAACCCACCTCCGAAGCATTTGAGAGAGAAATCCTTGCGAGGACAAAGCCCAAACACCCAGAGCCAAAGAGTGTTAGGCATCACTGAAGTCTTTCTGTCTGTGTGACCTGAAGACTTATTACACTTGAGGACTGTGTTTCCTCCAGCCGGTTAGGCGTCGCGTTCTGAGCATCCAAGAGTCATTGTGGATCGCCGGTGAATGAAGTCTGTGAAGGTTTGGAAGTCTACCTTGAAGACTTACCAGAGTGATTGGGCGAGGACTAGGCGTCCTTAGCTCAAGGGGAACAAGGTGAAGATGCGGTCTTCTGAGTTAAAATCTCAGCCTCCCTAACCAAACGTACAGTTGTCACAGCAACTGGAACTGGTCTAACAAATCACTGTCTTCTCCGAGCTACTGGTTCTATCCTTCCCTTCCTTTTACTTACTGTTATATGTTGTGAAGTCATTGCATGCTTGCCTTATCTGATTAACTTCACTGGGTATCTACTAGTTGTGATTGGCTTCATTCCTTCTTCAATCATGATCCCTACTGCCTAGCTGTTGTTAGTCTTCGTGCTTTCACTTCATTGAATACATGACTATGGCTTATCTAGTGTAGTCCACTTTCCGTTGCATACTAATAGGATTGAGTTTATCGTTTGTCTTCGAAACTACCAATTTTTGAAGCATTTCATAAAAATCGTCTATTCACCCCCCCCTCTAGTCGATATACCGCACTTTCAGATAAGCCCCCTCGAATTGAAGCGCTCTGATGCTTCGAGGGTTGTGGGATCACTAGGGCCCAACATGTAAGGGTTTGTTGTTTAGTTTTATTTCTTTTTCTCTTTTAATTTTTAAAATTTTCACGTATTAATTAATACCACTTATTAATTTTTTGTGTACTTTAAAAAACATAAACATGATACTAAGCCCCTCGAATTGAAGCACTCTGGTGCTTCGAGGGTTGTGGGGTCACTAGGGCCCCACACGTAAGTATGTGTTATTTAGTTTTATTTCTTCTTCTCTTTTATTTTTTAAAAAATTCACGTCTTAATTAATGATCACTTATTAAAATTTGTGTACTTTAAAAAACATAAACATGTTTTAAAATTCTTGAAATTTGTTAATATTGCGTAAATTTATGGATATTTTCAAAGTTCACGGTCATTTAAAGTTTATGAACATTTTTAAATTAGAAAACCTTTTATTTTGCGAACAATTTTAAAACCACGAATATATTTTAAATTCCGGAATGTTTCTAAAATTCATGGATTCCAAATGTCATAATATTTCTGAAAGTTCGTTAAACGTCATTATATTTAACTAACCATCCCAAATAAAAAAAGATAGGCGATTTTTTCTGAGCTAGCAGTTGGAGGAGTGAAAAAAACTAAACGAGCGAGAGGTGCAGAGAGTCAAGTTGAGCGAGCAAGAGCTTTATGTGCCGACCCATGTGAGCTAGGGATGTCAACCGGGTCCCATTTAATCCCGTTTAAACCCACTATATAATCAAACACTTTAAAAGTTTGTTTTTTTCTGGAAAAATGAACTATGGAGCTAGGAAAAGCTAACTAGACGGGACTTGTGGACACCATTTATTTGCCACTTACATCCCTAATGTGAGCGTTATAGTAGCAATTCCATTGGTTTAGCGCGAAATAAGAACTCCTAAAAGGCTCAAACAATCACCACCGGGTTGACACCAAGGCCAAAATGTACAAAGAATTCACAACCACATATCAAATAACTCCTCTCTTATTTAAAAGAAACCTCCAAAAGCAACCCAACACGATATACGAACAAAAAACACCACCAATAGAAAAATAAAACACAGAGCCAAATCAGATGTAATCAAAACAAAAAAATGATCACAATAATATATAGACTAATTTTTTTATTTCACGAGTGAAGAATGGCATGGAGAAGCGTGTGTTAGCTTCTAGTTACTATTTAACCATAAACCTTTACATGATCAATTAATTGACAAAATTACTATTCGAGGCACTGTTCATTGGCTGCCATATGTCAAATTGGTAGAGCCCTTGAAATAAAATTAAAAAAAAAAGAAAGGAGGTCCTAGCTTAGCCAGTTTAATATAGTAGTATATATGCAGTGTTTTGGTAGAGCCCGAAAGATCAAAGCCCGGAAGACAAACTCAAAAGAAGAACCGCTGACGTCCGCCCGCACCTGCTATGAGTAAAAAAAATCATGACCTAAACTACTAGCCGGAGCGGAGACATCGGGATTATTCTCTCTGCCACTGGCCGCCGAAGCGGCAGCCAAAGAGAAGGCAAATTCACGGGATCACTAGTGAAGTATGAATGGAAAAGTTTGCCCTAGCCGCCTAAGGTTAGGGGACGAAACGAGAGTTAGTCCCAATCTGGGAGATTGCTCTTATGACTGATGCAAGTACTCAGGGCCAGCCCTGGGGAGAGGAGGGGAGCGTTTGCCCCGGGCCCCCAAAATCCAGTGGCCCAACATATTACAATAGACAGAAAATAATAATTCTATGGGCTGGAACACATGCAAAACGCAGGCAGATGCGTAAATACGCACGCAGTCAGCGCAGCGATCGATTCCTTCCTTTGTCCACGTAAGAGCATGGTTAATAATACAACCAACTGCTGACTATAAGATGTTGCCATATCATCTATAGCCAACACATATAATCACTCATACAATAAGGTTGGCTATAAGATTAGTACTTTTTCTTATCTTCTTTCTATCTCTTTCCTCGCATTTATTGCATTTGCCTTGAAGCACGTATATAGCTAGACTCTTGCATGAGAGACCACTTCCCTTACTTTTTCATGTCTATCTCCTCCACATAGGCAAAATTGCCATGTAAGCAGGCTATAAGCCCACTATTATACTTGCTCTAAAAAAGAGTCTGATTGATCCATTCCTACTCGGCAATTCCATCATGTATTCACGCAAAAATTCCCACCGGCCGCCGACGCTTCGTCTATTCGCGGCTGCCCGCTCGGTGCTCCTTTTCTGTTTTCTCCAAAATTCTAATTTCCTTCGTAATAGTCATTTCGCCGCCGCCGATTTCAATTCGCAGGGGCCCTTCTCACCACCCCGTTGTGCTATATATGCATCTTCAGATTCTAGGCATTATGTAGCAGCGCCAGCACCGAGAAGTGCATCGATGCACGCAGTGCATCGACGGTGCGCAACGTGTCGCGATGCGGGGCGAGCTGGCGTGCTACTTGGAGTATATAGAAAAGGTTGAGAGTGATATGATGCGTATTGATGTATCCAGATGGACCAATGATGTATCCAGATGGACCAAGCTGACAGTTGAGTCTGACACGAATATACGGCTCTACGCAGCGCCGATCACTGAGCCATCAATTCTGAAACCGCCCCAGCACATGCGTACGACTGCCATCAACACTTGTTCAAAAGGTAGGCACATATCATAATTTCCACTGTTCAGGAAATCTTCCGATTCAGCGATTTATCGTCCGATTTATCGCTACTCTTGAGGTGACCGATAAGATTATGCGTTATCTTCATCATTTATTGTTTGGGCCAATTTATCGCTATGGCAAGCGATTTATCGGGAATCTACCAATAAATCAGACCTATTCGTAGGACTATATTTGCAAGAACTACGTTTATTTGCGTTTTGTGGACCTTGTTACGCAATATGTAATGTTTTTTCTATTTTGTTTGTCATTATATCAGGATTCAAAACCTAGGATTGAAGGTAACACTTCTGTCCAATATTGTTTTGGTGTTGAATATAGCATATTTTAGTGTTGGGAACCTGAGATTTGAAAAAAAATGGCCGATTAATAGTCGACTGATAAAATCGATTAATCGGCCGATTTCTGATTAATCTCTAATCTCCAGCAGACCGAGACGATAACGATAAGTGATATCCTCAACATTGATAATTTCAGATGACAAAATAAGCTTCCAACTATAGTCGACCACACAGCGAGCTAAGATCTCACCTGTCTTTTTAAATCAAACCACCTCACAGCAAACCCAAAGGAGCCCTAAGTAGCTGAATTGAACATCACTTGAAAAGTGAATAAATGTACAGCACATCCAGAGGTGCCGAAACTAAGGCCCTGCTTGGATCCAAGGAACTAAAACTAGTCTGACTAAAAATAGTCTCTTTAAAAGGCTAAAGTTCTATGCACCCCTGACTAAAGAGGGGGCTAAAACTAGTCTTGAGACTAAAATCTTTTAGTCAGGGGCACCCCTACTAAAATGTGAATTAGTCCTCTCTCTCTCCTCATTTAACTCCTCTCCTCTAACACATGCAAGTTCTGGATTGGAGGGTTTGGAAGATAATAAATGCTCATTAACTTGATTTTAGTCTCTTTAGTATTTGGATCCAAGCATGGGTGAGGCTAGCAAGAACAGCTAAAAACGTATCCAATCACCCTCTAAAACACTGCAAGAACAGCTAAAAAGCAGTAAGCAACGTCCAGTCCCCCAAAGACAGGCACAACGTTTATTAGAATTACAAGTCAACAGTCCCAGGCATGGATCCAAGCATGGGTGAGGCTAGCAAGAACAGCTAAAAACGTATCCAATCATCCTCTAAAACACTGCAAGAACAGCTAAAAAGCAGTAAGCAACGTCCAGTCCCCCAAAGACAGGCACAACGTTTATTAGAATTACAAGTCAACAGTCCCAGGCGTGGGCCTTCATGATTCTGGCAGTATGAATATAGATACTGCTGCGTGCCATTGCTACAGTGAACCTAATTTATTTTTAGCATGGGCGTTCATGGCCTAGCAAAAATGTCGTAAAATATCTCTAGCCTTAAGCATGTTTTGAAATGTCAAAAAATATTTTAAAAAATATGCATGCATGTTCGCAGATGTGTGTGCGCGGCACAAAGTTTTGTGAAAAAATGTCTTTTTGATTAGCCTCCGAAAAAACAAATTTCGGTGCTTCTAAATAGCGTTTCACGACACAATTTTATGCATACATGTTCGCAAATGTATGTGCGTGGCACAAAGTTTTGTGAAAAAATATCTTTTTATTTGCCTCTGTCAAAATGGGTTCATAGGTACCGGGGTGATTACCGCTTCTAATAAAAAAAACATAAAAATGTTTGCTTTCCTAGCTAAGGCTGATGCGTTGCTTTACAACGCGCATTAACTGAAAACAGTCCTGACAATGGAGCGTAACTGGGTTGTGCAGGTACATCAATCTGCTAATCCAAACTGCTGGGGGTGGCAGCGATGTACTACTAAACGTGAGTGTGATGGCGATTCTGACAAGCACGCGGCATAGACAAGGACAACACGGGGGCATGCACTGAGCACATCACCCCCAACCTCCAACCACCCGCCATAATAAATAATTGGAATATTTCAGACCGTGTCAATCTTTTGTGGACCAGCTTCATCTGCCAAGTCAGGTATCTGCAGAGCTACGACGGTATTTTAATTAAGTGCGGCAGCTGCATGCGACGTATCCCTTCTTTAATCCTTTTGCAAATCACACAACACACATCACCACGGAGCACACGACTGGCGAGATAGCTGCGTGCAGCTGCCGCTGCATTCAGGACGACCGCACTCTGCAAGCACCCACACATCATCGATCAAAGGTATATCATTATTCATATTGTCGTTCACTGGATACGTAGCCGGCACCGGCGTGGCACCGTTCCACAACTGATGCAATTCTCTTATTTATTTTCAGCATTGTGTGTTATCATGTCTTCCCAAAGTATGCATCTCGCAGTGATTATAGAAATGGATTTTATTTCTCGATGGGAAGCAAACTATTGTTAAACAAGAAGATGACGAAGAAAATATTAATATCAACACAGATGATAATCTTGTGAGTAATCATGCATGTCCTTAATTTATCTTCTATCTATAGAATCTAGTACTCTGGATGAAGAAGATTTTTATTATACATATTTATGATCCAAGAAATTGGCATAATCTTGGTAGAAAATCAAGGGACACTTTATATATAGAAACACAGACAATGGCAACTTTTTGGACGTTGAAGTTAGGGGGCCTCATATTATAGTTTCGCCCCGGGCCCCCGAAATCCCAGGACCGGCCCTGCAAGTACTATGCAATGATTAAATATGAGCAAATAATATGTATTTTCCGTTTCAGTTTCTCCCTCTAGTTTGTTAATGCAACGACCATTGGGGATTCCCCCTCCTCCTTCCTTCTCATGAAAATATTTACCAACCAAGGAGCATCGTCAACATCCTCCCATCCATTAGTTTGAGCTTTCAACTTCACGGCTTCATGGATTATTTTTTGAGAGTGAAATGAATAGTAAACTTTGAAGTAGATACATTGTCTTGGATAGGTATAAGAAGTATGTTAACGGATGAATAAGTTTGTGTTGCTGTACTATTTTTCTTAAGTTATATGTGTCCACTATTGACTATGAGGATGAACCAGCATTGCATCCTGATTTTCCTTTTTGTTCTCCTCCCTGCTTAATTTCTTTGTTAATACAAAAAAAAAATGCATGGAGATGTGTTGTGATTAGCTTATTTGCCCTGCCAATGTGCATTGGTTAATAGATTCCCCCTTATGAATTAGTTTTAGTCAAAGCATATGGCTGATAAGCGACTACGTTGAGGCCCACCTGATCAACAGATTCTTTGTGTTCCATTTAGTTTGTATTGGTCATGTGAGAATGGAAATTTGTTGCACCAGCCCTATGTTCTCTATATAATAGCACAATGTGAAACATAACTGTATGGCAGTGGTATACTAGGAACTGCGAGTTGGCTGTGCCGTTGACAAACTAATTGTGGGCTTAGATTTGTAGAGATGGAGGAAGAAGAAAAGTGATATGAAATGCCGACAATATTATCTGATGCTAACCGTAAAATCCTTAATTCATATATTATATTCGTGATTAGTGTTGTACTCCCTCCGATCCTTTTTACTCTGCATATAAGATTTGTCTGAAGTCAAACTTCATAAAGTTTGATCATATTTATATGAAAAGTTATCAACATCTAGAATACTAAAGTTATATAATATAAAAATTTAAGTCACGACGCATCTAATGATGATGGTTTCACAATGTGAATGTTTGTATTTTTTTCAATATAGTTGGTCAAATTTTACGAGGTTTGACTTCAGACAAATCTTATATGCGAACTAAAAAGGACCGGATGGAGTACCACAATAATATGTATGTCCCGTTGCAACGCATGGGCATTCTCCTAGTTTTATAAATATGTAGAGAACATATACATGTGTATGAAGGATTATTATTTTCATATTTCTCTATTCTGAATAATTCCTGTCTCCATGAATCCCGGGTGCCCACAATGAAGTTCTTTTTTTAGGGGACAAGCTACATCAAAATTAACTGGAATACAGCAGATTCACTTCAGAATAAAATACTGAAATATATAAGGTGATAAAGTGAAAGTAAAAATGGATTGAGTGCTAATCTTATGAAGTAGTTTTCAGAGGGAATTTAATTTATATAGTTAAGGAAGAGCTCAACCCGCATGGCAACAGGACGAGAGCACTAGACGGAAAATACAATAAAAAAACTACTGCCTTCGTCTCGGTGTATAAGTCACTCGCGCAGTTCTAGGTCATCGATTTGAGTAAGTAAATATGTGTTCCATGTCATGAAAAGTATATCACTAGATTTCTACATGGATGTAGTTTCTAAATATTTTTTTGTCACATATCTTTACCTACTAATAAAGCAAATATTGCTTCTGGTCGTCCGTCAAAGAAATTGCCCTTCAACTTGTCAAAAATTACCCACTATGCCATTAATAAGTTAAACGATTTGATTTTATTTCGAAATCGCCGCCGCTTTAGGTTCTTATAATCTGATACACTCCTATAATACTACTCCCTCCGTTCCTAAATATTTGTCTTTCTAGAGATTTCAACAACTGACTACATACAAAGCAAAATGAGTGAATGTACACTCTAAAAATGTCTACATACATCCGTATGGTGTAGTCTATTTAAAATGCTAGAAAAACAAATATTTAAGAACGGAGGGAGTATTCCATAGATAGCCAACTGGCTAATGCTCCCGCATACCACACAGGAGGCCTAGGTTCGATTCCTTGCTCCTACAGCTTTTTCTCCCATTTTGTTCTGTAGGAAGCGCGCCTCCTCCGCACACGCTAATGGGCCGGCCCATGTGCGCGTGGTGGCGCCCCCTCTTTTCTATTTTTCTTTTTAAGTTCTGTTTTTGTTTTTACTTCTTTAAGTTAATTCGGGATTTTCAACAGAACCAAATTTCAAAAAGTTGCGAGTTTTATTGAGAAATCATAAAGTGTTCATGATTTTCAAAAATTGTTCACATATTATAGAAAAACACAATTTCAAATAGATGTTCCTGAAATAAAAAAAATCATGATTTTTTACAAAATAATCCAGTACTCAAAACATATTATGGAATTAGAAAAAAATACATGAAATTTTTGAAATTTTTCCCTAAAATTAAACAGACCCGTAAATAATGAACAAAATGAACCGTCGCTTGCGTAGAAGTTTTATTTAGGGGATCTATAGAGGTCGTTTTCTGATTTTATATAGTCCCTCGCATCAGGTTAAAAAAAGGTTCCCGTATTTCATATAACGTTGAGCCCCCTACAAAGTTGACACAGCTTCCTATGGATTAGTTTTTTGTAAGCTATATAAAAATGACCGCTTCGCTCCACGAGAAAAGCGGATCGTGGAGGCGATCGCATGGAGACAGTGGTCTATTGCCCCGGTCTGATTCGTTTGCCCCGGTCTGATTCGTTCAACGACAATGGTTTTGCTTCTGGCAAACGACTTTGGAGGTCCGTAAAGCTGGTGATCAGCGATGGAGCCGCGTCGAGCTCGGGTGTAGAGGTGATCTGTCTTCCGTCCCTTTGGTGGTCGCTTCGGCGGTGTCGAAGGAGGGAGATAGGCGCTGGTTTTTTGCATAGGTTTATCCTATCTTTTCAGGCCTGTAAGGTCGGTGTGTACGTGACTTGTAACTTGATTTCATCTTATAAATGAGACACGTATTACCATGCAAAAAAGCTATATAAAAATGATTAAACCTTTATTTTGCCTCCATACACAGATATGCTTATTCTGGTATCACGGTAATCGTTACGATAAACACCGCTACTTTAGGTCAAGACGACACACATAATTCAACAGTCTAGCTTAGGCAGTGTTCATCAATGCAGTTTGCTTAGCAAAAAAATATTTATTTCTTGCGCCTTAGGAAATCAAATCATGATCAAAACATCACATTTTTGGTTTTGAAATGAATTTTTAAAAGTTTCTTATCTCATCATGACATCACTTAGTAATAGTTTGTGAATGACATTTTAAAAGTTCTTATCTCATCCTGGCATTTGATTCAGACTTTTTTTTAATCTACCATACCTGCATAATATGATAGTATTATCTCCCGTTGCAACGCACGAGCATATTTGCTAGTGCTACATATTTAAATAGTTATATTGTCGATCTAGAACTACGCGAATGACTTATACACCGGGACGGAGATAGTATTTCGCCGCTTGATCCCAAAAAGAAGGCCCCGCGTCGCCTGCTCTGGGCGACACGGGCGCGAACTTCCTTCAGCCACCGCCGGACACTAGTCTCCGCCACTCCTTCCCCGCAGCCACCGGCAAGCGCCCCCCGGGCCGAACCCACAACACAAAACCTATCGGCCGCTCGATCTGAAAAACAAGCCCCCACGTCGCCTGCCCCTGGGCAAAACGGGCGCTATCTCTCTTCAGCCGCCACCAGACACTAGTCTCAGCTGCTCCTTCCCTGCCGCCGCCGGGCAAAGCCCGCAGTGCGTCGACGGCGGCAGGCGCTCCCCTATCCGCTCGCATGGTGGGCTGTACGGGGCAGCCTCCAAGGCGGCCAAGCGGATCATTGTGGCACGGCCGGGACCTGGCCGATGTGTGTATGCCTCGGGTTGATCCTACGGCGTCGGCCGGTGTGCGCGAGCGTGGTGTGTGCGTGCTCCTCGGGAGATGGGCTCTCGCTCACGTGCTGCCCTCGCTACCTCGGGCCTCTGCCGTTGTGACGGATGTTCCGGCCGTCTCCTACGCGGGCGGCGAAGTTTGTGGCGACCCACAAGGTTCTAGGTGGCGTCGACTGTCTGTGGTGCGACGGTCGGATCTGTTGCCAAGCGACGTAGCTTTGGCGTCGCCCATGGCTGACCCGGCGCTGTTGTCTGAGTCATATGTGGACGGCTTGGTGATGGTGATTCAGAGTCGATCGACCGAGCGGGGTGACTGCGGACATGCATGTGGCACCCCGGCTCAGAGAAACCGGATCGCCCCGTATTCCAGCCCAGAGATCGAGGAGAAGTCTTCTGGAATACGGCACTGCTTAGCATAGAACAACCAGCCTTCTATTCACTAGTAGAAAAAGGGTCAAACGTGAAGCACATTAGTGCCGGTTTGAATTTGAGCCGGCACTAATGTGTACATTAGTGCCGGTTCCAACGGCTAGCCGGGCCGCTCTCATTAGTACCGGTTCGTGGCGAACCTTTAGCATCGGTTCGTGCCACGAACCGGTACTAATGAGAGTGGTGGCAGGATGTTGTCAGTCTGGGGCCCCTCCAGCACCTTTGGTACCGGTTCTTGGCACGAACCGGTGCTAAAGGTGGTCGTACATAAACCCTTCGTCCACCCGAGCTCGCTCTGTTCTTCCCCTTTCCCCTCTCCTCTCTATTCTTCCCCTCTTCCTCTCAAGCTCATCACACATTTTGCCCAAAATTTGTCAAGATTTGAAGGCCCCCATCCATTCAAATGATCACAAAGGTTAGCAACTTTGTCCTTTCATCTCTCATTGCTAGATTAGCTCTTGCAATGCTTTATATACTGATTAATTTGTGAGTTTAGTAATTTGGGAGGAAATATATGTGCTAGTATTTGATTTATATGCAATTTGAGGTCCAAAATAACACTTAGTTTGCATATGTAGGAGAGGTTAAATTTAGTTGAAAGAGAAAACGAGTACTTGAAAGAAAAATTGAAAAGAATTGAGGACGAGAAGATGGAATTGGAGTTGCATGTTGCCGATGTCGTCGATGATCACAAGATCAAGATGGAGAAAATGTGCTTGAAGATTAGAAAGATTAGAAAATATGCCATCGATAATGAGGCTTGGTATCATTATGCTGTTGGATCAATTGTTACCTTAGTTGCGATCTTGATCGCATTTGTTGTTCCATTTAAATGCTTTAGCTAGAGAGTTATTTGTTTGTTGCATTTAAGTGTTGTATGAACTTTATGTATGAACTTGTATTAAGTTGGTGTTTTTGGTGCTATGTATTGAAGACGAGCCGACAATGGATGTACGATGACCGATGCTCTCCCGAGTTCATTAATGGCGTGCAAACTTTTTTGCTTGCGGATGTGGCAAACAAGCGGACGGATGGTTTTATGCCTTGTCCATGTGCTGTCTGTAAGAATGGTCTAAATTACTCTAAGTCAAGAACCATTCACGTCCACCTGTTTAAGTGCGGTTTCGTGGCCCACTATAATGTTTGGACCAAGCACGGAGAAAGATGGGTTATGATGGAAGACAATGAAGAAGAAGAGGACGACGACAGCTATCCTGGCCATGGGTTCCCTAAATACGATGATACAACAATGGGGGAAGAAGCTGAGCCAGTAATGCGGGAAGAAGCTGAGCCGGCAATGCGGGAAGAAGCCGATGAAGAGGCATCAGATGAGCCCGTTGATGATCTAAGTCGGGCCATTGTCGATGCAAAGAGAAACTGCGCAAGTGATTTGGAGAAGAAGAAGTTGCAACGCATGTTAGAGGATCACAGAAAATTGTTGTACCCGAATTGCGTAGGTGACAAGAAAAAGTTGGGCACCACACTGGAATTGCAGCAATGGAAGGCAGAGAATGGTGTATCTGACAAGGGATTTGGAAAGTTGCTGGTAATGATAAAGGATATGCTTCCAAAGGACAACGAATTGCCCGAGAGTACGTACGAAGCAAAGAAGGATGTCTGCCCTCTAGGGTTATAGGTGCAGAAGATACATGCATGCCCTAATGATTGCATCCTCTACCGCGGTGAGTACGAGGATTTGAACGCTTGCCCGGTATGCGGTGCATTGCGCTATAAGATCAGCCGCCATGACCCTGGTGATGTCGAGGGCGAGCGCCCCAGGAAGAAGATTCCTGCCAAGGTGATGTGGTATGTGATACGTCCAGAATGTATCTATAATTTCTGCTTGCTCCATGCCTCTTTTGTGTGATATTGCTATGATATTTATACACTTCCATACACTTTTGATCATATTTGGACTAACCTATTAACTCAGTGCACCCCAGTGCCAGTTTCTGTTTTCTGCTGTTTTTGTATTTCAGGTTTTCCCATTACGTATACTGCCAGAAAAATTCCGGGAAAAATATATAAAAAATCAGCGTTCCGGAAGCTTCCATGCGGCCAAAGTAGGGCCGGAGGGGGGCCACCAGGGCTCCAGGCGCCTTGGGGGCGCGACCCCCCTCCTAGCCGCGCCCGGGGGCGCCTGGGCCCCCCAGGCCTCGGCTGATGCCCCCCTTTGGCATATATTTACACCGCATCCCGAAACCCTCGAGGATGGAACCCTTTTTCGCGATCTCATCTCTTTTCCGCCACCGCCGCGCTTCCAAGATCGGGAGCACCAGGAGAACTCTTCCTGGCACCCTGCCGGAGGGGAGGATCACCACCGGGAGCCTCTCCACCACCATGGACGCCTCCCGGATGAGTTGTAAGTAGTCTCCCTTGGACCATGGGTCCATGACCAGTAGCTATGTGATGTTCTCCTCCCCTTTTTGTCCTTCATCGATTAGACCTCGTGAGCTGCCCTACATGATCGAGGCACATATGTAATCCTTATGCTGTTGCTATGTTGAGTTTGCTGGGATCCGATGGATTATGAGATTATGTTCAGATTGTGTGTGAGTAATATATTTGATTCACCTCTTTTATATTTATGTTCTTGAGTAATTCTTGCATGTTCTCCGTTGCTATTCATTGCTTTGGCCGAGTAGTAGGTAGTAACTCCAAGAGGGAACGTTATGCTTGATGGTGGGTTCATGCCCCTCGATGACTAGCTTGAGTGACAGAAACATGAGTCTAGGGGATGTGCTGTTGCCACAAGGGGGAAAACAACGGTGCTTGCACTCGCGGGTGCAAGGATTGTTTACTTTACGCAAAGTTCTTTTAATGCAGTTGTCTGTTGCTTTTAGTTTACACTATGGGTGGGACTCGCAACTTAATACCAGCGAGATGTTCTGGATAGATATCTCAAGGTGGATGATTAGTAGTAGATGCAGATGGATTTCGGTCTACTTACCTTGGCGTACCGCCCATGCTTTTGAGCCTCTACCTTTCTTGCAGCATAGTTAGCATTGGTTTGCGCACATAATCCTGTCAATTGCCCAGCTGTAATTCGTTTACCTCACATAGCTGTTTTATCGTCTTTTGGGAGAGAGACATCACTAGTGAACATCATGGGACCCCGGTCCATATTACCATCACTGATCACATCCGCTATTTACTTTCAGTTCTTACTTACTAGTTGCAGTTATACCTATCACTATTATCTCTTGCGTTTGATCCTTTGTAAATGACAAGGCCGGAGGGATTGACAACCTCTCTGTACTCGTTGGGAGCAAAGTTATTTGTATCTGTGTGCAGGTCCGGTTGATCGCTAGTTGCGCCGCTAGCAGTTGACACCTTCTTGTTGAACCTTGGAGTCTCAGGGGAATTCGATCCTTGTTATCTTTGCCAAGGGAAAACTATCGCTACACTTCATCTCAAACCTTCCACTTGGGGTAACCAACAAGGGGCGAGAAGCCATCAAGCAAAGTTTTCTGGCGCCGTTGCAGGGGACTCCACTCTTCATGATAGGGGAGTTGCCCGCTATCTTTTACCTTTGCTTTTTAGTCTTGTTAGTTTACCTTTCAGTTTTTGCTTTAGTGTCTTCTATCAAAAATTACAATTTTTTTTATTTGCTAGTAGTCCTTTCTGTTTAGTCAAGCATGTTAGGATTTGGTACTTTGAGGGAATAAGAAGTTCTAGATTTCCATCAAAGGGATGGAACACTTCCCTAGAAAGAAGATTAAGTTACCTTTTGAGTCCGTTATACGGGCTAGCTATTCTTTTACTCTTGATAAAACTTGATCTCTTTGCATTATGCCTAGCTTAAAGGCATAAAAGAAAGCGCTTTTGGGAGGCAACACACAATGAATAAAATTTTATTTTTCTTTTGTTGTGTCTTGATGTTGTTACTATAGTAGCATCATCATTGTATCTTTACTTTTCAGCTTTGTGCCAAGTGTAGCCTCTGATTGCAAGAAAGTTCAAAAGTTGTGACGTGCTGTCCAGGAAACAGATTATGTCCTTGGACAGAAAAATTCGTATAAAATAACCAGATCATCTTTTTGGTCTGAATGTTTTCGACAGCGTGCACTATACAATTGTCTTTCGGGCGTCTGTTCTGAGTTTTTTGATTTGAGTTGCAGAAGTGCCCCGAAAAAATCATTTACTACCTGCTGGTCTGTTTTTCATAGATTCTGTCCTGTTTTGCCTTTCCTTCATTTGCAAACCTTGAGCTTGCTTTTTCTTTGCAAAAACCTTTTGGCAATCTTGAGAAACAGTAGACCTTCAAGAATATCCTTATTTCCAGCAAACAATTATTTTATTAAGGGTACTAACCTCGCTAATCAGATTATGATGAGTTATGTATGAAGGGAGTTTTCAAGTGTGCGAGGGAAGATGATAAAAAGATTCAGGAGTGTCAAACGCTCAAGTTTGGGGATGCCCCCATGCACCCCCAAGAAATATTCAAGAAGACTCAAGCGTCTAAGCTTAAGGATGCCCTCGTGCATCCCCTTCTCCATTAACAATTATCAGTTCGTCTTTCGTTCCACTATATTTTGATCACTTCATGTGTTATGTGCTATGCTTGGAGCGTCTTGCTTTTAGTTTCCTTTTTAGTTTTCTTTAGCTTTGCTTGCTTTTCATAACGAGTTGGAACACAGCTTTCTTTGTGTGGGAGAGAGACCCGCTCCACTTCAACCTAGAACATAACATAGAATTTTCATGTCTATCCTTGCTGTGTGTGTTCTTTGTCTTTCAATAGCTACTATCATGTTCAGCTCTTAGTTTTCATGCTTTACTTTTTGAAGAGCTTTTGTTTAGTTGGTCGCTGGAACTCTCTTTAGTTATCATGCTTATCTTATTAAGAGAGTTGGCTTATGGTGCATTGGCTGATATGTCTATGATAAAAATGCTATGTGCATAATGGTGCTTAGTAGTTCATGTTTTCTTATGGTTAGTTTCAAATAGCTGGGGGGTTCTCAATATGTTATTGGAGTACCAACATGATTTGTTTGCCTATGATGTGGTATGGTCTAGTGATATCTTCCTTCAAGAATTTATTTTGATTGACTTGGTGTATGCTCACGCATATTTAAGACTGTAAAGAAAGTCTATCAAGCCTTGATGATCTTTAATTTCTGAGTAGCGATATAACTTCCATGCCCGATTCAATGTTGCTTTGTCACTCTGCATGATTATGACCGTCATTGCTCTTTTAGTTGGTCGCTCCCAGTCTTTTGCTAACCTTCGCCTGTACTAAGCGGACTGACTGCTTGTGCATCCAAATCCTTTAAACCAGTTATGCCATATGAGTCCACCATACCTTCCTATACATGGTATTTACTTGCCATTCCTAACGAAGACTTTCATGTACCATCTCGAAATTAATCAAAAAAAGCATTTCTCTTTTGTGCCTCTGTTTTAGTTCATGAGGAAGTAGTAGTTAATTCATGATCTTTTTAAGTTGGACAAGCTTCACCCCGGGATTGCATGTGTAATGTGCAAACCCATAATACGAGAAGGAACTGGCATGGAGTGCGCCCGGCTCATTAAAAAAATAATACAACAAACAAACCCTCCTTCACGCTTTGTTCATGAGAAATCAGAAAACTTTGGCAGTGATAAACAAAGGAGATTAAGAAGATGTGATCGTCCTCATTCGGGAGCCGTTCCTCGAAACTTGTCCATCTCAAGAAGTAATTGAGTTATCTTCTAGCATTCGTTGACAAAATATGCATATTCTACAAAAATAATTATTACCTTTGTTTTTAAAACCAAGAGCTCTGGTACATGTTTAGTTTTTGTTTCCGACCACGGGTTTTCAACCTTGCCATCAAAAGCCACGGTTCGAGAGTCTCCACCTTCTTTAAAGCACCAACTATTGAGAGCATGATTGTCATTCTGAGTGTAATGTGCATTGTCCCAAAGTAGCATTGTCTTTTGCATGATTATGATATCGTTTATTCTGAAATCATTGTATCTAGTCGTCACTTAAACCTTGGAGGTGCCCCTGCATTTATGTTTTGCTTCACTAAAGGGGGCAAGCGAGATATCACTTTGTCATATTTGCACACCATGCTCACTACAAATCTATTGAGTGTTTCAGTATCATATTGTAAAACTTTCAGTTCTTTGTGATTTTCTCATGAGGCAACTTAATTACTACAGATTCATTGTCTCAGTAAGCACTTGTCATGTGACTGTGAAAAGTCCTTATATGGTTAATAGCATGTCACCACAGAAATTATGCTTGTTATCATTTACCTACTCGAGGACGAGCAGGAATTAAGCTTGGGGATGTTGATACGTCCAAAACGTATATATAATTTCTGCTTGCTCCATGCCTCTTTTGTGTGATATTGCTATGATATTTATACACTTCCATACACTTTTGATCATATTTGGACTAACCTATTAACTCAGTGCACCCCAGTGCCAGTTTCTGTTTTCTGCTGTTTTTGTATTTCAGGTTTTCCCATTACGTATACTGCCAGAAAAATTCCGGGAAAAATATTTAAAAAATCAGCGTTACGGAAGCTTCCATGCGGCAAAAGTAGGGCCGGAGGGGGGCCACCAGGGCTCCAGGCGCCCTGGGGGCGCGGCCCCCCTCCTGGCCGCGCCGGGGGGGCGCCTGGGCCCCCCAGGCCTCCGCTGATGCCCCCCTTTGGCATATATTTACACCGCGTCCCGAAACCCTCGAGGACGGAACCCTTTTTCGCGATCTCATCTCTGTTCCGCCGCCGCCGCGCTTCCAAGATCGGGAGCACCAGGAGAACTCTTCCCGGCACCCTGCCGGAGGGGAGGATCACCACCGGGAGCCTCTCCACCACCATGGACGCCTCTCGGATGAGTTGTGAGTAGTCTCCCTTGGACCATGGGTCCATGACCAGTAGCTATGTGATGTTCTCCTCCCCTTTTTGTCGTTCATCGATTAGACCTCGTGAGCTGCCCTACATGATCGAGGCACATATGTAATCCTTATGCTGTTGCTATGTTGAGTTTGCTGGGATCCGATGGATTATGAGATTATGTTCAGATTGTGTGTGAGTAATATATTTGATTCACCTCTTTTATATTTATGTTCTTGAGTAATTCTTGCATGTTCTCCGTTGCTATTTATTGCTTTGGCCGAGTAGTAGGTAGTAACTCCAAGAGGGAACGTTATGCTTGATTGTGGGTTCATGCCCCTCGATGACTAGCTTGAGTGACAGAAACATGATTCTAGGGGATGTGATGTTGCCACAAGGGGGAAAACAACGGTGCTTGCACTCGCGGGTGCAAGGATTGTTTACTTTACGCAAAGTTATTTTAATGCAGTTGTCTGTTGCTTTGAGTTTACACTATGGGTGGGACTCGCAACTTAATACCAGCGAGATGTTCTGGATAGATATCTCAAGGTGGATGATTAGTAGTAGATGCAGATGGATTTCGGTCTACATACCTTGGCGTACCGCCCATGCTTTTGAGCCTCTACCTTTCTTGCAGCATAGTTAGCATTGGTTTGCGCACATAATCCTGTCAATTGCCCAGCTGTAATTCGTTTACCTCACATAGCTGTTTTATCGTCTTTTGGGAGAGACATCACTAGTGAACATCATGGGACCCCAGTCCATATTACCATCACTGATCACATCCGCTATTTACTTTCAGTTCTTACTTACTAGTTGCAGTTATACCTATCACTATTATCTCTTGCATTTGATCCTTTGTAAACGACAAGGCCGGAGGGATTGACAACCTCTCTATACTCGTTGGGAGCAAAGTTATTTGTATCTGTGTGCAGGTCCGGTTGATCACTAGTTGCGCCGCTAGCAGTTGACACCTTCTTGTTGAACCTTGGAGTCTCAGGGGAATTCGATCCTTGGTATCTTTGCCAAGGGAAAACTACCGCTACACTGCATCTCAAACCTTCCACTTGGGGTAACCAACGAGGGCCGAGAAGCCACCAGTATGCTCCTATAATATCACGGTTGAAACATTTGTTCCAAAACAAAGAGCATGCCAAGGCGATGCGATGGCACAGAGAAGACCGTAAGAAAGACGGAAAGTTGAGAGTACCCGCTGACGGGTCGCAGTGGATAAAAATCGAAAGAAAGTACGAGAAGGAGTTTGCAGATGACGCAAGGAGCGTATGGTTTGGTCTAAGCGCAGATGGCATTAATCCTTGTGGGGAGCATAGCAGCAACCATAGCACCTGGCCTGTGACTCTATGTTTGTATAACCTTCCTCCTTGGTTGTGCATGAAGCGGAAGTTCATTATGATACCAGTGCTCATCCAAGGCCCTAAGCAACCCGGCAACGACATTGATGTGTACCTAAGGCCATTAGTTGAAGAACTCTTACAACTGTGGAATGGAACAGGTGTACGTGCGTGGGATGAGCACATGGGGGAAGAATTTGACCTAAAGGCGTTGCTGTTCGTGACCATCAATGATTGGCCTGCTCTCAGTAACCTTTCAGGACAGACAAACAAGGGATGCCGTGCATGCACGCACTGTTTGGACGATACCGACAGTATATATTTGGCTAATTGTAAGAAGAATGTGTACTGGGACATCGTCGATTTCTTTCGAGCAGGCATCCTGTAAGAAAGAAAGGCAAGCATTTCAAAGGTGAGGCGGATCACCGGACGAAGCCTCGCCACCCTACTGGTTCTGATGTACATGATATGGTCAAGGATTTGAAGGTGGTCTTTGGAAAGGGTCCTGGTGGACAACCTGTTCCGAATGACGCTGACGGACGTGCACCCATGTGGAAGAACAAATCTATATTTTGGGACCTGCCCTATTGGAAAGACCTAGAGATCCGCTCCGCAATCGACGTGATGCACGTGACAAAGAATCATTGTGTGACCCTGCTTGGCTTCTTGGGCGTGTATGGGAAGACAAAAGATACACCTGAGGCACGGGAAGACCAGCAACGTATGCACGGAAAAGACGGCATACATCAGGGTCATGCAAGCTACGCTCTTACCAAAGAAGAGAAGGAAATATTCTTTGAATGCCTACTCAGTATTAAGGTACCGTCTGGCTTCTCGTCGAATATAAAGGGAATAATAAACATGGCAGAGAAAAAGTTCCAGAACCTAAAGTCTCATGACTGCCACGTGATTATGACGCAACTGCTTCCGGTTGCATTGAGGGGGCTTCTACCGAAAAATGTTCGATTAGCCATTGTGAAGCTATGTGCATTTCTCAATGCAATCTCTCAGAACATAATTGATCCAGAAATCATACCAATGTTAGAGAATGATTTGATGCAATGTCTTTTCAGTTTCGAGTTGGTGTTCCCACCATCCTTCTTCAACATCATGACGCACGTCCTAGTTCACCTATGCAAAGAGATTAACGTTTTGGGTCCTGTATTTCTACACAATATGTTCCCCTTTGAGAGGTTCATGGGAGTCTTAAAGAAATATGTTCATAACCGTGCTAGGCCAGAAGGAAGCATCTCCAAGGGCCATCACAATGAGGAGGTCATTGAGTTTTGTATTGACTTTATTCCTGACCTTAAGCCGATTGGTGTTCCTAAATCGCGGCATAAGGGCAGACTGGATGGAAAAGGCACGCTAGGAGGGGAACATATAATATGTATGGACGGACATTCTCTCACTGAAGCACACTACACAGTTCTACAGAATTCCGCCTTGGTGGCTCCGTATATGGATGAACACAAGAATTTGCTACGCTACAAACACCCGGAGCGGTCTGATGACTGGATTACACGTGAACAAACCAGGAGTTTCGCCGGCTGGTTGCAGACACGTACCATGCATGACACCTCTATTGAAGATGACCTGTACTTTGCTGTCCCAGTTACCATCTTCGAATATAATGACTTTCAAAGGGTACAAGATAAATGGTAATACATTTTACACGATCGCCCAAGATAAGAAGAACACCAACCAAAACAGTGGTGTCCGCTTTGATGCAGAAACCAAGATGGGAAAGGAAACATATTATGGTTATATACAGGACATACGGGAACTTGACTATCGACGTGGTTTGAAGGTCCCTTTGTTTCGGTGCAAATGGGTCAATATGACACGAGGCGGGGTAACGGAAGACCCGCAGTACGGAATGACAACAGTGGATCTCAACAATCTTGCGTATGCAGACGAACCATTCGTCCTAGCCAATGATGTGGCACATGTTTTCTATGTGAAGGACATGTCTACCAAGCCAAGAAAAAGAAAAGATAAGGAAGCGAATGCATCGTACGATGAGCCAAAGCGGCACATAGTTCTTTCTGGGAAGAGAAACATCGTGGGAGTGGATGACAAGACAGACAAGTCAGAAGATTATGAAAAGTTTGATGAAATTGCTCCATTCATAGTGAATATTGACCCGAGCATCCCGTTAAATGATGAAGATTTTCCATGGTTACGGGCCAAAGGGACACACGCGAAGAAAAAGTTTCACACCCAAAGATCTGGGATGTGATCGGCTTCACTATCATCACTTTCTTCTGTGTTTCACACCCAGAAGGGAATCTCTGTAATAGTTAGGGTAGTTATGTGTTTTGGCATTTGAAACACGAAGAAATTTGATGTGCAAACAAATTCTTTCATGGCTTTACTGATTTTTAAAGTTAAGTTATTCACAAACTAGTGATTCACACTAATTTCAACCCCTTTAGTACCGGTTGGTGGCTCCAAACGGTATTAATGTATGGGCCTTTAGTACCGGTTGGTGGCTCCGACCATTACTAAAGGGGGCTGTTTCCCGCCGCTTCATCGGGCGAAAATTGGCCTTTAGTACTGGTTGGAGCCACCAACCAGTACTAAGGGCCCCTCCTATATATATGACACTTACAAAAAATTTCAGTTTCATCGACCACCACTTCTTCTTCAACTGCTTCGCGCGACATCGCCGCTGCTGCCGCGCCGTCGCCCATCGCGCGCCGCCCTCTCCGCCCCCGCCGCGCACCGTTGCCCCCTCTGCCCATCGTCGCCGTCTCGCGCCGCCGCCCCCGTCATCACCGTCCCCGTCGTCGCCGTCTCGCGTTGCCGTCCTCGTCGTCGCCGTCCCCGCCGTCCCCGTCGTCGCCCCGGCCCACCGCCCGGTGTCGCGCCGCCCCCATCGCATCGCCGTCTCGCGCCACCGCCCGTACGCCGCCGCCCCCCACTCGTACACACACACACATACACACACACACACACATTATTTTTTACTTATTTTCTGTTTTCTGTTGTTTAGATTAATGTTAGATGAATTACGTAGATATATACGAATGTGTTAGAATGTTAATGTTAGATGAATTATATGGAAAAACTGTTAAATATTAATGTCAATTTTAGATGAATTAGCTAGATATTAATTAGGTATATATATGAGATTTGAACTAGTTGAATTAATATAACTAGTTTATTTTTAGTATAAAAATTAATAGAACAAGTTTATTTTTACTATGAAAATTTAGGTACATGAGATTATTTGAACTAGATGAATTAATATAACTAGTTTATTTTTAGTAAATGCGGAGTTGAACTAGTTGAATTAGTAGAACTAGTTTATTTTTAGGTATATGAGATTTGATGATCTAATTAAAATATTACTATATATAGCTACTTTATATATTTTAGTAAGAAAATTAACAGAACTAGTTTATTTTTAGTAAATTCTTAGTTGAATTAGTTGAGTTAATAGAAGTAGTTTATTTTTAGTAAGAAAATTAAGATATCTGAGATTTGATGATCTAATTAATAGGAAATGTCGTCTGACGATGAAAAATATTTCATTAAGTACGAATACTGTGAAGACCAGCGCGGTCTGTGCGACAGAAATTTCCTTGTTGACGATAGGCGCTTCAGCATCAAGCTGGATGAGACCTTCGAAGTGGATACAGTAAGTCACAACGACAAGTCTTTTTTCGTAATTAAGCATGACTTATATATGCTTCATTTACTTCAACTTATAATTTTAAATTTTCACTATTCTACTAGCGCATCCCCTGCCATGCAAGAATTTTTGTCTTGGATAAGATAGGTTTCAGTGCTATGGAAACTATGAAGGTAAAGAGAGTTTACCTGAAGACCGAGCATGGTTATACTTTCAACGTCAAATTATACAATGCAGACACGTACACCTATTTTGAATGCAAAACTTGGGAAGCACTATGCAAGGCTTATGCATTTGAGCCTGATATGGTTATCACCTTTGATATTCGTCTGGAGGATGATATTGAAGGTAATAGAGACATCTGGGTCGATGCGCAGACGCCTTCAGTTCTACCAGTATGTGAGTTTCTCAACCATATTTATGTCTTTGATATTGTTTATTCAAAAATAGTTCACAACAAATTTCTATTGACAGCTTATTTCCATTCAAGTAAACATGTCCGGCGCTTGGTAGACAGGACCTACTGCTGTCCCGGAGCTGAACTAAACTGCGAGGAGATAAGTCATTGTGTTTCATGGCTTGAGGATCTTCATACTGTCAAGACAAATTTTCTTCCTGCACTTATAAATGTTAGTACTCAAAACGTGCGACCAATAGTGATCGTATTGAACTACGGTCACATCTATTTACGAGTGATGGTAAGATTTTTACTATTTGTCCTCAGTGCATCTTTTGCATACATTATTTCCATTCAAGCTTATTTCCATTCAAGCAAACATGTCCGGCGCTTGGTAGACAGGACCTACTGCTGTCCCAGAGCTGAACTAAACTGCGAGGAGATAAGTCATTATGTTTCATGGCTTGAGGATCTTCATACTGTCAAGACAAATTTTCTTCCTGCACTTATAAATGTTAGTACTCAAAACGTGCGACCAATAGTGATCGTATTGAACTACGGTCACATCTATTTACGAGTGATGGTAAGATTTTTACTATTTGTCCTTAGTGCATCTTTTGCATACATTATTTTTTTTCTTAAATTTCATTGCTAAGTATATTAATTACTATACGATGTTCTTCAACAGGGACTCCCGATGACAGTTGTGCCTCAGTGGATCGAGACTAAAGGTCACATGTCAATGGTTAGCTTACGGCCAAGATATCCTACATTGCACATGAGTGCATTCAGGATTTCTAAAAGCGATGAATGCTTAATAGTGAAAGATTGGAGCAAAATTGTTAACGATCCCAGAGAAGTACTAGGGGGCAGCAATGAGAAGCGCATCCCACGATTAGGAGACAGGTTCTTCTGCATGCTCCAGTATGATGAATCATGAGAGCTATACATGTTCTACGCGATTTTACCTCAGAGAGAGCAGCAGGAGTGATTTAGCTAGTTCATGCTCTTAGTACTTGTCCTCTCATGTCCGTGTTCTTCGTCCTGAACTTAATCTCAAAGGATGATTTGCTTTTGTGGTGTTATGAACGCTTGTAATATCATGACCATGTTGAACTCGATGATATCCTTGCTTCTGGTACAAGTGAATGATTTTTCTTTAAGCTAGTGTTGGTGGTGATTAGATAGCGGTAATGACTATGATGATTAAACAGTGGTAATGACGACTATGATGATTTTTAGCTAGCTAGTATACTGTGTTAATGATATGATGCAAGAGTTTTTATATTAATATGATGATGACTTATTATATCATATGATGATGATGATGAAGAATTTGACCCAAGGTAAGTAATTAAGTAGTACTAGCTAGCTAGCTAGCTGCCATTATCTCTTTAATTATCATGCTTGATTAATTATTATCTGATCAAATTCCATTCTCGTAAAGGCCCTGAAGCAGGCGCATGGGATTGATCTGTTTGCATACTGCGTTTGCGAGAACATTCGCATGATGGCGTCCGAAAGGAGCAGATCTCAAAGACAGGAATGGGTACGTTTGTCAGAACACTATTTACAATTTTTACACCATTATCGATATCTAGTCACACAACTAATAAACATGCATATTGATCTCCTTCTTAACAGTTCACAGAGGTGCGGGACAAGCTCCTAGAAACGGAGCACGTACAAGCACTTCAAGAGGAAATAGCGGGATTTTTGCTCGACCAGGACATAGATCCGAAGGGAGAATACCATTACCCGCTACCGACCCCATGAACCACTTCCAATTTTCATCGTGCTGCGAAGGCACCAATTAGGCTAATGCCACTGGCTCCGAAGGCAACATGTAGGAGAAATTGTATATAGCTATACATGTCTGTATGTGTGAATTGGTGGTTTGTGAGACATTTGATGATATATATATATATATATATATATATATGATTGGTTATACTAGAAATTCTATATATGCATAACGTGTACAATGTGTAGTATCGTAGAATACCAGCAAACGAAAAAGAATTAAATGGAAAACACAAAATTAAATGAAAAAGAAATCATAAAACCAAAAAAACCCCAAACCTTGTAGTACCGGTTGGTTTTACCAACCGGTACTAAAGGGCTCCCAGCCCCCGGAGCTGGCTCGTGCCACGTGGTTGCCCTTTAGCACCGGTTCATGCTGAACCGGTACTAAAGGGGGGGGGCTTTAGTGCCCACACTTTAGTGCCGGTAATGGAACCGGCACTAAAGGGCCTTACGAACCGGTGCTATTGCCCGGTTCTGCACTAGTGATTATTACACGAGTATGGATACAAGGTCTCCGATATTACAAGGGGATTACATCAGCATGGCGACACTACGCCTGCCACGGTTGCTATATACAAGCAGCAGAAAAACTCGAAGCAGCGGAACAACTACTGGCAGCGGAACGACGATGACGATGGTGAACTCCAATCCATAGGGACTCAGGCTGGAACGTTTATCCTAGCTCGCAAACACAGGAACCACACCAAAACAAGCAAGCAATCCAGGCATGACCTACAAAATGGCATGACACGCCAGGTCAGTACATTGAATGTACTTGCAAGCTCATAATAAACCAAAAGCATTCAAGACAAACAACAACATGGCATTAGCATGTTAATTTAATTCATGAACATGATACCAACAGAACAACATGGCATGCACAACTGATCATAATACAACTTAGCACGGGCATAGCATGAACATAAAAATACTACATGCAACATGATGATACTATCATGCACCAATTTACTCTGTTCGGGTTACTTCGTAACCAGCACATGTACAAACTTACCACCACGGACATTACACGATTATCTCCGGGTCAAATCAAGCTTGGTATAAACAATACCGTAGTAATCATTAAATGACCACAAGGAGCTTGACCTTTACCATTGATTCTCGCATAATATCACGAATATTCAACAACTCGGTACCCTCGATACCACGGTGATCATTTCGGCGATCACGATCAGAACCAACATTTTTCTCATCATCAAACCAGGGTTGTTATTATTAAGCACATTTTTATTATTACTGTTGACTCATAGTGTGACCGACACGAACTGGGCCCTTATCCGCGGGCACGGCTATTGATAGATTTAGACACACACACTCTGTAGAGGTAGCACACTGTACCCACACCACAGAACCCATGGCCTCGTTCTCCCATTTGGGTGGACCAACGGCGTTCTGACAAAACTGGTCTACTGTCATGACACTCTCCCGGCCACTCCGACCAACTGCCCATGGGGCTAGTCTTGGGTAGCCCCGTGTCTACCAAAGACACAACGACCACCGTCGTGGCCAAAACATAAATGGTCCAAACGGGGACCCGGATCCATAACAACAACAACGGGCACACAAGGTTATGTTCGCACACCTGATCAGGGTAGCGCGCGCCCATAACGTTCCCTTGTTGGAGGCACCGGCGAGAGGCATGACAATAGACCCAGTTAGGGCCTTCCCATAAAAGGCAAGTGTGGCTGCACTGGTCAGCTCGATTTGGTGGCACCATGACTCAGCCAACAGTTGTTCAAGTTCATTATTATCCAGTTAAACTTGAATGCAAACAGCTGAGTCATAATAAAATAACATGATGCAACTAGAATGCATGAGCATGATATCAACATAAGCATGAAGATGCACATAATCATCGAGCATAACCACAATGAAACATTTAACCAAATGAACATGGCATACTGACGAGCATGAATATCACAAGCATAACACTACTCATGGCATACATGACTACTAGCATCGTAAATAAATACCATGCAAGAGCATACTAGCATCAACAATAAATACCATGCAAGAACATAGCAATAATAGTACCAAGTAAGCATGTAACTAGCTAGTTGCAACGGAACATGCATAACACGGTACAACAAGCATGCATCGAGACTACTGCTAGCAGGTACTTATACTACCAAGCATGACATGTGAACATGGTAATAACAAGTAGTACAAGATAACAACAAGTATCATATCATAACATGACAATGAACACGAAACCACGGGCATAACCGAAACAACGACAACAGTAGCAAACAAGCAGATATACAACAACAAACTTTTATTAAATATTCAAGTAGAAACCATGGCTACTGCATGACTATCATGCAAGTAGTTATTGTGGTTTTCCTGGGGATGAAGAAGGCACCGGGAAGAAGTGCGGTCAAGCCGCGAAAAGATTTGTTGGAAACAGTTCTCTCCGGGAGGGGCTGTTTACGGCAAGGGCAAAATGGTCATTATTAGAATGTCAAAACATGGTGAAAATGATACCAACAGAACGGGCTCGACGAGACAAAGAGATGGGCTTTGGATTCACCTCAACCGGAGTCTCGAGCAAAAAGTTGTGATAGTTTTTCTGTCAGGGACCTATCTGTGAAAAGTTTTCTGCAAACACGCTCCTGACTGTAAAAATTGAAAACACATTCAGGAAAAATACGCTTTCTGCAAAAGAAAATGCAATTTCAGCCGAAGTGTAAAGAGAATACGTATTCCGGAGAGGAAAATGTAATTCAGCTCGAAGAAAAGACAGAGTACGTTTTCAGAAAATGAAAACGCACCCGTGGGCTTACGCCTCCACTTACTGACGTGGTGAGGGCAGGGTCAACGCGTGGACTATGACATGCGGGGCCCGCGTGGAGGTGGGGCCCCCAAACAGAGGTCGTCGTCTTCATCCCCTCGCTCGCCCGATGGGGCAGAGCAGAGGCTCGGCCGGCACCGGCCCCCGTGGCTCCGGGCACCTCCGGCCAAGGGAGAGGCAACGACGGGCCGGGCCAGGGCGAGGCGCCACACCCACCTAGATTGGTTGGGGGTGCCGAGGAGGGACAAGGAAGCGGTGACAGAAGGCGGGGTGGACGGCGTCACTGGTCGACGTGGGGCATGTCGTTCCAGTCATGGGGAAGGGTCTACAGGGTACTGGGAGGATAGAGGGTGTCTGGCGGGGCTCTAGTGAGGTCGGGAGGGAGAGAGGAGCTCCGGTGGCTACGAATTTGAAACGGTCGAGGCGGCGGCCATGGCGGCAATGGTAGGGCAGGAGAGCTCCAGAGGCTCGGGCGGATGGTGGGGAGGGCCTAGAGGAGCGCGGTGAGGAGGCTGATGAGCTCGGAGGCGCTCGGGGGAGGCCTTAAATAGGTATAGCGAGGAGGGGGGTGAGATGGCACCGCCATGGACGCATGTCCGGCGCCGCGGACGCGTGCGCGCGCGCTCGAGCTTGAGGGTAGGCGATGAGAGGGAACATGAGGGAGGGCTCACGGGGAAGAGGCGGTCAAGGGAGCCCAGGGAGAAGCGGCCGCGGCGCGAGCAGAGTCGGTCGACCACAGTGCTCCCGTGGGCGCGCAGCGACGACCGCCGACGAGGAGGCTTCTGGAGGGGGAGAAGGGTCCGGGAGGATGGCGACGATGCGGGGAACACGAGGTACATGCCCGTGCTCGCTGAGAAGCTGAGCAGAGGAGGGGCTCGAGCAAGAAGCCATTCTGGGCGCGGCCATTGCATGCCAAAGCGATGGTCACCGCGCAGACTGGCGAGGAGATGATGCTAAGGCTGTAAAAGGATGTCTAGTGGTAAGTTCTTCCACGGTAGATGTTTACTGCGGTGGTAGCTCGGTGAAAGGCTCTATGGTTAAATGGTAAGCCTCGTTTGAAGTTTACTGCAGTAAACTTAACCATGAACCGGTGATCAACAAGAAAGGTTTTGGAGTCATAGAGCTTGTCTGTGAGGTTCAGGGTAAGAAGGACTACAGTCCTGGTAAGTTTGAGGAGATTTGGACCAGTGTTTAATATAGTTGCTTTACAACTACATAAATTGGTCCAGAAACATGATTTGGATGTTGCACTCACTTGGTGAGGCCACATGAGCTGAATTTTTGCAAGGCTTGGTCATTTGGTCGTATAGAGACGCTGTAGAAATTACATGCCATTTGGACTTGCCAAAATGGTACTTCCTTCACAAACATCTCCAATGACCAGAAACTTGCAAAACTTCTAGGGGAATAATGGCTTGATGAACCATACCCAAAATGGGTGGAGGTGATTTATAATGATAATAGAAGGCCTAGAAAAATTGGCAGCCAGAATGGATCAAGATAAAATATACTTGCTTCACAAACTGAAATTTTGGACATAATCAAAGAATTGAAGATGAGCTCACATTGAGGCATTACATGAGCTCTACTTTGGTGGAGGGCTAAGATATGATGATATGAGGGATCCTGCAAAATGGCAACTCATTTGGATATGCCTAGCTTGCACTTCCTTCACAAAGCTTCTTTCTAGATAGAAACTTTGGAAAATCATAATTAAATAATTACTAGGCAAATGAGGTTGCATTTTGGCATGTGTCAGGGATATGGACAGGAAAAGGTGTTCAAGGAGTTTGAGGCCAATTGGGCAAAGATAAATAGCACTTGCTTCACAAAGTGCCATTTAGGGCAGAATAGAATAAGGAATATTGGTGAAATATTTTTGAACATGGCAATGAAAAGTTTTGCCATTTTTGATGAAGATATGACCCAAACAATTTATGAGAATTTATTTGGGAATTTTGGGAGTGATGGAAATATAGGTTGCTTCACAACCTAGGGTAGACATGGTTTTTCCTTTAATAGAAAAAGGAATATTCCCTAGAAAAAGAATATTGATGTTGGTCCAAGATGGAAAATGGCAAGGTCTAGAGATAGATATGAGGATGACAAGCCACTCTGGAAAGAAAGAAGAGGTCATCTTCTTCAGTTTTCCAGACCACATAGCCACGAAAAAAGAAAACTCAGGCAAAAATCTCAGAAAAACAAAAGAAAAAGAAAGGGCCAAAAATCAGGCTGTGACAACTCTTCCCCGCTTATAGAAATCTTGTCCTCGAGATTTGGTTACTCAGGGAACAAGTATGAATATACTGACTTAAGGAAACCGTTTCCAACTCGGGTATCCTTTTTCCTTTATTGATTGTTCCCATTAAATTTCATATGATTGTCTGTCTGGCTCGGGGTGGTTTCCTTTACTATATCCATATGCTGACAGACCATACCTCACATGTTCATGCTGATGCTGGCTACAACTATTTTCATCTCGGTTGACTTGGCTGAGGGTGATCGATTATTATGACTGAAATATATGCCCGTCTCACAAGTCCAAGAGTGATCTCTGATTGATGTGTCATCCAGCACCGGCAACCTTTCATGAAATTGTGAACAATTTTTTTTTCCTGGTTGGCACCCAATCCTTTTCTCCTTGCATTGGGTTTCTTAACCAACTTTGGGTCCTCCAGGTTTACAAATAGTGAGGTAGCTCATAACTGTTCACCTGACGTATTCTGACTTCTTGCAGGAGTTTCTGAATCATCTTAGCTGGTTCCACTGTCTTGAGTGTCAGCTCTGTACCAAATATTTTACTGACTCCGGTCGTGGCCAACATAAAGGGATATGACCTTATATAATAATATCCGCAGATTGGACTGACGGTGGAGGTCTTGTCCATATCTCTTAATTCTTCGTGCGACCATGGGTTCTGTCCGGGGAAATATTTTGACATGCATATATTTATCCTTATCCCCTGGCATGGTAACATTTCTTCGATGACACGTTTATCGTCTCTCAAGTTTTTAGGGAAATGATCATCCGAACCCTTGCAAGAAATTGGCAAATAAATCAGTAGCCACCAGGACGGTCTTTACAACTTAGATCTGGGACATTACTGAAATAACTCAACCACGACTCAAGACGGCTGAAAAGCAGCTCAGAGCATGAGACCGTGTTGATAAGAAGAAAGTGGCAGCTCCCCCAAAAAGCGGCTCAAAGCATAGGGCCACTGTCACAAAAAGAAACTCAATAGTTGTACGAGACAGCCAAAAAGCAGCTTAGACTCGTGACAATTGTTGAATAGAGAGAAATAAAGTAGGCATCCACCTTGAATGGCTAAAAAGAGCTCATAACACAAGCGTCGTGCCGTTACCGGAGAAAAGTAGACAAGGGCTCATCAGGATGACATTCCAGGTTCACTGGTACTTGTACAAAGCTCAGTGTTGTCGTCAAACTTGATAGCCCTTTGTCACACTGAGGTATATATATTTGGCTTCCTTCACATATATATGAGAACCTAATTCCCGAGGAAGACTTGTTTTCTGACTGATTCTTGCTGCTGACCAACTGTTGCGTATCAGATTCTCAGGATGCACTGCCATATGATGTCAATTCACTATTTAATATTGTGCACAAATGTCGTACCGAGGGAGATTGGATGGCTTATACTGGAAACCATCAAGAGCATCTTGCTGAGGAAGACTGCGTACCATGCTTTAGAAGCTTCCCCCCTTAAAGAATTGCTAGGGAAAACTTGGTACCTCATGCCGGAAGCTTTTTGTGGTTGCTTGCTGAAGAAGACAGAGTACCTGGCACGTGAAGTTATCCATATATCGTATTGAGGAATCTTGCAGTTGAATTTTCTTTGGTAGCTTGCAAGGGAAGAACCGAATTGATTACCGCAAAAGCTTCTCACTGAGATATGCAGACCGATTACCGCGTATATATCATCTTAATATTTTTGCTCTTGATTTCTTGTATGAAACGGGGTTTTGCAGGACTATCTTCCTTTCTGAGTACATGTCATATTGTTGCTTGCTTTCGGGTACATCGGGTTCCAAAATTATCCTCAACGAAAAATTAAACTTGTATCTGAGCCATACCTTTGATAATATTCTGCCAACCTTGCACACAATTTAACTTCTCGTTGATTTGATCATTTCTGCTATGAAGAGTGCACGCTGAGGGAGACTTGACAATCAGATCAGATATGCCCCCAAATCTGAATGAAGTTGGTTGAGAATTCCATACTGTTGTGAGGAGTGCATGTTAATGCAAACTTTATCCAAGGTTTCTTTTGTATTCAGACGAGCTATTTCCATTTTCACTGCGGTCTAATGACAATTCCATTCTGTTTAGCTGAGTTTCCAAATATATGCATTTCTTGCTAACTCTCCGGGTCCGATGTCGGCTGATGAGCAACTTTAATAGGGGAAAAATTATGCCACACCGAAGGCCCAAAGAAAGAAACAAAAGAAACGAATAAAAGGACACAAGCATACTACTAACATAATTAATCAAGCAATCATCACATATTACTGCTATTCACACCAAAATATGCATGCACACCTAAGCACACGAATCACGCGGAAACTCCAGCATTACGGTCTAACATGCTGTGGCGGTGTGCACGACAATTATATCCCTGTGTGGAATGAGTTGGCGTAACCAAAGCTACACCAAGCACTGGCTGAACAGTGGCTGGATCTGGATGGATGCACATGTGAGGACGGTCTTGAAGTTCAAGTAGCGGGACACAAAGGTCACGACCACCTCATCATCAAGCGCACGAAGGGAGTCGTACCCGTCCAAAGAATGAAATGATGGCAAGATAACAGTGGAAGACTGGGTTTATTGTCATTGCCCTTTTTTGATAACAAAGATCAGCAAGGGTTGCCAAGGGGACGAGATGGAGGGCATGGATGATGATGTGGTCGCATCACACCGAGGAGCAGGCATGCTAAGAAAGATGGTACAGGCGGTGGACCGAAAATGATGCCACCTACACTCACAAGATTAACCGTTAGCGACAAAATAATAATCTATATGCATGCTATGCGACAAACAAATGCAACAAACCAACCAAACTCTATACTACTGCATTCTAACGTTTGAGCGGTCTAGGGCATCCTACAGCCAGACCTGCTCTGATACCAAGCCCGTGCCACCCCGGCTCAGAGAAACCGGAACGCCCCGTATTCCAGCCCAGAGATCGAGGAGAAGTCTTCTGGAATACGACACTGCTTAGGATAGAACAACCAGCCTTCTATTATTACACGAGTATGGATATAAGGTCTCAGATATTACAAGAGGATTACATCGGCACGGCGACACTACGCTTGCCATGGTTGCTCTATACAAGCAGTAGAACAACTCGAAGCAGCGGAACAACTACTGGCAGCGGAATGACGATGACGATGGTGAACTCCAATCCGTAGGGACTCTAGCTGGAATGTTTACCCTAGCTCGCGAACACAGGAACCACACCAAAACAAGCAAGTAATGCAGGCATGACCTGCAAACTGGCATGACATGCCAGGTCAGTACATTGAATGTACTTGCAAGCTCACAGTAAACCAAAAGCATTGAAGACAAGCAATAGCATGTCATTAGCATGTTAATTTAATTCATGAACATGATACTAACAGAACAACATGGCATGCACAACTGATCATAATACAACTTAGCACGGGCATAGCATGAACATAATAATACTACATGCAACATGACGATATTATCATGCACCAATTTACTCTGTTCGGGTTACTTCGTAACCAGCACATGTACAAACTTACCACCACGGACATTACACGATCATCTCCGGGTCAAATCAAGCTTGGTATAAACAATACCATAGTAATCATTAAATGACCACAAGAAGCTTGACCTTTACCATTGGTTCTCGCATAATATCACGAATATTCAACAACTCAGCGATCACGATCATGACCAACATCTTTCTCATCATCGAACCAGGGTCGTTATTATTAAGCACATTTTTATTATTACTGTTGACTCATAGTGTGACCGACACAAACTGGGCCCTTATCCGCGGGCACGACTATTGATAGATTTAGACACACACACTCTGCAGAGGTAGCACACTGTACCCACACCACATAACCCATGGCCTCGTTCTCCCATTCGGGTGGACCAACGGCGTTCTGACAAAACCAATCTACTGTCATGACACTCTCCCGACCACTCCGACCAACTGCCCACAGGGCTAGTCCTGGGTGGCCCCGTGTCTACCAAAGACACAACGACCACCGTCGTGGCCAAAACATAAATGGTCCAAACAGGGACTGGATCCATAACAACAACAACGGGCACACAAGGTTATGTCCGCACACCGGATCAGGGTAGCGCGCGCCCATAACCTTCCCTTGTTAGAGGCACCGGCGAGAGGCATGACAATATACCCAGTTAGGGCCTTCCGATAAAAGGCAAGTGTGGCTGCACTGGTGAGCTTGATTTGGTGGCACCATGAGTCAGCCAATAGTTGTTCAAGTTCATTATTATCCGGTTAAACTTGAATGCAAGCAACTGAGTCATAATAAAATAACATGATGCAACTACAATGCATGAGCATGATATCAACATAAGCATGAAGATGCACATAATCATCGAGCATAACCACAATGAAATATTTAACCAAATGAACATGGCATACTGACGAGCATGAATATCACAAGCATAACGCTACTCATTGCATACATGATTACTAGCATCATAAATACCATGCAAGAACATAGCCATAACAGTACCAAGTATGCATGTAACTAGCTAGTTGCAACGGAACATGCATAACACGGTACAACAAGCATGCATCGAGACTACTGCTAGCAGGTACTTATACCACCAAGCATGACATGTGAACATGATAATAACAAGTAGTACAAGATAACAACAAGTATCATATCATAACATGACAGTGAACACGAAACCACGGGCATAACCGAAACAACGATAGCAGTAGCAAACAAGCAGATATACAACAACAAACTTTTATTAAATATTCAAGTAGAAACCATGGCTACTGCATGAGTATCATGCAAGTGGTTATTCTGGCTTGCCTGGGGATGAACAAGGCACCGGGAAGAAGTGCGGTGAAGCCGCGAAAATATTTGCCGGAAACAATTCTCTCCGGGAGGGGCTGTTTATGGCAAGGGCAAAATGGTCATTTTTATAATGTCAAAACATGGTGAAAATGATACCAACAGAACGGGCTCGACTAGACAAAGAGATGGGCTTTGGATTCACCTCAATCGGAGTCTCGAGCAAAAAGTTGTGATAGTTTTTCTGCCAGGGACCTATCTGTGAAAAGTTTTCTGTAAACAAGCCCCTGACTGTAAAAACTGAAAACGCATTCGGGGAAAATACCCTTTCTGCAAAAGAAAACGCAATTTCAGCCAAAGTGTAAAGAGAATACGTATTCCGAAGAGGAAAACGTAATTCAGCCTGAACAAAAGACAGAGTACGTTTTCGGAAAATGAAAACGCACCCGTGGGCTTACTCCTCCACTTACTGACGTGGCGAGGGTGGGGTCAACGCGTGGAGTATGACACGCCGGGCCCGCGTGGAGGTGGCGCCCTCAGGCAGGGGTCGTCGTCTTCATCCCCTCGCTCGCCCAATGGTGTAGAGCAAAGGCTCGGCCGGCGCCGGCCCCCGTGGCTCCGGCCACCTCCGGCCAAGGGAGAGGCAATGGCGGGGCCAGGGCGAGGCGCCGCACCCACCTGGACTGGTTGGGGGTGCCGAGGAGGGACGAGGAAGCGGCGTCTGATGGCGGGGCGGACGGCGGCTCTGGTCGACGTCGGGCACGTCGTTCCAGTCTTGGGGAAGGGGTTACAGGGTACTGGGGAGGATAGAGGGTGTCTGGCAGGGCTCTAGTGAGATCTGGAGGGAGAGAGGAGCTTCGGTGGCTACGAGTTTGAAACGTCCGAGGCGGCGGCCATGGCGGGAATGGCGTGGCAGGAGAGCTCCAGAGGCTCGGGCGGATGGTGGGGAGGACCTAGAGGAGCGCGGTGAGGAGGCTGATGAGCTCGGAGGCGCTCGGGGGAGGCCTTAAATAGGCAGAGCGAGGAGGGGGTGAGCTGGCACCGCCGCGGACGCGTGTGCGGCGCCGAGGACGCGTGTGCGCGCGCTCGGGCTCGAGGGTAGGCGACGAGAGGGAACATGAGGGAGGGCTCATGGGGAAGAGGCGGCCAATGGAGCGCAGGGAGAAGCGGCCGCGGCGCGAGCAGAGCCGGTCGGCCATAGTGCTCCCGTGGGGGCGCGGCGACGAGCGCCAATGAGGAGGCTTCTGGAGGGGGAGAAGGGCCCGGGAGGACGACAACGACGCGGGGAACACGAGGGACAGGCCCGTGCTCGCTGAGGCACCGAGCAGAGGAGGGGCCCAAGCAAGAAGCCATTCTAAGCGCGGCCATTGCATGCCAAAGCGGTGGTCACCGCGCTGACTGGCGAGGAGATGATGCCAAGGCTGTAAAAAGGATGTCTAGTGGTAAGTTCTTCCACGATAGATGTTTACTGCGGTGGTAGCTCGGTGAAAGGCTCTATGGTTAAATGGTAAGCCTCGTCTGAAGTTTACTGCAGTAAACTTGACCATGAACCGGTGATCAACAGGAAAGGTTTTGGAGTCATAGAGCTTGTCTACGAGGTTTAGAGTAAGAAGGACTACAGTCCTGGTAAGTTTGAGGAGATTTGGACCAGTGTTTAATATAGTTGCTTTACAACTACATAAATTGATCTAGAAACAGGATTTGGATGTTGCACTCACTTGGTGAGGCCACTTAAGCTGAATTTTTGCAAGGGTTGGTCATTTGGTCGTATAGAGATGCTGTAAAAATTACATGCCATTTGGACTTGCCAAAATGGTACTTCCTTCACAAACATCTCCAATGACCAGAAACTTGCAAAAATTCTAGGGGAATAATGGCTTGATGAACCATACCCAAAATGGGTGGAGATGAGTTATATGGATAATAGAAGGCCTAGAAAAATTGGTAGCCATAATGGAGCAAGATAAAATATACTTGCTTCACAAACTAAAATTTTGGACAGAATCAAAGAATTGAAGATGAGCTCACATGGTGGCACTACATGAGCTCTACTTTGGTGGAGGGCTATGATATGATGATGTGATGGACCTGCAAAATGGCAACTCATTTGGATATGCCTAGCTTGCACTTCCTTCACAAAGCTTCTTTCTGGATAGAAACTTTGGAAAATCATAATTAAATAATTACTAAGCAAATGAGGTTGCATTTTGGCATGTGGCAAAGATATGGACGGGAAAAGGTGCCCAAGGAGTTTGAGTCCAATTGGGCAGAGATAAATAACACTTGCTTCACAAAGTGCCATTTAGGGCAGAATAGAAAAAGGAATATTGGTGAAATATTTTTGAACATGGCAATGAAAAGTTTTGCCATTTTTGATGAAGATATGACCCAAACAATTTATGAGAATTTATTTGGGAATTTTAGGAGTGATGGAAATATAGGTTGCTTCACAACCTAGGGCAGACAGGGTTATTCCTTTAATAGAAAAAGGAATATTCCCTAGAAAAAGAATATTGAGGTTGGTCCAAGATGGAAAATGGCAAGGTCTAGAGTTATATATGAGGATGCCAAGCCATTCTGGAAAGAAATAAGAGGTCATGTTCTTTAGTTTCCAGACCACATAGCCACGGAAAAAGAAAACTTAGGCAAAAATCTCAGAAAAACAAAAGAAAAAGAAAGGGCCAAAAATCAGGCTGTGACAGTGCAGCAACCTCCTATGGCTCCACGACGGCGGTGGTCACCGACAGATCTTTGGGAGGGTTCATCTCTCCGGGTCCAATGGTTGACTTCGACGGTGAGATGCAAACTATGGATGGCGGCTTGACGCAGAGGGATGGTTGTGTAGCGGTGGTGGTCACATCGCATGTAGCTACTGGGTTCGCAGAAAAGTGGTGGCGAAAACACTTGAGCGACTTCGGCGGTGGTATTCTCGAGCACCTGGTCGTGAGCTCCGGGGTGAAAGCCTAGGTCTGGCCCAAGCTGGTTATACCTGGTAATGGTGTTGTTTTATTTACGTCGTTACCTTGTTGAAGGCATTGCTCAGATATGTTTAAATCGGTTCTTCAGGGTAAAAAGCTAGATTCTGACCTTGGTGGTTGGATCCGATGACAGTGATGCTTTAGTGTCGCTCCCTCGAAGGCGTTGTTGTTGAAGAACCTCATTGTTTGTGTGGTGTCATGAGTTGGTTGGTGTGGATATGTTCATTGATGTAATTCGTCAATCGTAGATCTGATCGCTTCGGTTTTTCTTTTTTCCCTCACATAGCTTTGGTCTTATGTGACTTGCTATTTGCCGGCGTGTTTCTGAATGTGTTTCTCGGTGTTGATTGTGTGCATCCTAGTTATGCAGAGGCCAGGTGTGTGCTCTTTGGGTTTTTATTCTCTTTATGCTTTTTAAGCTATAAAATCCATCCTTATCAAAAAAGACATGCACGAACATCTTAACAAAACCTTGGCCTCCGGAGAGGAACCAGTCCAGGACTGACAAAAGTTCAAGAAATGGCAAAAGTGACATTTTAAACATGGTATGACTGCAGCCGAGCAATCCATGCAGGAAATTACATACGAGATCATACGATTTGGACACTGCAGCTAGATATAAACGCAGCTCCAACAAAATAAAGTTCGGGATAACTGTGGATGAAGTAGACCAGCTCAGAGCATCTCGAGCCGCGCCCCCAACAGGCCCCCAGGCGACTTTTTTGGTGCCGGGGTCGAAAAAATGCCCCAGTCGTGCCCTCAAGACACCGAAATCTGCCGACTCGGTCCGTATTTAGGCCCGGCGGTCGCAGGCCGAACCCGGCGCACTGGGGGCGCTTGGGGGCTCCGGCGCAAGGGAAAAACACGCCTGGCCCACATTGCCAGGCGAAAAAGCAAGCCACTCGTCCAGATTCTCCCCCACTCCCCTCCTCCCCCGCGCTCGGCCACCAGCCTGCCTATCCCAGTGCCGCCCGCCGCCGCACACCACTAGATAGGCCATTCCCCGCATATACGTCCAAAACGTATCTATAATTTCTGCTTGCTCCATGCCTCTTTTGTGTGATATTGCTATGATATTTATACACTTCCATACACTTTTGATCATATTTGGACTAACCTATTAACTCAGTGCACCCCAGTGCCAGTTTCTATTTTCTGTTGTTTTTGTATTCAAGGTTTTCCCATTACGTAAACTGCCAGAAAAATTCCGGGAAAAATATATAAAAAATCAGCGTTCCGGAAGCTTCCATGCGGCCAAAGTACGGCCGGAGGGGGGCCACCAGGGCTCCAGGCGCCCTGGGGGCACGGCCCCCCTCCTGGCCGCGCCGGGGG
>LR738714.1:667686421-667851561 GCA_902687465.1 Secale cereale
GCCCCCCTTTGGCATATATTTACACCGCGTCCCGAAACCCTCGAGGACAGAACCCTTTTTCGCGATCTCATCTCTGTTCCGCCGCCGCCGCGCTTCCAAGATCGGGAGCACCAGGAGAACTCTTCCCGGCACCCTGCCGGAGGGGAGGATCACCACCGGGAGCCTCTCCACCACCATGGACGCCTCCCGGATGAGTTGTGAGTAGTCTCCCTTGGACCATGGGTCCATGACCAGTAGCTATGTGATGTTCTCCTCCCCTTTTTGTCCTTCATTGATTAGACCTCGTGAGCTGCCCTACATGATCGAGGCACATATGTAATCCTTATGCTGTTGCTATGTTGAGTTTGCTGGGATCCGATGGATTATGAGATTATGTTCAGATTGTGTGTGAGTAATATATTTGATTTACCTCTTTTATATTTATGTTCTTGAGTAATTCTTGCATGTTCTCCGTTGCTGTTTATTGCTTTGGCCAAGTAGTAGGTAGTAACTCCAAGAGGGAACGTTATGCTTGATTGTGGGTTCATGCCCCTCGATGACTAGCTTGAGTGACAGAAACATGAGTCTAGGGGATGTGCTGTTGCCACAAGGGGGAAAACAACGGTGCTTGTACTCGCGGGTGCAAGGATTGTTTACTTTACGCAAAGTTATTTTATTGCAGTTGTCTGTTGCTTTGAGTTTACACTATGGGTGGGACTCGCAACTTAATACCAGCGAGATGTTCTGGATAGATATCTCAAGGTGGATGATTAGTAGTAAATGCAGATGGATTTCGGTCTACTTTCCTTGGCGTACCGCCCATGCTTTTGAGCCTCTACCTTTCTTGCAGCATAGTTAGCATTGGTTTGCGCACATAATCCTGTCAATTTCCCAGCTGTAATTCGTTTACCTCACATAGCTGTTTTATCGTCTTTTGGGAGAGAGACATCACTAGTGAACATCATGGGACCCCGGTCCATATTACCATCACTGATCACATCCGCTATTTACTTTCAGTTCTTACTTACTAGTTGCAGTTATACCTATCACTATTATCTCTTGCGTTTGATCCTTTGTAAACGACAAGGCCGGAGGGATTGACAACCTCTCTGTACTCGTTGGGAGCAAAGTTATTTGTATCTGTGTGCAGGTCCGGTTGATCGCTAGTTGCGCCGCTAGTAGTTGACACCTTCTTGTTGAACCTTGGAGTCTCAGGGGAATTCGATCCTTGGTATCTTTGCCAAGGGAAAACTACCGCTACACTGCATCTCAAACCTTCCACTTGGGGTAACCAACGAGGGGCGAGAAGCCATCAAGCAAAGTTTTCTGGCGCCGTTGCCGGGGACTCCACTCTTCAAGATAGGGGAGTTGCACGCTATCTTTTACCTTTGCTTTTTAGTCTTGTTAGTTTACCTTTCAGTTTTTGCTTTAGTATCTTTTATCAAAAATCACAAAAATAGTTATCTTGCTTGCTTGCTGCTATGGGTTCCACCGAGAACACCAAGTTGTGTGACTTCACTAGTCATAACAACGATGACTTTATCTGCACGCCTATCACTACACCTGCCACTTCAGCACCTTCTTATGAAATTAAACCTGCTTTACTGAACCTAGTTATGAAAGATCAATTCTCTGGTGCTGGAGATGATGCTGCTTTACACTTAAACAATTTTGTTGAACTCTGTGATATGCAAAAGTACCAAGAAATAGATGGTAATATTGTTAAGCTTAAGCTTTTTCCTTTCTCCTTGAGAGGAGGAGCTAAAATTTGGTTTCAATCCTTGCCTAGAAATAGCATAGATTCTTGGGACAAGTGCAAGGATGCTTTTATTGGAAAGTACTATCCACCTGCTAAAATTATCCAACTAAGGAGTAACATAATGAATTTCAAACAATTGGATAATGAACACATTGCCCAAGCTTGGGAACGCATGAAATCTCTTGTCAAGAACTGCCCTACTCATGGTTTGACTACTTGGATGGTTATCCAAACTTTTTATGCAGGCTTGAACTTTACCTCGCGGAACTTGTTAGATTCGGCCGCGGGAGGAACCTTTATGTCAACTACACTTGGTGCTGCCACGAAGCTTCTCGATGAGATGATGACCAATTATTCCCAATGGCACACCGAACGCGCTCCAATAGGTAGGAAGGTAAACTCTGTCGAGGAGATCTCCTCCCTAAATGAAAAAGTTGACTTGATCATGTCTCTACTTTCCAAGCAATCTTCTATTGATCCTCGTGATGTTCCTTTAAATTATTCGATTGCTCAAGAACAAGTAGATGTGAACTTTATCTCTAGAAACAATTTTGAGTAATTTTGGTAGCAATCCTAGACCGTTCCCCTCTAACTCCTATGGGAACAACAATGCTTATCCTAGCACCAAGAACTCCACTTATGAACTAGAGAGTATGCTTAAAGATTTCATCACTACCCAAAAAGCCTTCAATAAGAGTGTAGAAGAAAAACTAGCCAAACTAGATGATCTCTCTTCGAAGGTAGACAATTTAGCCCATGAGGTAGAGTTGCTTAAAATTAGAACTTCCCCTCTTGAGGAGAGGAAGACCACTCCTATGAATGCTATTCAAGTGCAAATTAATGAAAACATTAGGATGTTGGCTAAACTTAAAGAGAGATGGGCTAGAGAAAAGGAGGAAGAAGATAGAATTTAGAACCTTCCTACCCACCACACTGTTGCTACTATCCAAGTTGTTGAGGATATCCAAACTCTTAGCACCCAATGCACTCCTGGTCCCGTTGGACCTATTAATGGTGATGCTATGACCATAGAAACTACCAAACAAGTGAGCCTAAAGGACACCACTACCACTTTACTTGATAGTAGTGACCTTGATTTTGATAATTGCACCCTTACCGAAGTTATTGATTTCCTTCATAAGATTTCTAGAGATCCCCGCACTAGCACGCTTAATCTTGCCTTCACAAAGCATATCACTAATGCTCTCATCAAAGCTAGGGAGGAGAAACTTAGGGTAGAAGCCTCCATACCTAGAAAGCTAGAAGATGGTTGGGATCCTATGATTAAAATTAAGTTGAATAACTTCTCTTGCTATGCTTTATGTGATGTTGGAGCTAGTACCTCCGTTATGCCCAAAAGAATATATGATATGCTTAAATTGAAACCTTTTGATTCTTGTTCTTTTGGTGTTCGTCTTGTTGATTCTTCCATAAGGAAACCCTTGGGGAGGTTCGACGATGTTCTTATCATTGTCAATGACAATTATGTTTCCGTTGATTTTACTATTATGGACATTGAATGTGAACCTTCTTGTCCAATTATTTTGGGACGTCCTTTTCTTCGCACCGTTGGTGCCATCATTGACATGAAAGAGGGGAATATAAAATTCCAATTTCCTCTCAAGAAAGGGATGGAACACTTCCCTAGAAAGAATATTAAGTTACCTTTTGAGTTCGTTATACGGGCTAGCTATTCTTTTACTCTTGATAAAACTTGATCTTTTTGCATTATGCCTAGCTTAAAGGCATAAAAGAAAGCGCTTTTGGGAGGCAGCCCACAATGAATAAAATTTTATTTTGCTTTTGTTATGTCTTGATGTTGTTACTACAGTAGCATCATCATTGTATCTTTACTTTTCAGCTTTGTGCCAAGTGTAGCCTCTGATTGCAAGAAAGTTCAAAAGTTGTGACGTGCTGTCCAGGAAACAGATTCTGTCCTTGGACATAAAAATTCGTATAAAATCACCAGATCATCTTTTTGGTCTGAATTTTTTCGACAGCGTGCTCTATACAATTGTCTTTCGGGCGTCTGTTCTGAGTTTTTTGATTTGAGTTGCAGAAGTGCCCCGAAAAAATCATTTACTACCTGCTGGTCTGTTTTTCACAGATTCTGTCCTGTTTTGCCTTTCCTTCATTTTGCAAACCTTGAACTTGCTTTTTCTTTGCAAAAACCTTTTGGCAATCTTGAGAAACAGTAGACCTTCAAGAATATCCTTATTTCCAGCAAGGAACAATTATTTTATTAAGGGTACTAACCTCGCTAATCAGATTATGATGAGTTATGTATGAAGGGAGTTTTCAAGTGTGCGAGGGAAGATGATAAAAAGATTAAGGAGTGTCAAACGCTCAAGCTTGGGGATGCCCCCATGCACCCCCAAGAAATATTCAAGAAGACTCAAGCGTCTAAGCTTGGGGATGCCCCCGTGCATCCCCTTCTCCATCAACAATTATCAGTTCGTCTTTCGTTCCACTATATTTTTATCACTTCATGTGTTATGTGCTATGCTTGGAGCGTCTTGCTTTTAGTTTCCTTTTTAGTTTTCTTTAGCTTTGCTTGCTTTTCATAACGAGTTGGAACTCAGCTTTCTTTGTGTGGGAGAGGAACACGCTCCACTTCAACCTAGAACATAACATATAATTTTCATGTCTATCTTTGCTGTGTGTGTTCTTGGTCTTTCAATAGCTACTATCATGTTCAGCTCTTAGTTTTCATGCTTATCTTTTTAAAGAGCTTTTGTTTAGTTGGTCGCTGGAACTCTCTTTAGTTATCATGCTTATCTTGTTAAGAGAGTTGGCTTCTGTTGCACTGGTCGATATGTCAATGATAAAAATGCTATGTGCATAATGATGCTTAGTAGTTCATGTTTTCTTATGGTTAGTCTCAAATAGCTGGGGGGTTCTCAATATGTTATTGGAGTACCAACATGATTTGTTTGCCTATGATGTGGTATGGTCTAGTGATATCTTCCTTCAAGAATTTATTTTGATTGACTTGGCGTATGCTCACGCATATTTAAGACTGTAAAGAAAGTCTATCAAGCCTTGGTGATCTTTAATTTCTGAGTAGCGATATAACTTCCATGCCCGATTCAATGTTGCTTTGTCGCTCTGCATGATTATGACCGTCATTGCTCTTTTAGTTGGTCGCTCCCTGTCTTTTGCTAACCTTCGCCTGTACTAAGCGGACTGACTGCTTGTGCATCCAAATCCTTTAAACCAGTTATGCCATATGAGTCCACCATACCTTCCTATACATGGTATTTACCTGCCATTCCTAACGAAGACTTTCATGTACCATCTCGAAATTATTCAAAAAAGCATTTCTATTTTGTGCCTCCGTTTTAGCTCATGAGGAAGTAGTAGTTAATTCATGATCTTTTTAAGTTGGACAAGCTTCACCCCGGGATTGCATGTCTAATGTGCAAACCCATAATACGAGAAGGAACTGGCATAGAGTGCGCCCGGCTCATTAAAAAATAATACAACAAACAAACCCTCCTTCACGCTTTGTTCATGAGAAATCAGAAAACTTTGGCAGTGATAAACAAAGGAGATTAAGAGGATGTGATCGTCCTCATTCGGGAGCCGTTCCTCGAAACATGTCCATCTCAAGAAGTAATTGAGTTATCTGCTAGCATTCGTTGACGAAACATGCATATTCAAAAAATAATTATTACCTCTGTTTTTAAAACCAAGAGCTCTGGTACATGTTTAGTTTTTGTTTCCGACAACGGGTTTTCAACCTTGCCATCAAAAGCCACAGTTCGAGAGTCTCCACCTTCTTTAAAGCACCAACTATTGAGAGCATGATTGTCATTCTGAGTGTAATGTGCATTGTCCCAAAGTACCATTGTCTTTTGCATGATTATGATATCGTTTATTCTGAAATCATTGTATCTAGTCGTCACTTAAACCTTGGAGGTGCCCCTGCATTTATGTTTTGCTTCACTAAAGGGGGCAAGCGAGATATCACTTTGTCATATTTGCACACCATGCTCACTACAAATCTATTGAGTGTTTCAGTATCATATTGTAAAACTTTCAGTTCTTTGTGATTTTCTCATGAGGCAACTTAATTACTACAGAATCATTGTCTCAGTAAGCACTTGTCATGTGACTGTGAAAAGTCCTTATATGGTTAATAGCATGTCACCACAGAAATTATGCTTGTTATCATTTACCTACTCGAGGACGAGTAGGAATTAAGCTTGGGGATGTTGATACGTCCAAAACGTATCTATAATTTCTGCTTGCTCCATGCCTCTTTTGTGTGATATTGCTATGATATTTATACACTTCCATACACTTTTGATCATATTTGGACTAACCTATTAACTCAGTGCACCCCAGTGCCAGTTTCTATTTTCTGCTGTTTTTGTATTTCAGGTTTAGCCAATATGTAAACTGCCAGAAAAATTCCACGAAAAATATATAAAAAATCAGCGTTCCGGAAGCTTCCATGCGGCCAAAGTAGGGCCGGAGGGGGGCCACCAGGGCTCCAGGCGCCCTGGGGGCGCGGCCCCCCTCCTGGCCGCGCCGGGGGGCGCCTGGGCCCCCCAGGCCTCCGCTGATGTCCCCGTTTGGCATATATTTACACCGCGTCCTGAAACCCTCGAGGACAGAACCCTTTTTCGCGATCTCATCTCTGTTCCGCCGCCGCCGCGCTTCCAAGATCGGGAGCACCAGGAGAACTCTTCCCGGCACCCTGCCGGAGGGGAGGATCACCACCAGGAGCCTCTCCACCACCATGGACGCCTCCCAGGTGAGTTGTGAGTAGTCTCCCTTGGACCATGGGTCCATGACCAGTAGCTATGTGATGTTCTCCTCCCCTTTTTGTCCTTCATCGATTAGACCTCGTGAGCTGCCCTACATGATCGAGGCACATATGTAATCCTTATGTTGTTGCTATGTTGAGTTTGCTGGGATCCGATGGATTATGAGATTATGTTCAGATTGTGTGTGAGTAATATATTTGATTTACCTCTTATATATTTATGTTCTTGAGTAATTCTTGCATGTTCTCCGTTGTTGTTTATTGCTTTGGCCAAGTAGTAGGTAGTAACTCCAAGAGGGAACGTTATGCTTGATTGTGGGTTCATGCCCCTCGGTGACTAGCTTGAGTGACAGAAACATGAGTCTAGGGGATGTGCTGTTGCCACAAGGGGGAAAACAACGGTGCTTGTACTCGCGGGTGCAAGGATTGTTTACTTTACGCAAAGTTCTTTTAATGCAGTTGTCTGTTGCTTTGAGTTTACACTATGGGTGGGACTCGCAACTTAATACCAGCGAGATGTTCTGGATAGATATCTCAAGGTGGATGATTAGTAGTAGATGCAGATGGATTTCGGTCTACTTACCTTGGCGTACCGCCCATGCTTTTGAGCCTCTACCTTTCTTGCAGCATAGTTAGCATTGGTTTGCACACATAATCCTGTCAATTGCCCAGCTGTAATTCGTTTACCTCACATAGCTGTTTTATCGTCTTTTGGGAGAGAGACATCACTAGTGAACATCATGGGACCCCGGTCCATATTACCATCACTGATCACATCCGCTATTTACTTTCAGTTCTTACTTACTAGTTGCAGTTATACCTATGACTATTATCTCTTGCGTTTGATCCTTTGTAAACGACAAGGCCGGAGGGATTGACAACCTCTCTGTACTCGTTGGGAGTAAAGTTATTTGTATCTGTGTGCAGGTCCGGTTGATCGCTAGTTGCGCGGCTAGCAGTTGACACCTTCTTGTTGAACCTTGGAGTCTCAGGGGAATTCGATCCTTGGTATCTTTGCCAAGGGAAAACTACCGCTACACTGCATCTCAAACCTTCCACTTGGGGTAACCAACAAGGGGCGAGAAGCCATCACCCGCCGGAAAAGATAAGAGATTTCGGCGGCGGCAGGCACCCACCACCGCCCGTGCGATTTTTCCGGCATTCCGGCCGCGTAGGGGCGGTGCACTGATAACCCTCAACCGTAAGGGATCGAGATAGTCTTCGCGGGTAAGAATAACCCAATTTATAGATTCGACACACGGGGAGCCAAAGAGTATTTATAAGCTTTGGCAGTTGAGTTGTCAATTCAACCGCACCTGAAATATACTTACTTGCAACAAAATATAAGTGGTAAGGGTGATATGATAATGATGGTGGTGACAGTAAAAGTAGACAGCAAAAGTAACAACTAATAACCAGCAGGATTGAAACACTATAGGCTAGGGAGATGGATGGTTGGGCGCTGCATGGATGAGATACATCATGAATCTAACTTGGGGCAAGGCACACAGAAAAGTAATGATCATCTAGGCAAATATCTAACATTAGGCATGTATCCCGCAGGTAGTTGTACGTGCTTGCAATACGAACTTGCACAACATCTTTTGTCCTACCATCCCGCTACGAACGGGGCTAAAAGGAACTTATGGAGATTAAGGTGCTCCTGTCAAAGAGCACCGGAACAAAGCAATGAACTTAATGGATACATGGAATCCTCAAATTATGGACCATCCCATTTGGTGTCCCAAGCTGTCAACTTTGGGATCGCCGGTTCCGGACTATAATAGGTGCAAACAACTCATAGATAGGATCAAGAACACAAATATATTCATGCAAACACATAGGGTTCAGATCTGAAATCATGGCACTCGGGCCCTAAGTGACAAGCATTAAGAGCAACAAGTTGAAGCAAAGATGATAAACACCGAAGTAGATGATAGGCAACATGCCCCCAACAATCTGATAAACTATTACATGATCTAACTCATCCAATCCCTACCATCCCCTTTGCCTACAGCAGAGAATTACTCACACATGGAAGGAGAAGTCATGAAGGAGGATGGAGTGGTGATGATGATGACGATGGCGACGATCTCCCCTCTCCGGAGGCCAAATCAGCCTCCAGATTAGCCCTCCCGAAGAAGAACAGAGGGTGGCGGCGGCTCCGCGACGGAAACTGGGAAAACGACTTCTGTTCTGGGGTTTTCTCTTCACGGGAATAAATACGGGCCAAGGTAGGGCACTAGAGGGGGAAGGACCCGCCCAGGCGGCCTCCCGGGGCGGCCAGGGGTGGGGCCGCGCCAGCAGGGCGCCTGGGGCCCCCCTGGCTGCCCTCTGGCCCCTCTTCTGGCACAAGGGCCCTTCGGGTGCGTGGATTTTCTGTGATATTTCTTGGAAGTTTCTGAGATACCTAAAAATCCATTTTCCTGCACACAATAAAACCATACATGCAGCTCTGCTGAAAACAGCGTCAGTCCGGGTTAGTTTAGTTCAAATCATGCAAGAATGAGGGCAAAACAATAGCAAAAGCGTTTGGAAAAGTAGATACGTTTGAGACGTATCATGCACCAGGCGGATGTGCATCCAGCACGCCCTCGAGGTGTTCGGCGGTTTGCCTACCTGGCCCCCGGCAATGGACTCGGACGACGAGGAGGCGCTCACCGCGTTGTTGGAGGAGGAGGCCGATGCCGACGTTCAGGAAGAGGAACATCTCATGGTCCTCTCCGCCCTCGCCGGCCTACTCGCGAGCAATGAAAAGCCACGACGAGGTGGCTTGGCGCCGGGGCGGATGAAAGCAAAGAACCGGCATCGTCTGGAAGGCTACTTCATGCTCTACTCCGACTACTTCGCCGATGCTCCACTACACGGCGACAAAGTATTTCGGTGCCGTTATCGGATGAGCCAAAAGCTTTTCCTCAGGATTGTGAATTCCATCCGGGAGTTCGACGGCTACTTCAAGTGCAAGAAGGATTGCACCGGCAAACTTGGAGTCACCTCAATCCAGGAGTGCACGACATCGATGAAGATGCTAGCATACAAAGCTACCAGTGATTCACTCGACGACTATGGGTGCATGGCCGAGTCCACCACCATTGAGTGTTTCTACAAGTTCTGCAGGGCAGTGGTGGCAGTGTTTGGACCGCAATACTTGCGAACACACAATGCGGAATACATTGCTCGGATCCTAGCACAGAATGCAGTGAGATGATTCCCTCGGATGCTTGGAAGCATCGATTGCATGCATTGGAAATGGAAGAACTGTCCATTTGCTTGGCAGGGGATGTACAAAGGCGCCAAAGGCGGTTGCAATGTGGTACTAGAGGCAGTGGCCACACAGGACCTCTGGATTTGGCACTCCTTTTGTATGCCAGGAACTCACAATGACATCAACGTGCTGCAGTGCTTCCCTATCTTTGCCAAGCTTGTCTAAGGTCATTCTCCTCCGGTGAACTTCGAGGTCAATGGGCGGCAGTACAACAAGGGGTACTACCTAGCTGATGGCATCTATCCAAGATGGTCGACATTTGTGAAGACTATCTCAAACGCTGTGCCAGGAGGCAAGAAGACTCACTTTGCCAAGGTTCAGGAGTCTTGCAAGAAGGATGTCGAGCGGGCATTTGGTGTGCTCTAGTCTCGATTTGCTGTACTGCCTACCTCAATATGCGTCAGGAGATCCGAGACCCACAGGTGCATCAACAACTGCAGGAGGATCTGGTGAATCACCTGTGGAGGATCAAAGGCGCCGCCTAGCTCGATGTGTGATGAAATATGAGTTTTATTTGTTGAATTGTATAATTTGTGTTGAACTATTTGTTGTTGAACTATATAATTTGTGATGAACAATGTGATAAAAAATTGTTTCTGTTGAGAATTCACGCCGAACCACGCCCAACCTCGTCGAATATGGGCCGATTCGCACCGATATCGGGCCATTTTTCGCCGGAAAATGGGCCGGCATCGACGCCTGGGTGTCAAACCGCCCCAGAGCCGATTATACCGCTGGCTCGCCCCCATGCGGCGGATTTTATGCCTCCTGGGTGGGCTAGCGGCTGGAGATGCTCTGAGCTACATGCCCCAGCTCGACTGGTACGCCTGCATCAAACACGTTAAGCTGCGCGCAAAGGGCGCCTCCTCGCGCTAGCCATCTCATCAAGGATACTGTTCAATCGAAAGAGAGATTTACGCATGCCCAATCGCGTCCTGGTGGGGGACAAGGCTCCTCTAATGTACTGGAAGGAACAGTTGGGCCATTGACATGTGGTCCAAGAAGTAGGTTCGCCCACCTGTCAGTGAGCCAACTTCACCCTACAATAAGTCAGGAGAGCTGAGTCTGTGTGTGACACATCCCGCTTTTACTGTGCCAAAGTAAAAGATAACTAGCGATGGACCCTTCCTTCCCTAGGAAGGTAACCAGCCTCTGGTTTATCTTCGGCCCACATCACCTTGTCCGCTCTCGCACACAACCGCCACCGCATCGCTCTCCCGCTTCCCTACGCCGCCGTCGCCGCCTCGGCCACTTTTCTCGCGCCTTCTCCTCCCTGTTCCTTTCTCCTAGCGTATCTCTAGCCCTACACCTCTCCATTTCTTCCCCGGGTACGGCAGCGGAATGGGGGCCACGACGGGAGATAGGTTCTCCACCCCTGACAGACGACGTCGCCGCCTCCTTCGCCCCTCACATCCAAGTGCATCACGGCCACCACTGGATGATCCACAGCCGACATGAGAGGCACAACCATGGATGGCCTCAGCGTGTGCTGCCGCCTGCCGCAACGAGTGCAGCTAGAATAGATCGGTCGTCGGCCGCGAGGTCGAGTCCCTACCGCCGTGTGCAGTAGCGTCTGGGGGAGGGCCACTGCACACACTGGGCGTCACTTGCATCCAGGACGAAGAGCCGAAGAGCCGCGGCCACCGTCCGCGGTTCATCGGCTGGGGCGGCCTGCACTAGGAGCACCAGATTCCATGTCTCCGCCATGCGCCGACGCCCATGCGGCTTCCCTCACTGTCAGGAACTTGACTGAAGAAATCAACACCTTAGCTCTGTTTTCTCTGAAGAATTCGGCACCGCCATGTCGGACTCATCTCAGCCGTTTGACGCCAGTCCATCCACAACTTACCGCAGCAATCTTGCATTGCATGTTCTCTGGTCAGGGCATGGAACAAACAGGTAGAGGTAGCACCCAGGCTCGTCGGTCTTCCTCCGACAGCCGTCTTTCTTTCTTTTTATTAAAGGATTAGTATATTTTTCAACCTTAAAATCTCACAAAAGTTCAGAAATCGTCTCTCAACTTCGAAACAAGCAAAACTCAGTCCCTTAACTAAGCAAACTGGATATTTTTCATCCCTGGTAACGCTTTGAGCGGTTTGTGTACGATGTGCACCTGGTTTTGACTAACAGTGGCCACGTGGCCCGGTTTTGACCGCCACGCCACTGTAGCAAACGGACGAGAAGGTGTTCACACGCCGGCGCGCCAGCTCGTCTGCAGCCAGCTGCATCACGCCGGCTGTACGTGAGCGCCGCGACCCCGTGCAGCATGCCCGTCTGCTCGGTGAGGCGTATGGCGGCCAGGGATGCCATGCCAGCCGCCGTACCCGGAGATGTCAAGCTGTTGTGGTGCAGGAGCCTTCGCGTCGTTCCAGGCGCCTCGCCGGCAGCCGGCCTCGGCGCTGCCCGTCGACTAGTGTGTGCCCATCCACGCGTGTCACTCCATGCCGCCTCCGCCGCCGTATCATACGAGCTCAAGGTGGCCCTTGACCGAGCTCGAGGTAACGCACACGGGGCCGAGCTCGAGGTAGCAGGTGGGCGAGGCTACGTTGGCTGAGGCTGCCGAGCACCTCTAACTCGGCAAGAAACTCACGGGCCGCGTCCGAATTCATTAGCCGCCATCGCCGTTCTTGCAGTCGCCGACGCCCCAGCCATGCACATGGAGGCCGTACGCACGAACACAGCAAGCACGCCGGCAACATATCTAGCCAGCTCCATGAACACAAGCAAGCCGGAAGCTCTGCTAGTCAACCACACGCACATGCTCGGGGCAAGCCAACGCCATGGCCCGAGGGAACGCGCATGCAGCACCAAGCTGGCAACGCCGCCGTGCGCTTTGGCTTGCCCCGCCACCGCCGTCTGGTCAAAAATTTGCACAGCCTCGACGCCGCTCACACTGGGCGCCATGCTGAACTCTGCTTGCTTAGTGAAGGATTTGTGCTGGCGTCGTCGCGTATGATCAACACCAGGTCAGGGGAAGATATGATGTTATGCCTGAGTGTTACTCCCTCCGTTCGGAATTTCTTGTCTCAGAAATGAATGTATCTAGAACTAAAATACGTCTAGATACATCATTTTTTACGACAAGTAATTCCGAACGGAGGGAGTAGGTGGTTGGGCGCCTCCGCCGTCATCCGGCGCGCGAACAGCGCCGTCACGAGGAACCCGCTGGCGCCGGCGTGCGCTTCTTGTTGATCAAGCACTTTCAATCGGCGCACTCGATGGTTCGGCCATGACCACCGGCCAACTCGACTGCTTCCAGGCGCTGAGCTTCGTGCAATCAAGGAGCAGCTACCGCGTCCATCAGCTCCCAAAACCTAAGCTTAAGAGACGTGGCGGTCAAACTGGGCCACGTGGCCAGTGCTAGTCAAAATCAGGTCCACATCACACTTAAACCGCCAGAAGTGTTATCAGCGGGGACGAAAATTATCCAGTTTGATTAGTTTAAGGTCTGAGTTTTACTGGTTTCGTAATTGAAATATGATTTCTATAATTTCGAGATAATTTAAGGATGAAATATATATTTATCCCATCCATGAAATTGTTTGCAGGATCAGATTCAAATTCAGTATCCAGTTTGGCTGACACCACCCTCCAAACCATGTGTTCGAATGGCCAACACGATTATGATTGATCTTTTTCTGCAAGAAGTTGGTGATCAACCAACCTGGTATCTTCTTGCTCGTGCATCTCGGTGGCTAGCTAAGCTTATCAAGCTCATAAGTGGAGGACAATGGATTAGCATATTCACGCACCTCAATGGCTAGCGCAGTAACTATTTCATGACCTGGTCAGTTACCTGCAACTGCTAAGCTTATCAAGCTCATAAGTGGAGGACACTGGATTAGCAGATTCACACACCTCAATGCCTAGCACAGTAACTACTTCATGAGTCAGTTACCTGCAACTGCTAAGCTTATCAAGCTCATAAGTGGAGGACACTGGATTAGCAGATTCACACACCTCAATACCTAGTGCAGTAACTACTTGCTCTGTTCCACAATGTAGTGCGTATATACTTTTGAGAAGTCAAACTTTATAGAGTTTGACCAAGTTTGTAGAGAACAACATATACATCTAGGATACCAAATACATATCCTTAGATACATCACAAGGCGTACGTACATATATATTTGGTACTGTAGATATATATGCACTACATTATGGAATGGAGGGAGTACTTCATGAGTCAGTTACCAGCAACTTCAGTGATGTCAATGCCGCCTGAGGAGCGTGGCGCCATGGAGCGTCCGCCCCGGCGAGTTGTTTGACCTGGATCAGGGCGCTGCGTGGCCCTCGGCGCACCATGGGCCCATTCCTGGCGCGGCGGCGGTGCACAACCATCGTGGGTGACTCCTCCCCGGCACTCGGTGAAGCGGCATTTTCTGGCGCTGCCTCCCGCATCACAGCTGGCCAACGGCAGCGGCAGCCAACGGCATGTCTCCACACGCCACGACGGTGGCTGGCAGCGACGTCCTCGAGCATCACCACAGAGCGACGCGTGGCTTCAACGAGGTCTCTTCCTCCTGCGCGACAAACGACCAGTCATATAGTCACCTGCCCAGTCAGGACGCCAAAGACAATTTGGAGCGATCACTCTTCAAGAGGCAAAATAACATCAGCTCAAAGGCTCTCGGCAATGGCCCTCTGGTTGTTCGCTACAAGCTTTGCCGAGAATAGACAAGGGCCTGTCTATTTAGCGAGTATTTTTCAATTCAGCAACAATGAAATTTACAGACAAATAAAGAGTTGGCACCCGTATGTCCCAAAACCCTGCACCCGCCACTGTATATTTCCTATTTCAGGAAAAACGGGTCGGGCAAACTCTAACCTGCTTTGAACTAAACCTGGACCACAAAACTCCGTGGACCACAGCTACCAGCTGCCCATCAACTTACGAGTTACTCCCTCCGTTCGGAATTACTTGTCGCAGAAATGTATGTATCTAGACGTATTTTAATTCTAGATACATCCATTTTCGAGACAAGTAATTCCGAACGGAGGGAGTACGACCCAAGCAAACAGCAAAAATCCTTAGAAAAGTCTTCCCCCTTCTACCTAGTAGTGTAGATCTCATCTAACTTAAAAACAGAGGGAGTAAATGCTTTCTCGATTCAAATAGATTGTCACCATGTTTTCTTTTTCTTTGGATATTGTCTTCATTATAAATAGTAGACCTATCATTTTTCCTTCTGGATGTGTAGAATTTGATGGTTCATGAGAATAGGAGGCAAATGTTCTCCTCCTCAGCTCCAAAAGATGCATCAAATCCATTCATTTGTCAGCGCCCCTTGTTCCGAGAGAGGCATCCAACGCTGCACCCTAGCACAATATGGGCCAGTGACTCTCCAACTGCTCCGCTGTTTCAGAGGTAGTATTGCAAGTACTAAATTTGATTAGTGTGTAATTTCATTTTGATATATGCATTGGTCAGTCCCCTCGCCATTCTTTGTTGTAAACTCTTTTTTTTACTTTGATTTGTTTTTGTTCTTGGTACAACTTAAGACCATCCTATCATATTAGATTACATTATCATTTTTTAAAGGACACATGATAAGGTTTAGGGTATAGCCTTTCCTAATTCATATTAGCTATCTTAGTCTCAAGTTTGTACATCATGAATAAAAGTTGTTATCACTAGGCTATTATCATAATTATTCAATTGCTAATATAGGAACTTTCTGATGTACAACAAAAGAGTTTGATGGAGATATGCCTAATGGAATTTTTAATTATCTCGGCGCTTCACAAGTTGTTTGACGCCGCTCCGCTGGTTGCTGCAGTTTGAAGGGATGAGGGAGCGCTTCCTCGCTAAGCTCATTGTGGAGTGCGGCGTCGGGTCATCTCCAAGGTCTCCTTTTTATTTGAAATCTTGTGCTTAAGCTAGGTTATCGTGGATGCTGTTGTTTCAGGTGATGACCAACCAAGAGGTTGTTGATGAGATCAATGACACCAGAGGGACGGATTGACAGCTGCAAAACATCTAATGGAGCAGCCGATGAACAGGAGTAGCAAAGACGACATCTCTTGCGTCACTGTAAACATCCACCGCTAGCAGAGCTTCAGCCAGTGAACAGGAGGAGCAGAGACAATTGCTCCGTCATCGTAAACTTCCACTACTAGCCGAGCTTTAACCTGCTAGCCCCTCAAGTGTGCAATTGGTTCTGTCCAGATTAGTTTTACAATTTTCTGTTGTTATTCATTGGATATAGTTCTTAATCTGGTTGGGAATAATCCACCACCCAAGGGGATCAAGGTCTCTACGATATTGTTGTTTGTTCAAAGGAAGGTTATTTTGTTATTAGTTGTAAATTCTATTGCAAGTCCTTGATTATATATGCATGTTTGTCAGCAATTAGTGAAAAAAGGGGTGGAAGGATCGCTTGTCAATCTGGCACCGCACAAACTTCCACTCAGGAAGCGCCACCGGGTGGCGCCCCAACCCCTAGTATAACACCGAAGGACACGGTGAGCAGATGAAACTCTCAGACGCGAAGAAATGCAGTCCATACTTTGAGAAATTCGGCCGGGGGTAAACCTGGTTTTCTAAAAAAAATCTTTGGGAAATTCACTCGCTTTGATGGACAGAAATGCAACTTGATCTGGCTATCAGAAGCTAGATGGTTGTGTTATTAACATGAATCTGGGAGCAACTTTTAATTCATACTGGAGTAATTTGACACGCTGCCTTTTGGGTCGCACTTAAACCTCTTACTTGATCATCAGAAGGCCATAGAGCAACTCGCCAAACTGTCCCACCATGACGAAAATTTTACTCAAATTGCTTCACACACGACACTACTCACACGACATGCAGACGATAGCATCAGCAAGGAAAAAAACAATTCCTCTCCTACATGCAGCCTTGCTGTTAGCGCAACGATCGTGCATGCATCGGCCACAATATATCGTATGTATAGCAGTATTCAAATTTTACCCTTACATAAGTCTCTTCTACCTTTCGTACTGCCTACATACATTAGCACAGACGAGCTAGCTTTGCCGATCCTGAAACAACATTAGGCAGTTCACTGAAACATCTTAACAAAATACAGGCATTTAGTGGGCAAACAAGTTCTTCGGGTTGCACCCAGAGTTTAGGAAATGGGCATATGGCGACCCTTGAACAATTCCTGACTGAATCCAAGGTAACAACAACTAGCAGTACACGAAAAGCATCACCCACATGGACCACGACCATAAAGACTGAACAACGGAGAACAACATAGACCAGCTGTACTGAACACCGCCAGCTCGAAAAGGAACCCTGCATAAATAACAAAGGACACAATGAGCATAGGGAAACTGGAAGAAATGCAGGGAATATTAAAATCTAGTTGGTTGGTCTATCTATCAGAGGATGTGCTATAAACAAGCTGGAATGATCAATTGGTTGATCTAGATATTTGATAGGCATATCATCTTGGGTAGCACTTGCATGAAACAGCTCGTCGCCATTGTCCCATTACAGGACAAATAACGTACACTTAAGTTCTCGACCTTCAGAACTCCCTACATTAGCACATTCTAGCTAGCTTTGCTAATAAGGTATACAGTTAAGGAACTTAATACTTTCTGTTGTAGTGCTAACTACTAAGAATCCTGCCCTTGCTAGTGCCACCACATAGGAATGTTGCTGCCTGTAGCTACAAAGCACTTGTTGCAGCTCTAGCTGTTTCCCTAGTATTGTTGTTGGGTGTCATCTGCACCTCGCGGTTTCACTATGATTGGGTCAGATGCGCTGCTGGCCACAAGTGACAAGGGACTTGTTGCTGGTCGGGACTGGCATCTCCTCCGCCTTGAGCATGTACCTTGTTTACATCGGCTTGGCCTGCGTGTTCAGGGCCTGCTGATGATGGTAGGTTACATGATAACTCTTCTCTTGAAATACCCATCTAATTAGAACATCATGCATTGTAATGCCTACTGATTATGTTATGTCCTATGTGCAGGGGAGTTCCAAAGCTCATGCAAAGGCCTAGTGGTATTGTTTTTCTTTCTTATCATTGAGATAGTGTTCACCGAACTGAATTGGTTGAACTTGTGGAAGGTAACCGTGTCGTGGAATTTAATATGCAGAGCCGTCTTGACTACCTTCTCAGATCCGTAGCCAGCGAGGTGGTGTCGATGAGGGGAAACATCCTGCATCATCTATGATGTGTGCTTGTGAAAAGAGGTGCGCAAGATGTTGGGCGTGCTCCTGAGTGGAGTTTAGGGGTGATTCTGTTCGAGTGATGCAATGTGAATTTCTTAGCTTTCCTCCCAACTTATCGGCCTGGAAGTGCTTGTGATGTCACTATTTTTATATTTTAGAGCATCTCCAATAGATGGTCCAAATTTTGGTGATCCAAACAGGTGATGGTCCAAATTTGGAGCACCAAAAAGTGAGTTTTACATCTCTGAAAAAGGCTCAACTGCAACAGATGGTCCAAAACAGAGATGTAAAAAAGAGAGCAACTCCAACATATGGTACAAAACAAAGATGCAAAACCGGTCGGCGGCCGCGCGGCTACTGTTCAGCCACTGTATAGCCGCACATATTGCAAAAAACATCTAAAAACAACATTAAAAATTATACATGTCCACAATATCAAATTATTACATAGTTTTTAAAATCAACGAGATCAGATGCAACACAAATACAACATAGTTTTGCACAATATAACATAGTTTTCCAATAATGAATCTACGCGGCTCTTTCGCCATGCCATTTCCAATGCTCTTCCATCAAATCTTTCTGGAGTTGATCATGCACATTGGTGTCTCTAATCTCGCTGTACACCTTCATGAAACATCTTATGTGATGTTCTTTTCGCACGGGGTTAACAAGAATGCCCATCAAGTGATAGAAGTTGTAATCTAAATGTTTTTCACGCTCATTCTCAATGATCATATTATGCATAATCATGCAAGCAGTCATGATGTACCAAATGATCTTTTGATCCTAGAATCTATATGGTCCTCGCACAGTAGCAAATTGAGATTTCAAAATCCCAAAAGCCCTCTCAACATCTTTTCTAGCGGACGCTTGTGCATTCTGAAAAACGAGTTCTTTATTACCATCGGGTTTTGCAACCGGCTTGAGAAATGTACACCACCTTGGGTAGATCCCATCTGCAAGATAGTACCCATAGTTGTATGTGCGGCCATTTGCTTCGAAGGTCACTGATGGTGCTTCTCCATTTGCTAACTTGGCAAACAGAGGTTCATGGGAAGGATGCCACTATCATTCTTGAGGCAGTTGCTAACTTGGCACCCAATGCTCGCCAAATCAATTTGCTTCGAAGGTCACTGATGGTGCTTCTCCATGCTTTTGGGCAGTTGTTTCATTTTCAATGCATGCAATCCATAGACCCGAGCATACCTGGAAACCCTCGAGCTTTGTTCATCTCCAAAAGCCTCTGAGTGTCCTGAGCGTTGGGTGCTCTCAAGTACTGTGGACCAAACACTTCTACCATAGTCATTACAAATTGCTTGACATAGAAGACAGCAGTGCTCTCTGCCATTGCCAAGTTGTCATCAATGCACTACTAGAAAAACGGCTATAGCTAATATGGACATTAATGGCGCATCATGTATGTGGTGCCCCACTGCTATATAGCAGTGGCGCACCAGATATATGTGCTCCATTAATGTCATATTACTAATGGCGCACCTGGCGTGCAGTGCGCCATTACTAGTTTTGAAAAGAAATCGAAAAAAGAAATGTTAGCAGTGGCGCACCAGGGTATAGTGCGCCATTACTAGGTTAACTAGTAATGGCGCACCGCACCCATGGTGCGCCACTCCTAACATTTTTTTTTTGATTTTTTTTTCAAAACTAGTAATGGCGCACCGCACACCAGGTGTGCCATTACTATGTCAAACTTAGTAATGGCGCACCTATACAAAATGCGCCATTACTAACTTTGACTAAGGTTTGACCAAGTCATACACATAGTAATGTCGCACTTTGTAAAGGTGCGCCATTACTATGTCCAAATTTCACCAAATGCACACCCCGAGTGGACCGCCTTTTCAGTTTAAAAAAATTAAAAAAATGATGGAAATGTCAAAACATTAAAAGAAAATAAGTTTCCCATGTGATATGTGGTCTAGTTGTTGAGAAAATTTACGAATATGAATTTCGACTTTATTTGCAAAATCACTCTGGAATTTAGTAAAACAGGCATAACTTTTGCATTTGAACTCGGATTAAAAAGTTTTTTATATGAAAAATCATCTACTCGAAAAGTTACATCCGAATTCATGGGGGGGAACCCCGTTGAAGATTTTTAGAATCCCCAAAAACTTAAAATAATAAAAGATACGGGGCTTTTAAGATCTAGAGGGGGAAAATTGACAAAAATTCAAAGTTACTAATGGCGCACCATTTGCTAGATGCGCCACTAGTAACAGAAAAAAATTGGTTTCGATTTTTTTTTGGAAAAAATGTTCAGAATATGATACGTAATATGACCGGGAAGTTTGAAATATTTTTCAAAATTTCATCACACTCATGAACATGAACAAAGTCCTAGACATCAACAAGGTTTAATAGGATTGATATGATAGATATATCAACAAGTGCCTGTTAAGTGAGTTGGTGTTGGGATTGGATAGAACTTAGAAGTTAAGCGTGCTTGGGCTGGAGTAGTGTGAGGATGGGTGACCTTCTGGAAAGTTTGATCACGGAGTGCGATTTGACTTGAGATTATGCATATTGACCCGAGATTAAGAAAAAAAGGTGCGCCATTAATGACCAAAATATGTGCGCCACTAGCAGCCTTTTTTCTAGTAGTGATGTAATCTGCCGAAACACCATATGCCATCATGCGCAAAGCGGCAGTGACCTTCTGTTCAATGATATGGCCAAGCAACCCAGCACAGTTCCTTCCCTACTCGATGGTTGGATTATGCTGCTTCACGGAATTGCAAATGTGGATGAACAAGTCTTTCGACATTCTGAAACAGCGTCGAAAGTAATTATCCGGGAAAAAAGGTGGTGATCCAAAGTAGTTGCGCATCAACCGTTTGTGTGCATCAATCCGTTCTCTAGTAGTGATGTAATCTGCCGAAACACCATATGTCATCATGCGCAAAGCGGCAGTGACCTTCTCTTCAATGCTATGGCCAAGTAACCCAGCACAGTTCCTTCCCTACTCGATGGTTGGATTATGCTGCTTCATGGAATTGCAAATGTGGATGAACAAGTCTTTCGACATTCTGAAATGGCGTCAAAAGTAATTATCCGGGAAAAAAGGTGGTGATCCAAAGTAGTTGCGCATCAATCGTTTGTGTGCATCAATCCGTTCTGTCCGAATGAACGCATGACCATAGACGGAACCACCGTGCTTTGGCTTCTTCCCCTTGTGCATGGCCACAAGCATAGCAATGTCCTCTTCTTCATGCAAATCAAATTCCTCGTCTGACGATGAATCCTCCACGAATGAGGAGTCAACCGAGCTCATCTACAATGGATACAACCACCGTCAAACATACTATCCAATCACAATTAAAATCATCAACTTTCATCATTTTTATACCCTTGGGGAATTTCGTCGAACACCTTGTGTCGTGGTGTTGTCACGGCAGACGTCCTAAGGGAAGGACTTAATTGTGGAGCCCTAGTGACGTGGTTAACTTAAAGGGGTTAAATCGGGACAAGAGAGACGGGAAGTTTATACTGGTTCGGCCCCTTGCGGTGAGGGTAAAACCTAATCCAGTTTGAGGTGGAATTGCTGGGGTTTCGATTGCTAGGGAGCGAATACGCTTGCCTAGTTTTCGATCTGTTGTTTCTTGCCGTAAGCCACTGCCGGGTCATCCCCTTATATACACGGGTTAACGCCCTGCGGCCTACGGAGTCCCGGCCGGCTCATAGAATCGTGTCCGGTTCGGTGACTCATTGTTACATGCCTTACAGTACAAGTTTAACATACATGGTGGTTTACACTTACGGGCCTTAAGCCGCTCTGGGCTTTGGGCCCTTTATACATTACTCTTATTGAATCGCCATCTTCAACCTGCTTCTGGGCTTGGCCCATGAACCGCCATTGGGTAACCCGGCACCTCCTGGGCGGGTCATACCAAATAGTTATATCCCCAACATTAGGCCCCAGGTTGCTTTGAACTTGTTCATGTCAATCTTTCTTCATTTTCTGACGAGAGATCATAACCCGCCATTACGTCAGCCTTTGAAATTGTGGTAACCCGCCATGACGTCACTTGTTACTTACTTTTGAACTGCCCAGATCTTAACATATCTCCGCATTTATTGGGACTTCGATAATCGAGGCACCTGTGCTGTTACTTATCTATTTTTCTGTCTCCTCGATTCTCGCGTGTGACCTTTATCTATTCACCTTATAAATAGGGCCAGGGGTTCCTTTCCATTCTCTCCCTTTTCCTCTTCCTCTTCACCTCCTTCCTCGCGATGCCCACGCACCCAAGCTCCACCGGCACCGTCGTCCTCTGCCTCGTCCTCAACAACGGCCGCAACATCAACCTGATGCAACCAGATCTCTTCCGCACGCCGCTGCCATTCACCCGCCCAGGTATGTTCTTCTCTTTCTTCCCCCTTAGATCCATTAGGGTTACCGCAAAACTCGCCGGAGTTCATCTTCTTCTTCTGTAGTTATGATTTTTCTCTTGAACTTGATATTCCTCCATGCGATGGCGTTGATAGTATCTCTTTGCTAATATTGTAATATTTCATCTATGCGTAAAAATCCATTCAAAAAGCTGTCTTCTCCTAGTCCTTAACTGCCATCTTGATCTAATGATACCCAGAATAGGCATCCAAAAAGCTCAAACGCTCACAACCCGCTATAGCATCAATAATCTGATCAGTACAAGGGAGGGCAAACAGGTCAGCTTGGCAAGCCTTGTTTAAGTCCGTGTAATCCACACACATTTGCCAAGTGCCATTCTTCTTAAGCACTAAAAGTGGGTTAGCCAACCACTCCGGATGAAAAACTTCAACGATGAACCCGGCCGCCAAGAGATAGGCCACCTCTTCACCAATGGCCTTCCGTCTCTCCTCGTTAAAACGCCGAAGAAACTGTCTGACCGGCTTATACTTCGGATCAATATTGAGAGTGTGCTCAGCGAGTTCCCTCGGTACACCCGGCATGTCTGAAGGTTTCCGTGCAAAGATGTCCCTGTTCTCACGGATGAACTCGATGAGCGTGATTTCCTATTTCGAATCCAGATTGACACTGATACTAAACTGCTTAGATGAGTCGCCAGGAACAAAGTCAACTAGCTTGATGTCATCCGCTGATTTAAACTTTAGCAAAGGGTCATGCTCTATGGTTGGCTTCTTCAAAGACATCATATCTGTCGGGTCAACATTATCCTTGTAGAATTTCAACTCCTCTGTGCCACAAACTGACTCTGCGTAAGCCACATCTCCTTCTTCACACTCCAAGGCTATCGTGCGACTCCCATGCACTGTTATGGTCCCCTTATGACCCGGCATATTATGTTGCAGTTAAACATAACATGGCCTTGACATGAATTTAGCATAAGCCGGCCGCCCAAACAGAGCATGATACGGGCTGTGGACCCTAACAACCTCAAATGTTAGAGTTTCCGTTCTGGCGTCATATTCATCCCCAAAGGCTACCTTCAAATTGACTTTGCCCACCGGATATGCCGAATTACCAGGGACCACTACATGAAAAATAGTATTGGATGTCCTAAGGTTCTTGTCAGTTAAACCCATACGACGAAAAGTATTATAGTAAAGGATATTGATACTGCTGTCCATGAGCACCTTAGTGAATTTGTACCCTCCAACTTAAGGTGCCACCACCAAAGCCAGCTGACCCGGGTTATCAACTCGGGGCGGGTGATCCTCACGGCTCCACATAATGGGCTGCTCAAACCATCGCAAGAAATGGGAACTGCCGGCTCAACAGCATTCACCGCCCCTTTATGAAGTTTCTGATCCCTCTTGCACAGACTTGTGGTAAATACGTGGTACTGCCCACTGCTTAGCTACTTTGGGTTACTCTGATAACCGGACTGCTGCTGATTCCCTTGATTGTTTTGCTGGTTGTTGCCGCCTTGATTTCCTTGGCCTTGAAACCCAGAATTTGAGCTGTCGCCTCCATGACCCGGGCCATGAAAGCTGGACCCTGAATCGTTGTTTGGTCCATGGTAGTTCTGGATAGACTCCCTGTAATGTCTCATGATGCTGCAATCTTTCCACATATGGGTAGCCGGTCTTTCGTCCATTCCATGCTTTGGACACGGCTAATTCATTACTTCATCAAGGTTATATCTCGGGGGCGGCTTCCCCTTGCGACGCTGATTAAAATTCCGTGTCACAGTATTAGCTACAAAAGCATCAGCTTTGCGCTTACTGCCACTGTTCTGATTAGCCGAGTTATGTCGCTTTTCTCCCATATCATTACTCTTCTTTCCCTTTCTCGATCTCTCAGCCTCAGATTCGGGGTCCTTGGTTCTATCAGAGTCGGCGTATTTGACGAGAGCCGCCATGAGATCCCCATATCATCACAATGACGCATAAGCCGCCCCAGCTTCTGCTTGAGTGGGAGGAACCGGCAATTCTTTTCCAACATAAACACTGCTGACACGGCGTTGATCTTATCTGAAAAATGTATAATATTTGAGACCCTGCGCACCCAACTGGTTGTTGACTCGTGTAACAGCCTGGTTTTTGTCCCTTTTCTTTTTCTTTTTGATTTATTGGTTTTTGCTCCGTTTTTCTTTTTGGAGTGATTCTGTGGCCTTGTCACCTGGAAAATCATCCTATTTTTCCCTCCCAAGTGGCTCATCATTCTCAAAACCTTGCCAAGATCATGTCACTCCATTGCCTGACCAAACCCTAATTTCTTTTTCTAGGGAATATTCCTTTTTCTATTAAAGCAATAACCCTGTCTGCCCTAGGTTGTGAAGCAACTTATATTTCTGTCACTCCAAAAATTCCCAAAAAAATTTTAATAAATTTTTTGGGTCATATCTTAATCAAATATGGCAAAACCTTTCCTTGCCATGTTCAAAAATAATCCTCCAATGTTACTTTTCCTATTCTGCCCTAAATGACACTTTGTGAAGGAAGTGCTATTCATCTTTACCCAATTGACCTCAAACTCCTTGGACATCTTTTCCTATCCAAATAATTGCCACATGCCAAAATTCAACTTTATTTTCCTAGCCAATCTTCTTTAGTGATGTTTCAAAGTTTCTGTTAAACAGAAGCCACTGTGAAGGAAGTACTAGCTAGGGGCATCCACATGAGTTGCAATTTTGCATGCCTCTTCTGGCGAACATATTATCCCACTCCACCAAATTGCAGCTCCATCAAATCAACCATGTGAGCACACCCTCAAATCTTTGAATCTGCCCAAATTTTTAGTTTGTGAAGCAAGTACATTTTATCTTGCTCCACTATGGCTGAAAATATTCCAGGACCTTCTCTAACCAATATAAATTGCCTCCACCAATTTTGCGCACATTTTATGTAGCCATTTTCCTCAGGAATTTTTCTAAGTTTCTGGAAAAAAGGATGCTTGTGAAGGAAGTACCATTTTGGTAAATCCAATTGGTATGAAACTCTTACAGCATCCTACTATGACCAAATCCCTAAGCCTTGCCAAGTTTCAGCCCAAATGGACTCACCATTTGAGTGCATCATCCTAATCTAGTTTCTGACCAGATTTATGTGGTTGTTAAGCAACTATACTAAATTTTTATCCCAAGCTTCTCAAACTTACCAGGATGGAAGTTCTTCTTTACCTCACCCTCCCAGACAAACTCTCTTCTTCCAAACTTCTTCCTGTTGATCAACAGTTCTCTCCAAAGTTTACTGCAGTAAACTTCAGAGGGTCTTTACCATTTAACCATAGAGATTTTCACCATTCTACCACCGTAGTTGAGACTTACCATCCAAGGACTTACCAGTAGACAACTTTTTACAGCCCCTCTTACCCACTACAATCCATTGTGCGTGGTGACCACGACAATGGCGTGCCTGTGCACGCGCTTTGTGTGCAGTGGCCGCTCCCAGAGCATCGTTTCTGCTTCGTCTGCTCCCCTCTCGTCTTCTTCGCGCGCGTGAGCATGTCCCTTGGTTTCACCTCACCATCGCCCCTGGACCCCTCTCCCCCTCCGTCCTCTTCCTCACCGACGCAAGCCGCCGAGCGCCCGCGGGCGAACTATGGCCGACCGCTCTGGTCGCGTCGCAGCGCCTCCCTCCCTGCGCTCTCTTGGCCTCCTCTGCCCCGTGAGATCCTCCACAGTGCATCCCTCGTCGCCTGCCTCCGAGCTCGCGAGCGTGGGCACGCGTCCGCGGCGCCGGCACGCGTCCGCGGCGATGCCAGCGCGGCTCCCCCTCCCCTTGGCTATATAACCCACCCCGAGGCCTCTCGACCTCACCACTCGTCTCCTGCACCTCCACGAGCCCCACCCAGCCACTCGCCCAAGACCCCGAGCCCCTCCTCGCCGTAGTAAGCCGCCATGGCCGCCGCCCCCCTCTGGCCTAAATCCGAGCGAGTCGAGCTCACTCCCTCCATTATAGCATCACCAGAGGCCTCCTCATCCATGCTAGATCGACCCCAGTGCCCCATTCCTTCTCCGGTGGCCTCTGCCCATGAGTTCGCCGGAGCCTGTAAAGCCCCGTCCGCTCCGGCCAAAGTTGCTCTCTCTCTGGTGCACCTCGGCAAGCATGAAGGGCCCAGGCAGGAGCGCCTCGTCGCCCTGAACTCGTCGGTAGGTGGAGTGTCGCCGGAGGCCCTCTGTGGCGCCGACAATCGCCGCCCGACGCCGGCGGCCTCCCTCTGTCTTGCGGGCGAGCGCGATGGAGAAGAAGATGACCGGGTCGCCCTACAAGCTAGCCGTAGGCCCCGCGGACCACACCTGGCAGCCGTAGGGCATTGACCCCGGCCTACCTAGCTGGATAAGTGATAGGCCCCACCCCACGGGACTCGCACGTCAGCGACCCCAGCCCCGTGGGACCCTCCCGTCAGCTGCACAGCGCCCCGGGCCCTCACTGCCACGTCATTTAAGTGGAATCGTATTTCCCCTAAATGCGCTTTCGTTTCAGTGAAAGCGTAAACCATTGCGGCTTCGGCCAAAAATACGCCTTCACTGTCCCAAAAGCGTAGTTCCTGGAATGCGTTTTCAGTTTTTCTGTTTTGGCCCAGTCTGTAAACTTTTCTGTTGCAGATAGGTCCCTGGCAGAAAAACATTCATATCTTTTTGATCCTAACTTCGAATGAGGTGATTCCAAAGCTCATCTCTTCGTCTCGTCAATCCCGTCCTGTTGGCATCATTTTCATTATGTTTCAACATTCTGAAAATGACCATTTTTCCCCTGCCCTTATTCAGCCCCCTCCGAGAAAGTACGTTTTCCGGCGATCCTTTCCGCGAGTTTCTCGCACTTTGTCCCAGTGATTTCTTCCACCCCAGGCAAGGCACACCCTCCAATTGCATGATTGCAATGGAGTGACATGGTTCTTTATTTGAACTTATTTAAAAGATTGCCTTAGCTATGTATGATCTTGTTGATATTTCCCAGAGTTGTATTTTGATCTTGTTATTGCCATGATATTACTTGAAGTTATAGGATTTATATTTCGATGATTATGTGGATGACATGTTGCCTTTGGATTCTTAGTGGCTATTTTCATGCTAGTATCTGGTATTATTTCTGGACTATTTACTTTGGATATCATGTTGCCTTTGGATTTATTAGTGGCTAGTGTTAGTTTCATCCTGATGCTAGTTGATGTTATGTTTTGGAGAATGATGTTGGAGATGATGCTTGCATGTGAATCATAGCTGGATAGTTAGTTCTTGATATTTGTGTAGTACTGTTATCTTTCTTGGATTCTTCATGATAAAGATGTTATGCTATCCTTGGAGTATTTTGTTATGATGTTATTAATCTTTGGATTATTTGTTGGATAGTGCTATGGTTTGGATTATTAGTTTGATAATTGATATCCGAGTAATTGTATCACAATTATATTTTTGAGGATAAATTATGTCATTAAGTTGGTCAGGTGCCACTGAAACGGGCTTTCCCCAGTGCAACCACATTTGCCTTTTATGGGAAGGCCCTAATGCGATGCTATTGTCATGCCTCTCGCCGGTGCCTCCAACTAGGGAAGGTTATGGGCACGCGCTACCCTCATCAGGTAGTCGGACATAACCTTGTGTGCCCGTAGTTGGATGATAAGCGCTTTTGTCCCCGTTTGGGACGATTTATTGTTTTGGCCACGACGGTGGTCATTGGTGTCTTTGGTAGACACGGGGCCACCCAGGACTAACCCAGTTGGGAGTAAGTCCGAGTGGCTGGGAGAGTGTCATGACAGTAGATCGGTTTTGTTGGAACGTCGTTGGCCCATCCCGAATGGGAGTGCGAGGGCATGGGTTCCGTGGTGTGGGTACAGTGCACTACCTCTGCAGAGTGTATTTGTTTAATCTATCGATAGATGTGTCCTCGGTCATGGGCATGGGTTCGTACTAGGACACACCGTTCGATTAACACTCAAATGACGGAATAACAAAAATAAATTATAAATGATATATATATATATATATATATATATATATATATATATATATATATATATATATATATATATATATATATATATATAGGCAAAATTGTGTCTATCATTGCTTGCTAGGGAAATAGCTATCATGGCCACACAACACATGCGCCGTGATCCGCACTGACCATGTGAGGGTTAAATTAAAAAGGTGCTTATGGGGTGTTTTGCAGCCCATGTGCTAGAGAAAAGATATGCATGGTCAGCATGCAGTGGTCCATGCGGCTGTACGTCTGGAAAAGGAGGAGGGACAAGCCTCTCCATGTGCATGATGCATGCTGCAATTTTGGAACCTGAAGCCAAAACGGAGAAAGCCATGTAGGAGTGTCACGTGACAAATACTTGGAAGTGGAGCGACTGAATGTCTCGGTCTTCAGGAGTTTTTGCACTACATAGCGCATTTATCTGAAGAGTACATAGACACTGCGTTTGGGGGGAGCTATTTATCTAAACCGTGCAATCCTTTGCTTCAGTAACAATAACATTTTTTTTGTTTGCTGCAGAAGTAGCTTAAACCTAGCAGCGTCGTTGAATGTAATTGCTCGTTAGGTAGTCAGCCTCTAGTCAAAATACCAAATTGACTATTTTCAAAGTACTACCATCAATGCATAGCTTGTATGCTTTAGTTCTCCAAAAAAAAATGGAACCGTCGAGATCAACGACAGAACCGATATATGTGAAGAGTGCCAAAGAATAACTATCTTAGGTGGAACAGTCGAGATTAACGAGGGAACCGACGTATGTGAAGAACGCGTGAGAATAACTATCTTAGGTGGAACCGTCGAGATCAACGATGGAACCGACGCATGTGAATAGCGCCAAAGTATAACTATCTTACGTGGAACCGTCGAGATCAACGATGGAACCGACGTAGGCGAAGAGCGCCAAAAAATAACTATCTTAGGTGGAACTGTCAAGATCAACGATGGAACCGACAGATGGAAGGCACGCGTTTAATTTGGCTAACAAGATATTTACGTATATATACCTAGGTGCAACGTGGAGTTAAAAAAATGGCACAACATGTAGCAGACTAACCAAACTCCCTATAAGCTAAGCTAGGCATGCGTTCAGATAAGAGAGAGAGAGAATGAGGAGCGCACGCAGTTTTGAACCTGCATGAAATGTCTTTCGATCGATGGAACCTGATACATACGAACACGTCTGACGGCCACCCCTTTGTACGCACATGCAAGGCAGGCTTTCATCAGTCCATTAGGCATAAAGCAGCAAGACCAGCCTGCCACCCACCTAAATTAGCATAGCACATGGGCTTCACACGGTACCACACCAAACAGCTAGTACGAATCACAAAGCACACCAACGGTACTGATAGCTATTACTAGGGCAAGCTATTGTAGAAAATCTCTCTCCTATATATATATATATATATATTGATATTTTGAGCAGTGCAGGATATTGATGATGATGTAGACCAAGTGTTGGTCATGGTAGTGATCGCCGGAAAGATCACATTTGGTTTCGATCACGAGGTGATCGAGATGATATATTACTTGGTCGGTTAGCTAAGAGACATTTGATTATGTAAATCTGAGATGGTGATTTATTAGTATTATATCAGTTTCATACCATGCTCAGTAGTTGCTTCATCATGATAGTTGTTAATTAATTAACATGTTAATGCTATGTTATTGTTTTGCCTTGATGCTTTTGGTTGTTGTGAGCTTGCAAGTACATTCAACGTACTGACCTGGCGTGTCATGCCAAATTGCAGGTGATGCCATGATTGCTTGATTGTTTGTCGAGGTTGCCGTGCGTGCGAGCTAGATCGTGCCCCAGCTAGAGTCCCTGCGGATTGGAGTTCACCACCTTCGTCATTGTTCTGCTGCTAGAAGTATTCCGCTGCTATGAGTTGTCCCGCTGCTAGCATAGAACAAGTGTAGTATCGTCGGCGTAGTGTCGCCGTGCTGATGTGCTCCTTTGTAACATCAGACCTTTGTAATATTATTCTTGTAATAAGAGTTGATTTGTTCTATGCCAAGCAGTACCGTTTTACAGAGACTTCTCGATCTATGGGCTGGAAAACGGGCTGCTCCGGTTTCTCCGAGCCGGGGTGCCACAGCACTCGGTATCAGAGCAGGTCTGGCTGTAGGACGCCCTAGACCGTGTGAACGTTAGAATGCGGTAGTATAGAGTTTGGTTGGTTTGTTGCATTTGGTTGCTGCATTTGTTTGTTGCATAGCATGCATATAGCCTTATTATTTTGATACTAATGATTTATCTGGTGAGTGTAGATGGCATCGGTTCCGATCCACTACAGCTCAGCCTTTGCATTTCTCCAGTTTTATTTTCTTGCTCGTTCCTCGGTGTTTGGCGTCATTTTTGTCCCAGCAGAGTGACGCTAAGTGATCCTGTCACGATTTGCAGAAATGGTGCTCAGGTATCGCGCCGAATTCTTTTCGTCAGCCCCATTTTATTTCGGTGGTAGACATGCTTCTACCCCGGATTGTCCTTTTTCTTGTCGTGTTGGCAACCCTTAATGGTCTTAGTCATCAAGAAAGGGCAATGCCAGCAGACTCAGTTTTTCCTCGCTATCCTTATTTTTTGGACGAGTACAGATATTTTCCGTCTGCTTGATAATAATGTGGTCGCGACATTCGTCTCCTGCTACATGGTTACCCAGTACGTCCTCGCCTTCGAGCTAGTCCAGGTTGCTACCTGGCTAAGCTAGCACTTGGTGTAGCGCTGTTTACACTAATTCTTCCACACATTTATTCGTCCTCGTGCACATCGTCACAGCATGCTAGATCGTAGAACCAGAGATTCCGCATGATTTTGTGTGCTTAAGTAGGCATGCATATTGTGTGACTAGCAGTAATATATGACATTGATTGTGTGTGAATTGATTGTTGTTGTGTGCTTTTGTTTAGTTGAGTTTTCTTTCGCTTCTTTCTTTTTAGGCCCCGGTGTTACACTATTTCCCCCCTATAAAGAATGGCTCATAAACTGACACCAGACTTGAAGGAGTAATAAGGAGTTCAAATATTTGGAAACTCAGCTAAAAAGAATGGAATTTTCAGCCGACTGCAGTGAAATGGGGAAATATCTGATTTTGAGACTGATAATCAATTTTGCATCAGTGAGCACTCTTCACAACAGTACTGATAACTCAAGTCTACATCAGTACAAAATATTCACAGCAGTAATAGTCAAGTCACCAGCAAGACAACTCAGGTACCAGATCAACGGTATATTTTCTGGCAAATGTATGGACCACATACAAAATTTTGGCTCAGCAAGGCATGATGCTTGAAATATGTTATCATCCGAAATAAAGTCAGAATGTGACATGCTCGAGGAAGACAGTCAAACCATTTTCTCATGTAAATAATCAGCCTCAGAATATTATGAGCGTGTGTATGGACTTCAGTCTGCATATCAGTATGAAGTTTTGGATATAAGAAACCCGTATTATTCCACATGCTATCGGTAGAAATTTATGAGGCAAGGCTCCACAATTTTTCCTCAACATTATATGTGAACAGTTTCCGGCCCACGATACCCGGTCTTTCTCAACAAGATACCTCGATAAAAGCTTGTGACAGACAAAAAATAAATTTTTCTCAAACAAGCAAACCCGAGGTGAAGCTTCTCAAGTACGGAACTCAGGGTTCTCCAGCACAGTAATCAGACCAAGCTTCGTGTGTAAGCTATTGAGATTTCCTCTACACGATACCCAGACAAAAGAATTGTGCAGAAACTAACAAGTCCTTCTCGGCAAGCTACTCAGATGGCTTCTCTCGTAAGCGATTAAGTCTGCATCAGTATCATACTATTGCACCGTCCTCAGAGGTTATATGATGAGTTGCCAATGTATGGCAGCACTGCTCAAGAATCAGACTCGCATCCATTTTGTCGGAGGCAACAATCCGCCAGCTCATGTGTCTTCTTCAGAAATCAAGTGTTTGGTTGCCCATGATTCTTATATATGGTGAGCATGCATCCCCAGTCACATCAGTCACTCGTATGAGATGCGACAAGAATCCAGCGGATATACCTAAGAAAGGTACGGATTGATGACCCACAGGTGTAGGGGATCTATCGTAGTCCTTTCGATAAGTAAGAGTGTCGAACCCAACAAGGAGCAGAAGGAAATGATAGGCAGTTATCGGTAAGGTATTTTCTGCAAGAACTTAAATTATAGGTAACAGATAGTTTTGTGATAAGGTAATTGGTAGCAAGTAACAAATGGTTAAAGTAAATAAGGTGCAACAAGGTGGCCCAATCCTTTTTGTAGCAAAGGACAAGCCTGAACAAACTCTTATATAAAAGAAAGCGCTCCCGAGGACACATGGGAATTATCGTCAAGCTAGTTTTCAGCACGATCGTCTGATTCGCGTTCGGTACTTTGATAATTTGGTATGTGGGTGGTGATGGCTTCTCGCCCCTCGTTGGTTACCCCAAGTGGAAGGTTTGAGATGCAGTGTAGCGGAAGTTTTCCCTTGGCAATACCAAGGATCGATTTCCCTGAGACTCCCAGTTTCAACAAGAAGGTGTCAACTGCTAACGGCGCCAGATATTAGCAATCAACGTGGAACTGCACACAGATACAAATAACTTTGCTCCCAACGAGTACAGAGAGGTTGTCAATCCCTCCGGCCTTGTAGTTTACAAAGGATCAAACGCAAGTGATAATAGTGATAGGTATAATTGCAATAGTAAGTAAAAAGCGGAAAGTAAATAGCGGATGTGATCAATGATGGTAATATGGACCGGAGTCTCATGATGTTCACTAGTGATGTCTCTCTCCCAAAAGACGATAAAACAGCTATGTGAGGTAAACGAATTACAGCTAGGCAACTGACAGGACCATGTGCGCAAACCAATGCTGACTACATTGCAAGAAAGGTAGAGGTTCAAAGCATTGGCGGTACGCCAAGGTAAGTAGACCGAAATCCATCTGCATCTACTACTAATCATCCACCTTGAGATATCTATCCAGAACATCTCGCTGGTATTAAGTTGCGAGTCCCACCCATAGTGTAAACTCAAAGCAACAGACAACTGCATTAAAAGAACTTTGCGTAAAGTAAACAATCCTTGCACCCGCGGGCACAAGCACCGTTGTTTTCCCCCTTGTGGCAACAGCACATCCCCTAGACTCATGTTTCTGTCACTCAAGCTAGTCATCGAGGGGCATGAACCCACAATCAAGCATAACGTTCCCTCTTGGAGTCACTACCTACTACTTGGCCAAAGCAATAAATAACAACGGAGAACATGCAAGAATTACTTACGAACATAAATATAAAAGAGGTGAATCAAATATATTACTCAAACACAATCTGAACATAATCTCATAATCCATCGGATCCCAGCAAACTCATCATAGCAACAGCATAAGGATTACATATGTGCCTCGATCATGTAGGGCAGCTCACGAGGACTAATTAGTGAAGCACAAGAACGGGAGGAGAACATCACATAGCTACTGGTCATGGACCCATGGTCCAAGGGAGACTACTCACAACTCATCCGGGAGGCGTCCATGGTGGTGGAGAAGCTCCCGGTGGTGATCCTCCCCTCCGGCAGGGTGCCGGGAAGAGTTCTCCTGGTGCTCCCGATCTTGGAAGCGGCGGCGGCGGCTGAACAGATATGAGATCGCAAAATAGGGTTTTCGTCTCGAGGGTTTTGGGAGATGGTCAAAATATATGCCAAAGGGGGGGCACCAGACGAGGCTCGGGGGGCCCAGGCGCCCCCTCGGCGCGGCCAGGGGGGCCGCGCCACCAGGGCGCCTGGGGCCCTGGTGGCCCCCCCGGCTATACTTTGGCTACCGGGAACCTTCTGGAACACTGATTTTTTATATAATTTTTCCGGGATTTTTCTGGCAGTTCTTGTAATGGGAAAACCTGAAATACAAAAACAGCAGAAAACAGAAACTGGCACTGGGGTGCACTGAGTTAATAGGTTAGTCCAAATATGATCAAAAGTGTATGGAAGTGTATAAATATCATAGCAATATCACCCAAAAGAGGCATGGAGCAAGCAGAAATTATAGATACGTTTTGGACGTATCAACATCCCCAAGCTTAATTCCTGCTCGTCCTCGAGTAGGTAAATGATAACTAGAATAATTTCTGTGGTGACATGCTATTAACCATATAGGACTTTTCATAGTCATATGACAAAAGCTTACTGAGACAATGAATCTATAGTAATTAAGTTGCCTCATGAGAAAATCACAAAGAACTGAAAGTTTTACAATATGATACTGAAACATCAAATAGATTTGTAATGAACATGGTGTGCAAATATGATAAAGTGATATCTCGCTTGCCCCCTTTAGTGAAGCAAAACATAAATGCAGGGGCACCTCCAAGGTTTAAGTGATGACTAGATACAATGATTTCAAAATAAACGATATCACAATCATGCAAAAGACAATGCTACTTTGGGACAATGCACATTACACTTAGAATGACAATCATGCTCTCAGTAGTTGGTGCTTTAAAAGAAGGTGGAGACTCTCGAACCGTGGCTTTTGTTGGCAAGGTTGAAAACCCGTAGTCGGAAACAAAGACAAAACATGTACCAGAGCTCTTGGTTTTAAAACAGAGGTAATAATTTTTTTTAGATCATGCATGTTTCGTCAACGAATGCTAGCAGACAACTCAATCACTTCTTGAGATGGACAAGTTTCGAGGAACGGCTCCCGAATGAGGACGATCACATCCTCTGAATCTCCTTTGTTTGTCACTGCCAAAGTTTTCTGATTTCTCATGAACAAAGCATGAAGGAGGGTTTGTTTGTTATATTAATTTTGAGCCGGGCGCACTCAATGCCAGTTCCTTCTCGTATTATGGGTTTGCACATTATACATGCAATCCCAGGGTGAAGCTTGTCCAACTTAAAAAGATTATGAATTAACTACTACTTCCTCATAGACTTACAACAGAGGCACAAAATAGGAATGCATTTTTTCTTTGAATAATTTCGAGATGGTACATGCAAGTCTCCGTTAGGAATTGCAGGTAAATACCATGTAGGAAGGTATGATGGACTCATATGGCATAACTGGTTTAAAAGAATGTGGATGCACAAGCAGTCAGTCCGCTTGGTACAGGTGGAGGTTAGCAAAAGACTGGGAGCGACCAACTAAGAGAGCAATGACGGTCATAATCATGCAGAGCGACAAAGCAACATTGAATCAGGCATGGAAGTTATATCGCTACTCAGAAACAAAAGATCATCAAGGCTTGACAGACTTTCTTTACAGTCTTAAATATGCGTGAGCATACGCCAAGTCAATCAAAATAAATTCTTTGAAGGAAGATATTACTAAACCATACCACATCATAGGCAAACAAACCATGTTGGTATTCCAATAACACATTGGGAACCCCCCAGCTATTTGAGACTAACCATAAGAAAACATGAACTACTAAGCGCCATTATGCACGTAACATCTTTATCATAGACATATCAACCAATGCAACGGAAGCAAACTCTCTTAATAAGATAAACATGATAACTAAAGAGAGTTCAAGCAACCAACTAAACGAAAGCTCTTTAAAAAGATAAGCATGAAAGTTAAGAGCTAAGCATGATAGTAGCTATTAAAAGACAAAGAACACACACAGCAAGGATAGACATGAAAATTCTACGTTATGTTCTAGGTAGAAGTGGAGCGTGTTTCTCTCCCACATAAAGAAAGCTGAGTTCCGACTCGGTATGAAAAGCTAAAGAAAACTAAAAGGAAAACTAAAAGCAAGACGCTCCAAGCATAGCACATAACACATGAAGTGATTAAAATATAGTGGAACGAAAGACGAACTGATAATGCTGATGGAGAAGGGGATGCACGGGGGCATCCCCAAGCTTAGACGCTTGAGTCTCCTTGAATATTTCTTGGGGGTGCACGGGGACATCCCCAAGCTTGAGCGTTCGACACTCCTGAATCTTTTTATCATCTTCCCTCGCACACTTGAAAACTCCCTTCATACATAACTCATCATAATCTGATTAGCGAGGTTAGTACCCATAGTAAAATAATTGTTCCTTGCTGGAAATAAAGATATTCTTGAAGGTCTACTATTTCTCAAGATTGCCAAAAGGTTTTTACAAAGAAAAAGCAAGCTCTAGGTTTGCAAAATGAAGGAAAGGCAAAACAGGACAGAATCTGTGAAAAACAGAACAGCAGGTAGTAAATGATTTTTCCGGGGCACTTCTGCAACTCTAATCAAAAAACTCAAAACAGACGCACGAAAGACAATTATATAGAGCACGCTGTCGAAACAATTCAGACCAAAAAGATGATCTGGTGATTTTATACGAATTTTTCTATCCAAGGACAGAATATGTTTCCTGGACAGCACGTCACAACTTTTGAACTTTCTTGCAATCAGAGGCTACACTTGGCACAAAATTGAAAAGCAAAGATACAATGATGATGCTACTGTAGTAACAACATCAAGACACAACAAAATAAAAATAAAAATTTATTCATGTGGGTTGCCTCCCAAAAGCGCTTTCTTTTATGCCTTTAAGCTAGGCATAAGACTTTAATGAAGCTCTCGTAGGAATAAGAGTTGAAGAACAAAAGGGAGCATCAAGAAGCAAATACCAAACACATTTAAGCCTAACATGCTTCCTATGCATAGGAATCTTGTAAGAAAATAAATTATTGCAGCATAAAGCAACTAGCATAGGAAAGCAAAACAAGCATAACTTCAAAATATTCACCATAAAGAGAGGAAACTTCTTATTATTAAGATATTTAGAACCATGTCTCCCTCTCTCATTATAAATTTCAGTGGCATCATGGATGAACTCAACAATATAACTATCACATAAGGCATTGTTACCATGATCCACATGCAAAAAGGTATCATTACTCTTCATATAAGCAAAATCTTTCTTATTAGGAATAGTGAGAGTAAAGCAATCATAACCATCATGGTAATCATTGTATTTAGGAGGCATATCATAATCATAATAAATTTTATCCTCAATAGTAGGTGGACTAAAAACATCATATTCATCATTGTAATCATATATAGGAAGCAAAGTATCATCAAAGTAAATTTTCTCTTTAAAAGTTGGGGGACTAAAAATATCATGTTCATCAAACGTGTCATCCCCAAGCTTAGAACTTTCCATGTCATTAGCAATATTGATATTCAAAGAAAGCATACTAATAACATCACCACCATCATGATTGTTATGCAAATAATAAAGTTCCATAGGTTTTTTAATTTTCTCTTCAAACACATCATGTCCCAAAGCAAGGTAGAGCTTATAAAGCTCTCTCATATTTTTGTTGTTTTCCATTAAGCAAAACTAGTGAAAAGACATAAAGAAAACTGAAAGGTAAACTAACAAGACTAAAAAGCAAAGATAAAAGATAGCGTGCAACTCCCCTATCTTGAAGAGTGGAGTCCCCGGCAACGGCGCCAGAAAACTTTGCTTGATGGCTTCTCGCCCCTCATTGGTTACCCCAAGTGGAAGGTTTGAGATGCAGTGTAGCGGAAGTTTTCCCTTGGCAATACCAAGGATCGATTTCCCTGAGACTCCCAGTTTCAACAAGAAGGTGTCAACTGCTAACGGCGCCAGATATTAGCAATCAACATGGACCTGCACACAGATACAAATAACTTTGCTCCCAACAAGTACAGAGAGGTTGTCAATCCCTCCGGCCTTGTAGTTTACAAAGGATCAAACGCAAGTGATAATAGTGATAGATATAATTGCAATAGTAAGTAAAAAGCGGAAAGTAAATAGCGGATGTGATCAATGATGGTAATATGGACCGGAGTCTCATGATGTTCACTAGTGATGTCTCTCTCCCAAAAGACGAAACAGCTATGTGAGGTAAACGAATTACAGCTGGACAATTGACAGGACCATGTGCGCAAACCAATGCGGACTACATTGCAAGAAAGGTAGAGGTTCAAAGCATGGGCGGTACGCCAAGGTAAGTAGACCGAAATCCATCTGCATCTACTACTAATCATCCACCTTGAGATATCTATCCAGAACATCTCGCTGGTATTAAGTTGCGAGTCCCACCCATAGTGTAAACTCAAAGCAACAAACAACTGCATTAAAAGAACTTTGCATAAAGTAAACAATCCTTGCACCCGCGGGCACAAGCACCATTGTTTTCCCCCTTGTGGCAATAGCACATCCCCTAGACTCATGTTTCTGTCACTCAAGCTAGTCATCGAGGGGCATGAACCCACAATCAAGCATAACGTTCCCTCTTGGAGTCACTACCTACTACTTGGCCAAAGCAATAAATAACAACGGAGAACATGCAAGAATTACTTACGAACATAAATATAAAAGAGGTGAATCAAATATATTACTCAAACACAATCTGAACATAATCTCATAATCCATCGGATCCCAGCAAACTCATCATAGCAACAGCATAAGGATTACATATGTGCCTCGATCATGTAGGGCATCTCACGAGGACTAATTAGTGAAGCACAAGAATGGGAGGAGAACATCACATAGTTATTGGTCATGGACCCATGGTCCAAGGGAGACTACTCACAACTCATCTGTGAGGCGTCCATGGTGGTGGAGAAGCTCCCGGTGGTGATCCTCCCCTCCGGTAGGGTGCCGGGAAGAGTTCTCCTGGTGCTCCCGATCTTGGAAGCGGCGGCGGCGGCGGAACAGAGATGAGATCGCGAAAAAGGGTTTTCGTCTCGAGGGTTTTGGGAGACGGTCTAAATATATGCCAAAGGGGGGCACCAGACGAGGCTCGGGGGGCCCAGGCGCCCCCCGGCGCGGCCAGGGGGGGCGCGCCACTAGGGCGCCTGGGGCCCTGGTGGCCCCCCCGGCTGTACTTTGGCTACCGGGAACCTTCTGGAACGCTGATTTTTTATATAATTTTTCCGGGATTTTTCTGGCAGTTCTCGTAATGGGAAAACCTAAAATACAAAAACAGTAGAAAACAGAAACTGGCGCTGGGGTGCACTGAGTTAATAGGTTAGTCCAAATATGATCAAAAGTGTATGGAAGTGTATAAATATCATAGCAATATCACCCAAAAGAGGCATGGAGCAAGCAGAAATTATAGATACGTTTTGGACGTATCAGGTGGATCAGTGCTTGGGTGCTGTCCTTACTTGGACAAGCCTCCCACTTATGATTAACCTCTAATGCAAGCATCCGCAACTACAAAAGAAGTATTAAGGTAAACCTAACCATAGCCTGAAACATATGGATCCAAATCAGCCCCTTACAAAGCAATGCATAAACTAGGGTTTAAGCTTCTGTCACTCTAGCAACCCATCATCTACTTATTACTTCCCAATGCCTTCCTCTAGGCCCAAATAATGGTGAAGTGTCATGTTGTCGACGTTCACATGACACCACTAGAGGAGAGACAACATGCATCCCATCAAAGTATCGAACGAAGACCAAATTCACATGACTACTAATAGCAAGACCTCTCCCATGTCCTCAGGAACCAAAGTAACTAATCACGAGACATAATATTGTTCATGATTAGAGGGGTATTAATATGCATAATGGATCTGAACATATGATCTTCCACTAAATAAACCAACCATCATCAACTACAAGGAGTAATCAACACTACTAGCAACCCGCAGGTACCAATCTGAGGTTTCGGTACAAAGATTGGATACAAGAGATGAACTAGGGTTTGAGAGAAGATGGTGCTGGTGAAGATGTTGATGAAGATAGCTCTCCCCAAGATGGGAGAGTTGTTGGTGATGATGGCGGTGACAATTTCCCCCTCCCGGAGGGAAGTATCGCCGGCAGAATTGCTCCGCGGGAGCCCTAGATTGGTTTCCGCCTCGGTTCCACCTCGAGACGGCGGCGTCTGGTCCCGAAAGCCTCCTTCTCATTTTTTCCAGGTCAAAACACTTCATATAGGAGAAGATGGGCACCGGAAGCCTGCCGGCTGGCCCACGAGGCACGGGGGCGCGCCCCCCACTCTCGAGGCCAGCCGGTGGCCCCTCTCATGGGTTTCTTTTGCCATATATTTTTTATATTTTCCGAAACGATGTTCTGTGGAGTTTCAAGGATTTTGGAGTTGTGCAGAATAGGTTTCCAGAGTTTGCTCCTTTTCCAGCCCAGAATTCCTGCTGCCGGCATTCTCCCCCTTCATGTAAACCTTGCAAAATAAGAGAGAAAAGGCATAAGTATTGTGACAAAACATGTATGAACAGCACATAATGCAATAAATATCAACTTATAAGCATGATGCAAAATGGACGTATCAACTCCCCCAAGCTTAGACCTCCCTTGTCCTCAAGCGAAAGCCGATATCGAAAAATATGTCCACACGTTTAGAGATAGAGGTGTCGATAAAAACAGAATACGGACATGAGGGCATCATGATCATTCTCATAACAGCAACTTATATTAATATATTCATATGATTCTTATGCTAAAGTAACAATTCATCCACAATATCAAGTATGCATCATAAACTTCATTGGAAACTAACAAACTTTGGTCTCGGTCATTGAAGCAATTGCAATTTATCGTAACATCGGAAAGAGTCAAAATAAGAGCCTTTCAGCAAGCCTACATACTCAACTACCATATAGTCTTTCACAATAGCTCACACTCACGCAATACTCATGTTTATGGAGTTTCAATCGGACACAGAGAAAGATAGGGGCTTATGGTGTTGCATCCCAACCTTTTACCTCAAGGGTAATGTCAATAGTAATAGATCATGAAAACTTACATCCAAGTGGGTATATATGTCAGGATCTTTCCAACACAATGTGCTTGCCAAAGGATAAAATGTAAAAAGGAAAGGTGGATTTCACCTTGACACTTATAAGACAAGAATAAAAGATAGGCCCTTCGCAGAGGGAAGCAGAGGTTGTCTTGTGCTTTTATGGTTGGATGCACAAAGTCTTAGCATAGAAGAACTTTGTTTTATATTGCCACTTGTGATAAGGACCTTTATTATGCAGTCCATCGTTTTTATTACTTCCATATCACAAGATCGTATAAAGCTAATTTCTCCCACACTAATAAATCATACATATTTTAGCGGATTTGCAACATGACAACTTCATTGGAAGGATCTTTCTCAATCCATAGGTAGGTATGGTGGACTCTCATGGCAAAACTGGGTTTAAAGATATATGGAAGCACAAGTAGTATCTCTACTTAGTGCGAGGAGTTTTGGCTAGCATGAGGGAGAAAGGAAAGCTCAACATGTTGGATGATCCATGACAATATACTTTATTTCGGATATAAGAAGACATATCCCATTATGTTGTCTTCCTTGTCCAACATCAACTCTTTAGCATGTCATATTTTAATGAGTACTCACAATCATAAAAGATGTCCAAGATAGTATATTTGTATGTGAAGCCTCTCTTCTTTTATTACTTCCTATTAATTGCAACAATGACCAAAACTAGGTTTGTCACCTCCCAACAACTTTTATTTATCATACTTTTGTATGTGAAGTCATTACTTCCCATAAGATCGATATGATCTCTTTGATACTCTTTATGTTTTCTTTCTTTTTATCATGACCCAAGTGAGGAAATCAAGCCCTTGACTCAACACTAATCTTTATTATATAGCTCACAGACTCGATTACAAAGGATAAAGCTCACAAAGCAAAAGCTCACAACTGGATCGTGCTAACTTTATTCTACTAGATCAAGATACTACCAAAAGGATCGTACTAAGTAAAACGGTAAAGATAGGAGTGATGGTGATACAATACCGGGGTCACTCCCCCAAGCTTGACAGTTGCCAAGGGGAGTGCCCATACCCATATGATTATCTCTCCTTCTTCGCGGGTGGTGATGATGGAGTTGCAAATAGTGACGGGGGATCCTCATATATCAAGCGTAGGAGATCTTCCAGCTTGCGGATAATACCTTTGAGAGCAGCTTTGTAGTCCTTCAACAAAAGATTTTCACTTGTGAGATGCTTGTTTCGAATCTGAGCTAACTCAATCATCCTGAAAGCTTCTAGCTCAGTTGAGGTAAAGAGATTAGGAAGGGGTTTAGAGGTGCCTTCTTCTCCCGCCGCTGGATCCGGATCTTCCACCTCCATCTTGTTCTTCATCTCCTTGTGGATCTCCTCGGGTCCTTCCCTCTTCAGATCTATCTTCATTAGCCAAGCATCGTTGCCTTCGTTGTTGGAGGAGGGAGACGACATGATGCCTGGCTTCGCAAACCTTAACAGAAGATAGCTCGAAACGAGAACAGACGATTTTTGCGTGATATAGAGGTCAAAACCTTCGGGAGTATATATAATGAATTTTTCCCGTACAAAAGGAGTAACCCACAAGAAAACGGAGTCCGGGGGACATACGGGGTGTCCTCGAGGTAGGGGGCACGCCCTCCACCCTCGAGGACACCTCGTGTCTCTTCCGGACTGCGGTTTATTTTTCTATTTTTCTAAATATTCCAAAACGGAGAAAAATTGCCTTTAGAACTGTTTTGGAGTCGGTTTACTTACCGTATCAAATACCTCTTCCTTTTCGGAGGCTGAATCATTCTGGAAAGTGTCCCTTATGTATTCCTCTGGGGTTACGGTTTCAATAACATTGGTTTCAACATTTATAGGATTACCTGAGATATAATGTTTGATTCTCTGACCATTCACCACCTTCGCATTTGTGCCTTCGAAGTTGTTGATTTTTATGGCACCGGAATGATAGACCTCCTCGATAACGTAAGGACCTTCCCACTTAGAGAGAAGTTTTCCTGCAAAAAATCTTAAACGAGAGTTGAATAGCATGACATAATCACCTAATAAACTCACGCTTTTGTATCCTTTTGTCATGCCATCTTTTAACTTTTTCTTTAAACAGTTTGGCGTTCTCATAGGCCTGGGTTCTCCACTCATCGAGATAGCTAATGTCAATTAACCTCTTCTCACCGGCAAGTTTGAAATCGTAGTTGAGCTCTTTAACAGCCAAATATGCCTTATGTTCTAGCTCAAGAGGTAAGTGACAAGCTTTTCCATATACCATCTTATATGGAGACATACCTATAGGATTTTTGTATGCAGTTCTTGTCACATCCCTAGTATGTGCTTGCATTAGGAGTAGCTAGAGTGTGCATCATGTTTAACTCTTCCAGAAACTTGAAATGGGGATGACAGAAAACCCAGCACCCCTCTTCTTTCAACTAGGGTTTAATAAAATATTTTCCAATGTACCCAAAATGCCCTTCAAAAATGTTCATCATCTTTGCCTTGGTCTCAAACGTCTGACAAAAATGGTGCACAATTTTCTAGGACATCCTAAGGTCACTGGATTAATTCATATTGTATTTGCATTTGGGCATTTAAATGCTATAAAAAAATTAAATGCCCAAATAATCATAAACTGAAATGTTCCATGTTGTTTATATTATATACAGTGGACATGGTCAGTTTCATGATTTATAAAAATGTTCTAGTATTTTTATTAATTCAACACAGTTGCAAAAGAAAAGAAAACAGAAACTAAATAGAAAAGAGAGGACAGAGAGAGACTTACCTGGCGGCCCACCTGGCCGGCCCAGCCTAGCAGCCGCTCCACGCAACTGCTTCCTCCCGCTAGGCAGGCAGAGAGGAGCACGCCGGCGAGCCTGCGGGCGCCACGCAGCTGCCCGCCGCCCTGCTTCACTCCCCCCGCCTCCACGACGCATGGTTCGCTTCCACATCGTCACCTGAACCCTCTGGACACAGCACTCTCCTCCTGCCTCTCTCCCTCGCCCTCTCCTCGCCATGGCCGACGCGCCCATGAGCTCACCGCCGTCGTAGCCGCAGCCACCGTCGCCCCACCGTCACCTCGCCGTATCAGGGAGCACCGCCATTGTCTACTACGTCGAACAGACCGAGCCCCGAGGGCTCGCACGCTCTGCTCCGCCACCGTCAACGTCATCTTCAACCTCGGCCGCCGGATATCCCCTTCGTCGTCGCCACCGCACCAGTTCGTCCCCGAGCTCGCCGACCAGCTCGGCGTCTCTGCTGTGAGCTCCTGTTCGTCCCCGTCCTTCCCGTTTGCCCTGCCGTGCACCACAACCACCGCAACAGGCTCGCCCGCCTGCGCCGTCGCGGATGCTCGTCGCCGACGTAGCTCCGGCCACCTAACGGCCCGGCTGTCGTGCCCACTAGTTTCACTGCTTCGCGTAGATGCTGTAGGACCACCCCACGAGCACTGCACCGCCGAGTTCGTCACTGCCCGAACTCCGGCAGCCGCTGGACTCGTCGCCGGCGTCGTTTCCGGCGACCTCGAGCTCCAAGTCGTGAACCACTCAACGCGGCTCACTCCCAGCTCCACGTAGGAAGACTCCACCGTCCATTTGGTCGCCAGAGGGCGAAACCCGCAGCCTCCGCCGCGTCTGGACGTCGCCGGTGGCTAAACGCCGGCGAGTCAACCCAGTTTGACCAGGGGTTTGACTCCCCTGGGTCACTGACATGTGGGCCCTGCCTGTTAGTCAAACCTAGGTTAGCGCATAAACTAATCCTAATTAGTTAGTTAACTAACTGTGACACTGACCAATGGGTCCCACTGGTCAGGTTTGACCTGGGCCACCCAGTTGACCTGCTGACGTCACTATGATGTAGTGCCGATGCAGTAAACTATTTTCTGGATTTTAAATAAATCAGAAATGATTTATTTATTTCAGAAAATGGTTTAAACTTCTAAAAATCATATAAATTCAACAGTAGCTCAGATGAAAAAGATTTATATATGAAAAATGATCAGAAAAATCCAATCTATTCATTGGTATTTGTTTCATGCATGTTTAAGAAAGTTAACCTTGCTGTTCACATCCAAACATGATAATGCACTTTAAATAATAATAGTTTGGGCATGGATTTGAATCTTTGATTCAAATGAGCTCAAACCTTGCTGTTTATAGTTGCATTAGCTCAAAACACATTCATCTTGCCATGTAATGAGAATGCATCATATTGTTGCATTTGGTTGTGTATTGATTGTATTACCGGTGCTCTCCGTAGTAGGTTCTGCTTCCGAGGATACATCTGCGTGTCCAACTGAAGAGCAGTACCCGACAACCAATCTGTCAAGCAAGCAACCCATTGATCATTCCGATACAAACCCATGTTCTCGCTCATGCTCTCTTTTACTGCATTAAGGCAACAGCATGTGAACTGCTATTTGATGCGGTAGTTGAACCCCATTCCTTTGCATGACCTGTCATTGCCACAGTAAATATTTGAAACCCACTAGCATGTGTAGGAGTTTATTGAGCCATGTGATGTGTTTCCTACCATGCTATTTATTTATGGTGCCTACTATGCTTAGAGTTGTGTCAGGTCTGGTTCATCTTGGTGATGGATCAGAGTGAAATGATCATGTCTGGTAATGAGAGTGAAGTGTGGAATATGCTTGGTAAAGGTATCGATGAAAGGCCATGTAGGAGTACATGGTGGGTTGTTTCATTGGAACCGTCCATAGGATATGAGATCTGTATGTGTGATTCAAGATCAGCTACTACCACGCATTAGGCTCCGGGCCCTCCAAGCTCTCTCGACTTATTAACTGTCCTTGTCCTCTGTCCAGGAGTTGGAACTAGTTTCTGGTGTTTGTAGTATACCGGTGGTTGTACGCAGCGCTGACCCTCGGGGTGGGCTGTGATGCGGCAGGTATGTGGCCCGGTGTACCGAGTCGCCCATTTGGTGGCTCGGGAACCCTGTACACATCGTTTGGGGCCATGAGCGACACCCCGGCCGGATCTCCCCACGGATGGAACCCAAATAGGCAATAAACCTGGACTAGGGACTTGTGTGGTTAGTCAGGTCGTGGCCGTCACCCTCGCTGGGCTTCCGCTTAAAGGTTGCCGAGTACATGTCGAGTAAACATGGATAAGTGGTGGAAGCGTGTGTGAAGAAGTACACCCCTGCAGGGTTACCAATCTATTCGAATAGCTGTTGTTCGCGGTTAATGACCACTTGGTTACTTATACAGGTCATAGACAAGTTAACGGTTACTCCTAAAAGTCTCAAGACAAGTGTGAGTGCCGTGGATGGCCCTTCCGTAGGATGATGGAAGAGGATCCACGGTAGTGTATTGTTGTGGTGAGTAGTGGACTCGTGTGCGTAGTCTCATCTTGCAATCTGCTGAGAGTTGTAGTATAGGTTAGCCAAGAGTCAAAGTTGGCTTGCTGCTATAAACTCCACTACCCTTGTTGATAATGATGCATGTATGATAGGATCTGATGTAAGTCTTGCTGAGTACCTTTGTACTCGTGTTTGCTTAACAACTGTTGCAGAGGAGAACCCCGCCCCCTCTGATGGGTTCTACATAGACGTTGACGTCGATGAGTAGATTGCTACCCAGACGGTGATCCTGAGCTTGTGAAGGGCCTTGTAGATAGTCAGGCTACACCAAGCCTGTTTTCTTTCCAAGTTGTCTGTACTCAGACAAGTTAGCTTCCGCTTGTTCTTGTATGCTTGTATGACTTGAGTGTTGGGTTATGTGACCCCTATCTGTATGGATATGTTATGTATGGATCTTTGGAGCCTCTTAAATAAAGTACTTTGAGTCATAGAGTTTTGTTGTGATGCAATGTTGTATTTGCACATATTGAGCATATTGTGTGTATGTTATTGAAATGCTTGATATGTGTGGGGTCCGGCACCTAGTTGTTTACCCTTGGTAGCCTATCTTATAGGGAAATGCCTCCTAGTGCTTCCACCGAGCCTTGGTAGCTTGCTACTGCTCCGGAACACGTAGGCTGGCCGGCATGTGTCCTTCTTCGTTCCTGTGTCTGTCCCTTAGGGGAAATGTCACGCGTTGTTCCTTTAAGTCCATGTAGCTTGCTACGACTTGGGTTCATACGTTGATCACCGACATGTTCGTTGATGGGTCATGGATGCATGTCTCTATAATTTAGTGCCACTTTTGGTTTATAACTAGCCATCTCGGCCCGGGTTCTCTGTCATATGGATGCTAGCGACACTATCATATACGTGTGCCAAAATGCGCAAACGGTCTTGGGCCAGGTAAGGTGGCACCCGTGGGCATACCGTGCGTGAGGCCGCAAAGTGATATGATGTGTTACATGCTAGATCGGTGTGACTTAGGATCAGGGTCCTGACAACGTTGGCATCAGAGTCAGACTGCCTGTAGGTTCTTCAAGCCAAACTAGTCGATGTTGAGTCTAGAAAATTCTTAGTTATATGTAGGGGAATTGATTGTGGAAGGGAACGTAAGGCTCTTTTTCTTCTTTACCTTATGCCCTTCTGATCTGAGTTAGCCTATTCTTTCTACGGGTGTTTAGGACTAGGCCTCTCATACTAGGTTCACATGTTACTAATCCGTAGACTCTTAGGATTGTTGGTTTCAAGCCTCAGTTCAGTTTCTACCTTCCAGTATGTTGATTAGTTGGACCCGAAACCTTGATATGATGTTGTTGAGTGGCTATGCTATCATTTGTATGATGTCTCAAAATCTTTTTTGAGCATTTATAGTTGTTATGCTGCCCTATTTCTTCTATAAATTCTAATGCCTTTGCATTATCTCGTGTTTCAGATGTCTGACCGCACACCTCATCAGGTGGTCCGTTTGACCCGGTGCATTAATGTGCTAGGTCACACGGCCATGTTGGGCCGTGTGTTGACCGAGACTGGCTACCGTCGGTATCCCGAGTAAACTATGGAGGAACAGTACCGGGATTTCAACCAGAGTCAGTATTTCTGCATATTCCGGATATACCCTTCATATCCCGGAGCTACCGACCCCATCCATTGGTCGTATGGACTCGGGGTTACCATCGAGATGGCAGTGCAGGATGCCGCTTACTTGATGATGACTATCATCCGGGCTAGGCATGCCCTGCTGCTGAACACTGAGTTTTGCTACATGCCAGCCTCACTTCCTGGAGAGGAAGGCTACTACACTAGTCTGTATACTGATGCCGCTCATGAGGAGCCGCTACTTCAGACTACCACTCAGATGCTGGAGGATAGGGACCGTGAGGTCCGTGCCCTTCGGATGGAGCTTTATAACACTCGAGCCGCCCACTGGGCCTCTCTGACACGGCTTGCACCTGCCGTGCAGGCCGGATATCTGGATATGCGGGATTTGTACCCCGTGCGGACTCGTCTGCCCGATCGTATGGATTAGTGTGATGTTGGGGGTATTACACCTCCACGTGGGCGTTGGTTACCACCAGCAGCGGGACCGAGACCGCATCCGTGTCACTATGGTCCACAGCCTTCAAGTGCTCGAGAGTTCCCAGATCCACATGTTCTACTTCCAGGCTACGGCGGTAATCTTTACGAAGATTACTACGGAAATGTCTGAGCTAGACTATGGCAGTAGTAGTATCGTAGTAGTTGTATTTCCACAGTCCTGCGTGTCTTGTGGAATATGACTTAGTGTGTACTGAGTTCCGGAGGCGTAGATAAATAATGTATAGGAGCTTGGAGTGCCTCTGATGAGATGTATCGTCTTTCACCGCAGTTGTACTTTAGCCTTGGCTTGTACTAAACTATGTATGGTGTGTATGACCAATGGTGTATATATGGCAGTTTCTATATTACCATGTCGTACAGATGAACATCTATGCATTCCGTGTCATCCATTACATTCTGCACTCCTATGTCAAAGTTTTGCCATCCTTGTCTAAACCGTTGTTTTGTTTTCCTAGGATGGTCAACACTCGCAGTACCCCTGCTGCTCAGGAGCAGGGTGAGGCCAGTGGGGCTAGAGATGAGAATCTGCCTAACCCACCCTCCTTGGCTGAAGTTATGCTGGAGGCAGAAAGGAACAAAAAGGAGACCAACCGTCTGCTGGAGCGCATAGAGCAGAATACTGCCTTACGCCAAAGGAATGACGTGGTGTCTATTAATGACTTTATCAAGATGTGCCCACCAAAGTTCCATGATTCCGCTGAACCTCTTGATGTGGATGACTGGCTTCGCAGTATCACCCACAAGCTACATTCTGCCCATGTGGCCGAAGCTGACAAGGTTACCTACGCTGCCTACCATCTTGTGGGCCCTGCTAGCCTTTGGTGGGAAAACTAAGAGGCTATGCGTCCTGCTGGCCAGATCACTACTTGGGCAGAGTTCAGCGAGGCATTTCATGAACATCACATTCCGGAAGGTCTCATGGATCGCAAGCGGGAGGAATTTTGCAATTTCACGCAAGGCCAGCTAACCGTGGATGTCTATAGTCGTGAGTTTGGCAACTTGGCACGCTATGCTCCCGAAGAAGTGTCCACAGACGCCAAGAAGCAGGCGAGGTTCCGCAAGGGACTCAGCCCTGAACTTCGCCGAGATCTCCGTCTGCACAAGTGCACCTCCTTACAGAAGCTAGTGAACAAAGCCATTAGTGCTGAGACAGGTCAGACTGATTATGAAGCCACATGCAAGCATCCCCGTGACTTTGGTTCCTCATCCGGCTCTGGCTCTCACAAGCGCCGTGTGTGGGTTCCAAACACAGCCCTGCCACCCAGGTTCACTCCGAGGCCATCCTATGAGGCGCCTCGCCCAACCCAGCAGTATGCACTGCCCAAGACTTATGGAGGACCATCTGCCAATATTGCTCCACGGACTGGCACTGTGACATGCTTCAAGTGCGGAGAACCAGGCCACTACATGCGAGAGTGTCCTCAGAACCAGCCAGGAAGGTCCGTTGGTCGTGGTAAGCCAACAGGCAAGGTGAACTATGTCAAGCCAGCCACCACTGCACGTGGTCATGTCAACTATGTCTCTGCTGAGGAAGCCTATGAGGATCCTAATGTCGTCCTTGGCACGCTCCTTATTAACTGCCATCTGGCATCTGTTCTTTTCGATACTGGAGCATCTCATTTGTTCATATCTGAGAGTTATGCTGGAATGCACCACATGACATTTTGTGACATGCCCACCACCATGGAAATTCAAACTCATGGCTCTAGATGGCAAACCTCTAGGGTAAGCCATGGGAATGAAATTCTTTTCGATAGACTTGTCTTTCTCGCTTCTCTAATAGCTCTCAAGTCCTCGGACATAAACATCATCTTGGGTATGGACTGGATGACAGCTCATTATGCCAAGATTGATTGCTACACTAGGACTATTCAACTTACACACCCATCCGGCAAGACAGTCAATGTTTTGGCCCGAATGGCTGAGCGTCAGCTCTACTCTCTTAATGCCAGCCCTCTACCAGAACTCGAAGATATCCCAGTAGTCCGTGACTTCCTGGATGTCTTTCCTGAAGAACTACCAGGTGTTCCACCTGACAGAGATGTAGAGTTCGTGATAGATCTTGTTCCAGGAACTGTCCCAATCTCTAGAAGACCCTATAAGATGGCACCCCTAGAACTAGCTGAGCTTAAGAAACAACTCGATGAGTCCTTTAAAAGGGGTTTCATCCGTCCTAGTTCTTCTCCTTGGGCTTGTCCCGTCCTCTTCGTCAAGAAGAAGGATGGAACGGATCGGATGGTTGTAGATTATCGACCTGTCAACCTAGTCACCATAAAGAACAAGTATCCGCTCCCCAGGAACAACGACCTGTATGACCAGCTCGCTGGATCCTGAGTCTTTTCCAAAATGGATTTGAGGTTGGGCTACCATCAAATCAAAATCAAGAACGGGGACATTCCCAAGACAGCCTTTGTCACTCGTTATGGCCAATACGAGTACACCATCATGTCCTTCGGGTTAACCAATGCCCCAGCCACTTTCTCCCGGCTAATGAATTCTATATTCATGGAGTACTTGGATAAATTCGTTGTGGTATACCTCGATGATATACTCATTTACTCCAAGAACAAGGAAGATCAAGCCGAGCATCTAAGGTTGGTATTGACGAAACTTCGAGAGCACCGCCTTTATGCCAAATTCTCCAAGTGTGAATTCGGGTTGCCAGAAGTGACCTATCTAGGCCATGTAATCTCTGGTAAGGGTATTGCTGTCAATCCCGAGCGAGTTCAGGCCGTCTTTGATTGGACTCCACCTGAATCGGTCAAGCAAGTTAGGAGTTTCCTTGGCTTAGCGAGCTACTGCCGATGCTTCATCGAGAATTTCTCCAAGGTTGCTAAACCTCTAACTGAACTCCTCAAGAAAGATAAAAAGTTCGAGTGGACCCCACAGTGCGAGTTCAACTTTCAGGAACTAAAAAGACGCCTAACGTCTGCTCCCGTACTGGTACCACCAGACTTTCCCAAGGACTTTATTATCTATTGCGACGCCTCGCGACAAGGACTAGGTTGCATACTCATGCAAGATCGTCAAGTGATTGCCTACGCATCTCGACAGTTGCGTCCACATGAGGATAACTATCCTACACATGATCTAGAGCTTGCAGCTGTAGTCCACGCACTCAAAACATGGCGACATTACCTTCATGGTAACCGCTGTGAAATCTTCACTGATCACCAAAGTCTGAAATACATCTTCACCCAACCGGATTTGAATCTCAGGCAAAGACGTTGGGTTGAGTTGCTCACAGATTACGACTTAGGGATAACTTACACCCCTAGGAAGGCCAATGTCATGGCTGGCGCACTAAGTCGTAAATCTTATTGTAACAACCTGATGTTACAACAAGGGCAACCACTTCTCCACGAGGAATTTTGTAAGCTTAACCTTCACATTGTTCCTCGAGGATTCCTTTCCACCTTGGTGACCAAACCTACCCTTACGGATCAAATCATAGCTGCCGAGAAGCAAGATACAGGGGTTTCCTGAATCAAGAGAAACATACATAAAGGAGTTGCAGGTTGTTTCTCCATTGATAACAGGGGTGTTTTCTTCTTCGAGAACCGTCTAGTGGTTCCCAAGAACCAACATCTACGGCAGCTTATCCTTAAGGAGGCTCATGAATCTCCTCTCACAATTCATCCCGGTAGCACCAAAATGTATCAGGACCTACGCCAGAGGTTCTGGTGGACTAGGATGAAGAGAGAAACCGCTCAGTTCATAGCTAACTACGACGTTTGTCGTCGAGTTAAAGCAAAGCATCAACAGCCTGCTAGCACCCGTCAACCTTTAGCTATTCCTGAATGGAAATGGGATAAGATCGGTATGGACTTCATTACCAGATTTCCCAGGACCAGGAAAGGAAATAATGATATCTTCGTCGTTATCGACCGCCTCTCCAAAGTAGCCCATTTCCTGCCTGTTCGGGAGAGTATAACCGCTAGCCAGCTAGCAGACTTGTATATCTCTCGGATAGTATCTCTTCATGGTGTGCCATTGGAGATTAACTCAGACCGTGGAAGTCTTTTCACCTCCCGATTTTGGGAAAGTTTCCAAAATGCTATGGGGACTCGTCTCTCTTTTAGGACCGCCTTTCATCCTCAGTCAAGTGGTCAAGTAGAACGAGTCAATCAAATTCTGGAAGATATGCTCCGAGCTTCTGGCATCTCATTCTGTATGGATTGGGAGAAATGTGTTCCATTCGCCAAATTCGCTTATAACAATAGTTATCAAGCTAGCTTGGGCAAGGCTCCCTTCGAAGTTCTGTATGGATGAAGGTGTCGAACGCCTCTTAACTGGTCAGAAACCGGGGAAAGTCAATTGTTTGGTCCAGATATGATCCAGGAAGCAGAAGAGCAAGTTCGCATCATTCGTGAGAAATTGAAAACAGCCTAATCTCGCCAAAAGAGCCAATATGATCGCCATCATAAGGCTGTGACTTACGAAGTCGGCGATAAGGCTTACCTTCGGGTTACTCCTCTTAAGGGAACCCATCACTTCGGTATCAAAGGCAAATTGGCTCCTCGTTACATTGGTCCTTTTCGCATTCTTGCTAAACAAGGAGAAGTTGCCTACCAATTGGAACTTCCTCCGCATCTTTCCAGAGTTCATGATGTCTTCCACGTCTCTCAACTCAGGCGTTGCTTCTTGGATCCTATCCGCGAAGTGGACCACGAAACGCTTGTTCTCCAGGATAACCTCACATATCGAGAATACCCCATTCGTATTCTTGATCAAATCGAGCGTACCACTCGACATCATAATATCAAGTTTCTCAAGGTTCAATGGTCACACCATTCCGAGAACGAAGCTACTTGGGAAAGCGAGGATCGTCTTCGACTTGAGTACCCCACCCTTTTTTCGGAGGAACCCAAATCTCGGGACAAGATTCTTTTGAGTGGGGGTGAGTTGTCACATCCCTAGTCTGTGCTTGCATTAGAGTAGCTAGAGTGTGCATCATGTTTAACTCTTCCAGAAACTTGAAATGGGGATGACAGAAACCCCAGCACCCCTCTTCTTTCAACTAGGGTTTAATAAAATCTTTTCAAGTGTACCCAAAATGCCCTTCAAAAAATGTTCATCATCTTTGCCTTGGTCTCAAACCTCTGACAAAAATGGTGCACAATTTTCTAGGACATCCTAAGGTCACTGGATTAATTCATATTGTATTTTCATTAGGGCATTTAAATGCTATAAAATATTTTAAATACCCAAATAATCATAAACTAAAATGTCCCATGTTGTTTATATTATATACAGTGGACATGGTCAGTTTCATGATTTATAAAAATGTTCTACCATTTTTATTAATTCAACACAGTTGCAAAAGAAAACAAAACATAAACAAAATAGAAAAAAGAGGAGAGAGAGAGACTTACCTGGCGGCCGAGCTGGCCGGCCCAGCCCAGCAGCCGCTCCACGCAGCTGCTACCTCTCGCCAGGCAGGCAGAGAGGAGCACGCCGGCGAGCCTGCGGGCGCCACACAGCTGCTCGCCGCCCTGCTTCACTCCACCCTGCCTCTACGACGCCTGGTTTGCCTCCACGTCGTCGCGTGAACCCTCTGGACACCGCACTCTCCCCCTGCCTCTCTCCCTCGCCCTCTCCTCGCGATGGCCGACGCGCCCGCGAGCTCACCGCCGTCGTAGCCGCAGCCACCGTCGCCTCGCCGTGTCAGGGAGCACCGACGTCGTCCACTACGTCGAACAGGCCGAGCCCCGAGCGCTCCCACGCTCAGCTCCGCCACCGTCGATGTCGTCTTCAACCTCGGCCGCCGGAGATCCCCTTCGCCGTCGCCACCGCACCAGTTCGTCCTCGAGCTCGCCGACCAGCTCGTCGTCTCCGCTGTGAGCTCCTGTCCGTCCCCGTCCTTCTCGTTTGCCCTGCCGTGCACCACAGCAACCGCAACAGGCTCGCCCCCCCTGCGCCGCCGCAGATGCTCGTTGCCGACATAGCTCCGGCCACCTAACGGCCCGGCAGTCGTGCCCACTAGTTTCACTGCTTCGCGTAGATGTTGTAGGACCACCCCACGAGCCTCCACGAGCACTGCACCGCCGAGTTTGTCACTGCCCGAACTCCGGTAGCCGCTGGACTCGTCGCCGGCATCGTTTCCGGCGACATCGAGCTCCAAGTCGTGCACCACTCGACGCGGCTCACTCCCAGCTCCACGTAGGAAGACTCCGTCGTCCATTTGGTTGCCGGAGGGCGAAACCCGCAGCCTCCGCCGCGTCTGGACGTCGCCGGCGGCTAAACGCCGGCGAGTCAACCCAGTTTGACCAGGGGTTTGACTCCCCTGGGTCACTAACATGTGGGCCCTGCCTGTTAGTCAAACCTAGGTTAGCGTTTAAACTAATCCTAATTAGTTAGTTAACTAACTGTGATACTGACCAGTGGGTCCCACTGGTCAGGTTTGACCTGGGCCACCCAGTTGACCTGCTGACGTCACTTTGACGTAGTGCTGACGCAGTAAACTCTTTTCTGGATTTTAAATAAATCAGAAATGATTTATTTATTTCAGAAAATGGTTTAAACTTCCAAAAATCATATAAATTCAGCAGTAGCTCAGATGAAAAAGATTTATATATGAAAAATGATCAGAAAAATCCAATCTATCCATTGGTGCTGGTTTCATGCATGATTAAGCAAGTTAACCTTGCTGTTCACATCAAAACATGATAATGCACTTTAAATAATAAAAGTTTGGGCATGGATTTGAATCTTTGATTCAAATGAGCTCAAACCTTGCTGTTTATAGTTGCATTAGCTCAAAACACATTCATCTTGCGATGTCATGAGCATGCATCATATCGTTGCATTTTGTTGTGTATTGATTGTATTACCGGTGTTCTCCGTGGTAGGTTTTGCTTCCGAGGATACATCTGCATATCCAACTGAAGAGCAGTACCCGACAACCAATCTGTCAGGCAAGCAACCCATTGATCATTCCGATACAAACCCATCTTCTCGCTCCTGCTCTCTTTTACTGCATTAAGGCAACAGCATGTGAACTGCTATTTGCTGCGGTAGTTGAACCCCATTCCTTTGCATGACCTGTCATTGCCACAGTAAATAGTTGAAACCCACTAGCATGTGTAGGAGTTTATTGAGCCATGTGATGTGTTTCCTACCATGCTATTTATTTATGTTGCCTGCTATGCTTAGAGTTGTGTCAGGTCTGGTTCATCTGGGTGATGGATCAGAGTGAAATGATCATGTCTGGTAATGAGAGTGAAGTGTGGAATATGCTTGGTAAAGGTATCGATGAAAGGCAATGTAGGAGTACATGGTGGGTTGTTTCATTGGAACCGTCCATAGGATCCGAGATCTGTATGTGTGATTCAAGATCAGCTACTACCACGCATTGGGCTCCGGGCACTCCAAGCTCTCTCGACTTATTAACTGCCCTTGTCCTCTGTCCAGGAGTTGCAACTAGTTTCTAGTGTTTGTATTATACTGGTGGTCGTGCACATCCCTAACCCTCGGGGTGGGCTGTGATGCAGCAAGTACGTGGCCCGATGTACCGAGTTGCCCATTTGGTGGCTCGGGAACCCTGTACACATCGTTTGGGGCCGTGAGCGACACCCCGGCCGGATCTCCCCACGGATGGAACCCAAATAGGCAATAAACCTGGACTAGGGACTTGTGTGGTTAGTCAGGTCATGGCCAACACCCTCGCTGGGCTTCCTTTTGAAGGTTGCCGAGTACATGTCGAGTAAACAGGGATAGGTGGTGGAAGCGTGTGTGAAGAAGTACACCCCTGCAGGGTTACAAATCTATTCGAATAGCCGTTGTTCGCGGTTAATGACCACTTGGTTACTTATACAGTTCATAGACAAGTTAACGGTTACTCCTAAAAGTCTCAAGACAAGTGTGAGTGTCGTGGATGGCCCTTCCGTAGGATGACGGAAGAGGATCCACGGTAGTGTATTGTTGTGGTGAGTAGTGGACTTGTGTGTATAGTCTCATCTTGCAATCTGCTGAGAGTTGTAGTATAGGTTAGCCAAGAGTCAAAGCTGGCTTGCTGCTATAAACTCCACTACCCTTGTTGATAATGATGCATGTATGATAGGATCTGATGTAAGTCTTGCTGAGTACCTTTGTACTCATGTTTGCTTAATAACCGTTGAAGAGGAGAACCCACCCCCTCTGATGGGTTCTACATAGACGTTGACGTTGATGAGTAGCTTGCTACCCAGACGGTGATCCTGAGCTTGTGAAGGGCCTTGTAGATAGTCAGGCTACACCAAGCATGTTTTCTTTCCAAGTTGTCTGTACTCAGACAAGTTCGTTTTCGCTTGTGCTTGTATGCTTGTATGACTTGAGTGTTGGGTCATGTGACCCCTATCTATATGGATATGTTATGTATGGCTCTTGGAAGCCTCTTAAATAAAGTACTTTTAGTCATAGAGTTCTGTTGTGATGCAATGTTGTATTTGCACATATTGAGCATATTGTGTGTATGTTATTGAAATGCTTGATATGTGTGGGATCCGACACCTAGTTGTTTACCCTTGGTAGCCTATCTTACAGGGAAATGCCTCCTAGTGCTTCCACTGAGTCTTGGTAGCTTGCTACTGCTCCGGAACACGTAGGCTGGCCGGCATGTGTCCTTCTTCGTTCCTGTGTCTGTCCCTTAGGGGAAATGTCACGCGTTGTTCCTATAAGTCCATGTAGCTTGCTACGACTTGGGTTCATACGTTGATGACCGACACATTCGTTGTTGGGTCATGGATGCCTGTCTCTGTAATTTAGTGCCACTTTTGGTTTATAACTAGCCATGACGGCCCGGGTTCTCTATCATATGGATGCTAGCGACACTATCATATATGTGTGCCAAAATGCGCAAACGGTCCCGGACCAGGTAAGGTGGCACCCATGGGGATACCATGCGTGAGGCCGCAAAGTGATATGATGTGTTACATGCTAGATTGGTGTGACTTAGGATCGGGGTCCTGAAAGTTCTATAGGCCCATAATGCATCATCTAGTTTCTTGGACCAATTCTTCCTAGACCTATTAACTGTCTTTTGCAAGATTAATTTGAACTCCCTATTACTAAGTTCTACTTGACCACTAGTCCGTGGGTGAGAAGGGGATGCAATTCTATGGTTGACATCATATTTAGCAAGCATCTGACGGAAAGCACCATGAATAAAGTGTGAACCACGACCAGTCATTAGCTATCTAGTGACTCCAAACCTTGGAAATATAACTTCTTTAAGCATCTTAATAGAGGTGTTATGATCAGCACTACTAGTTGGAATAGCTTCTACCCACTTAGTAATGTAATCAACAGCAACTAAGATATGTGTGTACCCATTAGAGGCAGGAAAAGGTCCCATATAATCGAAGCCCCAAACGTCAAATGGTTCAATAACAAGTGAATAATTCATAGGCATTTCTTGACGTCTACTAATATTACCAATTCTTTGACATTCATCACAAGATAAGACAAACTTACGGGCATCCTTGAAGAGAGTAGGCCAATAAAACCGGATTGCAATACCTTGTGTGCAGTTCTATCTCCCGCATGGTGTCCTCCATAATCTTCGGAGTGGCACTTGCGTAGGATCTGTTCCTGTTCATGCTCAGGTACACAACGTCTAATAATACCATCTACTCCTTCTTTATAAAGATGTGGGTCATCCCAAAAGTAATGTCTCAAATCATAGAAGAACTTTTTATTTTGCTGGTATGTGAAGCTAGGAGGTATAAACTTAGCAACAATATAATTAGCATAATCAGCATACCAAGGAGCAGTACGAGAAGTACTTATGACAGCTAGTTGTTCATCAGGAAAGCTATCATCAATAGGTTGTGGGTCATCAAGTATATTCTCTAACCTAGACAAGTTGTCTGCTACGGGGTTCTCAGCTCCCTTTCTATCAATAATATGCAAGTCAAATTCTTGCAGCAAGAGAACCTATCTAATAAGTCTAGGTTTAGCATCTCTCTTTTCCATAAGGTATTTGATAGCAGCATGATCAGTGTGAATAGTTACTTTAGAGTCAACGATATAGGGTCTAACTTATCACAAGCAAACACAACTGCTAAAAATTCTTTCTCAGTAGTAGCATAATTTCTTTGGGCACTATCTAGAGTTTTACTAGCATACTGGATAACATTCAATTTCTTATCAACTCTTTGCCCGAAAACAGCTCCTACATCATAATCACTAGCATCGCACATAATCTCAAAGGGTAAATTCCAGTCAGGAGGCTGGACAATAGGTGCAGAGATCAATGCTTTCTAAAGTATTTCAAATGCTTCTAGACAATCATCATCAAAGACAAAAGGAATATCTTTTTGTAAGAGAGTAGTCAGAGGCCTGGAGATTTTGGAGAAGTCCTTTATGAACCTCCTATAAAACCCGGCATGACCAAGGAAACTTCGTATACCTTTGATGTCCTTTGGGCATGGCATCTTTTGAATAGCATCAACTTTAGCTTTGTCAACTTCAATACATCTTTTAGAAATTTTATGTCCCAAGACGATGCCTTCATTAACCATAAAGTGGCACTTCTCCCAATTCAAGACAAGGTTAGTGTCTTCACATCTCTGCAAAACTCAATCAAGGTTGCTTAAGCAATCATCAAAAGAAGTTCTGTAAATGGAGAAATCATCCATGAAAACCTCAACAATATTTTCACAAAAATCAGAGAATATAGCCATCATGCATCTTTGAAAGGTAGCAGGTGCATTACATAAACCAAAAGGCATACGTCTATAAGCAAAGGTACTGAAAGGACAAGTAAAAGTGGTCTTTTCTTGATCCCCTTTTGACACAGGTATTTGAGAGAAACCAGAATAACCATCTAGAAAGCAGAAATGAGTATGTTTGGATAACCTTTCTAGCATTTGATCAATAAATGGCAAGGGGTAATGATCTTTCTTAGTAGCTTTATTTAACTTACGAAAATCAATTACCATCTTATAACCTGTAACTATTCTTTACGGGATCAATTCATCTTTATCATTAGGAACAACGGTCATACCTCCTTTCTTAGGAACACAATGGACATGACTTACCCACTGGCTGTCAGCAACTGGATAGATAATACCTGCCTCTAGAAGCTTTAGTATTTCCTTCCTTACCACTTCTTTCATCATAGGATTTAACCGTCGCTGATGATCAATAACTGGTTTAGCATTTTCTTCCAATTTTATCTTGTGTTGGCATATAGTGGGACTAATGCCCTTAAGATCATCCAGAGTATATCCAATAGCAGCACGGTGCTTCTTCAGAGTTTTCAATATTTTTTATTCTTCTTGCTCTGAAAGGTTAGCACTAATAATAACATGATATATCTACTTTTCATCAAGATAAACATACTTAAGATTATCAGGCAAAGGTTTAAGTTCAAACGCGGGATCACCCTTGGGTGGAGAAGGATCCCCTAGGATTTCAACAGGCAAGTTGTTTTTCAATACGGGTCCCTGTTTAAAGAATATTTCATCTCTTTCCCTTCTCTCATTCATATGCATATCATTTTCATGGTCCAGCAAGTACTGTTCTAAAGGATCATTAGGTGGCACGGCAATAGAAGCAAGACCAATAATTTCATCCTTACTGGGTGGTGCCATTTCAAGGGGTTTCTATGGAATTTAGCAAAGTTAAAATCATGAGACGTATCCCCTAATCCAACAGGAACAATATCTTTCACGCATTCTATCTTGGCATTAACGGTCTACCAAATATAATGGGGCAGAATGCATCTTGTGGGGAACTAAGAACAAGAAAATCAGCAGGGTATTTAACCTTCGCACACAAAACTTCAATATCTCTAACAATCCCAACTGGTGAAATAGTATCTCTATTAGCAAGCTTAATAGTAACATCAATCCCTTCTAACTCAACCGGTGCAATATCATGCATAATTTCGTTATACAAATCAAGAGGGATAATACTAGCACTAGCACCTACGTCACATAAACCATGATAGCAATGATCTCCTATCTTAACAGAGATAACAGGCAAGTCTACAATAGGTTTATGTTTATTCCTAGCATTGGGTTTGGCTATTCTAGCAGACTCTTCTTAGAGATAAATAACATGTCCATCTAAATCTTGTACCAAGAGATCTTTAACCATAGCAACACTAGGTTCAACTTTAATTTGTGCAGAGGGTGTAGGTGTTCTAGTATTACTCTCACGGACTACAGTTGAAGCTTGAGCATGATCCTTTATCCTAACAGGGAAAGGTGGTTTCTCAATATAAGCGGTAGGTATAACAGGATCAACATTGTAAGTGATAGTCTTTTCTTCAACTTTAATAGGATCAACTACTTTTACTTCAATAGGGGGATGGTATTTAAACCACTTCTTGTCACATTCCTAGCTCTATCTTGCACTTGGGTTGGTCTTGCTTGAGCATCATGTTTAAATTTTGTTAAACTTGAATTGGGGATGTTCAAACCCTAGCACCTTGAAATCCAAATAGGTCCAGTTTTAAAAAAAATTGCATTCAATAAACCCAAAATGCCTTCATCAATGTTTCATAATTTTGGCAAGGCTTTGAGACCAAACCAAAATTTAGGAACATTTTTAAGGATTTATTTTTGGGACTTCATATAATTAGAATTTGAATTATATTCATATAATTAGAATATAATTTCAAATACCCCTGAAATGTTTTATGAGCTTCTGGAAAAGTCCATCTAGCAAAATAAAAATATTCAGAGGAGTTTTTGGCATTGTTTGAAATTGTTTAATTTCAAAACAGTGGCAAAAGAAAATAAACAAAGAAAATAACAGAAACATAAATTAAAATAGAAAACAGAGAGAGAGGAAGCCCACCTGAGCCACTACTTGGCCTCACCTACGGCCCAGCTGGCGGCCCAGCCCGCCACCGCCGCCTCCCTGTCGTCTTCCTCCTCGCCAGGAGGACGAGCGCGTGTGCCGGCGCGTGGTCGCCGCACTCCGGCCACCTCCTGCCTGCTTGCTGCCTCCCCGACCCCCCTGGAGACGCCACACATGCCCCCAGGCCCCTCTCACTCCCCCTCGATCTCTTCTCCCTCTCCTCTGGTCCTCTCTCCGGCACCACCGAAAACGCCCGTCGTCGCCGTTCGCCGTTGTCGCGGCCACAGCCTCCCCCTCGCCCCTCCGATGAGCCCCAGAGCTCCGCCTCGTCGCCCTATACCCCTCCGCCGAGCCACGCGACACCACACGTCTCCGAACACCGTCTGCAGCCGTTCCCCTCGTCGGCCGCCGACGACATCACCGTCGAATTCGCGGTGGCTGGTGCCTCCCCGAGCCCGTTTCGACGACCACTGCAATCGCCGTGAGCCCCTCTTGCTCCTCCTCCTATTCCTTTACTCACACGAGTGCTGTAGCTCCAACCCCCACCGTGCCCGAGAACCCCTCGCCGCCGACAATGTCGCCGCCGTGGCTATAGCCACTGGAGCTTCCACCTGAGTGCACCACCGAGCTCCTAATGAGCTCACGAACACGTAGCGCACCTCACCTTGCCTTTCCGTGCCCCCTAGTGGTCGCGCGTGTCACCACCGTACTCCGGCCGCCGCCGCTGCAGTTGTTGCCGTCGACTCCGGCCATCCCCGGCGAATCCGGCTGCACCCCTAGGTGCGCGAGAGTCCCAGGAGCACGTAGATGCTCTCTGCTGCTGTTTTTGTCGCCGGAGGGCGATTTCCGAGCACTGCCGCCGCGTTTGGCCTCGCCGGCGTCGAGCCGCCGGTGGGTTTGACCACCTTTGACCACGGCTGGACCCCTCCTCTGTGTCACTGACCAGTGGGCCCCACTGGTCAGGTTTGACCTGGACCCTCCAGTTGACCTGCTGATGTCAGCATGACCTAATGTTGACGCAGTAACTATTTTCTGTAATTTAAAATAAATCAGAAATGATTTATTTATTTCAGAAAATAGCTAAAACTTCTAAAAATCACAAAAAATAATCTATAACTCAGATGAAAATAATTTATATATGAAAAATGATCAGAAAAATCCAAGGAATCTGTTTATGGCATTTTCATGCATGTTCGAACAAGTTAAACCTGCTAATCAGGTCAAATCAATTAAATGACAATTAAATAATCACATATGAAGTTTGAATTTGAACCTTTGGTTCAAACCAACTTCATTTAACATGGTTGCTAGTTGCATTAGCTCAATCAACATCATATTGCCATATCATGATCATGCATCATATTGTCGCATTGCATTGATTGTGTTCTCTCTTGTTTGCCGGTGTTTGTTCCCTCTCAGTAGATGTTGTTCCGACGATGTGATCGATGACACCGATGAAGACTCGTTGATATCTTCAGAAGTGCCAGGCAAGCAAAACCCCATTGAGCATTCCGATACAATCCCTCTCTCTCGCTCTTGCTCTATTTTACTGCATTAGGACAACAACGCTTCAACGGTTACCTGCTGCGGTAGTTGAACCCCTTTCCACTGCATGACCTGTCATTGCCACAGTAAATAGTTGAAACCCACTAGTATGAGTTGGAGTTGTTTGAGCCTTTTGTGCCTACTCATTCATGCTTTCTGGTTATGCCTGCTATTGCTTAGAGTTGTGTCAGGTCTGATTCATCGAAGATGAATTGGAAGGGTGATGAACATGTCCTATTGTGTGTGAGCTAAGTGTGTGAACACGATTTGGTAAAGGTAGCGATGAGAGGCCATGTAGGAGTACATGGTGGGTTGTCTCATTGCAGCCGTCCTCAGGAACTGAGTTCTGTGTTGGTTGATCCATGTCCAGTTACTACCATGCATTGGGCCCGAAACCAATGGACCCTCTCGACTTATTAACTGCCCTTGTTCTCTGTCCAGGAGTTGCAACTAGTTTCTGGTGTTTGTAGTTTACTGGAGGCCGTGCGCAGCGCTGACCCTCGGGGTGGGCTGTGATGCGGCAGGTACGTGGCACGGTGTACCGGTCGCCCGTTTGGTGATGCGGGAACCCTGTACACATCGTTTGGGGCCGTGAGCGACACCCCGGCCGGATCTCCCCACGGATGGAACCCAAATAGGCGATAAACCTGGACGAGAGACTTGTGTGGTTAGTCAGGTCGTGGCCGACACCCTCGTTGGGCCTCCGCTTGAAGGTTGCCGAGTACATGTCGTGTAAACGGCGGTAAGTGGTGAGAACGTGTGTGAAGAAGTACACCCCTGCAGGGTTATATATATAATCTATTCGAATAGCCGTGTCCGCGGAAATGGACTTCTGGGTTACCTCTACAGTTCATAGACAAGTGAAAGTGGATACTCTAAAACACGCAAGATAAGCGTGAGTGCTATGGATGGCCTTCTCGTAGGGAGACGGGAGCGGATCCACAGTGGTGTATTGATTGGTGAATATGTGGACTCGTGTGCGCCACCTCAAAGAGTTACTTGCAGTCGTAGTTTAGGATAGCCGCCGAGTCAAAGCTGGCTTGCTGCAGTCAAACTCCACCACCCCTTGTTGATACTAATGCATATGTAGCTAGTTCTGAAGTAAGTCTTGCTGAGTACCTTTGTACTCACGTTTGCTTAATTTATGTTTTGCAGAGAGACTTCAGTCTCGCTAGTGGTTCCGCGTGGACTTCGACGTTTAGCTTGTTACCTCAGCTACAATATTGTACCCTTGGTATGGTCTGATAGATAGTCAGGCTTTCCAGCCTTTTTCATTTGTAGTTGTCTGTACCCAGACATGTTATGCTTTTGTTGCCTGTATGCTCTGTATGTTAGGTCATGTGACCTCTGCTTGTAATAAATGCTATGATGGCTCTTCTGGGCCTTATCTATATGAGTTGTTGAGTTATGTTGTGATGCCATGTTGTACAGCACATATTTGCATGTTATGCGTACGTGTAATGTGTATTGCTATGTGTGGGATCCGACACCTAGTTGTTTACCTTTGGTAGCCTATCTTACAGGGAAATGTATCCTAGTGCTTCCTCCGAGCCTTGGTAGCTCGCTACTGCTCCGGAACACTTAGGCTGGCCGGCATGTGTCCTTCTTCGTTCCTGTGTCCGTCCCTTAGGGGAAATGTCACGCATTGTTCCTTAAGTCCTTGTAGCTTGCTACGACTTGGGTTCATACGTTGATGACCGACACGTTCGTTGCTGGGTCATGTATGCCTGTCTCTGTAATTTAGTGCCACTTTTGGTTTATAACTAGTCATGTCGGCCCAGGTTCTCTCTCATACGGATGCTAGCGACACTATCATATACGTGTGCCAAAATGCGCAAACGGTCCCGGGCCAGGTAAGGTGGCACCCGTGGGGATACCGTGCGTGAGGCCGCAAAGTGATATGATGTGTTACATGCTAGACCTGTGTGACTTAGGATCGGGGTCCTGACAGCTTTGGTATCAGAGCCTGACAGCCTGTAGGATTAGTAAGCCAAACTGGTCGAAGTTGTGTCTAGAAACTCTTTAGTTATATAAGGGAATTGATTGTGGGAGGGAACGTAAGGCTCTTTTTACTCCTTTACCTTATGACCTTCTGATCTGAGTCACCTTCTCCTATTCCACGGGGATTAAGAACTAGGCTTTCTCTTATGTCTATCAGGATCACGTTAATTGTGGATTCGACTCTCAGTTCAGTTTATTCTACTTCTGTGTGTTCAATTGTTGATCTCAGAACCTTGACATTATGATGTTGAGTGATTATGCTATCTTGTGCACGAGTCTCAAAAGTATTTTCGAGCATTTACAGCCGTTATGCTGTCCGAGTCATCCCAGGTTTCTAAATAGTCTGATGCATTTGCAAACCTTTCCTCCCTGTTTCCGATGTCCTTTTAGGCCAGATTAATCACACTAGTCAGTGTCTTGAGGTACTCTGTTACCTCGACATATATGTTGGACTTATTATTATGACCCTAGGTGTCTTAGAAAATCACCCAGTAATTTAGCAATACTCTGTATTCCCGGTGTGATGATTCTGGCCATTATCCTCGAAAGCATCCCGTGATGCCATTGGTTGGTAGGTAATCTATTTCTGGGTTCCTGAACCCAAGATTCACTCTACTTACTTCATGTTGATAGTATTGCTCGTTCTTTATGATATTAGTAACCTTGTGATAGTCTTCGAGGTCCGTGGTTATCGTTCTTCCAATACCATGAACCATCATGGCAGAAGTTCTCCCGAACCAAAAGATCACAACCAGAGTGCTCCTGAGTGGTACTCCATTCATATTGTGACTCTGCCAGTTCTACCTTTCTGCATGGGTTATCCAGAAGAAATATGTTGAACTAGTTCGACATGCTAATCTATGCACTCACAACTCAAAAAGACTATACGTTCCTTTGAGTTGTCCCCTTCTAGTTGTGTTATGACCCTCGTCTATCAGTTGATAGTCAGGAGTAGTTGTGCACTCGTGTTCATCAATGCCTTTTACTCTTGTGGTCCGTCAAGCCATTCTATTCTGGAATGACTAGGAGAAACAAACTCCAGTATCTTATCCATATCCAGGATTGGGTCAAAGAAGTTGTACTTCGCAGATGAAGAATGTTAATCCAGCTTCTAATCTGTTCTATCCTGGAGTATTACCATCTTTATGTCAAGAATGTGATGAGAATTGCACAACCTCCTATGAACTATTGATACAGTGATACTTCTCACCATCATCGTTCATTCCTCGGTCTCCGTGTTATCGTAGCCGGAATACCGACAAGTGAATTGTGATGTGTGAAATCAATACCCCTAGCAATCTCGTTGCTTGGCGGTTAAAGGACAACAATTTCATTCTTAGTGTGTTGGTTACTAATCACCATTCTAAGATTGACCGTGCTACCTAGTCCATTTTTCTGGTGCACTCGTTGATAGATGAGTTAGGATTGCATAAATCCCTCATCCTTTTGATCATATCTTCTTGTCCTGAAAAGCAAGATTGTTCTCGAGCTTAATAACATGTCGGTGGTTCGTGATTTTCCGAATATCTTATCGGAAGTATTACCGGGTTGTTCCCTGACTGTTATGTTGAGCTCGTGATCAAGTTGGTTTCTTATAAACCACCACTTCTCCAAGAATCTGTGTGGGATACCCCGAACTAGTTGGTTAAGCTAAACAACAACTTGGAGAGTTGGAAGATAAAAGCTTAACCCACATAGCTCACTCCAAAGGGATATCTTGTGTGTGTATTGAAGATAGATGATATCTTCTCCAATTGATCCCCGTGATCATTTGTGGATCTATTGTCTTGTCCAAACTTTGATTTGAGTATGGGTTATCATCAAGTCAAATCAGAACCAACGATATTCGTAATGTTGTCTTACTCATGGTCGTTCCCTTGAGCATACACCATTATATCTTTTGGGTCTGACCAATGCTATCACTTTGTTCACATTGTCATGGAATTCCATCTATATGGAAACCTGGATGAATTGTTGTTGAGCCCATCAGCAACATTGTTATCTTCTCCATGATCTATGTTGAACATCCAGCTAGTATTGGAAACTTTTATAAGCATTATCTTCATGACCCATTCGTGAAGCATATGTACGAAAGAAACAAGTGACTTCCTCTAATTCATGTGCATTTGATGCAAGTTGCCGCCATGAATTCGAGAAAGCATGTTTTTACCTCCTCTGGAGTCATCCCAAGTCAGTCATGCATACGTGCGAAGTATTCTATGGTCTGATAAACTGATCATCTTCATTCTGTATGTATCCCTAGCACACCAAGCCACTGATTGATTTGTTCAAAGAAAAGAAGTTCAAATGCTATTCCCGAAGGGCCCGAACGGACATGCACAAGACTTCGTTATCTCCAATGATGATTCCCAATCTGAACTCGATAGTATTTTATTATAAGACTACTATGTGGTCACGTTTGTCTGGGACAACGTGTTCACAGGTACGTAGCAGAACTAGCTCATGTTTTGGAGCTTGCTATCGTAGTTCACTCCCCGAGAATTTCGCAACGCCATCTCGTCGATTTGTGTTGCAAACTTTCGTTTCCAGACATGACGTCTGGAATATCCTGACACCAACCAGAACTGAATCTCAGGCAGCTATGATGGTTGGAGCATTTTCCAAGAACTATAATATTGGTCTCTCGATTACCGATAAGGTGAATGTCGTGGCCAACACACCTAGCCGGAAGACCTATTGTTGTAGTATCTTGATTGAAGAAATTGGCCACCTCCCCATAAGGACTTCGTAGGAATTACTCCCTAGTTGTTCCTTATGGACATTTTGTGCTCCTGAAGTTCGACCTTTTACTTGACGTTCTAGGTACCAAACCATTTTAATAAATGGGTTGCGCTAGCACATCAAGGAGAACATTAGAAGCGGAGTGCTAAATGTCTCTCGGTTGATCATCCAGATTTCGTCCCCTTGGCCTCGCCAAGGTGAAATCCGAGAAGGTGTTATCTTCCTTTGCATCTGCATCATTCATCATTATTCATCATGGTAGTATGTGATGTTGCCAGGATCCTTGGCACGGATATTGGTAAAACCTTGATGAATATGGGAATGCTCAAGTTCTTGAGAGCACGCACAAGCACTAGGTGCTATCCTCGACACTAACTGGGATTGCTTCCAGTGTTCTTGGTTATGCTATAACCTCTCAAAGAGTAGATTCACTCTCTACTGTTGGGATTCACCCCAGTTACCAGAATCATTTCCAGCATTTGCATTTTGTTCCCAGCTTGCACCGCCAATGTGCCAATTCTCCATGGGTTACCGTTCTCAATCACTGCTGTTCAGGATTATCTTCAAAAGTGGTCCTACCATGGGTCCCATCCATTCCCGATGATAAGCAAAATCAACCTTGGCATTGTCTTTTACATGGCAGTCCACATCATCCATTCTAGATGGAGATTGTCATTCTTTCGGACTCCTTCAAACGATCGTTTGTGATTTGCCTTAGGCTGGTATAGAGAATTTCAATGGTCTCTATATCAAAAGTAATTCTTTTTGCCACTCAAGGGAATAACTCTATGACTCACCTTCATTAAGGTGCCCCATCTGGTGACATCGATCACCATCTTCTTAGGTCTGGAATTATTGCCACTAAGTGAACCTTCATCGTTTGTTTCACTCCATTCCCCTGGAGGTGTACTTTGTGTCTCATCTCAAGAGATGTTTCAACGTCTCACTCCAAGAGTTGATCTTGAGTTGCCCGATCTTTCACAAGATCAACTATTGCGGAGTTTCTTTCGTCGTCACCGTGTTGGACAAAGACCTCAAAAGCAAGGGTTTCAAGATCTACATGATGCAATGAATCAACAATTTCGAGGAGGAAAACTGGATCGAGAAGATTGTGTTAGTTAGTGTCCCCTCTGATTTCTTATCTCACGTCTTGAATCTCGGGACGAGATTCTTGTTTTAGTGGGGGTGAGTTGTCACATCCCTAGCTCTGTCTTGCACTTGGGTTGGTCTTGCTTGAGCATCATGTTTAAATTTTGTTAAACTTGAATTGGGGATGTTCAAACCCTAGCACCTTGAAATCCAAATAGGTCCAGTTTAAAAAAAATTGCATTCAATAAACCCAAAATGCCTTCATCAATGTTTGATAATTTTGGCAAGGCTTTGAGACCAAACCAAAATTTAGGAACATTTTTAAGGATTTATTTTTGGGACTTTGAATTTAAATCATTAACTATTTGCATTTGAATTATATTCATATAATTAGAATATAATTTCAAATACCCCTAAAATGTTTTATGAGCTTCTGGAAAAGTCCATCTAGCAAAATAAAAATATCCAGAGGAGTTTTTGGCATTGTTTGAAATTGTTTAATTTCAAAACAGTGGCAAAAGAAAATAAACAAAGAAAAAAACAGAAATAGAAAGTAAAATAGAAAATAGAGAGAGAGGAAGCCCACCTGAGCCACTACCTGGCCTCACCTGCGGCCCAGCTAGCGGCCCAGCCCGCCACCGCCGCCTCCATGTCGTCTTCCTCCTTGCCAGGAGGACGAGCGCGCGTGCCGGCGCGTGGTCGCCGCACTCCGGCCACCTCCTGCCTGCTTGCTGCCTCCCCGACCCCCCTGGAGACGCCACACACGCCCCCAGGCCCCTCTCACTCCCCCTCGATCTCTTCTCCCTCTCCTCTGGTCCTCTCTCCCACACCACCGAAAACGCCCGTCGCCGCCGTTCGCCGTTGTCGCGGCCACAGCCTCCCCCTCGCCCCTCCGATGAGCCCCAGAGCTCCGCCTCGTCGCCCTATACCCCTCCGCCGAGCCACGCAGCACCACACATCTCCGAACACCGTCTGCGCAGCCATTCCCCTCGTCGGCCGCCGACAACATCACCGTCGAATTCGCGGTGGCTGGTGCCTCCCCGAGCCCGTTTCGACGACCAATGCAACCGCCGTGAGCCCCTCTTGCTCACCCCCTATTCCTTTACTCACGCGCGTGCTGTAGCTCCAACCCCCACTGTGCCCGAGAACCCCTCGCCGCCGGCAATGTCGCCGCCGTGGCTATAGCCACTGGAGCTTCCACCTGAGTGCACCACCGAGCTCCTAATGACCTCACGAACACATAGCGCACCTCACCTTGCCTTTCCGTGCCCCCTAGTGGTCGCGCGTGTCACCACCGTACTCCGGCCGCCGCCGCTGCAGTTGTTGCCGTCAACTCCGGCCATCCCCGGCGAATCCGGCTGCACCCCTAGATGCGCGAGAGTCCCAGGAGCACGTAGATGCTCTCCGCTGCTGTTTTGGTCGCCGGAGGGCGATTTCCGAGCACTGCCGCCGCGTTTGGCCTCGCCGGCGTCGAGCCGCCGGTGGGTTTGACCACCTTTGACCACGGCTGGACCCCCCCTCTATGTCACTGACCAGTGGGCCCCACTGGTCAGGTTTGACCTGGACCCGCCAGTTGACCTGCTGATGTCAGCATGACCTAATGCTGACGTAGTAACTATTTTCTGTAATTTAAAATAAATCAGAAATGATTTATTTATTTCAGAAAATAGCTAAAACTTCTAAAAATCACAGAAAATAATCTATAACTCAAATGAAAATAATTTATATATGAAAAATGATCAGAAAAATCCAAGGAATCTGTTTATGGCATTTTCATGCATGTTTGAACAAGTTAAACCTGCTGATCAGGTCAAATCAATTAAATGACAATTAAATAATCACATGTGAAGTTTGAATTTGAACCTTTGGTTCAAACCAACTTCATTTAACATGGTTGCTAGTTGCATTAGCTCAATCAACATCATATTGCAATATCATGATCATCAATCATATTGTCGCATTGCATTGATAGTGTTCTCTCTTGTTTGCCGGTGTTTGTTCCCTCTCAGTAGACGTTGTTCCGACGATGTGATCGATGACACCGATGAAGACTCATTGATATCTTCAGAAGTGCCAGGCAAGCAAAACCCCATTGAGCATTCCGATACAATCCCTCTCTCTCGCTCTTGCTCTCTTTTACTGCATTAGGACAACAACGCTTCAACTGTTACCTGCTGCGGTAGTTGAACCCCTTTCCACTGCATGACCTGTCATTGCCACAGTAAATAGTTGAAACCCACTAGTATGAGTAGGAGTTGTTTGAGCCATGTTGTGCCTACTCATTCATGCTTTCTGGTTATGCCTACTATTGCTTAGAGTTGTGTCAGGTCTGATTCATCGGAGATGAATTGGAAGGGTGATGAACATGTCCTACTGTGTGTGAGCTAAGTGTGTGAACACGATTTGGTAAAGGTAGCGATGAGAGGCCATGTAGGAGTACATGGTGGGTTGTCTCATTGCAGCCGTCCTCAGGAACTGAGTTCTGTGTTGGTTGATCCATGACCAGTTACTACCATGCATTGGGCCCGAAACCAATGGACCCTCTCGACTTATTAACTACCCTTGTTCTCTGTCCAGGAGTTGCAACTAGTTTCTGGTGTTTGTAGTTTACTGGAGGCCGTGTGCAGCGCTGACCCTCGGGGTGGGCTGTGACGCGGCAGGTACGTGGCACGGTGTATCGATCGCCCGTTTGGTGATGCGGGAACCCTGTACACATCGTTTGGGGCCGTGAGCGACACCCCGGCCGGATCTCCCCACGGATGGAACCCAAATAGGCGATAAACCTGGACGAGAGACTTGTGTGGTTAGTCAGGTCATGGCCGACACCCTCGCTGGAACTCCGCTTGAAGGTTGCCGAGTACATGTCGTGTAAACGACGGTAAGTGGTGAGAGCGTGTGTGAAGAAGTACACCCCTGCAGGGTTATATATATAATCTATTCGAATAGCCGTGTCCGCGGAAATGGACTTCTGGGTTACCTCTACAGTTCATAGACAAGTGAAAGTGGATACTCTAAAACACGCAAGATAAGCGTGAGTGCTATGGATGGACTTCTCGTAGGGAGACGGGAGCGGATCCATAGTGGTGTATTGATTGGTGAATATGTGGACTCGTGTGCGCCACCTCAAAGAGTTACTTGTAGTCGTAGTTTAGGATAGCCACCGAGTCAAAGCTGGCTTGCTGCAGTCAAACTCCACCACCCCTTGTTGATACTAATGCATATGTAGCTAGTTCTGAAGTAAGTCTTGCTGAGTACCTTTGTACTCACGTTTGCTTAATTTATGTTTTGCAGAGAGACTTCAGTCTTGCTAGTGGTTCCGCGTGGACTTCGACGTTTAGCTTGTTACCTCAGCTACGATCTTGTACCCTTGGTATGGTCTGATAGATAGTCAGGCTTCCCAGCCTTTTTCATTTGTAGTTGTCTGTACCCAGACATGTTATGCTTCCGTTGCCTGTATGCTCTGTATGTTGGGTCATGTGACCTCTGCTTGTAATAAATGCTATGATGGCTCTTCTGGGCCTTATCTATATGAGTTGTTGAGTTATGTTGTGATGCCATGTTGTACAGCACATACTTGCATGTTATGCGTACGTGTAATGTGTATTGCTATGTGTGGGATCCGACACCTAGTTGTTTACCTTTGGTAGCCTATCTTACAGGGAAATGTCTCCTAGTGCTTCCACCGAGCCTTGGTAGCTCGCTACTGCTCCGGAACACTTAGGCTGGCCGGCATGTGTCCTTCTTCATTCCTGTGTCTGTCCCTTAGGGGAAATGTCACGCGTTGTTCCTTAAGTCCTTGTAGCTTGCTACGACTTGGGTTCATACGTTGATGACCGACACATTCGTTGCTGGGTCATGTATGCATGTCTCTGTAATTTAGTGCCACTTTTGGTTTATAACTAGTCATGTCGGCCCGGGTTCTCTGTCATACGGATGCTAGCGACACTATCATATACGTGTGCCAAAATGCGCAAACGGTCCCGGGCCAGGTAAGGTGGCACCCGTGGGGATACCGTGCGTGAGGCCGCAAAGTGATATGATGTGTTACAGGCTAGACCTGTGTGACTTAGGATCGGGGTCCTGACACTTCTCCTTGGGGAGATCAACATGAGTAGCAAAGGATTCACAGAAAGAAGCTACTATCTCAGAGTCAAGTCCATATTTTGTGCTAAACTCACAGAAAACATTGGTATCCATAAAAGTTTTAACACAATCAAACTTAGGGGTCATACCTGACTCCATACCTTCGTCGAGATCCCAATCTTCAGAGTTTCGTTTAATTCTTTCCAATAAATCCCATTTGAAGTCAATAGTCTTCATCATATAAGAGCGAGAACAAGAAGTATCGAGCATGGAGCGATTATTATGAGAAAGCCGAGCATAAAAGTTTTGAATAATCATTTCTCTTGAGAGCTCATGATTGGGGCATGAATATAACATTGACTTAAGCCTCCCCCAAGCTTGAGCGATGCTTTCTCCTTCACGAGGCCAGAAATTATAAATATAATTGTGATCACGATGAACCTGGTGCATAGGGTAGAACTTCTGATGAAATTCCAGCTTCAGACGATTATAGTTCCATGATCCCATATCATCGCATAGCCTAAACCATGTCAATGCATCTCCCTTCAAAGATAAAGGGAAGACCTTCTTCTTGATAATATCCTCAGGCATACCTCAAGCTTAAACAATCCACAAACTTCATCCACATAGATTAGATGTAAATCGGGATGCATTGTTCCGTCTCCTGTATAGGGATTTTCAAGCAGTTTCTCTATCATACCCGAAGGAATCTCAAAGCAAACATTTTCAATAGGTGCAGTAGGTTGAGGAGCAACTCTTTGCTCTTCTGTTCGGGGTGAAGATACCCCGAACAAGCCCCTCAAAGGATTTTGAGCCATAGTAACAAGTGACAATAAATTGTAGCACACTATATAAATTTTTCCTTACCAAATTCCACTTACCAAAGGCGCTTCACTCCCCGGCAACGGCGCCAGAAAAGAGTCTTGATGACCCACAAGTGTAGGGGATCTATCGTAATCCTTTCGATAAGTAAGAGTGTCGAACCCAACGAGGAGCAGAAGGAAATGATAGGCAGTTTTCGGTAAGGTATTTTCTGCAAGCACTGAAATTATAGGTAATAGATAGTTTTGTCATAAGGTAATTAGTAGCAAGTGACAAACGCTAAAAGTAAATAAGGTGCAACAAGGTGGCCCAATCCTTTTTGTATCAAAGGACAAGCCTAAACAAACTCTTATATAAAGGAAAGCGCTCCTGAGGACACATGGGAATTATCGTCAAGCTAGTTTTCATCACGATAGTCTGATTCGCGTTCGGTACTTTGATAATTTGTATGTGGGTGGACCGGTGATTGGGTTCTGTCCTTACTTGGACAAGCCTCCCACTTATGATTAACCTCTAATGCAAGCATCTGCAAGTACAAAAGAAGTATTAAGGTAAACCTAACCATAGCCTGAAACATATGGATCCAAATCAGCCCCTTACGAAGCAACGCATAAACTAGGATTTAAGCATCTGTCACTCTGTCAACCCATCATCTACTTATTTCTTCCCAATGCCTTCCTCTAGGCCCAATTAATGATGAAGTGTCATGTAGTCGATGTTCACATGACACCACTAGAGGAGAGACAACATTCATCTCATCAAAATATCGAACGAAGACCAAATTCACATGACTACTGATAGCAAGACTTCTCCCATGTCCTCAGGAACCAAAGTAACTACTCACGAGACATAATATTTTTCATGATAAGAGGGGTATTAATATGCATAATGGATCTGAACATATGATCTTCCACTGAATAAACCAACTAGCATCAACTACAAGGAGTAATCAACACTACTAGCAACCCGCAGGTACCAATCTGAGGTTTGGGTACAAAGATTGGATACAAGAGATGAACTAGGGTTTGAGAGAAGATGGTGCTGGTGAAGATGTTGATGAAGATAGCCCTCCCCAAGATGGGAGAGTTGTTGGTGATGACGGTGGTGACGATTTCCCCCTCCCGGAGGGAAGTATCCCCGGCAGAACAGCTCTGCCGGAGCCTGTAACATCCCAAATTTTCAATTTGGATTGTTATACATAGATCATACTGCATTGCATAATTTATTGCATTTTGTGGGTGTAATTCCTCGAAAATTCTACGCAACTCAAGGACCTACGGAGAGAGTTGGGATTCTACCATTTTCGTATTTGAGTTTTCTTGAATACTGGTACGAGGATCACGTTGGTTTTAATTATTTTTCTCTCCCTGAAAATATTTCTTAACAAAATATACGAGCGGAGATAATATGACTTCTCCACAATATAAGAAATATTGCAGGAAAATGTTGAAATCACTTTTGGTGTTTTTCGGATTTATTTGCGATTTTATTTGCATAGGGAAAAATGCGCGTTTTTCAAAATTGCATTTAGGTCCGGGAAAAATGTTCACTTTGTGCTAAGTATTATTAGAGGACGGTAAAAATTTGTTTTGTAATTTTTGTAGTTCGTTTAGTATATTTTTCATCCGTTTTAGTGTGTCACGACTCTTTGAAAAAAAGAGGAACCGACCTAACCAGGCCGTGTCCGGCTAGGACTCCGCCCGGGCGGCCTTTAAAGCCCGAGCTGCCGCCCCTGCAGCCCACCCCCAGCCCGCAGCAAACCCTAGCCCTGCCGCCTCGAAAAGCACGCCGCCGCCGCCTTGCACCGCCGCCGGTGGTGCGAGCCGTCGCCGCCGCTCGCCGCGCCCGCGTCCCGCCGCCTCGCTGCCGCCGCCGCGCCAAGCCCCGCCGCCGCGCCGCCATTCGACAAAAGGCAGTCGAATCTTTGGTACCTATCCCATGCCCGAGCCAAGGGAATAAATCAAAATAAATCAGTACCACCTATGGGAAGTCAGATCCCGTTAGAAGATGGCCATAAATACTTTGCAACATTTATTGGAACCAGAAGGATTGCACTTATTTGAACCAACCGCATGACAGAAGTAAAAAGGTTTTCATGACCAAAAGAAAATTTATGCTCAGATGCATTGGATATCACTACAGATATGGAAGGATCAGCGTCAGCAGAAGGATTTAGTGTGGGAGCAAAAACCCGTCAGAATTTGGGGAAAGGTGAAGCAAACCACCCCCGAGCAAAAATAATCAGATCATCTAATATTCTCGGGGAAACAAAAAAAGGAAATGGATATCCGAGTTGGAAACAGTATCCTCAAGTCATACTTGTTACCTGAGCCACCAAATCTCGAGGACGAGATTTCTTTAAGGGGTAACAACCTGGTTTTTGGCCCTTTTCTTTTCTTTTCGATTTATTGGTTTTGCTCTGTTTTTTCTTTTTGGAGTGATTCTGTGGCCTTGTCACGTGGGAAATCATCCTCTTTTTCCCTCCCAAGTGGCTCAACATTCTCAAAACCTTGCCAACATCATGTCACTCCATTGCCTGACCAAACCCTAATTTATTTTTCTAGGGAATATTCATTTTTCTATTAAAGGAATAACCCTGTCTGCCCTAGGTTGTGAAGCAACCTATATTTCTGTCACTCCAAAAATTCCCAAATAAATTTTAATAAATTGTTTGGGTCATATCTTCATCAAATATGGCAAAAAAATTCCTTGCCATGTTCAAAAATAATCCTCCAATATTACTTTTCCTATGATGCCCTTAATGGCACTTTGTGAAGGAAGTGCTATTTATCTTTACCCAATTGACCTCAACCTCCTTGGACATCTTTTCCTGTCCAAATAATTGCCACATGCCAAAATTCAACTTTATTTGCCTAGCCAATCTTCCTCAGTGATGTTTCAAAGTTTCTGTCAAAGGAAGTACTAGCTAGGGGCATACAAATGAGTTGAAATTTTGCATGCCTCTTCTTGTGAGTATATTATCCCGCTCCACCAAATTGCAGATCCATCCAATCAACCATGTGAGCACACCCTCAAATCTTTGTTTCTGCCCAAATTTTCAGTTTGTGAAGCAAGTATATTTTATCTTGCTCCACTATGGCTGAAAATATTCGAGGACCTTCTACAACCAATATAACTTACCTCCACGAATTTTGGGCACATTTTATCTAGCCATTTTTCCTCAGGAATTTTCCTAAGTTTCTGGACAGAAAGGATGCTTGTGAAGGAAGTACCATTTTGGTAAATCCAATTGGTATGAAACTCTTACAGCATCCTACTATGACCAAATCCCTAAGTCTTGCCAAGTTTCAGACCAAATGGACACACCATTTGAGTGCATCATCCTAATCTAGTTTCTGACCAGATTTATGTGGTTGTTAAGCAACTACATTGAATTTTTATTCCAAGCTTCTCAAACTTACCAGTATGGAAGTTCTTCTTTACCTCACCCTCCCAGACAAACTCTCTTCTTCCAAACTTTTTCCTGTTGATCAGCAGTTCTCTCCAAAGTTTACTGCAGTAAACTTCAGAGGGTCTTTACCATTTAACGATAGAGATTTTCGCCATTCTACCACCGTAGTTGAGACTTACCATGCAAGGACTTACCAGTAGACAACTTTTTATAGCCCCTCTTACCCACTACAATCCATTCCACTGGTGACCACGACAATAGCGTGCCTGTGCACGCGCTCTGTGTGCAGTGGCTGCGCCCAGAGCATCGTTTTTGGTTCGTCTGCTCCCCTCTCGTCTTCTTCGCAGGCGTGAGCATGTCCCTAGGCTTCACCTCACCGTCACCGACCCCCTGGACCCCCCTCCCCCTCCGTCCTGTTCCTCACCGACGCAAGCCGCCGAGCGCCCGCGGGCGAACTGTGGCCGACCGCTCTGGTCGCGCCGCAGTGCCTCCCTCCCTGCGCTCTCTTGGCCTCCTCTGCCCCGTGAGATCCTCCACAGTACATCCCTCCTCGCCTGCCTCCGAGCTCGCGAGCGAGGGCACGCGTCCGCGGCGCTAGACACGCGCCCGTGGCGACGCCAGCGTGGCTCCCCCTCCCCTTGGCTATATAAGCCCACCCCGAGGCCTCTCGACCTCGTCACTCGTCTCCTGCACCTCCACTAGCCCCACCCAGCCACTCGCCCAAGACCCCGAGCCCCTCCTCGCCGTAGTAAGCCGCCATGGCTGCCGCCCCCTCAGGCCTACATCCGAGCGAGTCGAGCTCTCTCCCTCCATTATAGCATCACTAGAGGCCTCCTCATCCACGCTAGATCCACCCCAGTGCCGCATTCCTTCTCCGGTGGCCTCTGGCCACGAGTTCGCCGGAGCCCGTAGAACCCCGTCCGCCCCGACCAAAGCTGCTCTCTCTCTGGTGCACCTCGGCAAGCGTGAAGGGCCCAGGCAGGAGCGCCTCATCGCCCTGAACTCGTCGGTAGGCAGAGCGTCGCCGGAGGCCCACTGTGGCGCCGGCAATCGCCGCCCGATGCAGGCGGCCTCCCTCTGTCACACGGGCGAGCGCGATCGAGAAGAAGACGATCGGGTCGCCCTGCCAGCTGGCCGTAGGCCCCACGGACCCCACCTGGCAGCCGCACAGCATTGACCCCGGCCTGCCTAGCTGGATAAGTGACGGGCCCCACCCTACGGGACCGCACGTCAGCAACCCCAGCCTCGTGGGACCCGCCCGTCAGCTGCACACCGCCCCGGGCCCTCGCTGCCACGTCATTTAAGTGGAAGCGTATTCCCACTGAATATGCTTTCGTTTCAGTGAAAGCGTAAACCATTGTGGCTTCGGCCAAAAATACGCCTTCACTGTCTCGAAAGCGTAGTTCCTGGAATGCGTTTTCAATTTTTCTGTTTTGGCCCAGTCTGTAAACTTTTCTGTTGCAGATAGGTCCCTGGCAGAAAAACATTCATATCTTTTTGATCCTAACTCCAAATGAGGTGATTGCAAAGCGCATCTCTTCGTCTCATCGAGCACGTTCTGTTGGCATCATTTTCATTATGTTTCAACATTCTGAAAATGTCCATTTTGCACCTGCCCTTATTCAGCCCCCTCCGAGAGAGTATGTTTACCGGCGATCCTTTCCGCGAGTTTCTCGCACTTTGTCCCGGTGATTTCTTCCACGCCAGGCAAGCCACACCCTCAATTTGCATGATTGGAATGCAGTGACATGGTTCTTTATTTGAACTTATTTAAAAGATTGACGTAGCTATGTATGATCTTGTTGATATTTCCCGAAGTTGTATTTTGATCTTGTTATTGCCATGATATTACTTGAAGTTATAGGATTTATATTTTGATGATTATGTGGATGACATGTTGCCTTTGGATTCTTAGTGGCTATTTTCATGCTAGTATCTGGTATTATTTATGGACTATTTACTTTGGATATCATGTTGCCTTTGGATTTATTAGTGGCTAGTGTTAGTTTCATCCTGATGCTAGTTATTGTTATGTTTTGGAGAATGATGTTGGAGATGATGCTTGCATGTGAATCATAGCTGGATAGTTAGTTCTTGATATTTGTGTAGTAGTGTTATCTTTCTTGGATTCTTCATGATAAAGATGTTATGCTATCATTGGAGTATTTTGTTATGATGTTATTTACCTTTGGATTATTTGTTGGATAGTGCTATGGTTTGGATTATTAGTTTGATAATTGATATCGGAGTAATTGTATCACAATTATATTTTTGAGGATAAATTTCGTCATTAAGTTGGTCAAGTGCCACCGAAACGGGCTTTCCCCAGTGCAACCACATTTGCCTTTTATGGGAAGGCCCTAATGCGATGCTATTGTCATGCCTCTCGCCGGTGCCTACAACTAGGGAAGGTTATGGGCACGCGCTACCCTGATCAGGTAGTCGGACATAACCTTGTGTGCCCGTAGTTGGATGATAAGCACTTTTGTCCCCGTTTGGGACGGTTTATTGTTTTGGCCACGACGATGGTCGTTGGTGTCTTTGGTAGACACGGGGCCACCCAGGACTAACCCAGTTGGTAGTAAGTCGGAGTGGCCGGGAGAGTGTCATGACAGTAAATCGGTTTTGTCGGAACACTGTTGTTCCACCCGAATGGGAGTGCGAGGGCATGGGTTCTGTGGTGTGGGTACAATGCACTACCTCTGCAGACTGTATTTGTTTAATCTATCGATAGCCGCGTCCTCGGTCATGGGCATGGGTTCGTACTAGGTCACACCGTTCGATCAACACTCAAATGACGGAATAACAAAAATAAATTATAAATGATATATATATATATATATATATATATATATATATATATATATATATATATATTGATATTTTGAGCAGTGCAGGATATTGATGATGATGTAGACCAAGTGTTGGTCATGGTAGTGATCGCCGGAAAGATCATGTTTGGTTTTGATCATAGGGTGATCGAAATGATATATTACTTGGTTGGTTAGCCAACAGACATTTGATTATGTAAATCTGATACGGTGATTTATTAGTATTATATCAGTTTCATACCATGCTCAGTAGGTGCTTCATCATGATAGTTGTTAATTAATTAACCTGTTAATGCTATGTTATTGTTTTGCCTTGATGGTTTTGGTTGTTGTGAGCTTGGAAGTACATTCAATGTACTGACCTGGCATGTCATGCCAGATTGCAGGTGATGCCATGATTGCTTGATTGTTTGTCGAGGTTACCGTGCGTGCGAGCTAGATCGTGTCCCAGCCAGAGTCCCTGTGGATTGGAGTTCACCACCTTCGTCGTTGTTCCACTGTCGTGGTTCTAAGCCTGATAGTACGAGTAGGGGTTACGAATGAGGAGGCAAGGCCCTAGCTATGGTGGAGTTGTAGACGAGGTGTTTTACGAGTTCAGGCCCTTCTCGGAGGAAGTAACAGCCCTACGTCTCGGTGCCCGGAGGCAGTCGACTGGTATGTGTATAGGTGTGAGTTACAGGGGGTGCGAACCCTTGTACAGGAGGAAGGGGGTGGCTTATATAGTGCGCCAGGGTCCCAGCCATGCTCCACGTTACTAAGGGTTCAATGTACATTAAGGCAGACGTTACTGGTAACGTCTGCAGTAAAGAGCTATAAAGGCATTCACTACGGCGAGTAAATACCAGATTGTTACTGTCCTAAGGGACCTTTGACCTTCGGGAGTCGAGTGCCTTGGATTGGTCGAGTGGAGTTGAGTCGTCTTGCAGGTGACGTCTAGTCGAGTGGGATGTCCTCTTGGGTCGTCTCAGTCGACTGTCTTTACCATCGTAGGTTTTGTCTTTTGATCTTCTGGGGTAGTGACCTTGGGTGGGGTACTTTCGCCGGGCCCGTGACCGTACCCTAGGTCTGTAACCTCGTCAGTAGCCCCCGAATGGATCAAGGCTTGAGTGGGAGAGAGAGTGCTGAAGGGAGCCTTGGTCCTGGCTCAAGGCCCTTGGGGTAGTCTTCTTCTGAGCTGGTGGACTAGGCTGTCTTCCTCAATCTTGTCTTGGTCGCGTTGATCGATTCTGGAACCGTCGAGTGCGTTTGTTGCGTCTTCCGTCGACTGAACTTTGCACTAGGCGCCGGGTGCCGTTGACGTCCGCAGTTTTCGGCGGGGTTGGTTGCTCTTCGGTCGCCGGATTCCATGGGATTTCGAAATTTGGGGAAGCATGCGGGGCGGGTCGTGCCGCAGCAATCGGACGGATATGCTCGGGACGCCTCGATCCTCGCGCCACCTTTTTCGCCACGTATCGCGTCCGCGCCTGTTGCAGGATTTGATAAGATCGCTCGGGGCCACCGGTCAGCCACTCGACCGGGGTGCTATAAGTGTGCGCCGAGCCCGAAGCGGGGGCACTGTGCGCCCATTCTCTGTTCTTTTGCCTCTGCCTCTCCATCGTGCCTCTGCTCCCTCTCGCTTTCTCCACAGCAACCGTAGACCTGCACGCCATGGGCAAGGACAAGACCACGACGATGGAGCATTCGAAGAAGGTGGCGACGGGGAAGGGGAGGCGGTCCGGCCGCAGCGGATCGTCGTCGAGGTCCGGGCTCCCTCCTGGTTGGATCCAGGGGGATTGGATCAGGTCCACCATCACGGCGGAGGATTTGGAGGAGCTGGAGGAGGAGGGGCTGGTCGCCCGCGGCTCCTGGCGAGTGCCAGAGGGCGAGCTCGAACCTCGGCCACGGGAGGGCGAGTGCGTCCTTCTTGCGACCCACGTCGACCGAGGTTTCTCAATGCCTCAGCACCCTTTCTTTCGTGCTTTCTTGATATTCTTCGGCGCCCAGCTGCATTACTTCACGCCCAATTCCATCGCTTTCCTTGTCGCGTTCGTCTCTATGTGCGAGAACTTCCTCGGCTGCCGGCCGCATTGGGGTTTGTTCAAACACATCTTTACTTTCCGCTCGCAAACCGTCAAGAAGGCGAACCCGAGTGATGAGAAAACACATGTCCTTCAGGCGTGCGGCGGGCTCGGCATCCAACTTAGGAATAGGAGCTCTTTTCCCCCTATGATTCTTCCGGAGTCGATTCGGGGCTGGCTGTCGACTTGGTTCTATTACAAGGACAGTCCGACTGTCGGTCAGTCAACCGGACTTCCCCCTTTCTCTCTTGGTCGAGCCAGCCAGCCTCCGTCAATGATTGTGGGTCGGGCCGAGAGGGCGGAAGTGAACATGTTGGGGGAACGGGTCATCCAGTTGGTCTGCAAGGGAGTCACAGGGTTGGACCTGCTCGAGGTATACCTCATGCGGAGGATCCAGCCGCTCCAGGCTCGGGACCACCCGATGTGGCTATACTCCGGCACTGACGACTCGTCACGAGTCCACCCAGAGGTGGCAGACGTGAAGTACGTGGCGCAGTGCCTGAAGTGCGTCACGGGGAACAAAGGCAACCCCAGGGGGTCCGGGAGGGTCCTCCCATTCGACGCTAACCATCTCCCTGACAAGGTCTGTCCTTGGTTTCCGAGTGGTGTTCCTGTTATTGGCTTGTAATTGTCTTGATGAGTCTGACTGACATTTGGCTGATCTTCCTTTTCTGCAGGTCTATACTGAAATGTACTCGTTGCCCAACGGGGACCAGGCCCAGGAGGGCGAAGAGGGCGTGGGTGACGTCTCCGAGTGGAAGTCCGACGAGGAGACCGGAGAGGAGAGAGAGGACTACAGCAGCGGGGAGGAGGTCGAGTCACCTCCCCGTGACGAGAGGCGATCCAAGGGGAAGCACGACCCGGGGGCTGTGCGCCCTCGGACGGGTCCCTCCAGCTCCCAAGCACCTAAACGAGCTCGTACGGCCACTCCTGATCCATCTCAGAAGGCGCCCAAGCAACCCAAGGTCACCACCGCCAAGCCCCGGAAGGCTCTGCCCAAGATTAAGGTGGATGTTCCCATCGCTTCCATGTAAGTGCCATTCAGCTTTGTCTCTTTCTGCCTTTCGGAGGTCGACTCTATCTTAGTCGACTCATCTTCGAGAAAATTCTTCAGTGCTGCTGCTTCCGTGACCTCGATGGACATCGACAAGGGCCGGGACGACAAGGAGACCGCGGATGCTGCAACGTCCCACACAGGTGCGAGTTGTAGATCGTGTTTTGCTTTTCGTCGGTTAGGGCTGATGGTCGACTAAGCCTCACAATTGTTTGTTTTGAAGTGCCGCGCCACGTCATGGAGCTCCCAGACGATGATGATGATGAGGAGGAGCGCTTGGGAGGGGCTCGACGACGCACGGGGAAGAAGGGCCGGAAGGTGCCTTCTGGCCCAGAGGCCCAGCAACAGGAATATGCGGTCCGAGCCACGGTCTCCTTCGCCGTCCCCGTGTCGACTGAGCGCCCTGCTTCGTTGGTTCGAGGGGCCGTCGACCCAGTGCCTGCCCCAGCTGTCAACCCAGCGTCCGCTCCGGCCATCGACCCAGCGCCCGCTCCGGCCGTCGACCCAGCGCCTGCTCCGTCGTCCGTTCTCTTCTCCACATATCGCCTCCCGGAGGATCCCGTGGGCGCGGCTCAAGAAGCCGTTCGCCAGGCGGGGCTGATGATGGAGAAGACGAAGGCGGCGTACGAGGCCAGCATGGCTGCTTACGACGCTAGTTCTGCTCTTCGGACCAATGTCCAGGTTTGTTTCCTCCAACAGATTGGCTTGCTGTGCTGGAAAAATCTTTAGTTTGAAAAAAATCTACTGCTTTGTTCGTAAGATGATGCCACACCCACTGGGTGTTGTCTTGACGTGTAGCCATTTAGCGTTTTCTTTGAACTTCGCTTGAGCTCGAGCCAGACTGATCTTGGCCGAGTGAGAACCAGTGGGGGCACGCTCAGTGCACCCACTGGGTGTAGCCCCCGAGACCGTGGTCGACTGCTGGTACTCGGCCATGGTCTGACGACGGAACTTTCCTCCTTGTTTTTTTAGCTCGAGCCAGACTGATCTTGACCGAGTGACAACCAGTGGGGGCATGCTAAGTGCACCCACTGGGTGTAGTCCCCGAGACTGTGGTTGAGTGTTTGACTCGACTGTAGTCTTAGAATCCTGTTTTTATTGTGTTGATGCAGAGATCTTGCGAGTTTGGAGCCAAATTTGCAAACCTTGAGAAGACGCAGATCCAGCTCAATCTCGACTTGCAGCTGGCTCGGGACCACTTGAAGAAGACGTAGGACGACGCAGCTGGTAACTGACGCGAGCAATTCGTCGACTGACCTTTGATAAATATGCTCTATGTTCCCTCATGTTCATCTATCCAGTGATGTCTTTTGCAGGTCAAATGAAAGCAGCCTTGGAGCAGAAAGACCTCGACTTGGCGGCGGTGCAGCAGCAGGCTCAAGAGAAGACAGAACTGGCAGAGCAGAAGCTGGCTTCCATAGGCGCGCTAGAGGCGGAGATCACCAGGCTGAAGGGTTCACTCGACGCGGCTAACCAAGAGGTGACTCGGCTGAAGAATGCCAAGAGTGCTCTGAATGACAAATACGAGGCCCTCTTCCAGAAGAGGATTGATCTGGAGGCCTATCTGAGCGACCTTAGCAAGAAGTGGTATCTCGTGCTCGAAGGTATGTCTCTTTGGCTCAGACTAAGTTGGATAGGTCGACCCGTATTTTGCTTGCTGACTCGACTTGTTTCTTGTGGTGTAGAATTCTGCCGCAACTTCGACAAAGAGACTGGGCGGGTCGAGCCTGATCTAGACCCAGCCAATTCTATTGTCAAGGACGAAGCTGCCATGAATATCTTGAGGCTGGAGTCCCGTCTTACCGCTGCCATGGGCTACCTGGGACGACTGAAAGCGGTGATGGCCCGGATCGACACTGTGCTCTGGAGGGGAGTCGTGCAGGAGAACGACCTCGAGTCTCTGATGACTCGACTCAATGAGATCCCTTGTCGAGTGTAGGAGTGGAAGAAGTCATCTGCCCATTGTGGAGCTGACGTGGCACTATCCTTGGTTTGTGTGCACTGCAAGGATGTGAAGGAGAGAAGGCTCGCAACGCTCAAGGTCGCCAATACCAAGGAGCTCCAGTTCCAGTCGTTCATGGAGACTTTCTTGGAAGCCGCCACCCGCATCACCGATGGGATCGACCTGGACCAGTTTTTTGCCCGTGCGAGCCCGCCTCCTCCCGAGGAGTGAGTGAACTTTGATACTTTAATTTAATTTGCCTCGGAATGCCGAGTGATCCTGTAATCGTTAAACTCTTGTGGGCCCGTGGCCCAGGTACTCTTGCCCGAATCTTATGGGGCTTTATCTAGATTTGATTCCTTTGCTTGTGACTCTTTTTGATCGCTTGAATTTTGAGTCGACGCCTTGATGGCAACGTTGTGCTTGTGGCGGGACTCGGAGGACCGCAGCTAAGCCCCCGAGTGAGAGGATCACTCTTCACTCAGAGTGGTTTTTGTAACTTAGGCGATTCCAAGCTACGTTGTATTTGTGGCGGACCTCGGAAGACAGAGCCACATTATACTTATGACGTACTCGGAGGACCACAGCTAAGCCTCCGAGTGAGAGGGTTGCTCTTTACTCGGAGCGGTTATTTGTAACTTAGGCGAGCCACGGGGTCGCAGCTAAGCCTCTGAGTGAGAGGATCGCTCTTCACTCGGAGTGGTTTTCGAAACTTAGGCGGTTCCAAGCTACGTTGTATTTGTGGCGGAGCTCGGAAGACAGGGCCACATTATACTTATGACGCAACTCGGAGGACCGCAACTAAGCCCCCGAGTGAGAGGGTTGCTCTTCACTCGGAGTGGTTTTTGTAACTTAGGCGATTCCGAGCTACGTTGTATTTGTGGCGGAGCTCGGAAGACAGAGCCACATTATACTTATGACGCATCTCAGAGGACCACAGCTAAGCCCCCGAGTGAGAGGGTTGCTCTTCACTCGGAGTAGTTTCTTATAACTTAGGCGAGTCACGGGGTCGCAGCTAAGCCCCTGAGTGAGAGGATTGCTCTACACTCGGAGTAGTTTTTGTAACTTAGGCGATTCCAAGCAACGTTGTATTTGTGGCGGGGCTCGGAAGACAGAGCCACATTATACTTATGACGTGGCTCGGAGGACTGCGGCTAATCCCTCGAGTGAGAGGGTTGCTCTTCACTCGGAGTGGTTGTTGTAACATAGGCGATTCCGAGCTACGTTGTATTTGTGGCGGAGCTCGGAAGACAGCCACATTATACTTATGACGCAGCTCGGAGGACCGCAGCTAAGCCCCCGAGTGAGAGGGTTGCTCTTCACTCGGAGTAGTTGTTTGTAACTTAGGCGATTCCAAGCAACGTTTTATTTGTGTCGGAGCTCGGAAGACATAGCCACATTATACTTATGACACAGCTCGGAGGACCGCAGCTAAGCCCCCGAGTGAGAGGGTTGCTCTTCACTCGGAGTAGTTGTTTGTAACTTAGGCGATTCCAAGAAACATAGTATTTGTGGCGGAGCTCGAAAGACAGAGCCACATTATACTTATGACGTAGCTCGGAGGACCTCGGCTAAGCCCCCGAGTGAGAGGTTGCTCTTCACTCGGAGTAGTTTTTGTAACTTAGGCGATTCCAAGCAGCGTTGTATTTGTGGCAGAGCTCGGAAGACAGAGCCACATTATACTTATGATGTAGCTCGGAGGAACGCGGCTAAGCCCCCGAGTGAGAGGATTGCTCTTCACTCAGAGTAATTTTTGTAACTTAGGCGAATCGGGTTCGCGGCTAAGCCCCCGAGTGAGAGGATTGCTCTTCACTTGGAGTAGTTTTTGTAACTTAGGTCATTCGGAGCAACGTTGTATTTGTGGCGGAGCTCGGAAGACAGAGCCACATTATACTTATGACGTAGCTCGGAGGACCGCGGCTAAGCCCCCGAGTGAGAGGATTGCTCTTCACTCGGAGTAGTTTTTGTAACTTAGGAGAATCGGGTTCGCTGCTAAGCCCCCGAGTGAGAGGATTTCTCTTCACTCGGAGTTGTTTTTGTAACTTAGGCGAATTGGGTTCGCGGCTAAGCACCCACTGGGGGATTTTGAAGACCAGCATCTTAGAAAACAACAATCATTAAAGGACCGCTGCAGACTTATCTTTGAAATAAATCGGAAAATCTTTATTACAACTCGACTGTTCGAGTGTTTCAAGTGTAGAAGCGGCGGAGCAGGTCCGCGTTCCACGAACGAGGTTTGTCTTTCTTCTTGGCGATGTTGTAAAGGTGATACGCTCCGTTGTGCAGTACCTTGGTGATGATGAAGGGGCCTTCCCATGCCGGGGTGAGCTTGTGTGGTCGTTTCTGATGCACTCGAAGAACCAGGTCTCCTTCCTGAAATGCTCGGCTTCGGACGTTGCGAGCATGGAATCGACGCAGGTCTTGCTGATAGATGGTCGACCGGATCAGGGCCATCTCTCGCTCCTCTTCCAAGAGGTCGACTGCATCCTGACGAGCTTGCTCTGCTTCGGCTTCGGAGAAGAGTTCCACTCGGGGGGCATTATGTAGCAAATCACTTGGGAGCACGGCTTCAGCTCCATAGACCATGAAGAAAGGGGTACGGCCAGTCGACCGGTTTGGAGTTGTCCTCAGACCCCATAGGACAGACGGTAGTTCGGTTACCCAAGCCCCAGTGGCATGCTTAAGGTCACGCTTGAGCCGTGGCTTCAGGCCTTGGAGAATCAAACCATTCGCCCTTTCCGCCTGTCCATTCGACTGCGGATGTGCCACGGAGGCATAGTCGACTCGTGTTCCTTGAGAAGCACAGAAAGCTCTGAATTCGTGCGAGTCAAAGTTGGAGCCGTTGTCCGTGATGATGCTGTGGGGGACCCCATATCTGAATATCAATTCCCTGATGAAGCTGATGGCGGTGCTCGACTCGAGGTTCTTGATGGGCTTGGCCTCAATCCATTTGGTGAACTTGTCAACCGCCATGAGCAGGTGAGTGAATCCCCTTCTGCCTGTTCTGAAAGGGCCGACCATATCCAAGCCCCAAACCGCAAAGGGCCAGACTAGTGGAATGGTCTTCAGAGCGGACGCCAGCTTGTGGGACATGTTGGAGTAGAACTGGCAGCCTGCGCACTTGTCCACAATATCTTTGGCCATCTCGTTGGCCCGGGGCCAATAAAACCCGGCTCGGTATGCTTTGGCCACTATAGTCCGAGAGAAAGCGTGGTGGCCACAAGTTCCCGAGTGAATCTCATCCAGGATCAGTCGACCTACCTCTGGGGTAATGCAGCGCTGAGCAACTCCGGTGACGCTTTCTCTGTAGACTTGACCCTGAATGACAGTGAACGCCTTGGATCGACGGACGATCTGGCACGCTTCTTCCTCATCTTCCGGGAACTCTTGCCTGAGCAGATATGATATGTATGGCACAGTCCAGTCGGGCGTAATCACTAAAACCTCCATGATCAGGTCGACCACTGCAGGCACATCGACTTCAGTCGGATCTGACGCACTGACTGGCTGCGGGGGTTCTTCCATGAAGGGGTCTTCTTTGATAGAAGGGATGTGCAGATGCTCCAGAAACACATTCTTGGGTATAGGCTTCCGAGTCGACCCAATCTTCGCAAGGTCATCGGCAAGCTGATTCTTGGCTCTGGGCACGTGATGGAGCTCTAGACCTTCAAACTTCTTTTCAAGCTTCCGCACTGCACTGCAATAACTGGTCATTGCCGTGCTCCTGACGTACCATTCCTTCATCACTTGGTTCACCACTAAGTCCGAGTCGCCCTAGACCATCAGGCGACGGACGTCGAGTGAGATGGCCATGCGCAACCCGTACAGAAGTGCTTCGTACTCAGCTTCGTTGTTCGATGAGTCAAACTGGATCTGAAGGACGTAACTGAGCTTGTCGCCCCTGGGAGATACCAGGACCACGCCTGCGCCGGATCGGTTCAACATCTTGGATCCATCAAAGAACATAGTCCAGTGATCTGATTGAACTTGAGTCGGCAGCTCTTGTTCTATCCACTCGGCCACAAAATCTGCTATAGCCTGAGACTTGATGGCTTTCTTCACTTGAAACTTGATATCTAACAGAAGAAGTTCAATCGCCCATTTTGCCACTCGACCGGTTGCGTCTCGGTTGTTCAGGATCTCTGGCAGCGGGGCGTCGCTGACGACTGAGATTGTATGGTCCGAGAAGTAATGGGCAACCTTTTTGCAGTCCAGTAAATCCCATACACGAGCTTCTGGCAATGCGGGTACCTTTGCTTGGATGGAGTCAAATTTCGGATATGTAGTAGATTGGGCGCTGGACCTTGTAGGCCTTGCCCTCTTCTTCCCGCTCGACCGTGAGTACAGTGCTGACAACTTGTCCGGTGGCTGCAATGTATAGTAGGAGAGGCTCTTTGCTGACTGGGGCAGCAAGCACCGGCTGGGTGGACAACAGGGCTTTGAGCTCTTCAAACGCTGCTTCGGCTTCGGAATTCCACTCGAACTTGTCTAATTTCTTCATGAGTCGGTAGAGAGGCAATGCCTTCTCACCGCGATGAGAAATGAATCGGCTCAATGCGGCCAAGCAACCAGTAAGCTTCTAGACGTCGTGTATACGCTCGGGGCGTTTCATTCGGAGGATGGTGCTGACCTTCTCTAGATTGGCGTCGATTCCCCATTCGAAAACGAGAAAACCGAGTAAATTGCCGCTAGGAACAATGTACACTTCGAAGGATTGAGCTTGATATCATAGCTTCTTAAGTTTGCGAATGTCTCAGCGAGGTCGGTCAGCAGGTCGGAACCTTTCCGTGACTTGACCACAATGTCATCCATGTATGCCTCGACGTTCCGACTGATTTGCTTTATCAGGCACTTCTGGATCATGTGCATGAAGGTAGCGCTGGCATTTTTGAGACCGAAAGGCATGGTGACATAACAGAAACACCCGAAGGGGGTGATGAAAGTTGTCTTGATTTCATTGGGCCCGAACAGACGGATCTGATGGTACCCGGAATACGCGTCCAGAAAGGACAAACGCTCGCACCCCGCAGTCGAGTCAACTATCTGATCGATGCGAGGGAGAGGAAAGTGATCCTTCGGGCAGACCCGATTGATGTGCTTGAAATCGAAGCACATACGGAGAGACTTGTCCTTCTTGGGGACCATGACGACATTGGCGAGCCACTCGGAGTGGTAGATCTTGCGGATAAACTCAGCTGCCAGGAGCCGAGCCACTTCCTCGCCAATTTCTTTTCTCTTCTCCGCGGCGGACCGATGAAGATGTTCCTTCACAGGCTTCACCTTTGGGTCGACTCACAAATGGTGCTCAGCCAGTCCCCTAGGTACACCCGGCATGTCTGATGGTTTCCATGCGAAGATGTCCCAGTTCTCACGAAGGAACTGGATGAGCGCTTCTTCCTATTTGCTGTCGAGTGTAGTGGAAATGTGGGTCGGTGCTGCATTGGGGTCGGTGGGGTGGATGTGTACGGGCTTCGTCTCCCCGGCCGACTGGAAAGCTGACTCGGAAGCTGGCTTCTTTGCCCTCAGCAGGTCACTCGGATCCACGCTCTTCTGGTACTCCTCCATCTTTACTGCTGCCATCTGCTCGTCAGCGATCTTTGAGCCTTTCGGGAAGCACTCTTCCGCTTTCTGACGGTTCCCAGTGACGGTTATAACGCCGTTGGGTCCCGGCATCTTTAGCTTGAGGTATACATAACATGGTCGAGCCATGAACCTGGCGTAGGCGGGCCTACCCAGAATGGCATGATAAGCGCTATTGAAGTCCACCACTTTAAACGTCAGCTTCTCTTTGCGATAATTCTTCAACTCGCCAAAGACTACGTCGAGTGTGATTTGGCCAAGTGAGTCGGCCTTCTTCCCGGGGATGACCCCGCAGAACCTCATGTTGCTTTCGCTCAGCTTGGACATTGGGATGCCCATATCCCGGAGGGTTGCTGCATACAGAATATTCAAACCACTGCCTCCATCCATCAGGACTCTGGTCAGACGTGTGCCCGCGACCACTGGGTCGACCACCAGTGCTTGCCGCCCGGGGGTGGCAATGTGCGCAGGGTGATCAGACTGGTCGAATGTGATGGGGGTCTTGAACCACTTCAAAAATGTGGTGGTTGCCGGGGCAACCATGTTGACTTCTCTATTGATGACTTTCAGTCGACTTTTGCTCTCGACGTCTGTGAAGATCACCAAAGTGGAGTTGATCTGGGGGCATTCTCCATCCCCGTCCTTGTCTTCGGACTCCTCTGATTCCTTTTCCTTCTCAGTCGGCTAATCTTTCTAGAAGTTCTGGATCAGGAGCCGGCACTGTCGAGTGGTGTGCTTGGGATATGCCAAGTTTCCCTCTTCATCTTTCTTTCTGTGGATGGGACACGGCTGGTCGAGTACATCATTCCCAGCTTGATCTTTCACTTTCTTAGGAGCCCAGGGCCCCTTCGGCTTTCCTTTTCCCTTTCCTTGGTTGACCACTGCAGCTTCGCCCTGAGCAGCTGGCTCGGCCTTGCGGTTGTTCTTTCGATTGGAATTCTGATCATCCTGCCCGACTGGTTTCTTGCCACTGCGGAGCCGATCGGCCTCTTCACCGTTGGCGTACTGACTGGCAATCCCCATCATCCGAGACAGGGACATATCGCCTGTCCGACCAAACTTCAAATTCAGCTCTTTGGTTACGCACGCCCTCCTTGAAGGCGCAAACTGCCTGGTGCTCAGACACATTTTCAACCGTGTGATGCAAGGTGGTCCATCGCTGGATGTAATCTCTCAAATTTTCATTCGACTTCTGCGCGCAATGCTGAAGTTCCACGAGGCCAGCAGGTGCCCTCGAAGGTCCGAATGAACAATCGAGACAGCTCCTCCCAACTGTAAATACTCCCGGGGGCCAACTGATTGAGCCACGCCCGAGCCGAACCGCCCAGCATCAGAGGAAGGTGCTTCATGGCCACATCGTCGTTGCCGCCTCCAATTTGCACAGCCACTCGGTAGTCTTCTAGCCAGGTGTTCGGCTTTGACTCGCCGGTGAACTTATTTACCCTCGCTGCCAATCTGAAGTTCGGGGGGATCTCAGCTGCCCTGATGGCGCTGCAGAAACACTCGGGTCCAGTGACGGCTGCTCGGCTTCCACTCGGACAATCTCTGCCTTGCTCTTCTCTGAATGCCTTGTTCCGGTCGACCAGCCCCTGCACAAGGATAGACCTTGCGTCGAAGCCCGGCCTTCAGGGATCTGGGGGAACCCTCCACTCGTCGTCACGCAGGCGCCTGCCCTCGTGCCGCCGGGGCGAGAACGATCCACTTCCCGGAGGAGGCGTAGGCAATCGACGGCGGTCGTGATGACCGGGTCGACGGTCGTATTGCTCGTCATTCCGACCCAGATGCCGGTCTTGCCACGGGCCACGTTCCTCACGCCTTGCGGGCGATCTTGGACTGTGGGCTGACCAAACGGTGTCTGCAGCCATCGATGTGTTGTGAATCCTATTGCACGACTGAGAAACAGCCGCGTTTTGCTCTTCAGCAGTTCGGAGCAAAGCTTGGATCTGTTGAAGGCCTCTCCCAGCCTCCGACTGAGATGGTTGAATAGACTCCGTGATGCGAGTCGTGGCCTCGAGGTTCTGAACTGGTGTGCAGAACACCTGAGTCTCGCGCGGGTGCGATTGCCGCGGTCGTCGACTGGACTCGGGAGCCAGTCGGTGGGCCTGGTCATCGAGTGCGCGCTGGATATTTTCCAAGCGCGCGCGTTCAGCCATGATGGCCAAGCGCGTGGCTTCCAGGGCCAGGGCCTCTGGAGAATCTCCCACGATGGAAGTGAAGAGCGCGTCTTCGTTGCGGCGGCAAAGCTCGTCCCTCTGCTCGGCAGTGAGGGGTTGAGGAATGTATCCGTCGTTGTCGTACGAACGGCCGCCACCGCTGCCGCTGTCGCCACCACGGGGAAAACCCAGCGGGCTGTGGCGTGAGTCGACCATGAGGACTTCCGCTGCGGGATCGCTGCTCCCGCACTCGGAAACTGAATCTACGAGCTCGATCGACGGACCGACCGGCCCGTAGAGGTAACCGTCGGGCTCGATGGCCGCGACTTGAGGGGTGGCCGTCTGGCGGGCCACCGCGTGTTTCACCCACCGCTAGAGCCGTGAGCGACCGGATCGCTTGCGACGGCGTCCGGCGGGGATGAGGGACGATGTAGGGATCGACAGGTACTTGAAAGCACATTTGCTCCCTGGGTGGTTTTGGTAATTAATGACAACATACTTTGTGGTTGGACTAATGCTTTTATCAAGTATGTTTCAGGAAATCCAATCACATTAGAATGGCAAGATGACTGAAGAAGTGGACCCCTCAAATGCTAAGGCAAGCATTGGCAAAAGCTCAAGACTCCATTTTTGGTTTAGTGATCCAAGATCACATTGAGTCCATAGGAAAAGCCAATACTATTAAAAGGGGATGAGGTTGTGTTGATGATCTGGTTGCTCAAGTGCTTAGTGATATAAATCCTTCAACTATCAGCACCTTTCACTTCTATACACACTCATAAGTAATCTCGGACAAACCGATTCTTCCAACTCAGTCCCACCGAGATGAACCACTTCAGCCATATTCCAAACCCTAGAAAAATCGGTCTTTCCGAGTTTGAGATCGGTCTCACCGAAACTGGACTGCCAACCTTCTGTAACCATTTGACATCATATCGGAATAACCGAGTTGGCATTATCGGTCTCACCGAGATTGGCTAGCTTCTGTCTTGGCTCAAATCGGTCTCACCGATATTGCATTTCCGGTCACACCGAAACTGGCATGTTCCTGTCCTTTCTCAAATCGGTCTAACCGAGTTTTCTTTCTCGGTCCCACCGAAAACTCCAACGTTCATATCTTTTGCACTTTCGGTCTCACCGAGATGGTATTTTCGGTCCCACCGAAAACCCCAACGTTCACTATATTTGAACTTTCGGTCTGACCGAGTTTTCACTTCGGTCTCACCGAGATTGCTCAATTATGTGTGTAACGGTTGGATTTTGTGTGGAGGCTATATATACCCCTCCACCCCCTCTTCATTCGTGAAGAGAGCCATCAGAAAGTCTACCACTCCTACCATACACTTTCTGAGAAGAGAACCACCTACCCTTGTGTTGAGATCAAGTCATTCCATTCCTACCATATGAAACTTGATTTCTAGCCTTCCCAAGTTGCTTTCCACTCAATCCTTTCTTCCACCACAGCCATATCAGTGAGGAGAGTTGAGTGTTGGGGAGATTATCATTTGAAGCACAAGAGCAAGGAGTTCATCATCATCAACAACATCTTTTACCTTTTGGAGGGTGGTGCCTCCTAGATTGGTTAGGTGTCGCTTGGGAGCCTCCGTCTTCGAGATGTGGAGTTGAACCAAGAAGTTTGTAAGGGCAAGGAGATCGCCTACTTCGTGAAGATCTACCCCGAGTAAGGCTAGTCCTCCGTGGGCGTAGGCCATGATGGAATAGACAAGGTTGCTTCTTCGTGGACCCTTCGTGGGTGGAGCCCTCCGTGGACTCGCGCAGCCGCTACCCTCCGTGGGTTGAAGTCTCCATCAACGTGGATGTACGATAGCACCACCTATCGGAACCACGACAAAAATCTCCGTGTCTCCAAACTGCGTTTGATCTTCTCCACCTCTCTTTACTATATGTGCAATTTACTTTCCGCTGCCCATACTCTAGAATTGCATGTGTAGTGTGCTACTTGACTTGTGTGCTATGCAAAAACTGTTAAAATCTGTCCTTGATAAAAGACAGAATTTTTATCTTGTCGAGTAGTCTAATCACCCCCCCCCCCTCTAGACACTCTCACCTTCTTCGATCCTACAATTGGTATCAGAGCTTTGGTCTCCATTGCTTTGGTTTACACACCATTGGAGGAAGATGGACGTGTCTACGGACGGGAGTGTTAGCCATAGAGTGCCTGTTCTTAATGGAAGGTTCTATAACTCTTGGAGGTCTGAAATGCTTAGTATCTTTAAAATGTACAATTTGTGCAAATATGTTAAGACCCCTTATGTGCCTCCTTTTGATCCCTTGCACCCTACCATGGATGAAGAGCTTGATTTGCTTCGTAACCTTAGAACTGTAAATCTTATCATTAGAGGGTTACCCGATGACTTGCTTAATCTTGTTACAAACTTTGAGTGCGCCTATGCTATGTGGAAATTATTGGAAGAACTTTATCCGGACTACTCTTTGAGAAGTCTTGATGAAATTCTACACAAGACTATTGAATTTGATAAGTTGCACCCTAATGATCCCAACTTTGATAAATGCTTCTTTGAGCTTCGTGATCTTATGAAAAAGAAGGGTGATCCCGCTCTTATCAATGTTATAGTTAGAAATGCTATTGCATTGCATTTCGAAGACTATTGTCACATTGACCAAACTAATGCAAGTACTTATCAAATTGACCTAGGTGTTGATGATGAACAATCTATGGGTCAATATGATGATGAGCATGAGCAAGATGATGATTACTCCGATTCGGACACCGAGCTAGACAAGGTCATGAAGAGTCTCAATCTCATGGCAAATCTGAGAGACTACATGTCCGGTGGAAAAGAGTGGATTCTTGATAGTGGATGCACCGACCACATGACCGGAGACAAAGACATGTTTCGAGAGCTTGCAAAGAACGATGGTCCACGCAAGTATGTGACTTTTGGAGACAACTCCAAGGGTAAGGTACTTGGCCTTGGTAAGGTGGCCATATCTCATGATAGCTCTATTCAAAATGTCATGCTTGTAGAATCTCTTGGATACAATTTACTTTCCGTGTCTAGATTAGCTGACTTTGGATTCAATGTGCTATTCACCAAAGTAGATTGCCAAGTCTTTCGTCGTGATAATCAAAACATGGCTTTTACTGGTATCCGTAGAGGTGATCTATACATTGTTGATTTCACTAAGAAAGCCCAACCTAGAGCTTGTTTCATTGCTAAATCCTCTAAGGGTTGGTTATGGCATAGAAGGCTAGGACATGTTGGTATGCGTAACCTAGACAAGCTGATCAAAGGTGATCATATTCTTGGCGTTAAAGATGTTCTCTTTGACAAAGATAGACTTTGTAGTGCTTGTCAAGCAGGAAAACAAGTTGGTGGAAGTCATCCCGTGAAAAACATCATGACCACGAGGAGACCGCTTGAGCTTCTTCATATGGATCTCTTTGGTCCCAATGCTTACAAAAGCCTTGGTGGTAACTCCTTTGGTCTAGTTATAGTTGATGATTATTCCAGATTTACGTGGGTATTTTTCCTTGATGATAAATCGCAGGTTCAGAGGATCTTCAAAACCTTTGCCAGGAAGGCCCAAAATCAATTTGAGGTGAAGATCAAGAAAGTTCGGAGTGACAATGGAACGGAGTTCAAGAACGCCAATGTAGACTCTTTTCTCGATGAGGAAGGGATTCTACATGAGTTCTCGGCAACGTACACTCCTCAACAAAATGGGGTTGTTGAGAGGAAGAACCGAACGCTCATAGAGATGGCAAGAACGATGCTTGATGAATACAAGACACCGAAGCATTTTTGGGGAGAAGCGGCCGAGACAGCTTGTCATGCTATCAACAGGCTTTATCTTCACAAGCTCCTCGGCAAGACATCATACGAGCTCCTCACCGGTAACAAACCCCAAGTGGGATACTTTCGTGTCTTTGGTTCAAAATGCTATATCCTTGATAAGCATCGTCGGTCTAAATTTGCTCCTAAATCTCATGAAGGCTTTCTTCTTGGTTATGGATCAAACTCCCACACCTACCGTGTCTACAATAATTTCACCCGAAAGGTTGAAGAGACGGTAGATGTGAAGTTTGATGAATCTAATGGCTCACAAGTAGAGCAAATGCCTATTGATGTAGGAGACAAGGACCCATCAGAAGCTATCCAAGATTTATCTATTGGAAAGATCCGTCCCATGGAAGTGAAGGAGAGTACCTCATCTACATATGTGGAGCCCCCTACCTCACGTCGAGATGAACCTCAAGGCAACATGGAGGCCTCCACAAGTGGAACTCACCAAGATGAGGAAGTGCAACAAGAAGATCCACCACAACCTCCTTCTCCACCGCCTCAAGACAACACCAACAACAATGAAGAAGAAGAAGAGGAAGATGAAGATGATGAGGAAGCTGAGCCACAACATCAACAAAAGCTATCCCGAGTTCGAGCAAGAGTCAAGAAGAATCATCCCGTGGAACAAATGATGAATGACATCAACTCCGGGAGAATTACTCGCTCTAAAACTCGCTTAGCTAACTTTTGTGAGCATTACTCATTTATCTCTAGTATTGAACCTATGAAGGTAGAAGAAGCACTTGAAGACCCGGATTGGGTGAACGCTATGCACGAAGAACTACACAACTTCGAGAGGAACAAAGTATGGACTTTGGTAGAGAAGCCCAACGATGATCAAAACATCATTGGAACCAAATGGGTGTTTCGGAACAAGCAAGATGAAGATGTACAAGTCATCCGCAACAAGGCTCGTCTCGTAGCTCAAGGTTACACACAAGTGGAAGGTATGGACTATGGTGAGACCTATGCCCCCGTTGCTAGAATTGAGTCCATTCGCATTCTTCTTGCTTATGCCAATCACCATGATATTACTCTCTATCAAATGTACATCAAAAGTGCTTTCCTAAATGGTGAAATTGAGGAGGAAGTATTTGTGAAACAACCTCCCGGATTTGTGAATCCCAAAAAGCCTAATCATGTTTACAAGCTGCATAAAGCCCTTTATGGTCTTAAACAAGCTCCTAGATCTTGGTACAAATGCTTAACTAGCTTTCTTCTTGAAAAAGGCTTTGAGATTGGAAAGATAGACTCAAGCTATTCACGAAAAGGGTTAATGGTGAACTATTTGTGTGCCAAATATATGTTGATGATATTATCTTTGGTTCAACTAACCCCCATTTTAGCAAGAAGTTTGGACAGCTCATGTCGGAGAAGTATGAGATGTCCATGATGAGTGAGCTCAAATTCTTCCTTGGGTTGCAAATCAAGCAATCTAAGGAGGGTACCTTTATCTCACAAACAAAGTACACCAAGGATCTCTTCAAGAAGTTCAACATGCAAGAAAGCAAAGGTATGAGTACCCCCATGCCTACTAGTGGACATAATGACTTGACAAAAGATGGAGAACCCGTTGATCAAAGGGTTTACCGATCTATGATTGGTTCTCTACTATATCTTTGTGCTTCTCGTCCTCACATAATGTTGAGTGTATGCATGTGTGCGCGATATCAAGCAACCCCTAAAGAATGTCATCTTAAAGCTGTTAAGAGGATAGTGAGATACTTGATACACACACCAAACTTTGGCATTTGGTATCCTAAGAGGGCCTCTTTCGACCTTGTTGGCTATTCCGACTCGGACTATGCCGGTGACAAGGTTGATAGAAAGTCAACTTCGGGTACGTGTCAATTCCTTGGTCGATCCCTTGTATCTTGGTCCTCCAAGAAACAAAATTCGGTATCATTATCCACTGCCGAAGCAGAATATATTGCTGCTGGTTCGTGTTGTGCTCAATTACTATGGATGACACAAACGCTTAAGGATTATGGGATACATGTGAGACGTGTTCCCTTGCTTTGTGACAATGAGAGTGCAATCAAGATTGGACACAATCCAGTGCAACACTCTCGAACAAAGCATATTGAAGTTCGTCACCATTTTATTCGTGATCATATTGCCAAGGGTGACATCAATCTTAAGCATGTTCGTACTGACAAACAACTTGCTGATATCTTTACAAAACCTCTTGATGAGAAGGTGTTTTGTCGCTTGAGGAGTGAGTTGAACATCATTGATGCTTCAAACTTGGAGTGATAACTCCATTGATGCATGCAAGGCATGAGCCTCTTGACTAATCCTTGATATTTCTCTTATGATGATGATCATATGTCTTGGACACATTTGCCTCCTTGTATTGCATCTAACTCCTTGCAGGTATTTGGATGATCTACATTCCACAAGATTACCACACACTCAAATCATGAGTAATCTTGTCATTGACCAAGTATCTAGCCCTTTGGGATGTTGAGTTCAAGGAACAAAATTCCACATATCCTTTTTGACATCTTATACATCTAGTATTTCACTCTTGTCATCTTGGATATCCTCGAGTATTTCCTTGCTTGCCTAACCCATGTAGGAAGATGAACTACACAAGTAGAAATGGCGCTCCAACTTCACATTCAATGAGCACCTACATCAAGCTTACCTATATGAGTAAAGCAACAACAAGCCCAAGGTATGTTCTTCACATCTTTAAGGAGCTTTGCTCAAAGTCATGAGTACAAGCAGCTTCATAAGATGTGATCACATCAAATGCTTAATCGAAAAATGGCAACCCCATTTTGAGCTTAAATGATGAGTATGACCTATGATCAAATGTCCTCATTTGACTCCTAAGTCAATATACTCAAACATAGGTGATCTTGTCGCCGACCTTTATCTAGATGAAGTACATATGCTTTTGGAGTTTTTCTGTTTTCTCTCATGTTCTCTCATTGAGTTTTCTTTAAAAAAAACTTCATCTAGGAATCTTTTTATTTCTTTTCTTATGTTTCTTTGTGAATATCCTTCTGGCTCTGATCAATTCCCCGAAAATCTTTTACAAATTCATTGCAAATCTTTTGAAACATTCCTCGCAAAGTGAGCTGAATTATTTCTGTATTTCCTTGGAATTAAACTCGGCGTCACCGATTTATTTATTTCGGTCTAACCGAAAAGGGTCTACCCTAACTCAATTCGGTGTCACTGATTTATTTCCTCCAGGATATCATCTTCTGCAGCTTCACTAAATGTTTCTCTATGCATGTTCTTATTTGCCCTGTTGTGATTCTTAAGGATCCCACCTCTTTCTTTCCATCTTTCCTGACCTTCCTAGTTTGCTGTCCTTTTCGGCACTTGATGTCAAAGGGGGAGAGGACTTAGGGGGAGTAGGGGAGAAGAGAAGACTTAGGGGGAGAAGAAAAGTAATATTATCTTAAGAGGGAGAGAATCACATCAAAGCTTTGCCGTATTTTACAATTGGCATCATTATTCTCAATTGGCATCATTCTTTTGATTTTGCTCTTTCCATCAAACCCCTTGTTCTGAGAGAACTCAAAGGGAGAGAAATCTTCACAATTGATATCTTATGGAAAGCAAAATCTCTCAGAGTTCATTGAAAATCTTTTAGTTTCGGAGACATGTTTGCTGATTCAAGCATGTGCTCAATATGAGACACTCTTTATACATGTCCTCCCTGGCTTGGTACTCTTGATGTTCTTGCAGTTGGTTGAAGGAATACTCTTGTGTTATCTAACCTTGTTTTCTCAAGTTTATCCCTTCAGGTACAATGCCAAGGAACCTCAAGGTAAGTATATGTATCTTGCAGAATGTGCATGATGGTGACTTGCTTGTAAATACTTGTTTGCAAGAAATCACCATGCACATATGCATTATCACTCACTTCCCTTTCATCTGCTCTGTTGCATATAGCCAAGCTGCATGTAGCACATCTTGCTTATCTCTCCTGTGTGCTTGTGGTAGTCCAAAACCATAATCTATGAAAATCTTGCACACTTGTAGGGGGAGCCTGTGTACTACATGCTTGTCAAAGCTTTCGTGATAATTCTATCTTTCTTTCAATAAGCTTTGATGTATTGTTTAGTGTGATTATAGTGTGTTGCCATCAATTACCAAAAAGGGGGAGATTGAAAGCACATTTGCTCCCTGGGTGGTTTTGGTAATTAATGACAACATACTTTGTGGTTGGACTAATGCTTTTATCAAGTATGTTTCAGGAAATCCAATCACATTAGAATGGCAAGATGACTGAAGAAGTGGACCCCTCAAATGCTAAGGCAAGCATTGGCAAAAGCTCAAGACTCCATTTTTGGTTTAGTGATCCAAGATCACATTGAGTCCATAGGAAAAGCCAATACTATTAAAAGGGGATGAGGTTGTGTTGATGATCTGGTTGCTCAAGTGCTTAGTGATATATCTCCTTTAACTATCAGCACCTTTCACTTCTATACACACTCATAAGTAATCTCGGACAAACCGATTCTTCCAACTCAGTCCCACCGAGATGAACCACTTCAGCCATATTCCAAACCCTAGAAAAATCGGTCTTTCCGAGTTTGAGATCGGTCTCACCGAAACTGGACTGCCAACCTTCTGTAACCATTTGACATCATATCGGAATAACCGAGTTGGCATTATCGGTCTCACCGAGATTGGCTAGCTTCTGTCTTGGCTCAAATCGGTCTCACCGATATTGCATTTCCGGTCACACCGAAACTGGCATGTTCTTGTCCTTTCTCAAATCGGTCTAACCGAGTTTTCTTTCTCGGTCCCACCGAAAACTCCAACGTTCATATCGTTTGCACTTTCGGTCTCACCGAGATGGTATTTTCGGTCCCACCGAAAACCCCAACGTTCACTATATTTGAACTTTCGGTCTGACCGAGTTTTCACTTCGGTCTCACCGAGATTGCTCAATTATGTGTGTAACGGTTGGATTTTGTGTGGAGGCTATATATACCCCTCCACCCCCTCTTCATTCGTGAAGAGAGCCATCAGAAAGTCTACCACTCCTACCATACACTTTCTGAGAAGAGAACCACCTACCCTTGTGTTGAGATCAAGTCATTCCATTCCTACCATATGAAACTTGATTTCTAGCCTTCCCAAGTTGCTTTCCACTCAATCCTTTCTTCCACCACAGCCATATCAGTGAGGAGAGTTGAGTGTTGGGGAGATTATCATTTGAAGCACAAGAGCAAGGAGTTCATCATCATCAACAACATCTATTACCTCTTGGAGGGTGGTGCCTCCTAGATTGGTTAGGTGTCGCTTGGGAGCCTCCGTCTTCGAGATGTGGAGTTGAACCAAGAAGTTTGTAAGGGCAAGGAGATCGCCTACTTCGTGAAGATCTACCCCGAGTAAGGCTAGTCCTCCGTGGGCGTAGGCCATGATGGAATAGACAAGGTTGCTTCTTCGTGGACCCTTCGTGGGTGGAGCCCTCCGTGGACTCGCGCAGCCGTTACCCTCCGTGGGTTGAAGTCTCCATCAACGTGGATGTACGATAGCACTACCTATCGGAACCACGGGAAAAATCATTGCGTCTCCAAATTGCGTTTGATCTTCTCCACTTCTCTTTACTATATGTGCAATTTACTTTCCGCTGCCCATACTCTAGAATTGCATGTGTAGTGTGCTACTTGACTTGTGTGCTATGCAAAAACTGTCAAAATCTGTCCTTGATAAAAGACAGAATTTTTATCTTGTCGAGTAGTCTAATCACCCCCCCTCTAGACACTCTCACCTTCTTCGATCCCTCAATTGGTATCAGAGCTTTGGTCTCCATTGCTTTGGTTTACACACCATTGGAGGAAGATGGACGTGTCTACGTTTGGGAGTGTTAGCCATAGAGTGCCTATTCTTAATGGAGAGTCATATAACTCATGGAGGTCTGAAATGCTTAGTATCTTTAAGATGTACAATTTGTGCAAATATGTTGAGACCCCCTATGTGCCTCCTTTTGATCCCTTGCACCCTACCATGGATGAAGAGCTTGATTTGCTTCGTAACCTTAGGACTGTAAATCTTATCATTAGAGGGTTACCCGATGACTTGCTTAAGCTTGTTACAAACTTTGAGTGCGCCTATGCTATGTGGAAGTTCTTGGAAGAACTTTATCCGGACTACTCTTTGAGAAGTCTTGATGAAATTCTACACAAGACTATTGAATTTGATAAGATGCGCCCCAATGATCCCAACTTTGATAAATGCTTCTTTGAGCTTCGTGATCTTATGAAAAAGAAGGGTGATCCCGGTCTTATCAATGTTTTAATTAGAAATGCTCTTGCATTACATTCCCAAGATTATTGTCACATTGACAAAACTAATGCAAGTGGTTATCAAATTGACCTAGGTGTTGATGATGAACAATCTATGGGTCAATATGATGATAAGCATGAGCATGATGATGATTACTCCGACTCGGACACCGAGCTAGACAAGATCATGAAGAGTCTCAATCTTATGGCAAATCTGAGAGACTACATGTCCGGCGGAAAAGAGTGGATTCTTGATAGTGGATGCACCGACCACATGACCGGAGACAAAGACATGTTTGGAGAGCTTGCAAAGAACGATGGTCCACGCAAGTATGTGACTTTTGGAGACAACTCCAAGGGTAAGGTACTTGGCCTTGGTAAGGTGGCCATATCTCATGATAGCTCTATTCAAAATGTCATGCTTGTAGAATCTCTTGGATACAATTTACTTTCCGTGTCTAGATTAGCTGACTTTGGATTCAATGTGTTGTTCACCAAAGTAGATTGCCAAGTCTTTCGTCGTGACAATCAAAACATGGCATTTATCGGTATCCGTAGAGGTGATCTATATATTGTTGATTTCACTAAGAAAGCCCAACCTAGAGCTTGTTTCATTGCTAAATCCTCTAAAGGTTGGTTATGGCATAGAAGGCTTGGACATGTTGGTATGCGTAATCTAGACAAGTTGATCAAAGGTGATCATATTCTTGGCGTTAAAGATGTTTTCTTTGACAAAGATAGACTTTGTAGTGCTTGTCAAGCAGGAAAACAAGTAGGTGGAAGTCATCCCGTGAAAAACATCATGACCACAAGGAGACCGCTTGAGCTTCTTCATATGGACCTCTTCGGTCCCAATGCTTACAAAAGCCTTGGTGGTAACTCCTTTGGTCTAGTTATAGTTGATGATTATTCCAGATTTACGTGGGTATTTTTCCTTGATGACAAATCGCAGGTTCAGAGAATCTTCAAAACCTTTGCCAAAAAGGCCCAAAATCAATTTGAAGTGAAGATCAAGAAAGTTCGGAGTGACAATGGAACGGAGTTCAAGAATGCCAATGTAGACTCTTTTCTCGATGAGGAAGGGATTCTACATGAGTTCTCGGCTACATACTGAAAGTGCAACTAATCCCCTGGTGGTTTTGGTAATTAATAACAACATATATATCATTGAACTAATATTTACTTGAGAATCATTTCAGAGAAGTTCGATGATATGGGTATGGAAATGTCTGAAGAAGTGGACCCCTCAAAATGCTAAGACAAGCATTGGCAAAAGCTCAAGACTCTATTTTTGGTTTAGTGATCAAAGATCACATTGAGTCCATAGGAAAAGCCAATACTATTAAAAGGGGATGAGGTTGTGTTAATGATCTGGTTGCTCAAGTGCTTAGTGATCTAGCTCCCTCAACTATCAGCACTCTTCACTACTTAACACACTCATAAGTAATCTCGGACAAACCGATTCTGCAAACTCAGTCCCACCGAGATGAACCACCTCAGTTATTCTTCCAAACCCTAATTTCTCGGTCCATCCGATTTTGAGTTTCGGTCTCACCGAAAATGGACTGCCAACCTTCTGTAACCAATTGACATCACTTCGGAATATCCGAGTTGTTATTTTTGGTCCCACCGAGATGGCAAGCTCCAACCTTTGACTCACTTCGGACACACCGAGATGGTATTTTCGGTCCCACCGAAAATCCCAACGTTCACTATATTTGAACTTTCGGTCTGACCGAGTTTTCACTTCGGTCTCACCGAGATTGGTCAAATGTGTGTGTAACGGTTGGATTTTGTGTGGAGGCTATATATACCCCTCCACCCCCTCTTCATTCGTGGAGAGAGCCATCAGAAAGTCTACCACTCCTACCATACACTTTCTGAGAAGTGAACCACCTACCCTTGTGTTGAGATCAAGCCATTCCATTCCTACCATATGAAACTTGATTTCTAGCCTTCCCAAGTTGCTTTCCACTCAAACCTTTCTTCCACCACAGCCATATCAGTGAGGAGAGTTGAGTGTTGGGGAGATTATCATTTGAAGCACAAGAGCAAGGAGTTCATCATCATCAACAACATCTTTTACCTTTTGGAGGGTGGTGCCTCCTAGATTGGTTAGGTGTCGCTTGGGAGCCTCCGTCTTCGAGATGTGGAGTTGAACCAAGAAGTTTGTAAGGGCAAGGAGATCGCCTACTTCGTGAAGATCTACCCCGAGTAAGGCTAGTCCTCCGTGGGCGTAGGCCATGATGGAATAGACAAGGTTGCTTCTTCGTGGACCCTTCGTGGGTGGAGCCCTCCGTGGACTCGCGCAGCCGCTACCCTCCGTGGGTTGAAGTCTCCATCAACGTGGATGTACGATAGCACCACCTATCGGAACCACGACAAAAATCTCCGTGTCTCCAAACTGCGTTTGATCTTCTCCACCTCTCTTTACTATATGTGCAATTTACTTTCCGCTGCCCATACTCTAGAATTGCATGTGTAGTGTGCTACTTGACTTGTGTGCTATGCAAAAACTGTTAAAATCTGTCCTTGATAAAAGACAGAATTTTTATCTTGTCGAGTAGTCTAATCACCCCCCCCCCCTCTAGACACTCTCACCTTCTTCGATCCTACAGTACTGAGTCGACGGCTGCCGAAGGAGGACGCCGCAGGCGCTGGCGCGGAAGTGCGCAGCCCCGCGGATGGGCAGAGCCTCGACGTCGAGAGGGGCCTCCCGGAGCCACGCGGAGTCATCGGCGACAAAGACGAGCGCGCCGAGCCGGATCTCGCGGCCCAACGCCAGACCACCGCCGGACACCATGATGAAGGAGGTCGGAGAAAAGGTTGCAACCTCACCAGAAGTCGCTAAGACGCCTTGCTCCAAGGTGGGCGCCAACTGTCGTAGTTCTAAGCCTGACAGTACGAGTAGGGGGCACGAATGAGGAGGCAAGGCCCTAGCTATGCTAGAGTTGTACACGAGGTGTTTTACAAGTTCAGGCCCTTCTCGGAGGAAGTAACAGCCCTACGTCTCGGTGCCCGGAGGCAGTCGACTGGTATGTGTATAGGTGTGAGTTACAGGGGGTGCGAATCCTTGTACAGGAGGAGGGGGTGGCTTATATAGTGCGTCAGGACCCCAGCCATGCTCCACGTTACTAAGGGTTCAATGTACATTAAGGCAGACGTTACTGGTAACGTCTGCAGTAAAGAGCTATAAAGGCATTCACTACGGCGAGTAAATACCAGATTGTTACTGTCCTAAGGGACCTTTGACCTTCGGGGGTCGAGTGCCTTGGATTGGTCAAGTGGAGTTGAGTCGTCTTTCAGGTGACGTCTAGTCAAGTGGAATGTCCTCTTGGGTCGTCTCAGTCGATTGTCTTTACCATCGTAGGTTTTGTCTTTTGATCTTCTCGGGTAGTGACCTTGGGTGGGGTACTCTGGCCAGGCCCGTGACCCTACCCTAGGTCTGTAACCTCGTCATCCGCTGCTAGAAGTATTCCGCTGCTACGAGTTGTCCCGTTGGTAGCATAGAGCAAGTGTAGTATCGTCGACGTAGTGTCGCCGTGCTGATGTGCTCCTTTGTAACATCAGACCTTTGTAATATAATTCTTATAATAAGAGCTTATTTGTTCTATGCCAAGCAGTACCATTTTCCAAAGACTTCTTCTCAATCTCTAGGATGGAAAACGGGGCGTTCCGGTTTCTCTGAGCCGGGGTGCCACAACTCGCCCTTGTTCTGAACACAAGAAGCTAGATCCATAATTGACATCGGCTGCTTGCATGTATCCTTGAAATGCTTGATAAACTTGGCTTTCAGCTCTGCCCACGACCCAATGGAGTTGACGGGCAATCCTTTCAACCAGTTATGGGATGTGCCTTCCAGCATCATGGTGAAATACTTAGCAGATGCGGCCTCGCTAACATCCAGCATCTCCATAGCCATCTCGTAACTCTCCACCCAAGCCTCGGGGGATTGATCTGCTGTGTAGTTAGGCACATTACGAGGGCCCTTGAAGTCCTTGGTTAAACGCTCGTTCCGTATAGCCGTCGTTAAGCACGGTACGCCCCACGCGAAGTTCTACCTGTCTCTACTGAAGCCGCCAGGTAAAATGGAACCGGCAAATTATGTGTCGCCTGAGCCGCCAGCTCGACCTCCCGGCGCATCTTGCCCTGATCCACTAAGTCCTGTGCATTGGTACCATGTCGCGCCGGGTCATGCCCACGAGGCTGGTCACGGTGCCGCTCCGTGCTTGAAACCTCTGGCGAGTCAACGTGTCTGCTATAGCTGACACTTGGACAGGGAGTTGAGTGAATCCAGTCACGACTATAAGAATAAGCCTATTGATGTGCTAGTGCTGTCTGAAGAAGTTCCTGGGCCCTCCGGGTTTCCACTTCCACTGGAGTTTCGCCCTCAACTGGCAGAGCCACCAATCTCGTTGCTGCTGCTATCATGTTATCCAGAGGGTTGGAATAATGACCCTCCGGTGTCGCCGGGTAATGAGGTGTGGGGCGGTTTTGATTCACATATAGAGAACATGTCATGTACGGTTGAACCAGCGCTCCAGCCCTAGGCACTTCAGTCGTCCGGTTTATCCCCGGCGGGTTACTGCCCCCTGCTCCAGTTGTGTTGAAAAGATTCCTCGGCTCGTAAACGAAGGGCGGACGACTCCGTTGCTTTCTCTTCATGACTTTGTTAGCAGCGTTCTGATCCACCGAGAGCCGGTACAAATCTGCTTGAATTCGCTGAGCCCGGGCATCCAAAACAGCCTGTTCTGCATTCATCCTGGCATTCTTCGCCGCCAGGTCATCTTTTGCTTGCGCTATCTCCTGTCGTAGCTTATCCACATCTGCCTTGTGTTGCTCCTGGTTTTCCGGGGTTACCTCCGTTCCCATCAGAGTCGCCAGAGCCTCCAATAGATCTGTCATAACTTGAGTCGGCGGGCGTGTTGTTTCGTCCGCGCCTGCCGCAGTCGCCATCGCGTCAGGTGTTATGGCCCCGATGACTGTCGAGCCGAGAGCCGGCTGGGTGCTATTCATGAAAATCGCCACCCTGCTCGGTGGCTCATGGGGGTCCGAAATACTGTTACCGTCGGACCAGCCCCCAAGCCGTCCGCTCTGCCTCTGATACATTGAATTAGTCTCGCATGTGGACAACTCACTGTCAGAGAGGACGGCCGTCTCACCGTGAGATCCAGAGCCTTCAACACCCTGGATGTATCCAACAAAGGCACGCTTCACGGTGGGTTGAAACCAGGCGGGTCGCGCACGCTAAGCCATCTCGATGATGTCGGCGCAGGTGTCCGGCTCAGGGCCCGGTTCACCGATCTTGCCGATGAAGACGTGGAATCCGCCGAAGGGGACCCGGTACCCGTACTCAACTGAGCCGGCCTCGGGACCCCAGCCTACATCGTCGATGTAGAGCTTGCTGCGATGACTCTTGGTCATCCGGCCTACAACGTATCCCTTGAGCCCCTCGAAGTTGCCCTTCAAGAACTTGAAACCACTGTGCGTAGGCCCCACGGTGGGCACCTTGTGTCGTGGAGTTGACACGACAGATGTCCTAAGGGAAGGACTTAATTGTGGAGCCATAGCGACGTAGTTAGCTTAAAGGGGTTAAAACGGGACAAGAGACATGAGAAGTTTATACTGGTTTGGCCCCTTGCGGTGAGGGTAAAACCTAATCCAGTTTGAGGTGGAATTACTGTGGTTTCGATTGCTAGAGAGCGAATACGCTTGCCTAGTTCTCGATCTGTTGTTTCTTGCCCTAAGCCACTGCCGGGTCGTCCCCTTATATACACGGGTTGACGCCCTGCGGCCTACGGAGTCCCGGCCGGCTCATACAATCGTGTCCGGCTCGATGACTCATTGTTACATGCCTTACAGTACAAGTTTAACATACATGGCGGTTTACACTTACGGGCCTTAAGCCGCTCTGGGCTTTGGGCCCTTTATACATTACTCTTATTGAACCACCATCTTCAACCTGCTTCTGGGCTTGGCCCATGAACCGCCATTGGGTAACCCGGCCCCTCTTGGGCGGGTCATACCAAATAGTTATATCCCGAACACCTTGTGCGTTGGGTGGAAGAAGATGGCCGGTGGTTCGATTGGTCGCTGCTGCAGACAGCAGCGTAGAGGATAACTACTGCGGACGGCGGCGCGGAGGGGAAGGGAGCACGACGACGCAGAGGAGAAGGGAGCACGATGTACCGCCGAAGTCAGCGATTCCATTTGCGGCTGTTTCCCTAAACATCGGCAATGGGGCGGGGGAGGCGACGAGGGGCGGGGGATGCGATTCTGGTTGGCCCAACGGGAAATTCAAACGCATCTTCCGGAAAGCGGCTCTGGTTGGCCCAACAGGAAATTCAAACGCATCTTCCGGACGTCTTGGATCAGGATCTGCGCCTCACTCTTCTCCGGCGACGACGCCACCGGCCTGCGCTCCTTCCGCCGCCGTCGTTGAACCTGCAACCAAACATCTGGTTTTAGAAAATCACCAAGCGTTAGCAATGGAAATCTTACCTTTGGAATAGGCCACTGCCACGGCCGGGTTGACAGATGCCGCTGAACTAGCCGCCGGACCACCTCTTTGTGATCCTTAGGATCGACGCCGACCCTCGCCGGATCGAATGCCGGAACCATCTCTTGGACCACCAGACCGAGATCCTCCTCTTCGTATCCCTGGTCCAGAAGGTTGCAGATCAGCGAAGACGGCAAACCCATCTCTTCCGGCATGCTCGACAAAGCCGTCATGGTCGGCCTAGACGCCGGAGAATCCTCCTCATCAGAGTCCTCTCCCTCCTCTCCGTCGCTAGCCAAAGCCCAGAAACGGCCTCCTACTCGCCGATCTAGGCGCGAGCGGTTCACCGCCGGCATCCCTACCGGAGTCACCTAGGAGAAGTTCTATTGATCGATCTCGCATAAACTTTCTAAGAAAATTGGAGAGATTTTCACTTCCCAGTCTTAGCTTACCGTACACCCATGGTCATCTTAGATGATAGATGAATTACTGCCTTGTTTTCTTTGCATTGCCAGCATGACCACACCTATTGCAACCTCTCTTCACATGGCTTAGACCAATTTATTGTATCAAGGACATCATTTGTTTGGCTTCGTCTTAGATTAATTTCCAGCTGGAAAGATTAGATTAAAGACTGATGGCACCACTGGTAAGCTGTCAGTAACTCAACATCCAGAATCAAATGGAGATGGAAGCAGTTCACAGCTTAATTAATACCTGACTTGAATCCCCTTTTTTGTCCCAATCTTAGCAAGACCTTCCTCGATGGATGAGGAAAGAAAAATTCGGCTGGAATGTCAGATGGGAGAGGACAGGCGTAGAAAGAGAGAACATAAATGCACAGTCCTGGGTTCCTGGGAATTAAACCAAATCTTGAAAGCTCACCGTGACGCTTCAGCTCTGCATTTGGGGATGTAATCTAACTTTTTTTTACTAAATGTAAATACATACAAGAGGATACTAACAATGGGAGAATAAATAGACACATACTAAATTTATGGAGAAGGGGGAAGAGCTCTGTCACAGTGGGTATAGAATGCATCAAGAAGAGAACAAATAGCCATTGTAGCCTGAGAACGAGGACCACCATAGGCGCTGCACAACGGCACTGCCCACTGCGAAATCAACCCATAGCGGCCAACCCAACACCAACAATGCCACACTTTTATCAAAATAAAGAGAGGGACAGTACAATGAAACCAGCTAGTGGCAAGTAAAATTGCAGGATGTACACTGCTAGAGAAACTAGTTCAGATTTAAAAAAAAAATTATTGAGGACGTGGGTACTAGGAAAATCGTCACTGTACTAGTACTAATTCATACAATTCTTTGTATACTTGTGGAAAAGAAAATTTCAAACTAATCTCGAATAAGTCGAATTACTCCAATGGTTATGAAAATACTCAGGACATCCGTAAAAATAATTAGATCTAGTAACTAAAAGGGTCTTCCCATAAAATGCTATTATTGTCAAAATTTGTAAACATAACAAGTTAAGACTTTTTTGGAGAGGACTACCAGAGGGAACCCAACTTGTGTCTTATATGAACAGGAAACGATCTGAAGTCCGTCAGTCAGATTTTCAGTGTCGTCGCCGCAACCGTGGGCGTGCGGGCTCACACTGACACCAACGGTGTCCCTTATGCACAGCGCTTCAACATCAAGTTGCCATGCCACCACTGATGACGTGGCATGTATGTACTCACGGGGTGAGCGTGGGGCTGGTGATCGCTGTTACACAGTCCATCACGTCGCTCCTTGGTGCCAGTGGAAAGGAGGAGACGGCGGTGTTGGAAATATGCCCTAGAGGCAATAATAAAAGAGTTATTATTATATTTCCTTGTTCATGATAATCGTTTATTATCCATGCTATAACTGTATTGATTGGAAACTCAAATACATGTGTGGATGAATAGACAAACTTTGTGTCCCTAGTAAGCCTCTACAGGACTAGCTCGTTGATCAAAGATGACCGCGGTTTCCAGGTCATAGACATGAGTTGTCATTTGATAACGGGATCACATCATTAGGAGAATGATGTGATGGACGAGACCCAAACGTTAAACATAGCTTTTGATCGTATCAGTTATCGCTATAGTTTTCTGCATGTCAAGTATAAGTTCCTATGACCATGAGATCATGTAACTCACTGACACCGTAGGAGTGCTTTGTGTGTGCCAAACGTCGCAACGTAACTGGGTGACTATAAAGGTACTCTACAGGTATCTCCGAAAGTGTCTGTTGAGTTGACATGGATCGAGACTGGGATTTGTCACTCCGTGTGACGGAGAGGTATCTCCGGGCCCACTCGGTAATACATCATCTCAATGAGCTCAAAGTGACTAAGTGGTTAGTCACGGGATTATGTATTACGGTAACGAGTAAAGAGACTTGCCGGTAACGAGATTGAACTAGGTATAGAGATACCGACGATCGAATCTCGGGCAAGTAACATACCGACGAGACAAAGGGAACTGTATACAGGATTGCCTGAATCCTTGACATCGTGGTTCATCCGATGAGATCATCGAGGAACGTGTGGGAACCAATATGGGTATCCAGATCCCGCTATTGGTTATTGACCTGGGAGCGTCTCGGTCATGTCTGCATAGTTTCCGAACCCGCAGGGTCTACACACTTAAGGTTCGGTGACGCTAGGGTTGTTAGTGAGAACAGTGCATGGTTACCGAAGGTTGTTCGGAGTCCCGGATGAGATCCCGTACGTGACGAGGGTCTCCGGAATGGTCCGGGGACGAAGATTGATATATAGGATGAGAGTGATCGGAGTCCGGAAGTGTTCCGGGAAGTATCGGGAAATCGGCGGATGACCGAAAGGGGTTTTCGGGGTCCCGGAAAGAGTTTCGGGCCTAATGGGCCACAAAGGGGAGACGCAACAGCCCTCATAGGGCTGTGCGCCCCCCCTAGGGCCCTCTCCTCATGCGCCAAGGGAGGTGGACCCCCCTAGGGCCCTCTCCTCATGCGCCAAGGGAGGTGGACCCCCCTAGGGCTGCCGCACCCCCTTAGGCTTGGGGGGCAAGGCACCTGGGGGGGAAACCCTAGCCCCAGGGGGCGCCGCCCCCTCCCCATCTGCCCTGGCCGCCGGCCCCTAGGGGAAACCCTAGGGCGCCCCCTCCCCTCTCTCCCCCCTATATAAAGAGAGGCAGAGGGAGGGCAGCCACACACGTTCGTGCCTCGGCGCTGCCCTCCCTCTCCCACATCCATCTTCGTTTTCCCGCGGTGCTTGGCGAAGCCCTGCTGGAATCCTCCACCACCATCACCACCACGCCGTCATGCTGCCGGTGTCTCCATCAACCTCTCCTTCCCCCTTGCTGGATCAAGAAGGAGGAGACGTCCCCGAGCTGTACGTGTGAAGAACGCGGAGGCACCGTTGCTTCGGTGCTTGGATCTTCAGTGATCTGAATCGCGGCGAGTACGACTCCATCAACCGCGTTCTTGAACGCTTCCGCTTAGCGATCTACAAGGGTATGTGGATCCAACTCTCCCCTCGTAGATGCATCTCCTAGATTGATCTTGGTGAGCGTAGGAAAATTTTTTGTTTCCCATGCAACGTTCCCCAACAGTGGCATCATGAGCTAGGATCTTGCGTAGATGCTTTCACGAGTAGAACACAAAAGGGTTTGTGGACGTTCATGTTTAGATTGCTTCCCTCCTTAGTCTTTCTTGATTCAGCGGTATTATGGGATGAAGCGGCCCGGACCAACTTTACATGTCCACGTACATGAGACCGGTTCCATCGACAGACATGTGACTTTTGTTGCATAAGATGGCTGGCGGGTGTCTGTCTCTCCTATCTTAGTTGAATCGGAATAGAACAAGGCAGTCCTTGTAGAAGGTTAAATAGCAACTTAAATATCACCGTTGTGGCTTTGCGTAGGTAAGAAGCGTTCTTGCTAGATACCCATAGCAGCCACGTAAAACATGCAACAACAAATTAGAGGACGTCTAACTTGTTTTTGCAGGGTATGTATGTGATATGATATGGCCAATGACATGATGAGATATATTTGATGTATGAGATGATCATGTTGTAATAGTTAATATCGACTTGCATGTCGATGTATACGACAACCGGCAGGAGCCATAGGGTTGTCTTTAATTTTTGTATGACCTGCGTGTCAATCATTAAGCGCTTTGTAATGCTTTACTTTATCGCTAAACGGTAGCAATAGTAGTAAGAGCATGGTGGGCGCGCGACAACCCCGATGGCGACACGATGATGGAGATCATGATGATGGGGATCATGGTGTGGCGCCGGTGACGATGGAGATCATGCCGGTGCTTTGGAGATGGAGATCAAAAGCACGAGTTGATGGCCATATCATGTCACTTATGATTTGCATGTGATGTTAATCCTTTTTATGCATCTTATTTTGCTTAGGACGACGGTAGCATTATAAGATGATCCTTCACTAAAATTTCAAGATAAAAAATTGTGTTTCCCCGAGTGTGCGCCGTTGCGAAGGTTTGTCGTTTCGAAGCACCACGTGATGATCGGGTGTGATAGACTCTACGTTCGCATACAATGGGTGCAAGCCAGTTTTGCACATGCAGAACACTCGGGTTAGACTTGACGAGCCTAGCATGTACAGACATGGCCTCGGAACACGGAAGACCGAAAGGTCGAACATGAGTCATATAGTAGATATGATCAACATGTAGATGTTCACCATTGACACCACCTCATCTCACGTGATGATCGGACTTGGGTTGGTGGATCTGGATCATGTCACGCTCGAATGACCAGAGGGATGTCAATTTGAGTGGGAGTTATAAATAATTTGATTAGGTAATAACTCACTTATCATGAACAATAGTCTAAAATGTCTTTGCAAATCTTTGTTGTAGATGGCTCGCGCAGTAGCTCCCCTGAATTTTAATGCGTTCCTAGAGAAAGCTAAACTGAAAGATGATGGGAGCAACTTTGTGGACTGGCTCCGCAATCTGAGGATCATCCTCACAGCTGCCCAAAAGGTTTATGTCCTAAGTGCACCGCTAGGTGAACCCCCCGCTCCGGCCTCTGTGGACGTTATGAACGCCTGGCAGACGCGCTCGGATGACTACTCAGTCGTGCAGTGTGCCATGTTGTATAGCTTGGAAGGAGGACTTCAAAGGCGTTTTGAACGTCATGGAGCATATGAGATGTTCCAGGAGTTGAAATTCATCTTTGAAAAGAATGCTAAGATCGAGAGGTATGAGACCACCGATAAATTCTTTGCTTGCAAGATGGAGGAGAATTCGTCTGTCAGTGAGCACTTGCTGAAGATGTCTGGGTACTATACCCGCATAGCTGATCTGGGACTTGTGTTCCCGGAGGAGGCTATCATTGACAGAATTCTCCAGTCACTCCCACCTAGCTACAAGAGCTTCGTGCAGCAGTACAACATGCAAGGGATGAACAAGTCCATCGCCGAGCTGTTTTCAATGCTGAAAGTCGCTGAGGCAGACATCCAGAAGGAGTATCAAGTGTTGATGGTCAATAAAACCACCAGTTTCAAGAAAAATGGCAAGGGCAAGAAGGGTAACTCTAAGAAGGGTGGCAAAGCAGTTGCTCATCCAGTGAAGAAACCCAAGGCTGGGCCCAAGCCAGAGACTGAGTGTTTCTATTGCAAGGGGAACGGCCACTGGAAGCGGAACTGCCCCAAGTATCTGGCAGACAAGAAGGGGGCCAACAACAACAACAAGCAAGGTATATGTGATATACATGTTATTGATGTGTACCTCACCAACTCCCGTTGTAGTGCCTGGGTATTTGATACCGGTTCGGTTGCTCACATTTGCAACTCTAAACAGGAACTACGGAATAAACGGAGGCTGGCGAAGGACGAAGTGACGATGCGCGTGGGGAATGGTTCCAAGGTTGATGTGATCGCCGTCGGCACGCTCGCTCTTCGATTACCATCGGGATTTGTCATGAACCTGAATAATTGTTATTTAGTGCCTGCGTTGAGCATGAACATTATATCTGGATCTTGTTTATTGCGAGACGGTTACTCATTTAAATCTGAGAATAAAGGTTGTTCTATTTATATGGGTAATATCTTTTATGGTCATGCACCCGAAGTAAGGGGTTTATTCTTATTGAATCTCGATAGTGATGATACACATGTTCATAACATTGATGCCAAAAGATGTAGAGTAGATAGCGATAGTACCACTTTCTTGTGGCACTGCCGTCTGGGTCATATCGGCGTGAAACGCATGAGGAAGCTCCATGCTGATGGACTTTTGGAGTCTCTTGATTTTGAATCACTTGACACATGCGAGCCGTGCCTCATGGGCAAGATGACTAAGACCCCGTTTTCAGGAACAATGGAACGGGCAAGTGACTTATTGGAAATCATACATACTGATGTGTGTGGCCCGATGAGTGTCACGGCGCGCGGTGGATATCGTTATTTTCTCACCTTCACTGACGACTTAAGTAGATATGGATATATTTACTTAATGAAGCATAAGTCTGAAACATTTGAAAAGTTCAAGCAATTTCAGAGTGAAGTTGAGAATCATCGTAACAAGAAGATCAAGTTCCTACGATCTGATCGAGGGGGAGAGTATCTGAGTTATGAGTTTGGCAATCACTTAAGAAAATGTGGAATTGTTTCATAGTTGACGCCACCTGGAACACCACAGCGTAATGGTGTGTCCGAACGTCGTAATCGAACCCTATTAGATATGGTGCGTTCTATGATGTCTCTTGCCGATTTGCCACTATCGTTTTGGGGATATGCGTTAGAGACAGCTGCATTCACTTTAAATAGGGCTCCATCTAAGTCCGTTGAGACAACACCGTATGAACTATGGTTTGGTAAGAAACCTAAGTTGTCTTTTCTCAAAGTTTGGGGTTGCGATGCTTATGTCAAAAGGCTTCAGCCAGAAAAGCTCGAACCCAAAGCGGACAAATGTGTCTTCATAGGATACCCAAAAGAGACAGTTGGGTACACCTTCTATCTCAGATCCGAGGGCAAAGTGTTTGTCGCTAAGAACGGGTCCTTTCTCGAGAAAGAGTTTCTCTCGAAAGAATTGAGTGGGAGGAAGGTAGAACTTGATGAGGTTATTGAACCTCTGCTTCAACCAGAGAATTGCGCAGCACAGAAAGATGTTTTTGTGGAGCCTGCAGCGGTTGAAGAGGAAGCCAATGATGATGATCAAGAAACTTCTGATCAAGTTACTACCGAACCTCGTAGGTCGACAAGGGTACGCACTGCACCTGAGTGGTATGGTAACCCTGTCTTGGAGGTCATGTTGTTAGACAACGGTGAACCTACGAGCTATGAAGAAGCGATGATGGGCCCGGATTCCGACAAATGGTTAGAGGCCATGAAGTCCGAGATGGGATCCATGTATGAAAACAAAGTATGGACTTTGGAAGTATTACCTGAAGGGCGGAAGGCCATTCAGAATACATGGATTTTTAAGAAGAAGACGGACGCTGACGGCAATGTCACCGTGTATAAAGCTCGACTTGTGGCAAAGGGTTTTTCACAAGTTCAAGGGATTGACTACGATGAGACTTTCTCACCCGTAGCGATGCTTAAATCCGTCTGAATCATGTTAGCGATAGCTGCATATTTCGATTATGAAATTTGGCAGATGGATGTCAAAACAGCGTTCCTTAACGGTTTTCTTAAGGAAGAGTTGTATATGATACAACCAGAAGGTTTTGTCGATCCAGAGAATGCTGACAAAGTATGCAAGCTCCAGCGTTCCATTTATGGGCTGGTGCAAGCATCTCGGAGTTGGAATCTTCGCTTTGATGAGGTGATCAAAGCGTTTGGGTTTGTACAAGTTTACAATGAAGCTTGTATTTACAAGAAAGTGAGTGGGAGCTCTATAGCGTTTCTAATATTATATGTGGATGACATATTGCTGATTGGAAACAATATAGAATTTTTGGATAGCGTGAAGGGGTATTTGAACAAGAGTTTTTCGATGAAGGATCTCGGTGAAGCTGCTTTCATATTGGGCATCAAAATCTATAGAGATAGATCAAGACGCTTGATAGGACTTTCACAAAGTACATACCTTGATAAAGTTTTGAAGAAGTTCAAAATGGATCAATCCAAGAAGGGGTTCTTGCCGGTATTGCAAGGTACAAAGTTGAGTAAAACTCAATGCCCAGTAACTGCGGAAGATAGAGAAAAGATGAGTGTCGTCCCCTATGCTTCAGCCATAGGCTCTATCATGTATGCAATGCTGTGCACAAGACCAGATGTCAGCCTTGCCATAAGTATGGCCGGAAGGTTTCAAAGTAATCCTGGTATGGATCACTGGACAGCGGTCAAGAATATCCTAAAGTACCTGAAAAGGACTAAGGAGATGTTTCTCGTTTATGGAGGTGATCAAGAGCTCGTCGTAAAGGGTTACGTCGATGCAAGCTTTGACACTGATCCGGATGACTCTAAGTCTCAAACCGGATACGTATATATTCTCAACGGGGGAGCGGTAAGCTGGTGCAGTTCCAAGCAAAGCGTGGTAGCCGATTCTACATGTGAAGCGGAGTACATAGCTGCCTCGGAGGCGGCAAAGGAAGGTGTCTGGATGAAGGAGTTCATGACAGATCTTGGAGTTGTGCCTAGTGCACTAAACCCAATGACTCTGTTTTGTGACAACACTGGTGCCATTGCTCTAGCCAAGGAACCAAGGTTTCACAAGAGGACCAGACACATAAAGCGACGCTTCAATTCCATCCGCGATTCAGTCAAGGAGGAGGACATAAGCATTTGCAAAGTACACACGGATTTGAATGTTGCAGATCCGTTGACTAAGCCTCTTCCACGGGCTAAGCATGATCAACACCAAGACTCTATGGGTGTTAGATTCATTACCTTATAATGCTAGATTATTGACTCTAGTGCAAGTGGGAGACTGTTGGAAATATGCCCTAGAGGCAATAATAAAAGAGTTATTATTATATTTCCTTGTTCATGATAATCGTTTATTATCCATGCTATAACTCTATTGATTGGAAACTCAAATACATGTGTGGATGAATAGACAAACTTTGTGTCCCTAGTAAGCCTCTACAGGACTAGCTCGTTGATCAAAGATGACCGCGGTTTCCAGGTCATAGACATGAGTTGTCATTTGATAACGGGATCACATCATTAGGAGAATGATGTGATGGACGAGACCCAAACGTTAAACATAGCTTTTGATCGTATCAGTTATCGCTATAGTTTTCTGCATGTCAAGTATAAGTTCCTATGACCATGAGATCATGTAACTCACTGACACCGTAGGAGTGCTTTGTGTGTGCCAAACGTCGCAACGTAACTGGGTGACTATAAAGGTACTCTACAGGTATCTCCGAAAGTGTCTGTTGAGTTGACATGGATCGAGACTGGGATTTGTCACTCCGTGTGACGGAGAGGTATCTCCGGGCCCACTCGGTAATACATCATCTCAATGAGCTCAAAGTGACTAAGTGGTTAGTCACGGGATTATGTATTACGGTAACGAGTAAAGAGACTTGCCGGTAACGAGATTGAACTAGGTATAGAGATACCGACGATCGAATCTCGGGCAAGTAACATACCGACGAGACAAAGGGAACTGTATACAGGATTGCCTGAATCCTTGACATCGTGGTTCATCCGATGAGATCATCGAGGAACGTGTGGGAACCAATATGGGTATCCAGATCCCGCTATTGGTTATTGACCTGGGAGCGTCTCGGTCATGTCTGCATAGTTTCCGAACCCGCAGGGTCTACACACTTAAGGTTCGGTGACGCTAGGGTTGTTAGTGAGAACAGTGCATGGTTACCGAAGGTTGTTCGGAGTCCCGGATGAGATCCCGGACGTGACGAGGGTCTCCGGAATGGTCCGGGGACGAAGATTGATATATAGGATGAGAGTGATCGGAGTCCGGAAGTGTTCCGGGAAGTATCGGGAAATCGGCGGATGACCGAAAGGGGTTTTCGGGGTCCCGGAAAGAGTTTCGGGCCTAATGGGCCACAAAGGGGAGACGCAACAGCCCTCATAGGGCTGTGCGCCCCCCCTAGGGCCCTCTCCTCATGCGCCAAGGGAGGTGGACCCCCCTAGGGCTGCCGCACCCCCTTAGGCTTGGGGGGCAAGGCACCTGGGGGGAAACCCTAGCCCCAGGGGGCGCCGCCCCCTCCCCATCTGCCCTGGCCGCTGGCCCCTAGGGGAAACCCTAGGGCGCCCCCTCCCCTCTCTCCCCCCTATATAAAGAGAGGCAGAGGGAGGGCAGCCACACACGTTCGTGCCTCGGCGCTGCCCTCCCTCTCCCACATCCATCTTCGTTTTCCCGCGGTGCTTGGCGAAGCCCTGCTGGAATCCTCCACCACCATCACCACCACGCCGTCGTGCTGCCGGTGTCTCCATCAACCTCTCCTTCCCCCTTGCTGGATCAAGAAGGAGGAGACGTCCCCGAGCTGTACGTGTGAAGAACGCGGAGGCACCGTTGCTTCGGTGCTTGGATCTTCAGCGATCTGAATCGCGGCGAGTACGACTCCATCAACCGCGTTCTTGAACGCTTCCGCTTAGCGATCTACAAGGGTATGTGGATCCAACTCTCCCCTCGTAGATGCATCTCCTAGATTGATCTTGGTGAGCGTAGGAAAAATTTTTGTTTCCCATGCAACGTTCCCCAACAGGCGGAGCCATGCGTGCCTTTCTTGCACCGAGTCTGCGTTTTTGTCGCCGCACTGTCGCAGCTAGGTTTGACCGTCAATGTCTTTTTGAGTCTGGTCCTCGTGGTTTCACTACGCTTGGGTCAGATGCGCTGCTGGCCACAGGTGACGAGGGACTTATTGCTGATCCGGGCGGGCATCTCCTCCGCCTTGAGCACATACCTTGTTTACATCAGATTGGCCTACGTGTTCGGGTCCTGCTCATGATGGTAGGTTACATGGTAACTCTTCTCTTGAAAGAGCCATCTAATTAGGACATCATGCATTGTAATGCCTACTGATTATGTTATGTCCTATGTGTATGGGAGTTCCAAAGCTCGTGCAAAGCCCTAGTGGTACAGATTATGTTATGTCCTTCAAAACAAATCTTCAACTTTTTTACAAGGCTCGGGGGGGTGGGGGCAGTGCCCCCCTCCCCCGACAAGTATGTGGCTCCACGTACGGGGCACCCTTCTCGTCAACCATAAGGGTCATGAACATGACGTTCTCAAAGGACAAGTCATCCAAATCAAGGTAGTCCATGGATGCAATGGGAAAACAAAAATCACACTGCTCCTAGCCCCAATAAGTATGGCTCACGTATGATATCAATATAACCTTGTAAAAATATATGCTTCATGGCAATAAAAGAAACCATCAACATGATTTTGAACTTATTTTGAAATTACACATATATAGTAAAAAATGTACAGTGTCCCTAGCATAGCTTCACACCAATGTTCATCTCTTCCCTTTCCGCCTTCACCTCTTTGATAACCACCATGCACTTGATAGGCTTTGTTTCTCCCGAACATAATTTTACTCTCCCTCATTCCCTTGTGGCTTGCCCACACAACAACCTATTGTGATGAATTAAGTTCCACCCTGAATATAGATAGTGAGGGGGAACTTGCAGGTTGTAGCATGTAATCACTTTAGAAAGGCATTCATCAGACTAATTAAGCCCACCCATAACAATTGTGCCTATCAACATCGGTGGGCGGCTTAGTGAATTCAATGACACCTATATTGCTATTGAAATATTTGGACATATTTAATATATTATTTGAAATGTTTGATTTTTTAGTAAATGAAGTTTGAGTGCGCTTTGAACATAGAAATTGTTTGGTGGAATCATGCAAAAGGAATTATGGGAATTCAACATAATTATTACAGAGATCATGACACCCAACGTGTACAATTTGAGTTGTGCTTAGTTTGATCTCGGTGAGCAGAACCTACAGAATATACATAGTTCACAATTAACCATCAGTTTGGAAAAGTGAGTGCAGGAGCCAACATAACTTAACGTATTAACCTGCATAACTATATCGGGGAAACCAAGAAATTCGAGTAAATGCAGTGAATATCATTCGTCAAGCATACAGTTCTTAGTGTGTTGACTTCAATCCGGACATGAATTTAAATAGGATGGAGCCTGAGCATTGAACTTAGTAGTGACAATCTATATTATCTTCTCAATGCCAACATATTTCAATATAATTCTATATGTTTGTTGAAACTCAAAGATACTAAAGTGACACATGCTCAGATTTTTAAGTCAGATGACGGTCGAAAAGAAGCCAGCCAAGAAAAGTAAATAAACATCAAGTGTTGAAAGAAAATGGTGGAACCTAAGGCTATGAAGTGATAAAAGAGAGCAACCAAGCAATCTTGATGAAACACAAGTTTGAAACATTTGAAAATTTCAAAGAATTTCATAGTGAAGTGGCGAATCATCGCAACAAGAAAATAAAGTTTCTGCGATCTAATCACTGAAACATCTTAACAAAATACAGGCATTCAGCGGGCAAACAAGTTCTTCAGGCTGCACCCAGAGTTTAGGAAACGGGCATATGGCGACCCTTGAACATGTCATGACTGAATGCATGGCAACAACAACTGTCGGTACACGAAAAGCAGCAACCACATGGACCATGGCCATAAAGACTGAACAACGAAGTACAACATAGACTAACTGTATTGAACACCTCGATCTTGAAAAGGAAACCTGCATAAATAGCAAAGGACACAATGAGCATAGGGAAACTTGAAGAAATGGAGGGAATTTTAAAATCCAGTTGGTTGGTCTATCTATCAGAGGATGTGCTATAAACAAGATGGAATGATCAGTTGGTTGATCTAGATATTTGATAGGCATATCATCTTGGGTAGCACTTGCATGAAACAACTCATCGTCACTGTGCCATTACAGGAAAAAATAATGTACACTTAAGTTCTCTACCTTCAGAACTCCCTACATTAGCACATGCTAGCTAGCTTTGCTAATAAGGTATACAGTTAAGGAACTCAATACTTTCTGTTGCAGTGCTAACTGCTAAGAATCCTAACCTTGCTTGTGCCACCACATAGGAATGTTGCTTCCTGTAGCTACAAAGCACTTGTTGCAGCTCTAGCTGTTTCCCTAGTGTTGTTGTTGGGTGTCATCTGCACCTTGCGGTTTCACTATGCTTGGGTCTGATGCGCTGCTGGCCACAGGTGACGAGGGACTTGTTACTGATCGGGACGGGCATCTCCTAAGCCTTGAGTACGTAACTTGTTTACATCGGCTTGGCCTGCGTCTTCGGGGCCTGCTGATGATGGTAGGTTACATGATAACTCTTCTCTTGAAATACTCATCTAATCTGAACATCATCATTGTAATGCCAACTGATTATGTTATGTCCTATGTGCAGGGGAGTTCCAAAGCTCATGCAAAGGCCTAGTGGTATTGTTTTTCTTTCTTATCATTGAGATAGTGTTGACCAAACTGAATTGGTTGAACTTGTGGAAGGTAACCGTGTTGTGGAATTTAATATGCAGAGCTGTCTTGAGTACCTTCTCAGATCCATAGCCTGCGAGGTGGTGTCGATGTGGGGAAACATCCTGCCTCTATGATGTGTGCTTGTGAAAAGAGGTGCGCAAGATGTTGGGCGTGCGCCTGAGTGGAGTTTGGGGGTGCTTCTGTTCGAGTGCTGCAGTGTGAGTTTCTTAGCTTTCCCCCAAAATTATCAGCCTGGAAGTGCTTGTGATGTCACTGTTTTTATATTTTAGAGCATCTCCAATAGATGGTCCGAATTTTGGCGGTCCAAACAGGTGACGGTCAAAATTTGGAGCACCAAAAAGTGCTTTTTACGTCTCCAAAAAAGGCTCAACTCCAATAGATAGTCCAAAACGGACATGTAAACAAAAAAGAGCAACTCCAACAGATGGTCCAAAACGGATATGTAAAAAGAAAAGAGCAACTCCAATAGATGGTCCAAAACGGAGATGTAAAAAGAAAAGAGCAACTCCAATAGATGGTCCAAAACGGAGATGTAAAAAGAAAAGAGCAACTCCAATAGATGGTCCAAAACGGAGATGTAAAAAGAAAAGAGCAACTCCAATAGATGGTCCAAAACGGAGATGTAAAAAGAAAAGAGCAACTCCAATAGATGGTCCAAAACAGAGATGTAAAAAGAAAAGAGCAACTCCAATAGATGGTCCAAAACGAAGATGCAAAACCGGCAAGCGGCCGCACGGCTGCTGTTCAGCCACTGTACAGCCGCACATATTGCAAAAAACATCTAAACACAACATAAAAAATTATACATGTACACAATATCAAATTATTACATACTTGTTCAAATCAACGAGATTAGCTGCAACACAAATACAACATAGTTTTACACAATATAACATAGTTTTTCACAAACAAATAATCAATCTATGTGGCTCTTTCGCCATGCCATTTCCAATGCTCTTCCATCAAATCTTTTTGGAGTTGATCATGCACATCGGTGTCTCTAATCTCGCTGTACACCTTCATGAAATGTCTAATGCGATGTTCTTTTCGCATGGTGTTAATAGGAATGCCCATCAAGTGATAGAAGTTGTAATCTAAATGTTTTCCACGCTCATTCTCAATGATCATATTATGCATAATCACGCAAGCAGTCATGATGTACCAAAGGATCTTTTGATCCCAAAATCTAGATGGCCCTCGCACAATAGCACATTGAGATTGCAAAATCTCGAAAGCCCTCTCAACATCTTTTCTAGAGGCCGCATGTGCATTGTGAAAGACGAGTTCTTTATTACCTTCAGGTTTTGCAACCGGCTTGACAAATGTGCTCCACCTTGGGTAGATCCCATCTGCAAGATAGTACCCATAGTTGTATGTGCGGCCATTTGCTTCGAAGGTCGCTGGTGGTGCTTCTCCATTTGCTAACTTGGCAAACAGAGGTGACCAGTCGAGCACGTTGATGTCGTTTCAAGATCCAGGTATCCCAAAATATGCAGGCCAAATCCATGTTTCATGATCGGGAACTGCCTCAAGAATGATATTGGCATCCTTCCCACGCCCCTTGACTTGTCCATGCCATACTTTTGGGCAGTTCTTCCATTTCCAATGCATGCAATCCACAGACCCGAGCGCCTGGAAACCCTCAAGCTTTGTTCATCTCCAAAAGCCTCTGAGTGTCCTAAGCATTGAGTGCTCTCAAGTACTATGGACCAAACACTTCTACCATAGTCATTACAAATTGCTTGACATAGAAGATAGTAGTGCTCTCTGCCATCGCCAAGATGTCATCAATGTAATCCACCGGAACACCATATGCCATCATGCGCAAAGCGGCAATGACCTTCTGTTTAATGCTATGGCCAAGTAACCCAGCACAATTCTTTCTCTGCTCGAAGGCTGGATTATGCTGCTTCACGGAAGTGCAAATGTGGATGAACAAGTATTTCGACATTCTGAAACGGCGTTGAAAGTAATTACCCGGGAAAACAGGTGGTGATCCAAAGTAGTTACGCATCAACCGTTTGTGTGCATCAATCCGTTCTCTCCAAATGAATGCACGACCATAGACGGAACCATCGTGCTTTGGCTTCTTCACCTTGTGCATGGCCACAAGCATAGCAATGTCCTCTTCTCCATGCAAATCAAATTCCTCTTCTGACGATGAATCGTCCACGAATGAGGAGTCAACCGAGCTCATCTACAATGCATACAACCACCGTCAAACAAACTATCCAATCCCAATTAAAATCATCAAGTTTCGTCATTTTATACATGGAGGAATTGCGTCAAACACCTTGTGTGCGGGGTGGAAGAAGATAGCCGGTGGTTCGATTGGTCGCTGCTGCGGATGGCGACGCAGAGGAGAACTGCTGCGAATGGCGGCGCGGAGGGGAAGGGAGCACGGCGGACCGCCGGAGTCGGTGATTCCAGCTGTGGTTGTTTCCCTAAACAGCGGCACCGGGGCGGGGGAGGCGACGAGGGATAGGGCAGCGAAGGGTGGCAGCGGCGCAGAGGAAAAGGGAGCAAGGCGAACTGTCGGAGAGGGCGAATCCAGCCGCGACAGCCTCTCGAGACGGCGACGCCGGGACGGCTGCGTGACGCCCTCCGGTGGGGGAGGCGACGAGGGCTAGGGTGGCGGCGGCGGCGACGGCGATGTGGGGTGGTGGCGGAGACGGCTACTTGGCCGGTGGCGGCGGCGACTTTCGGCGGCTGGTGCTCGGTCATGGGTGGGCGGTCGCCACGTGGAAGCGGAATGAAGTGGCAGTTGGGCGTTTGGCGGGCGGCCGCAGTTTTACATCAGTTGCATCTCGTGATGTAAATTTGCATCACAAAGTTTACAATTTTACATCATCGGGAGGCCGCGGTCTAATTTTTTTACATGTGGACCGTCTGTTGGAGCAGCGTTTATTGCCCCAGACGGTCCAAAAGTTCGTTATTTTTACATTTGGACTATCTATTGGAGAGGCTATTAAGTGTTATAAGACAACTTATGGTGATGGATTTGTTAGACTAAGTGTGCTCGTCGATCAAGTCGGCACCGCTTGAATTGCCTGGGATTCCACTTTGTTTATGTGCATTTCTGTTTATAATAGTTGGACTTGTGTGCAGATAGATTCGATTTGTTGTGGTTTGTGCTGGCACATGGGATTTAGCCCAGTTCTTTTGGGCGACTCTCCGAGAATCGTCCCCCTCCCCAGCTTCTCTTATAAACACCACTTTATATATTTTTTACAATCATATCTAGTTAAGATTTACACATAGCCGTCGTCTCTTCCTCCTCCTGAAAAAAGCATCTAGGATTCCTGCCTCTCGTCGGATCCGAAGCAGGTCCGCCTCGTCTCCGGTGGCCCTAGGGTCATGGAGGCGTGGTGGATCCTGCCAAGGGCCGGCAGGAGGGCTTCGTTTTTAGTCGTTCCTTTCAATTTTGTTAGGGTTTGTGTTCTATTCAGGAAGGCGAAACGGCGGCGGCTTTCTAAAGATGGAATAAAGGTCACCCCGCCTAGCCCCCGTTCCAGTGGTGCGTCTAGCATCATTGGTGGGCGTGTGGAGGTGTGTCTCCGGCAGATCTATCTTTGGTGGATTTTCTCGGATCTGCGTGTACGTTCGTGTGTCTTCGGATTGGATCCTTCCGATCTACGTTGTTCTACGTCTGCGGCGGTTGCTGTTCTGGTGCGCTGGTCCTATGGGACCTTAGCACGACGAATTCCCGACTATCTACTACAAAAAGTTGTGCCCGACTCCGAGGATGGAGGGGCGATGACGGCGGCGCGCCTTCGGCTCGCTTCAGTGCTTGTAGTCGTCGCTAGGTGGTGTACGGATCTGGATGTAATTTTTATTATTTTCGGTATTCGTTGTACTGCCATGATTGAAGATGAATAGATTGGAAGATTTCCCGCAAAAAAAAAGATCTAATTAGTTAGGCTTGGCGTCTCCTTGTGGATCTTCTGACCATCTCTCCAAGTCTCATAGGTGTCGTCTGGTCAATAAAAATCAGCGTAAAGTTTTATTCTGTTTGGACTCCATTTGATATTCCTTTTCTGCAAAAGCCAAAAACAAGAAAAAAACAGAAATTGGTACTTGTCACTGGGTTAATAAGTTAATCCCAAAAATAATATAAAATAGCATATTAATGCATCTAAAACATCCAAAGTTGATTATATAATAGCATGAAACGGTCAAAAATTATAGATACGTTGGAGACGTATCACCCCTCAACATTGCATCCAATTTGCGTCAATTTATACAGGCAGACTCGTGTGTCGACATATGTGTCATCCCTCCGAAAGGCAGAAAAGACACAGACGCATTAGTCTGGGCGTTTGCCGGTGTTTTACAACACCGTGTTGGAGATGCCATAAGCTTTCTTTAATTCGGTGTACCATGTGTCGTGATTTAGTGAAAAATAACAAAACTGGCAGCACAAAATGGCCCTCTTTTGAAAATATTTCATAAAATGGCCCTACCCGCATGACGCCCGCATCCGGGGTGCCATGCCAATTAGCACAACGCCCTGGTCAATGGTGCCATACTGGTCAGCGATGACTTGCCACATTGGCAAGGCATGGCACCATGACGCCCCAGGACAAGGCGCCATGCCCATGATTATGGCGCCCCTGCCCGGGGCGCCATGCCCCTTGCGTGAACAAAACAGAGCTTCCTCTGCTTTTCCCTCCACAACCCTCACTTTTCCCCCTTCTCCACCCCGGCCGCCCCACTCAAGCCCCTCCCTAATGCCCACAAAATTTCGTGGATCGGAGCTCCAAATCGGTGATTTATCCAAATCGGTGATTTATCCTTCCCTTCGACCCGTGAAGGTATTCTCCATCATCCCTCCTCTTTTTGTTGGTTGAAATCTCCACATTGTGGGGATTTGGGGAAACCCTAGGTCATCCAATTTTGCTATTTTTCTTGATGCTTTTTGGTGTTTATGATTCTAGATGGCGAGGATCGTCAATGTGCATCATGTGGACTTTGTCTCCTTTGAGAAGGGAGACGCGGAGTATGGTGACCCGAAGAAGAAGCCGGTAGTGATGGTGTTTCCCACAAGTCCTAGCTTTGAGGAGGTTTTGGTTGAGCTTCGAAGAAGGGTGAATTGGATGGAAGAAAGTGATGGAGTAGACTTAATCGGAAGGTATAATGTTGGGTATGGACAACATATTCGTTGGAAGATAATGCCTCTTGACTCCGAGTTTCATTGGGAAGCATATAAAGAGAGTGTGTTGGCCTCACAAGATAAATCATTAGAGTTATTTGCCACAAAGGTTGTTCGTGCTCCGTTGAACATTGATTTGAATCGTTGCGCATCTTCATATGATGTTAGAAGCTCGGTTCAAGATTCAACACATGTCACTCCGGATGTGCATGACACAACAATGAGCCAACCTCCAATGACCCAATGTTTGAGCCCCGTCGGGAATGACCAAGGTGATAATGAAGACTTGCACATGGATGGTGGTGAGTTTGAGGGTGACGAATCGGAGGCTTATCCTCGTGATCATTATGTTGGTGATGTTGAGGCAAATTGCATAGAAGAGGACATGGACCATGAGATTCCATAAAATAGGTCCTATGCATGGGACTCAGAGGATGAAGGCCCGGATGAAGAAATAGATGAGGATGGTTTGACGGCTAAAGAAGCCAATACTTTCAAGAAGGTAATAGGCCGTAGTCACAAGACATCATTGTTTTGTGATCTAAGCCTAGACGATAAGGCGATTGTTGATGGTGGCACAAGTAAAATTATTGCACCAAGGTTAACTTCCAAGCGAGATACCAAAGCAAGTGTGTATGGTGTTAGTGAAGGAACAATCTTTGAAAGCTTGGCAGAACTTCAAATATGGGCCGAGGACTACGCGGTTAAGTTTCATCGGCCATTCTTTGTGGAGAAGTCAAACTCCAAAGTGCGTTATGTGGTCAAATGTGAGGAACACAAGAATCATTGTCCTTGGGTTATCCATGCAAGATGTGTCAAAGGTGGGCCACAATGGAAGATTACAAGTTCCGTGTTTCACCATCGATGTAATGGCAAGGATATTGATGATGATAATGTAAAGGATGATCACCGTCAATTGACCTCCAAATTCATTGCATATCGATTTTCAGCCTCCATAAAGATACTCCCAACATGTCCCATTCGGGCTTTGATGGAGATGGTGAAGGAGGTTTTTGGGTACGAGGTGAAGTATGGGAAGGCATGGAAGGCCAAGCAAGCTGCCTTTGAGATATTGTATGGTGGTTGGGAAGAATCATACAACCGCCTCGCGATGGTGTTGAAAGCGATGGCGGCAGAAAATCCTGGCATGTACTATATGGTGGAGCCAGATGGTGTGAGAACAAGGATATACAACGATGCAACCGTTCGAATATTTGGACGTGCATTCTGGACTTTTGAGCCATGCATTAGGGCCTTCAAGCATTTTAGGCTGGTTATGTCCGTGGATGGCACATTTTTGACTGGCCAGTTCAAGGGCACATTGTTGATCGTCGTTGCTAATGATGGTGGTGACAAATTGGTTCCATCGGCGTTCGCTTTGGTGTCAGCGGAGAACAATGACAACTGGGAGTGGTTTCTTAGTCTAGTGAGGACCAAGGTAATTGGACCTGAAAGAGAGGTTTGCATCATCTCGAACCGCCACCCAGGGATACTCAATGCAGTGGAGATTGATATTCCAGGACATCATCGCGTGCACCATAGGTGGTGCATGAGTCATTTTGTTTCTAACTTTTACCGAGCATGTGGAGACAAGGAATTGTCTGACCTTCTTCATGATTGTTGTCTCGCATTCACCACTAGACATTTTGAGAAATTGTGGGACAAAGTGTATGCCAAATCAAACAATGGTGGCAAAGATTTCCTAAATAGGAATTTTGCCGATAAAGGAAAGTGGGCACGGGCTTTTGACAACGATGGAGTGAGGTACGGTGACATGACAAACAACATGGCTGAATGTTTCAACATGGTGCTTAAGGGTGTCCGTGCATTGCCTGTAACCGCAATAGTAGAGTATACATTCCAGAAGTTGAATGTCTATTTTCAAAAGTATAGTGAAGAAACATCCAACTTGATGTCAGGGAAAAACAAGGCCAAAAATATGTACAAGTATCCACCAAAGGTCGACGATTGGGTGGAATACCAAGCAAGGAAGGTGGATTCACACAAAATCTAGACCTTTGATAACATAGAATTGATTTACCAAGTTGATGAGCACGGTGGAATGTCGCGTGATGGCGTGCCATATGGAGGTGGCTCCTTCAAGGTTTCTCTTAAGATGGGCGCGTGTTCATGCGAGAGGCCTACATTGTATCATCTCCCGTGCTCTCACTTGATGGCTGCATCTCGCACTAGAAATGTGAGTGTCAACATGACCAACAATATAAGATTGGAGGAGTATTCGATCAATGCGGTAAAAAATACATGGGCTGCGAGGTTTCATCCCTATCTAGACCAATCTAAATGGCCGGAATACCATGGACCCCCACTATACCCTGATTTGGAAATGAAGGTGGTGACACGTGGAAGACGGAAGACAAAACGTTTCTTGGGTGACATGGATGATTGGGGTGGTGGATTCCGTAAGGAATGGGGGAGCCAACATTTCGCAGAGCCTCGTGATATCAGCCGTTGCGGTGAATGTAACAACGAGGGGCACAATAATAGAGGTTGTATCTCAAGGAGCAAAAGAAAGAGATCAAAACGAGATGGTGATGCTGATGATGGAGCTCGAGGAGGTGGCCGTGGTGACGGTGGAGCTCGAGGATGTGGCCGTGGTGACGGTAGAGCTCGAGGACGTGGCCGTGGTGCTCGAGGACGTGGCCGTGGTGATGGTGGAACTCGAGGACATGGCCGTGGTGATGGTGGTGCTCGAGGACGTGGTCGTGGTGATGGTGGTGGTCGAGGCTTCACTTATTGGCTTGGGGTGTGGAACTTATGTATGTGTAGAACTTATGTATGTGTGGAACTTATGATGAAAACTGAAACCATGATAGTGGCAAAAAAACAGAGAAGTGCAGGGTCACGGCGCCCTAGCATAAGGCGCCATGTTAGTAAGTATGGTGCCCCGGACCAAGGCGTCATACATGGCGCCCAGAAAAATTGCATGGCGCCCCCAACATCAGAAGCTTCAAATATTTGGACTTAGCCATTTTCGCCAACCATGGCGCCCTAGGCTGGGGCGTCGTGCTGGCGAGGAGCATGGCGCCTTGGGATAGGGCGTCGTGCTGGCAACAGGCATGGCGCCCTGACCCAGGGCATCATGATGTTCTGTTGTTTCTGTTCACGACAACTGCGTCAAGTTTCATACATAGTTCACCACAAAGTTTCCTACATAGTTCACGACAAATGCATCAAGTTTCATACATAGTTCACCACAAAGTTTCCTACATAGTTCACGACAAATGCATCAAGTTTCATACATAGTTCACGACAAAGTTTCCTACATAGTTGAAGACAAATGCATCATTTCCTTCATTTCCCCCTCTTAGCCGATGCAGCATCCTTCCCCTTCACTAAGCGTCTTCTCCTCTGCAGCGGCACCTCCACCTCCTCTTCGTCCTCCTCTGAGGCGGCCTCGATCACCGGGTCCTTACGTGCCTTCCTTGCGTATTTGCCCGGAGTATACTTTCCACGCCTTTGACTAGGCTAAGGCGCATCGGGCATCTATGAGGTGTTAATCTCATCATGCGTCTGTTCATCCCCCCCCCTCCTCCATGTCATCAACCGATTCTTCGCCTTGCTGCTGGGTGCCGCTTGATGATGATCTCGACCTCGAAGCTGTAAGGACGGTGACATCAGTGGAGCGGCAGCCTAGTAGAGCACCAAGGCCACGTGCCCGAGACTTGCTCCGCTATGAAATTGACATATCATGAAGTTAGGAGATATACCCGAAAAATGTGTATGAAAAGCAAATTATCAAATGGCATACCTCAACAAAAGCTTTAAGCTTATTGTACGACTCTTCACCTGGAGGGTACTTGAGTGCCTCACCGGCGTCGTTGACATGCTTCGAGAGCTCGTTTTGCTGTTGGACACAATAGGAGAAATCATTTTGGCACAATGTAGGCAAGCATATAGATATAACGGTAACTTACCATAGTTGACGCCGATGAATACCGTCTACCATCTCTAATAAGCCTGTTGTACTCCATATTGGCCATCCAATCAAAACCTGGATTTGGTTCATGTAATATGTCCCCTGGCTAAAATGCAGGTGTGTTAAGTTGAGTACGGGCAACGGAACGAAACCACACAAGATAATTGTTGAATGCTTCCGTATCAAAATGCCGTGGGGAGGCTTAGAAGTCGGTTGACGTAGTGAAAGCTCAATCTTATTGGCCTTCTGCTTGAACTCCTGGATATACATGTCATGCTCTCGATCCCATTTTTTATGCTCTTCTGTTTCATCTTGTCGAGACTGCATAGCATTTGACAATTGCATTTTCGTTAGTATCTTGAAAACAATGGAGAAAGCATTTGAAGTGCTAAGCACTTACCTATGCAAATGTAGCGAAGTGTCCTTGTACTTCGACGAGGTCTCTTGAAATAAGCCAAATTGTGTCATAACTCGTTGTGGCTGATAAAACTCAACGGCATAATAACAAATCAATGGGCAGCGCATCCGCCATAAGTGTGATTCATGTAGACACTTTGGGTTAAGTCTGAAAGTAATAAAACCAGCTCCCCTACCAATATTGCCCTCCGTTCCGTACGGTTGCCAGGTAACCTATAATCAAAGATTAAGAAAAAACTACATTGTTAGTATGAATTTTGGAAAACCGAACAAACCGAAGAGACAAAGCAAGAGGCTACTAAGATAACCTGCTCCGGGGTCATGATGTCAAGCTCGTTGCAGTAGTGCAAATACATGGTCTTTGAATTGCCAACAAAACCTTCAACCTTGTCCCACTTATACACCCATGTAGGCATACGGTCTGGGTCATCATGATCAGCCCACCGGTCGTAACCCTTTGGTATAGGCCGCCCCACTGGCAAGTGCTCCCAACTCCAGATCGATAATAGAAGCATCGGACCACCGATGTTGGCTTCATTTGACTCTACAACGTTTCTTGGATTCGCGCCCCTACGGCACGCCTCGTCCAGCTACACACAAACAAGAAATATGTCATTACAAACTAGAGAAAATTTATACATCTTGAATACACTATTATAAGCAAAACTACTTACCTGACGATACAAATAAGCCAATGCCGCCGTACCCCAACTGAGTCCATGCTCCCACCCAGCAAACAGCTTAAGCCACATAAAGGAAGCGTTCACGCCAGTGCCGTCAGCGAAAAGAGTCCGGCTGACTACATACCACAAGTATGCCCTGGTATACTGCTGCACTGTTTCATCGTCCGCATGAGCCGGGCATTTCCCAAAGTGTTCAGCAATCCAATGATAACTTGCACTGGCGGGCTTCCCTTGTACCCCTGGCTCCCTCCCTATGAGTCCAACCATAATCTCACGCCATCCATCAGAATGTGTGCTAAAACAAATAGGCTCTCCTTTGATGGGAAGTCCAGTGATCAGAGAAACATCCTGCAAAGTGACCGTCATCTCCCCAGCATAGAAGTGAAAAGTATGTGTCTCAGGGCGCCATCGGTCAACGAGTGCCGTGATCGCACAAGGGTTCATCTTCGGCATCGAACGAGACACGAGTGAGATGAAAGGGAGAAGCCCAGTCTTCCGGATATACTCCGTGTATCGCTCGTCATACTCCATCTTGTCATGAACCGAACCGGACCTCAGGTGAAGTTGATCAAAAACCCTTCCTTCATCTGCCATGAACCGTCCATGATGCAATTGATCATACGATGGATGGATAAGAGAAGCCATCCTGCAAATTACAAATGTATATGGTAAGCCCTGTTGTCATTTGCAAATATCCGCACTAGTGCAAAAACATACATACATGTGCAAAATTTCTACACTAATTCTTCTTCCATACATCATATATGTGCATATAATTTTCTACAATATCATACACCATATATTTGCACTAATTCTTCCATACACCATATGTGCGTACATATCCTAACCAAACTCATAGCACCTTCATAAAAATCCTATATCATACATATTCTAAGCCATACATATCCTAAATCACACTAATCCACACATTATCACACAAAAATCCACTATCCATTTCAACAAATGGATGAGCTAGCGTTTCACCCAAATCAATCAAATGGACAGATTTCAACCAATAGAAAGAGGGGAAAGGGAGGGGAATACCTTGAGGATTCGAAGGGCAACCGGATCCACCAATCTTCGGCTCAGATCCGCAACTCTTGAGTGGGGAGAGGGAGGGGCGATTTGAGGGGCACCATGGAGGGGAAAGAACAGAGGGAGGAGAGAAAGCAAGAACAGAGACGAGATTGGCTCGGGCGGCGATGTGCTGAAGGGGTATGGCGCCCCAGGTCGGGGTGTCGTGGATCAGCCCATGGCGCCCTGGGCCGAGGCGTCATGGGCCCAAGGCCATGCCGACGTGGCAGTCAGCGCCGACGCGCATGGTGCCATTGACCAGGGCGTTGTGCTAATTGGCATGGCGCCCCGGGTGCGGGCGTCATGCGGGTAGGGCCATTTTATGAAGTATTTTCAAAAGAGGGCCATTTTGTGCTGAACTTTGCCCAAAGGACCAGTTTTGTGATTTTTCACCATGATTTATAAGCTCGACAAGCACCCTCCCCCTATGTGAGGCCAAGATCATAAATTTCTAAGGATATATGCACTTATCTTTCCACAATACGGAGTAGTTGATTACTCCCCTTGAGTGGCTCGATACTACTGCACCGAAGTGTAGCGGAAGTTGCCATAATTTCAAAATTAAAAAGATTGGAATTAGTATAATTGTATGGCATTGCATGGAAATGAGCCTACATTAGTATCTTTTTTTTTGCGGGGAGCCTACATTAGTATCTTTATCTAATCTAATTTTTTACGTAATAAAGAACGGATTGAGTCTGTCTGGTTCACCATCGTGGTGTTTTTATGATAAGGTGCTGATGGTTTTTGGAATTCAACCCGCAGTCCCACTTCAAATGGATCCGAGAAAACGCTTCGCTTTTTACAAAAAAAAAAACCTACATTTGTTTTTATTCTACCCGCAATCCTTTATTCCAAAATAGTGTCTTCCTCTTATCCATGCCGCACATTCTCTCATGCGCCGGCAGTCGTTGTACCTCGGGCGGGAGGATGAAGAGGAGATGGGGCGCGGTGCTCCCCTCCTGGTTCCGCGCATGATTCTAGGCGCCTTGAGGGCACTACAAGTCACGGGAAGAGCCACGCCGCCGAGCTCGATGAGCTCCCCGTACACAGGGAAGTTGACTGGGAAGACCAGTGTTGGCTACAGTAATCTCATCTCAAACTCCCAAAATTGTGCTTTTCTTTTTTCGTGTCCATGTCTCTTCCCCATGATCTATTGTGTCCCTGCGATCTTTACCTGTTCAGTTGGTCTTCCCCATGATCCGCTTTCGTGCGACTATAAGAAATGGATGGCGACACCACACGGTAACACATATGCGGAAAAATTGAGTTGCATGGTGCGTTGTCGGTTCTCTCTTCAGCCTTCCCTACTTTGACTAATCTACCTTTTTAGCTGGTTTTCATTTTGTCAGATTCGGCTTGCTTGACCTAAGGATGGCAATGGGTAGTGTATGGGTAGGGTAGAGCAATACCATACCCATACCGGCGTAGTCAATGGATGCAAAATTCTACCCATACCCGTATCCATGGGTATGAAACTTTACCCGTACTCATACCCGGCGGGTACCCATACCCATTTGGTACCCGGCGGGTAGAACAAATAGTACACGAATTGTTCACATTTTTACACTCATTGATAGCACATTTGACAAAAAAATTCAATTATCTCACCTCAATAACAGGTACATGAGTCCAACATACTCAAAAGTCAATAGGAGTAGACAAGTCACATGACAGGTTAATGATTAATTGATGACAACTTAACATTAGTTCACAAGTGGGTAGGGTATGGTTATACCCGTGGGTACAGGGCTATACCCATACCCTACCCATGACTTAACGGGTAGGGTATGGGTACTACCCATGGGTATAAAAGTGTGCTCATACCCTGCCCATGCGGGTACGGTACCCGCGAGTACGCGTACCCATGGGTAAAATTGCCATCCTTAGCTTGACCATTTCCTGCAGACAGAGGGGCAACCTATTTGGGGTTTCCTCCTGCTCGCATTAGTATGCAGGCTTCCCATCTACTAAATTTATTATTTGAATTGGATAAACACATGACATGTGCCTTATATTTGTTATATATGATTCTTTATACTCAGGCAATTCATTTGTTCAAACAAATCATCTACTGCTTAGGACTACAAATTATTGTCCTTTTTATTCATGGAAATCATGACCTCCATAGGTGTGGGGACGCAGATCCGCATCCCCATCCTGTACAAGGCCACGGTTGACGTGCCGGCCAGGGGTCACCATTCATCTTCATCACGTAAGTGAGGTCGTTCTTCTCTCCGTCGTCGTTTCAGAGGAGGGAAGGAGGAGGGGATCGAGCTGCTATTTATTTTCTATTTTGCTCGACCGCAACACCAAATCCCCTCCTACCCGAACTAGCGCCGCCAGCCACCCCATCTCCGACCACCAGAGCCCATCCACTCCTCGGCTGGATGGCGTCAGTCGCAGAGGAATCCAAGGCCATCACCTGGTAGCGCTTAGTATGACCACACCGCTAGGTAATTGCGTCCGTTGATGCTGGCTTGGCATCTTCCACTCTGATGTCGAAGGTGAGTGCGGTAGCTCGACCGGGTCAGGAGGATTCCATGAAATTTGGTATATGCAATTAATAGAGTGAATTTGCTCTGTCGAGCGGGTGAGTCCCAGCTCGATCGTGATTTGATTTAGCAAGTCTTCAAGGCCGGTCACAATGGGGTGGAACTTAGGAGTAACATCACATATTTCAATACAACGTTGCTTATGTGGCACATATTTAATGAAGAGTGAGGTGCTTGTGGTAACTAGCTAAGTTACCGGAACATCACACACTTCAAGAAACAATGAGTCTATAAGCTAATAAATGCATTGTTGCATGACACTACCTACATGTTCCTACCCACTGTGGAGGTAGTAACATAGTAACTATGTTACTACCTTATGTTCCTGCCCATTGTGACCAGCCCAAGTGGCACGTTACCATCACTAGCCTGCCCGAGACCCTACAGTGAGTTTACATTCCCTCCAATTTGCACCGCAATTCGACGTTGCCATGAGCAGCCTTGGTTTTGTGCCTGTGCCATGCAACTGTAGGTCCTTTGTGATCTAACCCTGAACTCCATTAGTACCTCAGGTTAGCCAAGGATGAGGTTGAATTTTCGTTGGCTCTAGATTTGTTGTAGCGTGTTGGCATTGCTACCTTACCCCATAACACATGATCAATCGAGTTTCATTGGTATTGTGAGTCTGGGAGCATACATGCACTCTGTTTACTGGCCGTTGAATAGGAAATGCCCTTTGCACGTCGTGGGGTTCAAATTGAAGATAAATTGGGTTGGACTGTTCTGCTCATGTTAATTGATGGAGCTAAATGTATCGCCTGGCGAAAGATTAGCATAATAGACAAACGGGGTAGGGTTGCTTGCCCATTCTTTGTAGGTAAGGTTTGTAATTTGGAATGTCGGGCAAGTTCTCAAGTAGTGACACCCTGAAGTTTCATTCTAATTTCATCAGGTGGTTTAGTGCATGAGGAGATTTTTCATAGTAATCATAACAATTCCTTTCCGATGAGAATATAAGCTGAAACTAGACACATCCTCATCGGGTAAATTGATTAATGTTCTTACTTCATGTTCAGACAGCAATATGAAACTTAATATTTTGTAGTCCAGAGTTTTGCAGATACTTTTGCTAGCGTATTTTTTTCGAGATTACGCAAATTGCGTACCATAGCTTTATAAAAGGAGAGAAAATTAGTACATGACATCTACTACCCACTACGAACAACTAGCGTAGCACAATACCACATCCGGCTATCCTCAGGACAGCCACACACAACAACACAACTACAACACAGCAAAACCTGCCTAAAACCAAAACACCTCGCCGTGTTTTGATCGACACCGAACACCTTCGAAGAAAAGCAACTCCAGCTTCCTTTGGATTCATCCGCGGCGACCAAACATAACGCCAGAGGAGAGCGGTCCGGGCCACGACTAACACCGGAGGAGCGCCAATAGGAAACTCAGTCTCCTTGCACGATGCTCCCAACAGAGAAATGACGTCGCAGACGCCGCCATCATGCCGCTCCAGAGGAACAAGGCTTTCGCCCGGAGACAACTGCCAACACCAAGCACGAGGGAGATGGCGACACACTCGATATCCTCCAGAGAGGGGAACGACACGCGCGGGTGCCATCGACGCCGGCCAGCCAAAACAGGACAGGATTTTCATCCGTAATGTTGCACATCTCCACTCCGACGAGGTGTCGGGTAGCACTGTTCCTGAAGCCTCGCACCGCCGTCACCGCAGCAAATCTTCCGAAGCCGCGTAGCCGTGGTCCAACACCACCCGCACTGCCGAGAGAGCGCGAACCAGACCTCCACCAACATCGATGTCGAGAAGCAACCACATCCTCCAAGCGGAGCAAAAGCCAGATCCACTCCATCGGCCTTCATCGACACCGAGAGACTGCCGCCAGATTGGATCTGGCCCGCCCCTCCAACTGTTGGAAATATGCCCTAGAGGCAATAATAAAAGTATTATTATTATATTTCCTTGTTCATGATAATCGTCTGTTATTCATGCTTGAATTGTATTGTACGGAAACAGCGATACATGTGTGAATACATAGACCATAATGAGTCCCTGGTGGGCCTCTAGTTACCAGCTCGTTGATCAACAGATGGTCACGGTTTCCTGACCATGGACATGGGATGTCAGTGATAACGGGATCACATCATTAGGAGAATGATGTGATGGACAAGACCCAATCCTGAGCATAGCACGAGATCGTATAGTTCGTAATGCATAAGCTTTTCAGTGTCAAGTATTTATTCCTTAGACCATGAGGTTGTACAACTCCCGGATACCGTAGGAAAACTTTGGGTGTGCCAAACGTCACAACATAACTGGGTGGCTATAAAGGTACGCATTGGGTATCTCCGAAAGTGTCTGTTGAGTTGGTACGAACCGAGACTGGGATGTTGTCACTCCATATGACGGAGAGGTACCTCTGGGCCCACTCGGTAAGACATCATCATAAAGAGCTCAATGTGACTAAGTAGTTAGTCATGGGATGATGGATTACGGATCGAGTAAAGAGACTTGCCATGACGAGATTGAACAAGGTATCGGGAATACCGACGATCGAATCTCGGGCAAGTACCGTACCGATGGACAAAGGGAATAACATACGGGATTGAGTGAATCCTTGACACGGTGGTTCATCCGATGAAGATCATCGAGGAACACGTGGGAACCAACATGGGTATCCAGATCCTGCTGTTGGTTATTGACCGGAGAGTGGTCTCGGTCATGTCTACGTGTCTCCCGAACCCGTAGGGTCTACACACTTAAGGTTCGGTAACGCTAGGGTCGTAGAGATAAATGCACGTGGAAACCCGAAAGTTGTTCGGAGTCCCGGATGAGATCCCGGACATCACGAGGAGTTCCGGAATGGTCCGGAGGTAAAGATTGATATATAGGAAGTCAGGTTTCGGCCATCGGGTGATCTCCGGGGGTCACCGGGAGTGTCCCGGGACCACCGGAGGGGCCCCGGGGGCCCACCGGGTGGGGCCACCCATCCCGGTAGGGCCCCTAGGCCGCAAAGGGGGAGTGTCCAGCCCTAATGGGCTGGTGCACCACATGGGCCCTCCTCCCCATGCGCCTAGGGTTGAAACCCTAGGGGGGAGGGAGCGCCACTTGCCTTGGGGGGCAAGGATTCCCCTCCTGGCCGCCGCCCCACCCTGCAGATGCCATCTGCAGGGCCGGCGCACCCCCCTGGCCCCCTATATATATGTGGGGGGGAGAGGTCAGCCGCACCCTTGCCCTGGCGCCTCTCCCCCTCCTGTCACAACTCCGTCTCCTTAACGCAGGGCTCCCGGCGAAGCCCTGCAGGAATTTCCACTGCATCCACCACCACGCCGTCGTGCTGCTGGATCTCCGACGACCTCTCCTCCCCCCTTGCTGGATCAAGAAGGAGGAGACGTTGCTGTACCGGGCGTGTGTTGAAACGCGGAGGTGCCGTCCGTTCGGCGCTAGATCATCGGTGATGAAGAACGCGAAGAGTACGACTACTTCATCCACGCTTCTTCGAAAGCTTCCGCACGCGATCTACATAACGGTATTTAGATGCACTCTTACTTGTCGTTGCTAGATGTCTCCTTAGTTGGATCTTGGTGAAAGCGTAGAAAATTTTTGAATTCTGCTACGTTCCCCAACAGTGGTATCAGAGCTAGGTCTTATGCGTAGCATCTTGCACGAGTAGAACACAAAGCAGTTGTGGGTGTTTGAGTTTGTTCAACTTTCTTACCGTTACTAGTCAATCTTGATTCGGCGGTATTGTGGGATGAAGCGGCCCGGACCGACTTTACACATACGCTTACGTGAGACTGGTTCCACCGACAGACATGCACTAGATGCATAAGGTGGCTGGCGGGTGTCTGTCTCTCCTACTTTAGTCGGATCGGATTCGATGAAAAGGGTCCTTATGAAGGGTAAATAGAAATTGACAAATCACGTTGTGGTTTTGGCGTAGGTAAGAAACGTTCTTGCTAGAAATCCTATAGAAGCCACGTAAAAACTTGCAACAACAATTAGAGGACGTCTAACTTGTTTTTGCAGCATGTGCTATGTGACGTGGTATGGCCAAAACGAAGATGTGATGAATGATATATGTGATGTATGAGATTGATCATGTTCTTGTAATAGGGATTCATGACTTGCATGTCGATGAACTTGACAACCGGCAGGAGCCATAGGAGTTGTCTTAATTATTGTATGACCTGCGTGTCACTGAATAACGCCATGTAATTACTTTACTTCATTGCTAAACGTTAGCTATAGTAGTAGAAGTAATAGTTGGCGTGACGACTTCTTCAAGACACGATGATGGAGATCATGATGATGAAGATCATGGTGTCGAGCCGGTGACAAGATGATCATGGTGCCCCGAAGTTGGAGATCCAAGGAGCAAGATGATATTGGCCATATCATGTCACTTTAATTGATTGCATGTGATGTTTATCATGTTTATGCATCTTGTTTACTTAGAACGACGGTAGTAAATAAGTTGATCTCTCACTAAAATTTCAAGAATTGTGTTTCCCCTAACTGTGCGCCGTTGCTAAAGTTCGTTGCTCCGAAGCACCACGTGATGATCGGGTGTGATAGGTTCTAACGTTCGCATACAACGGGTGTAAGCCAGATTTACACACGCAATACACTTAGGGTTCACTTGACGAGCCTAGCATGTACAGACATGGCCTTGGAACACGGAAGACCGAAAGGTCGAACACGAGTCGTATAGAAGATACGATCAACATGAAGATGTTCACCGTTGATGACTAGTCCATCTCACGTGATGATCGGACATGGGCTAGTCGATTCGGATCGTGTATCACTTAGATGACTAGAGAGATGTCATTCTGAGTGGGAGTTCATTAAAATTTGATTAAGATGAACTTAATTATCATGAACTTAGTCTAAATTCTTTACAATATCTCTTGTAGATCAAATGGCCCACGCTCAAGTTTCCCTCAACTTCAACGCGTTCCTAGAGAAAACCAAGCTGAAAGACGATGGTAGCAACTATACGGATTGGGTCCGTAACCTGAGGATTATCCTCATAGCTGCCAAGAGATCATATGTCCTAGAAGCACCGCTAGGTTACGCTCCCGCCCCGGCAAACCAAGATGTTATGAACGCTTGGCAATCGCGTTGTGATGATTACTACCTCGTTCAGTGCGGCATGCTTTACAGCTTAGAATCGGGGCTCCAAAAACGTTTTGAGCACCACGGAGCATATGAGATGTTCGAAGAGCTGAAAATGGTTTTCCAAGCTCATGCCCGAGTCGAGAGATATGATGTCTCCGACGCATTCTACAGCTGTAAGATGGAGGAAAACAGTTCTGTCAGTGAGCACATCCTCAAGATTTCTGGATTGCACAACCGCTTGTCTCAGCTGGGAATGCATCTCCCAGATGAAGCGGTCGTTGACAGAATCCTCCAGTCGCTCCCACCAAGCTTCAAGAGCTTCGTGTTGAATTTCAATATGCAGGGGATGGAGAAGTCCATTCCCGAGGTGTATTCGATGCTGAAATCAGCGGAGGTGGACATCAAGAAACAACATCAAGTGTTGATGGTCAATAAAACCACTAAGTTCAAGAAAGGCAAGGGTAAGAAGAACTTCAAGAAGGACGGCAAGGGAGTTGCCGCGCCCGGTAAACCTGTTACCGGGAAGAAGCCAAAGTATGGACCCAAGCCTGAGACAGAGTGCTTTTATTGCAAGGGAACGGGTCACTGGAAGAGGAACTGCCCCAAATATTTAGCAGACAAGAAGGCCGGCAACGTCAAAGGTATATATGATATACATGTTATTGATGTGTACCTTACCAGCACTCGTAGTAGCTCCTGGGTATTTGATACCGGTGCAGTTGCTCACATTTGTAACTCAAAACAGGAGTTGCGGAATAAATGGAGACTGGCGAAGGATGAGGTGACGATGCGCGTCGGGAATGGTTCCAAGGTCGATGTGATCGCCGTCGGCATGCTGCCTCTACATCTACCCTCGGGATTAGTTTTAAACCTTAATAATTGTTATTTAGTACCAGCTTTGAGCATGAACATTGTTTCTGGATCTCGTCTTATGCGAGATGGATACTCTTTCAAATCGGAGAATAATGGTTGTTCTATTTATTTGAGAGATATGTTTTATGGTCATGCCTCGCTGGTCAATGGTTTATTTTTGATGAATCTCGAACGTGATGATACACATATTCATAGTGTAGATGCCAAAAGATGTAAAGTTGATAATGATAGTCCCACATACTTGTGGCATTGCCGCCTTGGTCATATTGGTGTCAAACGTATGAAGAAGCTCCATTCAGATGGACTTCTAGAGTCTCTTGATTATGAATCATTTGACACGTGCGAACCATGCCTCTTGGGCAAGATGACCAAGACTCCGTTCTCCGGACCAATGGAGCGAGCAACCAACTTGTTGGAAATCATACATACCGATGTGTGTGGTCCAATGAGTGTTGAGGCTCGCGGAGGCTATCGTTATGTTCTCACCCTCACGGACGACTTGAGTAGATACGGGTATATCTATTTGATGAAACACAAGTCTGAGACCTTTGAAAAGTTCAAGGAATTTCAGAATGAGGTTGAGAATCAACGTGATAGAAAAATAAAGTTCTTACGATCAGATCGTGGGGGTGAATATTTAAGTCATGAATTTGGCACACACCTTAGGAGCTGTGGAATTGTTTCACAATTGACACCGCCCGGAACACCTCAATGTAACGGTGTGTCCGAACGTCGAAATCGTACTATGTTGGACATGGTGCGATCTATGATGTCCCTCACCGATTTACCGCTATCTTTTTGGGGTTATGCTTTAGAGACTGCCGCATTCACTTTAAATAGGGCTCCGTCAAAATCCGTTGAAACGACTCCGTATGAACTTTGGTTTGGCAAGAAACCGAAGCTGTCGTTTCCAAAAGTTTGGGGTTGCGATGCTTATGTCAAGAAACTTCAACCTGAAAAGCTCGAACCCAAATCGGAAAAATGCGTCTTCATAGGATACCCAAAGGAAACGATTGGGTACACCTTCTACCACAGATCCGAAGGCAAAGTCTTTGTTGCCAAGAATGGATGCTTTCTGGAGAAAGAGTTTCTCTCGAAAGAAGTGAGTGGGAGGAAAGTAGAACTTGATGAGGTGACAGTCACCCCTCCTGTACCGGAAAGTAGCGCAGTGCAGGAAACTGTTCCTGAGGTGCCTGCACCGACAAGGGAGGAAGTTAATGATGATGATCATGAAGAAACAGATCAAGTTACTACTGAACTTCGAAGGTCCACTAGGGCACGTTCCACACCAGAGTGATACGGCATCCCTGTCTTGGAAATCATGTTGTTGGACAATGGTGAACCTTCGAACTATGAAGAAGCGATGGCGGGCCCGGATTCCAATAAATGGCTTGGAGCCATGAAATCCGAGATAGAATCCATGTATGAAAACAAAGTATGGACTTTGGTGGACTTGCCTGATGACAGGCACGCCATAGAAAACAAATGGATATTTAAGAAGAAGACAGACGCAGATGGTAATGTGACCATCTATAAGGCTCGGCTTGTCGCTAAGGGTTATCGACAAGTTCAAGGGATTGACTACGACGAGACTTTCTCTCCCGTAGCGATGCTGAAGTCAGTCAGAATCATGTTAGCTATTGCCGCATTCTATGATTATGAGATATGGCAGATGGATGTCAAAACAGCATTCCTTAACGGCTTCCTCAAGGAAGAGTTGTATATGATGCAACCGGAAGGTTTTGTCGATCCAGAGAACGCTAACAAGGTATGCAAGCTCCAGCGCTCGATTTACGGGCTGGTGCAAGCATCTCGGAGTTGGAATATTCGCTTTAATGATGTGATCAAAGCATTTGGATTTATACAGACTTATGGAGAAGCCTGTATCTACAAGAAAGTGAGTGGGAGCTCTGTGGCATTTCTCATATTATATGTGGATGACATATTGCTGATGGGAAATGATATAGAATTATTGGAAAATGTAAAGGCCTACTTGAATAAAAGCTTTTCAATGAAGGACCTTGGAGAAGCTGCTCACATATTAGGCATCAAAATCTATAGAGATAGATCAAGACGCCTCATTGGTCTTTCACAAAGTACATACCTTGACAAAATATTGAAAAAATTCAATATGGATCAGTCAAAGAAAGGATTCTTGCCTGTTTTGCAAGGTATGAGATTGAGCAAGGCTCAGTCACCGACCACGGCAGAAGATAGAGAAAAGATGAGTGTCATTCCCTATGCCTCGGCCATAGGTTCTATCATGTATGCCATGTTGTGTACCAGACCTGATGTGAACCTTGCCATAAGTTTGGTAGGGAGGTACCAAAGTGATCCCGGTACGGAACACTGGACAGTGGTCAAGAACATCCTGAAGTACCTGAAAGGGACTAAGGATATGTTTCTCGTTTATGGAGGTGACGAAGAGCTCGTCGTAAAGGGTTACGTCGATGCTAGCTTCGACACAGATCTGGATGACTCTAAGTCTCAAACCGGATACGTGTATATTTTGAATGGTGGGGCAGTCAGCTGGTGCAGTTGCAAGCAGAGCGTCGTGGCGCATTCTACATGTGAAGTGGAGTACATAGATGCTTGCGAAGCGGCACAGGAAGGAGTCTGGATGAAGGAGTTCATCGCCGACCTATGAGTCATTCCAAGCGCGTCAAGCCCGATGACTCTCTTCTGTGACAACACTGGTGCTATTGCTATTACCAAGGAGCCCAGGTTTCACAAGAAGACCAAGCACATCAAGCGCCGTTTCAACTCCATCCGGAATTATGTTCAAGATGGAGATATAGATATTTGTAAAGTGCATACGGATCTGAATGTAGCAGACCCATTGACAAAACCTCTTCCACGGGCAAAACATGATCAACACCAGAACTCTATGGGTGTTCGATTCATCACAATGTAACTAGATTATTGACTCTAGTGCAAGTGGGAAACTGTTGGAAATATGCCCTAGAGGCAATAATAAAAGTATTATTATTATATTTCCTTGTTCATGATAATCGTCTGTTATTCATGCTTGAATTGTATTGTACGGAAACAACGATACATGTGTGAATACATAGACCACAATGAGTCCCTGGTAGGCCTCTAGTTACCAGCTCGTTGATCAACAGATGGTCACGGTTTCCTGACCATGGACATGGGATGTCAGTGATAACGGGATCACATCATTAGGAGAATGATGTGATGGACAAGACCCAATCCTGAGCATAGCACGAGATCGTATAGTTCGTAATGCATAAGCTTTTTGGTGTCAAGTATTTATTCCTTAGACCATGAGGTTGTACAACTCCCGGATACCGTAGGAATACTTTGGGTGTGCCAAACGTCACAACGTAACTGGGTGGCTATAAAGGTACGCATTGGGTATCTCCGAAAGTGTCTGTTGAGTTGGTACGAACCGAGACTGGGATGTTGTCACTCCGTATGACGGAGAGGTACCTCTGGGCCCACTCGGTAAGACATCATCATAAAGAGCTCAATGTGACTAAGTAGTTAGTCACGGGATGATGGGTTACGGATCGAGTAAAGAGACTTGCCATGACGAGATTGAACAAGGTATCGGGAATACCGATGATCGAATCTCGGGCAAGTACCGTACCGATGGACAAAGGGAATAACATACGGGATTGAGTGAATCCTTGACACGGTGATTCATCCGATGAAGATCATCGAGGAACACGTGGGAACCAACATGGGTATCCAGATCCCGCTGTTGGTTATTGACCAGAGAGTGGTCTCGGTCATGTCTACGTGTCTCCCGAACCCGTAGGGTCTACACACTTAAGGTTCGGTAACGCTAGGATCGTAGAGATAAATGCACGTGGAAACCCGAAAGTTGTTCGGAGTCCCGGATGAGATCCCGGACGTCACGGGGAGTTCCGGAATGGTCCGGAGGTAAAGATTGATATATAGGAAGTCAGGTTTCGGCCATCGGGTGATCTCCGGGGGTCACCGGGAGTGTCCCGGGACCACCGGAGGGGCCCCGGGGGTCCACCGGGTGGGGCCACCCATCCCGGTGGGGCCCCTAGGCCGCAAAGGGGGAGTGTCCAGCCCTAATGGGCTGGCGCACCACATGGGCCCTCCTCCCCATGCGCCTAGGGTTGAAACCCTAGGGGGGAGGGGGCGCCACTTGCCTTGGGGGGTAAGGATTCCCCCCCTGGCCGCCGCCCCACCCTGCAGATGCCATTTGCAGGGCCGGCGCACCCCCCCTGGCCCCCTATATATATGTGGGGGGGGAGAGGGCAGCCGCACCCTTGCCCTGGCGCCTCTCCCCCTCCCGTCACAACTCCGTCTCCTTAACGCAGGGCGCCCGGCGAAGCCCTGCAGGAATTTCCACTGCATCCACCACCACGCCGTCGTGCTGCTGGATCTCCGACGACCTCTCCTCCCCCCTTGCTGGATCAAGAAGGAGGAGACGTTGCTGTACCGGGCGTGTGTTGAAACGCGGAGGTGCCGTCCGTTCGGCGCTAGATCATCGGTGACGAAGAACGCGAAGAGTACGACTACTTCATCCACGCTTCTTCGAAAGCTTCCGCACGCGATCTACATAACGGTATGTAGATGCACTCTTACTTGCTCGTTGCTAGATGTCTCCTTAGTTGGATCTTGATGAAAGCGTAGATTTTTTTTGAATTCTGCTACGTTCCCCAACACCAACCTCACTCCGGCGCCATCTCCAACGGGGCATCGCCGCGATACCCTCACACGGAGGCGGCCGGAAGCCCGCTGGATGCCCGGACACCTTCCTGGCAGTGCCATCTTGGCGCCGCCGCCCCCATGGCTGATCCAACGCTGCCGCCACCGCCGTTGCTGGCGCTCCACCTGCAGCCACCTACCATTAGCGCTCCTCGCAAGGATCCGGCGAACACCCTCGCCGTGCCCCCGCAGTGCCTCCAACCGCACAGCGAGCCCCGCGCCGCCCGCGAGAAGAACGCTGCGCCAGACCACGCCGCCCGCGCCTAGACAACGCGCTGCCAGCCGCCGCGCCGCCCGCTAGACGCAACTCCCTCGCGCGAAGGAGGTGCGTCGGGGCGCGCCACCCCTGCCCCGCCGCCTATGACGGCCGGGCGCCGCCACCACCTTTGGCGCCGGCGGCGGCAGCGGCTGAGGAGCTGCAGATCTGGAGCTCTGCCGCGGAGGGATGGGGGGCCTCCGGAGCCGCACGCGCGTGCGACCCGGGAGGATGGGGGGTAGGGCTGTGGAGGTGGAGGAGGAGGTCGCCGGCGATGGGCTGGGGAAGAGGCTAGCGTATTTGTTAGATCTTGATTTTCATATATGTTCAGATTTGTCTTACACGTGTTGAAGAACCAGATTCAGAACATTGCCAGAGGAAAGCCCAAAGTCTTCTTGTGAAAGTAGATTAATTGTACAAGATTGAATGGGACGAAACATTATACTACATGATAATCGTTCCTTTGAAGGTTGAAGGTGACACGTGACATCCATTCAATTATATATTCATTTAATTCAGTTGGAGAGGAATACATTCCGTTAAAAACTATCATGATATTTTAGTATGTTTGGTCCTTTTGGAGTTCATTCATAACACAAAAGAATTATTTGGTGGCCTCATACATAACAACATGCTTGGCCATGTCTCAATTTCGGTGTCTGAAAGCATAAGATTACATGGCTTTGAGATGATCGGAGACACGGTAAGGTCTCTATACTGAAGTTATTATAAGTCAACCTAATATTTTGTTCTGTTATTGCAAACAGAACCAGAAGCCGAGATGCAGATAGGCAATTAAACACAGAACCTTTATGTGGTGTGAACAAGATTAACAACATGAGAGGATGGAGCGGGAATCGGAAGCGAATGGAAAACAGAGTTAGCGGCTCAGATCAGCGACATGAACTTCTCAATTTTCCCTATTATATTAGCTCAAGGACGGAGTATCTTTATCCTGCTCTCACTAGTGGGATATGAAAGGACGGAGTATCTTTATCCTGCTCTCGGCAGTGGGATATGAAAGGCGCTCTTCCATCCAGTTCCTCGACCCGGTCAACCCAAGTACATTGCAAATGGTGTTTGATTGTAGCGAAGCATCATTGAATTAAATCTATTCACGAGTTATAAATGTTATTACTAATCTTATAGAGTTGGAATGTTATTAAGAGAATTTCCATTTCTGGAAGATCTTGATTGGTGCTTTAAGCTTTCCCTTGATGAGCAAGTACATCGATATTTGTTCTCCGTTGCAACGCACGGGCCTTTTTGCTAGTGATTAATAACATGTAAAATTGTAACTCCTCACCATTGGGCAAAAAATTACGAAGGACTAAAAGACATAATAGCTAGCGATTCATAATTATAAAACAATGTCTGTGAGTATTATAAAAGGATTAAAATATTATCATGTTCAATGTTCATCTTGAAATTTTTACATCAGCATTCATGAAATTAACATGAGATGGTCATAAAATGCCACAAACATGAATGATGCATAATTTTTTAAACAGAATTATCGTTAGTTCTGTTTATCTCAGGAATCAAAACATGATTTATAGTGTTACTTTTAGGCAATTTTAAATTAAATTTATTAACATCACAAAACATCAATACAGAAAATTCACTGTAAAATAGAAAAAAAGCCTGAATATTGATTTTGTCCCACAATTCCCGAGGTAGCCGGTCAAAATACCGGTCCATCAGCTTAATTTCTTACAATGAAAAACTTTCGGAAATGATAAATCTCGAACGTTCGGATTTTAAGCATGGCAACCTGAACGTTTTTCATGGCAACTTTAGTTCACATGAGTTTGGTAAACATGGCAATTTTTTGACAAAAAAAAACAAATTAGGATAAAGTTGTCATGTCTTGACAACTAAAGACCACATGACACATGTGGTAAGCAATCCAAATAACTCAAAAAAAATTAAAGTTGCCACCTCGCGTCAACTAAAGTTGCCATCAAAAAACATTCGGGATGACATGCTTAAATTCCGAACGTTCGGAATTTATCGGGGTTCAAAACTTTAGCCCTGGGCTAACATAACCTAGCCCATAGCCGAATACGGCCCTTCTACCGCCCAAAGCCCGCAAGTTACTGCGCGTGCTCGCCGGCCGTCCGATCTTTACAGTATGGTTTTGATCATCCCAGGCGGAGCAAATTCACGGGCCGGCCTAAAACCCTAAACATTTCTGCCTTCGTCCCCGATTCCTCCGCTCCGGCGAGCGCCGCGGCGGTCCATGGCGGCGCGGTGGCTGCGCTCGTCGGAGCAGCGTACAGCGGACTAATGTCCCGCGCGCTCCTCCGTCGAGCGTGGCTGCCGGCGTCGAGCATATGGCGTTCGGCGACGAGATTGAGGAGGCGAGCGCTGGTTTCGTGCGAGGCGCGGAGGCCTTGCAGCATGCGCGTCCGTAAGTGCGGCGACGCCGACGCGACCATACGGTGAGGACCTGACCTCAAACATTGTTAGGGTGTGCCGAGTTGTGAGGGTAACCTTTTGGGATTTCTGTAAACGTTCGATTTTCCTTCTCTGATTTCTAAAACCGTTGGTAGCGTGCCCCTCTCAGCTTGTCCAGCCGGTTGCCAATTTGGGCTGCCGTTGCAACAGTATCAGCACCAGAGCATACGCCACCGGAAATGGTGGAGAGTGTGTACCAAGAGGGAGGAGAAGAAGGAGCTGATAGGAACAGTATCAGCACCAGAGGAAGGGGGAGAAGGAGAAGAGGGAGAAGGAGCGGCGGGCCAAGGTCAAATGGATCGTGATGTAGAGCGTGGTGAGGAGGAGGGGAGTGAGAGTTTTTATGACTGCGTCCTGGAGATAGAGGTATGTAAAATATGAACAAAATTATGTCTTTGTATCTTAAGCAACATACAGTTTGAGATTTCCGTAGCATTTCACAATGTTGTAACTTAACTGCACCCTTCCTCTTCCGCCGATCTTTACAACGCTATGCACATCTCCTTCTTAGTTTTGAAAAAGAAAAGGGCCTCTTTCCTTTTCCCAATACTTGACCAAGATTTCTGTTTAGTTCAGTTCCAGATTAGGAAGCAGTAGATGGCAGTTTCATAGTGAATAGGGGACAAGTATCTTGGCAAGAGTGAATTCAAGAGATTGTAGAGAGGGTTGAGGTAAGAAATGTGGTTGGTGTAGTTGATGAGTTTAATCACTTGAGGCAAAGAGGAAGCCTAGAAGAGTACAAGTCACACACAATTGGCAGAACTGAGGGCTGCCATGTTGAGGTGCAATCCCTCTCAACCCTCTCTCGAACTGAGCTATTTCCGCTTTTTCGAACAAAAAGTTCGAGTAGTTCAGTGAAAAAACGGTCAAGCTTTCTTCCATCCTTCCAAGCTCCTCGTTATTTGCAGCACAAACAATTACAATGTACAATTCCTCGAGACGTTATTTCTCGTTACAAACCTTGCTAACATCTAACTTGCCTGGGATTCGTAACAAACATTTTAGATCAGTTCATTGTACAGAGTCTGCATTGGCTTTGTACCCTGCCTGGCATTACAACAAAAAAATTGCATCAAGTCAATACACACCAAATACATATGAACTGCACTGTTCCTACTAAACACCGATTCACATCGCAAACTACAGGATGCTCTAGCAAGCAACACATATCCAAGAAGGTCAGCAGTTGCAGTGCACATCCAAGAAGGTCAACTGCACACACCCAACTCAATTGCTTGCAATGTTACAACTTACCAATCAACCGCCACCGCCTCGTGTGCCCTGGTCTGACCAACACCCATCGGGCTTCCCCCAACTGCTGCCGCCTAGGCTCGTCTCCAACTACCATGGCCTAAGATCGACACCAGCCTTGTAGCGGCAACTTGACACCAGCCACTATACCTTCAAACCAAACACACCCTAATGCCGCAACCACCAATCAGAATGTTGAATTAGTATTTAGCTAGAATAAAAGTGTGGTTCTTGTCACTTGTTTTTAAGGCTTGACTCCACCAATTTTTCTAGGACTATCTGACATTTTTCTAATATTCTTCGCTGTTGTTTGACAACAAAAGCAGGAGAACAACGACCCCCAGCACTTCCCACAGGAGACAGCCGTGGTTCAGGAGCCTCAACATCCTACAGTCGCCAACGAGACACGTGCACTGCCCGGTGTCATGGGTATGTTTTGATTTTTCTTTCTGATGATTTTTCTATGCAGTAAGAATTCTGTTCCTCTTTTGCTGTGGTAACAAGGTGGTAGAGCCAACTGTAGAGTATCATGTGGAAACCCTGACAAAGCTACTTAGCCGAACACAAAGATAGCTATCATGAAGGAAAGCAAAATTGAAATGCTAGTATCCTCTTGTATGTATTTACATTTAGTAAAAGAAAACAGTTAGATTACATCCCCAAATGCAGAGCTGAAGCACTGTGTATTCGAATTTGATTTCGTCTACAATTTATTTTCCTGGGCAAATCCAGGTTCCCAACTTTTCTCACTCACTTGTGTATGGTTCTCTTAGCATGAGTCATCTCTACCTATAGACATCATTTAGCTGTCACATTTTATTGAAAAATATGTGCAAAAGAAAATTTCAAACTAATCTCGAATAAGTCGAATTACTGCAATGGTTATGAAAATACTCAGGACATCCGTAAAAATAATTAGATCTAGTAATTAAAAGGGTCTTCCATTATCATAATCTGTACAACTTCAGACTTTTTTGGAGAGGACTACCAGAGGGAACCCAAGGCTCGCTTGAACTGCCATGAAGGCAGTGAAATAGCCAATGTAGCAAATCATGTCATTGCCTATGGCAAAGGCAGTTATCATGGTGCCTACAGAATCATGTTCAGATAGTTATCGCTGTGCCTACATGTACGTAATGGGTCTAATGGGCCTGGGCTGGCGGTATAGCCCGTTAGTCCTAGGGTTAATTAGAGATAAGGGTCGCTTGCTTAGGGGTCAAGTAAACCTCTCTATATAAAGAGAGGAGATGTATCAATCTAATCAAGCAAGAATTAAGAAGGAAGTCCCTTCCCTCTTGCCCGGCTGTGGGCAGAAGGCCCCCGGCCGGCCCTATCGCGCCATAACAAGATCAGAGTCTAGTGTTTGAAATATAAAACAGTTTATAGTTCTTGGTTCAGTTCAGAGCAAACACTATCAAGGTTAAGCCGTTAAGGATGTGTTATTTTAGCTAATGAGAATCTTTTTTTACCCTTGGTCGCTACAGTTCATTGCAATTATTTTTTCATTGTATTTCATCATTGTGGGAAGCATATTTTTAGTTCTTTGCTATATAATTGTCCATTGATTATGCTAAATTATTTATGTAAAAGAATATCAGACACGTTACTATCTGTTTACTATTTACTCCCAACTTGTGTCTTATATGAACAGGAAACGATCTGAAGTCTGTCAGTCAGATTTTCAGCGTCGTCGCCACAACCGTGGGCGTGGGGCTGCTACTTGCGTTCCTCGGGCTCACACTGACACCGACGGCGTCCCTTATGCACACCGCTTCGACGTCAAGTTGCCGCGCCACCACTGATGACGTGGCACGGCTGTACTCGCGGGTGAGCGTGGGACTGGCGATCGCTGTTACACAGTCCATCGCGTCGCTCCTTGGTTCCAGTGGAAAGGAGGAGACGGCGGAGCCACGTGTGCCTGTCATGCGCCGAGTCTGCGTTTTCGTCGCCGCTCTGTCACAGCTAGGTTTGACCGTCTTCGTCTTCTGGAGTCTGATCCTCGCGGTTTCACTGCGCTTGGGTCAGATGCGCTGTTGGCCACAGGTGACGAGGGACTTGTTGCTGATCGGGACGGGCATCTCCTCCGCCTTGAGCACGTACCTTGTTTACATCGGCTTGGCCTGCGTGTTCGGGGCCTGCTGATGATGGTAGGTTACATGGTAACTCTTCTCTTGAAATACCCATCTAGTTAGAACATCATGCATTGTAATGCCTACTGATTATGCTCTGTCCTATGTGCAGGGGAGTTCCAAAGCTCGTGCAAAGGCCTAGTGGTACTGTGTTTCTTTCTTATCATTGAGATAGCGTTGGTTGACCGAACTGAATTGGTTGAACTTGTGGAAGGTAACCGTGTTGTGGAATTTTAATATGCAGAGCCATCTTGAGTGCCTTCTCAGATCCCTAGCCTACGAGGTGGTGTTGATGAGGGGAAACATCCTGCATGATCTATGATGTGTGCTTGTGAAAAGAGGTGCGCAAGATGTTGGGCGTGCGCCTGAGTGGAGTTTGGGGTGCTTCTGTTCGAGTGCTGCAGTGTGAGTTTCTTAGCTTTCCTCCCAACTTATCGGTTACGATGCCCACTGTTTTTATATTTTAAGTGTCTAAGACTTCAGACTTACGCTTATGGATTTGTTAGACAAGGGTGTGCTGGTTGATCAAGTCGGCACTGTTGAATTGCCCGTGATTCCACTTTGTTTATGTGCATTTGGTTAATAATAGTTGGACTTGTGTGCGGATAGATTCGATTTGGTGTGGTTTCTGCTGGCACATGGGATTTAATGTGATTTGCCTCCTTATATCATACTCCCTCCGTCACAAAATAGGTGTCTCAAGCTTAGTACAATTTTGTACTAGAGCTAGTACAAAGTTGAGACAGTTATTTTGGGACGGAGGGAGTACGTAGCTTGGTATGATGGTCGTGAGCTTGGTGGATTTTGTACTCCTGTGGGCAGAGTGCAATGTTGAATTGTGTTCACAGCTCGGATAATACTCAGCTTCTCGAGCTTTGTTGGCTGTGCTAGCCATGTTTGCCTTTTTTTTTCATTTTCATAAGGCTGCTGGTCCAGTTGGGTGGGACGACCAGGCCGGGCTAAAATGTGACTGCCGAGGACTGCACACAAAACGGTCCAAACTCCTTTGGTCCGGCCATTGCGGGGTGGGGGCGCCCTGATTTTTTTTCCTTCCTTAAAAAATGTGAATGATTTAAAAAATACAAATTTTTTATGAATTTGCGAAATGTTCCATTAAAGAAAATCTCTTTATGAATTTGAAAGATATTCCTGAATTTTTAAAAAATTGTTCAAAATTTCAAAAAAGTTCTTTCGTTCTCTAAATTTATTTAGAACATAAAAATATGTATTTGAAAAACTGAACAATAAACCGCATGCTACAATGTTTCTGATTTGCTATAGCGTTTTTCCAGTTTGCTACGCTACCCCTAAATACGAGCCCTATGTGAAATGGGCTGGCGGCCAGGTCGGGCTACCCCTGTGCGTCGCGCCGTTGGGCAGAATGAGCGTCCCGCATGCACGTATGATTGCCACACAGCTAAGCTTTATAAATTCAACAGTTTGCTACGCTACAACTGGTCCTGTGCGGCCAGTTTGTTCATGAATTCAAAACAAATTTTAAAATATTTATAAATTTGAATATATATATATATATATATATATATATATATATATATATATATATGAACTTTAAAAATGTTTGTGAATTTAAAAATGTGCATCTCAAAAAAAGATTAATGAATTAAAAGAATGTACACAAATCCAAATATTGTTCTCATACTTAAAAATGTGCTACATGAATTTAGCAAGTGCTCATGAATTCGAAAAATCTTAGTAATAACAAATAAATATCATGAATTCTAGAACTCATGAAAAATTTAAACTTGAAAAACCTATCTAATTACAAAAAGTGTATTGAAATCAAAAAATGTTTGTGAATTTGTTTTTTTTAATTGAGAAGGAGTTCGCAAATTGAAGAAAATAGTACTGAATTTGGAAAAAAAATATGAATTTAACAATCTTCATGAACTAATTTTTTTTCATAGATTTGAAAAATCTTCTTGAATTCAGAAAAGGTTCATGAAATAGGAAAATGTTTGGAAATTTTAAAAATGCTCGACATGTAAAAAAAATGTCTCAGTTTAAAAGAATGATAATGTATTATTAAAAAAGATAGAAAGGGAAAAATACTAAAGAAGACAAGACCTAAAAAATAGGAAAACTGGCAAAGAAGACACAAAAATGAAAAAAAAAACATGGTTACAAGATAACCATGGGGAAGCACACCATGGTACATATATGCTTTTAGTGGGAATGTTATTAAAGATGAGAGCATATGGATTGATTCAGAACAACATGGAATTGTTACCTTATGCTTATTATCTATCTTTTCCTTGGGTAGTAATAATAGGAGTTATCCAAATATTTCACTTCAGATGAATTCCTACTTGTTGAAGGGGGTAATCTCCCATTATGAAGATTGGCAACCGAATTAAAGCAATTTGATTGTAATTCAATTCATGATGATCATGGGTAGAAAGTTCATATTCTTCGGTCATTGATAAACAACTTGTTGGATAGTACTCAAACACAATTGCCACAAAATATATAAACTCGGAAATCAATACTATAGTTAAGCTATTGTTTTCTTTGAATATAGCAAAACCGGTAGTGACATGTACTAGAAAAACAAGTCAGCGTAATTCCCCTCTAAATAATAAAATATGTTGACATGGGGAGGAACGCAATTTACTAGTTATATCATTCGCAATTGCCTAAATCTCAAGATGCTCCTCAAACTAATCATATACTTCTACTTAGGTAACCAACCCAAGGTCCTGTGACACATGGCAACGTTGGGGCGCACCACATGGCGCACTAGGATGCGTCCACACGTTGGAGCTGCCTGTTGTGGTGCCGTCCGTTGATTACTTGCTCTCGGAATTTCCCTATTTGGCGGTGTGGCAGCAACACATGGGCTAGGCCCGTAAGATGTTTCATGTACATGGAAATCACCTATCATTTACAGGACATTGCCTCGGCCATGCTTTGCCTTGTTGAAAAATTAGTTACATATAACATGGTCTAAGATTTACTATTTGGAATAACCTGTAAGCTATCTCAAAAAACAATCAACAACATGGTCTGAGATTTTAGTGCAACAAAGCTTATACAATTGCTAGCTGGAAGGGGCGGTGGTCTTGCAATTTTTTGGAATGATGCGATAAAATTAAATATTTGGGGTACTCGAGATATTGATACCTAAAGTTAAAGTTGGATATCATATTGTTGTAATTTTTTTGGAAAGATATAGTAATTATAGATCTTTTGAGGCACTCAAGAAAAAGAAGGAGAAATAACCTTGCAAAAGTTTTCTAAAGTCGGGCGAAAGGTTCCACAAGCCACTTCTACCATGTTATTGAGCCATCCCACTTAAGGAATTGTTGTAGGCGAGTTATGCTTCGTAATCACTAATTGAGGAGTACTCCTTCCAAAGATCACTTCCGCCTCCTCGGGTTACAACAAGTGGCGTGCCGCATGTGTGTTCAAATCCGAACCATTTTAACCGTTGGATTCTTCATATCGAAATCTTAAAACTAGATTCCATTTGAAAGGTTTTGACTAAAAAATTCCATGAAAAAAACCTGACAAAAAATCTTGACCAGGAGCACGTTTTTTCCTTTTCGACAGTCGTTCTCAAGAGGTGTGCCTCTTGTGGAAGCAAAACCGTACCTCTCGTGGAAGAAAAGAAGAAAAGAAAACACGTTTATTTTTTTCGTTTTTGAGAGGCACGGTCGTGCCTCTCACGGCAGCAAAAAAAGAGCAAACGCATTTTTTCGTTTCCGAGAGGCACGGCGAAAAAAAACGCGTTCTTTTTTTGTTTTCAAGAGGCACGGCCGTGCCTCTCGCGGAAACAAAACCATGCCTCTCAGGGAAGGAAAATTGTGCCTCCCGCGAAAGAAAAAAAATGTGTTTTCGTGTTTTTTTATGAACTTTTTTGGTCCAAAAGTTAAGGAAGAACAGTGAAAAACCGACAAGTCGAAAACCCCAAAAAACCATATAAAAACGGAAAACGTGTGCGGAAAAAAAAAACTAAATCCGGAGAAAGCGCCCAGAGCGCAACACGTGGCGGCGGTTGAGAGCGCGCCGCGCCAAGTGACGCGCTCTCAGCCCACCCTAAAGTGACCTTTGGGGAGGCTCGGAATGAGCGCTCCTTAGTTAGTTGCTCCCTTGCGTATTGCATTAAGTGAGACATATAATTGAGGCCTATTCAGCCATTGTGGGCAGATCCTATTTGGCGCTTTACGCGCTGTTACGGTGTATTTTGCAGACGGGCACATGAATCCCTGTAAGCTGCGTTGGCCCGTTTAGCCACATTTTCTTTTTTTTGTTTTCTCCTATACTTTAATTGCGTGAATTGTTTTCCAAAAGACATTGAAGCTTTAGTTTAAAAAAGGATGAACTTTTTAAGTTTCTCGAATATTTTACAGAATCGATGCAGTTTTTTTCAAATCGATGGGTGTTTCTAAAATCGATGGTTTTTATATAAAATTCGGCAAATTGTTGTTTTTCTAAACTTGATGTACTTATTTCAAAACTAGTCTACTTTTTAAAAAATTGATGAACTTGTTTTTCAAATGGATAAACTTTTTTTTGCATTGTTGAACTTTTTACAGAATTGATGAACTTTTTTAAAATCAATAATCTTACAGAAATAATTCTGATGGAAATTTCAAATTCGATGAACTTTTCTATTAAATTGGTAAAATAAACAGGTTCACACTGTTTTTTTCAAAATCCGTAAACTTTGTTTAATACACATTTTTTTAGACTTTTCCTTTTTTTTTCTCAGATGTGAGTGTGTAGCGACCCGACCCAAATGGATCGAAGTCTCTGTGCTTAAGTGTCATCCCTGGATCGGTATGCTGACACACACAGTACTCGAGGTTTTATAACAGAGATAAATCACATGTATAAAGTAACGTAAATACTATTACCTCAATCAACATAGCGGAAGTAACAACAAGGTTGTGGAGTCCCAACAACACCAACGGCAAAGTTGAGTGTAGACATCGCAACCCTAACGTATCACTTACTCGTCGAATAAATCCTGCAACATGAGACGTTACAGCCGTGCAGGTCAGTACGTTGAATGTACTGGCAAATTCACACCATAGAATAATGATGAACAATATCTATCACTACATGCATATTTGGCTGGTGAAGGCTTTAAGTTTAATTTTGCATAAAGCTAATTTTTCCCTACCACAAAGGAATAAATTTTTATTCACTACTGAATTAAAATGCAATTATTGAGAAGGTTTCTCCAACTCAATCCAAAATTCCCAAGTTATTAGTAACCCAATAATTTCATTAATAGAGTGATGAGATCAATCAATAATTCACTTCTAGATACTCAAGTTGTCCATAACCGGGGATACGGCTAATCATGATTAGTTTGTACACTCTGCAGAAGTTTGCGCACTTTTCCCCACAAGACTCGACCACCTCCATGATTGGAAGATCGAAACATAGTCTTTTTGAAGTATTTCCTCCAAACCCTGGGTAGATCGGTACACCTACTTTCCCCTACATCAGCTAGTCTACCACGGAAAGAGGTCACACATCTTACTCAACTATGCCAGAGCCCATAATGGCTTATGGCTGCACACGGAAGTTTCTAGACATGAAATATCTTATGATCCCTTTGAGCCTGGGTGGCGGACCTAGGGTAATCACACGGGTACTCCAGGATTCCCCTTGAGCAAGCACTGGTTTCTCCAGGTTCCCCAAACAATCCACCCAGATGTGTATTAAAGTTGCCATCTTATGTTGTCCCGATAAATTATTATCTCTCGCAACTTGCATGTATCACACATACCAATCCCCGTCTACGAGCATGGCTAAGCAATATGACATAACAAATATTCCCGGGGTGATCAAAGGTCATAGGTTCCTACCACATGAACTACATAGCATAACCATATGTTCCCAATCCTACTCATGCAATCTTTGAGGGTGAAACTAATGCATAGTAAAAACTGGGTATTGAAAATTATGATCAAAGTGTGAACTTGCCTGATTCTTGAAGTTGATTCTCTATTCTTTATCGTCACTCCTTCACCTTACGATATATCTAACGATGAAATAAAAATCACTTCAACACACAACAATTCCAAACGAAGATCCAAATAGAAGATGCAAATTAACAATACAATTATATTCTTAGGATAATTATCTTGGCATGGCTATGGTTTGAGATAGGATCTAGTTTGGTCTTGAAGGAGACTTGACATAGTCATATCTTAGGTTGGATCAAATTGGTACACAATGGACATCATGGTTTGATAGAATCAGTTTCGTATGCTGAAAGAATTATGTCGTAAGTCATACTTTAAGGCTATGTTCCAGGTTGAATGTTTAGAGGTGTCTCATGATGATCTACACATAGACTTCAAGTAATTGGGTTGGTTCATATGAATGGCATGGGCTCATGTCAAAAAAGCTAATGATGGGTTCAAATTACGATAAAAGAAAGGCAATTTGGAGTGTTGAGGCCGAAAATAGTAGCTACACATGGATGAAAATTTATGGTAGTTGTTCCAACAGAAGGGTATGGTTCTAGGGACCAACTTTGGTAATTAGAACATTTCCATATGATTTATAGATTAAAAGATATAGAAAAATACTTAATTTCCCTTTTAAAACAAAACTGAATTTGGATTTGATCAAAAGCGAACGTTTATATTTTTAAAATAAACTAGATGTTCCAACGAATCAGGGGATATAAAATTGGTTGAATTCGGACATACGGTCTAAGAGATATGATTTTCCGAAGTTTGGGTATTTTTCTGGGAATCAATACGAGAAAAGGATTGGGCTGCCACGTGTCTCGACCCGATAGGCCAATCCTGTTCCTTTTTTTTTAACAGAACACATGTATCGATCAATTGATCGAGAGATGGAAGAAACAATGCTCACCGGGGAAATCGCCAGGGAAGTGCGCGGCAGCGGCTTGGACCTTGATCGATTCATCGATGTAGGGCGTCCTAGTGAGAATTGTCCACATCAAATATGTGCGTGCAAATAATATAGAGATAAATAAAGAAGTAACAGGGCTGCGGATTTTCTACCGACGGGATGAGCTTCAACGAACAGGCAGCGGTACTCGAACTCCGGCAAGAAATCCGAGATGATGGGGAGGGAGATGGAGAGGGATTTTTCGGGAGGAATATGAGTACTGGAAGGAGATCCTCGGGGTGCTCTTTATAGGTGCGAGAGAAGTCCATACGAGGAGATCCACAGCGAGCTTAGTGCGGCCATTAATGACTGTTTGCGGCTGTACGTTTCACGGATCCGTTCGACTAATTGAGGCAACAATGTTGGGTTTTAATTACCTGAATGGGTTCTCCTTGCATTCTTCTTTAATGTTCGTGTTGATGGAAAATCGAAAGGGTGAAGGAATCAAATGCTAGGGGAAGAGGAAGAGGTACCGGGCGCAATGGTGAAGTTTCTGTTTCTGTGTTGGTGTTCAGTTTGAACGAACAGAGGAGAAGGAAGACAACAATGCGCTTAGGCTTGGGCTGAAATAAATATGGGCCTTAGTGGGAAAAATTGGCCCAAAGGGGAAAGACAAGGAAAATAAAAAAAAACAAGATGTGTTGTGCTGTGATGTTGCCTTGTTCCTGTGCGAGATTTAGAGAGAGAGAAATGGACTGGGTCAAAGTTAGAGTTTAGGAATTAGGATTGAACTATAATTACATATACAAGTGCGTGCATAAAATGTTTACTTAAAACAAATAATAAAAATGTTTACATTAGTGTCAATATTATTTGGAGTCCACGAAAATTAGTTTTCAGAAATTAATAAAATAAAATATGTGCATAAACTACTATTAATGCTTTATGGACATAATTGGTTTACTAAAAAAATCAATTTTGAGTTTTTGCAAATTAACAAAAGGATAATTGTACCGTATTAAATATTTCCAAGTATATTTTTGGAGAAGTCACGTTATCTCCTCTCATTAAATTTTATTTGGATACCTTGGAAATATTTAAAAGGCATTAAAACTCCAAATAAGACCCAATTTCAAATGGAACTCCAAATTTCAAATAACTCCTTTACAAACATATTCATCCACCATTTATTTTTGAGAAAGTCATTTTATTCTAGCTCCATAAATCTGAAGGTGGTTCAGAATATTCCATACACAGTCAGAAACAAAGAATCCAATTTGATTTTTTTAACAAGTCTCAGAAGTTTTTTTTTTACTTGACAATCACAACAACTCACTAAATCATAACTTATTATTAACATTCCAAAATTTGGAAAATTTTGGGATGTTACAGAGTGTGTACATGCGCCCGCCCACCTGCGCCGACACAATTGCGCCAGCAGGGAGAGTACCTGTCGCTGAAGCATGAACAGGATCTCCCTTGTGTGCTAGCCGGGACCTCCTAGTTGGCGCGTACGAAAAACCCTATTCGGCGCTAGCAATTGTCAGGTTTTCGCACAGGAACAAGGATACGAGCGACGAGACATGGGCCATGGTTTTACATAGTGAGGCCGTGGTTTTGGGAACACTGAACGGGTTTTTGCCTGTTGTGTTTCTTTTCTGGTATTTTTGTTTTTTCAGTTTTTACATTCTTTTCTTGTTAAACAAATGTTCACAAAATGTATTCCAAATTTTGCACAAAATTATCCTATTTTCAGTTTTTGATCAGAAATGAATACCGATGTTCCAAATTTAAAAAGTTTAGAACTTCAAAAGTTGTTTGCTTATCTTCAAAATGCATTCAGAAATTTCGAATTTAAAACAGTGTTCAATATTTGTGAAAACGTTTTCATTTTCTAATTATGTTCAAAAATTCAAAAAATGTTCAGGAATTTCAAAAACTTTTCACGTTTCGAAATTCTGTTCATAAAAATTAAAAAATATTCATATTTTTGAATTTTGCTCCCAAATTCATAAAATGGTCGGGAATTTATGAAATTGTTCTTGTTTTCAAAGTTTGTTTGTGTATTTAACATTGTTTCACAAATTCACATTATGTTTGGTGTATTTAGAAAATGTTTGCATTTTATGATTTGTTTTCGTAATTTCATATAATGTTCCTTTTTCTAAAAAAAATCGAAATTTCCAAAAGTGTTTGGGGTTTTACAAAAATATTTTTAATTTCAAATTTTGTTCACGTTTTCTTTCTTCGTAAAATTGTATGTGATTTCCTCAATATATATAAAGTAGTTTTGTCTAGATGTAAAGGAATATATGAGATTGAAGAAATCAAAAACTTTTGAGCCGCAGTTAAGGTTTTTTAAAAAAAAATTGATGAATTTGGCAAAATGTTCCTTTAAAGAAAAACTCTTAATGAATTTAAAAGATATTCCTGAATTTTTAAAATTCTCCAAAATTCCAAATAAAAAATCTCGCGTTCTCAAAATTTATTTAGAACATAAAAATAAGTATTTTAAAAGAATGTACACAAATCCAAAACTGGTTCGCATACATAAAAATGTGCTTCATGAATTTAGCAAGTGCTCATGAATTCGAAAAATCTTAGTAATAACAAAAAAATATCATGAATTCTAGAACTCATGAAAATATTTAAACTTGAAAAACCTAACTAATTAGAAAAAGTGTATTCAAATCAAAACATGTTTGGGAATTTGATTATTTTTTCTCAAATTTAGAAGGAGTTCGCAAATTGAAGAAAATAGTACTGAATTTGGAAAAATTTCATGAATTCAACAATCTTCATGATTTTTTTTTCATATATTTCAAAAATCTTCTAGAATTTCGAAAAAATTCATGAAATAGGAAAATATTCGGGAAACTGAAAAAAGCTCTCAATGTAAAAAAAATGTCCGTGAAGCAAAATAATGTCTCAAAATTTGAAAAAATGATCATGTATTATTGAAAAACATAGAAAGAGGAAAAATACCAAAGAAGGCAAGAACTAAAACAAAATAGGAAAACTGGCAGAGAAGACACAAAAAAAGGAAAACCCGCATTTACGAGATACCCAGGGGAAGCTGATAACCCACAAGTGTAGGGGATCGCAACAGTTTTCGATGGTAAAGTATTAAACCAAAATTTGTTGATTCGACACAAGGGGAGCCAAAGAATAATCTTAAGTATTAGCAGCTGAGTTGTCAATTCAACCACACCTGGAAACTTAGTACCTGCAGCAAGATAGTTTAGTAGCAAAATAATATGATAGTGGAGGTAGCGGCAATAAAAGTAACGATAGTGTTTTTGTAGTTTTTGTAATAGTAGCAACGGAAAAGTAAATAAGCAACAAGCAATATAGGAAAAGCTCGTAGGCATTGGATTGGTGATGGGAAATTATGTCGGATGCAATTCATCATGTAGAAGTTATAACCTAGGGTGACACAAAACTAGCTCCAGTTCATCAATACAATGTAGGCATGTATTCCAAATATAGTCATACGTGCTTATGGAAAAGAACTTGAATGACATCTTTTGTCCTACCCTCCCGTGGCAGCGGGGTCCTATTGGAAACTAAGGGATATTAAGGCCTCCTTTTAATAGAGTACCGGACCAAAGCATTAACACATCGTTAATACATGAACTCCTCAAACTATGGTCATCACCGGGAGTGGTCCCGATTATTGTCACTACGGGGTTGCCGAATCATAACACGTAGTAGATGAGTATAGGCTTGCAAGATAGGATCAAGAACACACATATATTCATGAAAACATAATAGGTTCAGATCTGAAATCATGGCACTCGGACCCTAGTGACAAGCATTAAGCATAGCAAAGTCATATCAACATCAATCTCAGAACATAGTGGATACTAGGGATCAAACCCTAACAAAACTAACTCAATTACATGATAGATCCCATCCAACCCATCACCGTCCAGCAAGCCTACGATGAAATTACTCAGGCACGACGGTGAGCATCATGGAATTGGTGATGGAGGAAGGTTGATGACGAGGATGGCGACGATCTCCACTCTCTGGAGCCCAGAACGGACTCCAGATCAGCCCTCCCGAGAGAGGTTAGGGCTCGGCGGCGGCTCTGTCTCGTGAAACGCGATAATTCTTTCTCCTTGATTTTTCTCTCTCCGAAAGTGAACTTATAGAATCTGGGGATACGTCGGTGGAGCACCAGGGGGCCCACGAGGCAGGGGGCGCGCCCTGGGTAGGGGGCGCGCCCCCACCCTCGTGGACAGGGTGTGGGCCCCCTGGTATGGATCTTCTTGCAGATATTTTTTATATTTTCCAAAATAAATCTCCACGGAATTTCAGGTCATTCCGAGAACTTTTTATTTCTGCACAAAAACAACACCATGGCAATTCTGCTGAAAATGGCGTCAGTCCGGGTTAGTTCCATTCAAATCATGCAAGTTAGAGTCCAAAACAAGGGCAAAAGGGTTTGGAAAAGTAGATACGTTGGAGACGTATCAAATCCCCCAACCTTAAACCTTTGCTTGTCCTCACGCAATTCAGTTGATAAACTGAAAGTGATAAAGGGAAACTTTGACAACCTCTGTTTGCTCTTGTTGTTGTAAATATGTAAACCAGCATTCAGGTTTTCAACAAGATCATGAACTAACCACATTCACAATAACTTTCAGGTATGAAGACTACTCACATCAATGACATAATCAACTAGCGAGCAATAATAATAAACCTCGGATGACAACACTTTCTCAAAACAATCATGATATGATATAACAAGATGGTTGATACGTCCAAAACGTATCTATAATTTCTGCTTGCTCCATGCCACTTTTGGGTGATATTGCTATGATATTCATACACTTCCATACACTTTTGATCATATTTGGACTAACCTACTAATCCAGTGCACCCCGGTGCCAGTTTTTGTTTTCGGCTGATTTTGTATTTCAGGTTTTCACATTACGAGAACTGCCAGGAAAAATCCAGAAAAAATATATAAAAAATCAGCGTTCTAGGAGCTACCGTGCGGCCAAAGTACAGCCGGGGGGACCCACAGGGGCTCCAGGCGCCCTGTGGGCGCCCCCCCCTGGGCCGCGCCGGGGGGGGGGGGGGGGGG
>LR738714.1:667851571-667906180 GCA_902687465.1 Secale cereale
TTCCTCCCTCCATGATGCGGGAGTAGTTCCTCCTCGGGGCTGAGGTTCTTACCAGTAGCTATGTGGTCAATTCTCTCTCCCATGATGTGATCTTCGTTGTGATCATAGGCTATGTTAATCTAGGGTGTTTCCCCTTCCTCTATGTATCGGATTGATGTACTCACTTGTCTTTATCTAGTATAATCCCCGAGACCAAGGTGACAGCGGTCTATTGGACATGGATTAGAACAATATTTTCATGAGTGATTTCCTCTCTTGTGTGTTGATTGAAGATTGAGAGTCTCTTGGTGCTTGTCTTTGACTATCCTTTAGATATGTTATGGTGATTGTGGGACTCTCTTTGGATGGCCGCGGTGACATTGGGAAATCCTTAGATTGAGAACTACGAACTTTGAGGTGTGCTTTTGTAGCCCTACATAATTCTCGTCCTCTCTTGACCACGAAGGAATGATCTCCGAGTGTGTCCCCTTTGCATGTTTTATGGGAAATATCATGTGATTCAATTATGTTAATGTTGTTGGGAGTTGCCACTAGTGAAAGTATGAACCTTAGGCCTTGTTTCCACCATTGCAATACCGTTTGTGCTCACGTTTACTACTTGTTTGATTGCTGCACTTTTTATTACATATTTATATTACCTTGTTTTGCCATCCATATCACTTGCCATTTAACATCTCTTCGCCGAACTAGTGCACCTATACATCTGACAAGTGTATTAGGTGTGTTGGGGACACAAGAGACTTCTTGTATCTTAGTTGCAGGGTTGCTTGAGAGAGACCATCTTCAACCTCTACTTCCCTGAGTTCGATAAACCTTAGGTCATCCACTTGAGGGAAATTGCTACTGTCCTACAAACCTCTGCGCTTGGAGGCCCAACATAGTCTACAAGAGTAGAAGCGTGTGTAGACATCAATGGTATCTCGCTAGCCCTTTCTGAACCGCAAAACATAAATGCAGAGCACCTTTAAAGATCAAGGACTGACTAGACATTGTAATTCATGGTAAAATAGATCCAGTCATGATCATACTCAATGCAAATTAATGGTAATGCATGCAAATGACAAAGTTGCTCTCCTACTGGTGCTCTTCGATAAGAGGATAATGACTCTACATAAAAGTAAATAGATAGGTCATTCGCAGAGGGAAGCAGGGATTTGTAGAGGTGCCAGAGCTCGATTTTTAAATAGAGATGAATAACATTTTGAGCGGTATACTTTCATTGTCAACATAACAACCAAGAATCTCAATATCTCCCATGCTACGCACATTATAGGCGGTTCCCAAACAGAATGGTAAAGTTTATACTCCCCCAACAACCAGAAGCACACTCCACGGCTAGCCCGAAACAACGGGTACCGTCCAAACCAGCAACAGCCCTGGGGGAGTTTTGTTTAATTATTATGATTTGAGCATGGGACTGGGCATCCCGATTACCAGCCATTTTCTCATGAATGATGAGCGGAGTCCACTCATCGTGAGAATAACCCACCTAGCATGGAAGATATAGACAGCCCTAGTTGATACATGAGTTGTTCGAGCATACAAAATAGAATTTCATTTGAAGGTTTAGGGTTCGGCACATACAAATTTACTTAGAACGGCATGTAAATACCGCATATAGGAAGGTATGGTGGACTCATATGGAATAACTTTGGGGTTTATGGAAGTGGATGCACAAGCAGTATTCCCTCTTAGTACAGGTGAAGGCTTGAAAGAGACTGGGAAGCGACCAGCTAGAGAGCAACAACGGTCATGAACATGCATTAAAATTAATCAACAATGAATGCAAGCATGAGTAGGATATAAATCACCATGAACATAAATATCGTGGAGGCTATGTTGATTTGTTTCAACTACATGCGTGAACATGTGCCAGGTCAGGTCACTTGAATCGTTCAAAGGAGGATACCACCCCATCATACCACATCACAACCATTTTAATATCATGTTGGCACGCAAGATAGACCATTATAAACTCTTAGCTAATTAAGCATGGCATAAGCAGCTATGATCTCTAATTGTCATTGCAAGCATGTTTCATTCATAACAAGCTGAATCAGGAACGATGAACTATCATATTTATAAAAACAAGAGAGGTTGAGTTCATACCAGCTTTTCTCATCTCAATTAGTTCATCATATATCATCCTTATTGCCTTTCACTCGCACGACCGAACGGTTTGGATAATAATAATAGTGCACGTGCATTGGACTAAGCTGGAATCTGCAGGCAAGTAATGCAAGAGAGAAGGCAAAGTAATGTGGCTCAAGGTTAAATCAACAATAAAGCATATGAGAGCCACTAAGCATTTTCAATCACGGTCTTCTACTCTTAACCCCCAAAGAAAAGAAAAGAAACTATTTACACGGGAAAGCTCCCAACAAGCAAAAGAAGAACGGGAAATCTTTTTGGGTTTTCATTTTTAACTACTACTACAAGCAAAGAAAATAAACTAGCTAGAAGCTACAACTAATATTTTGTGTGTGTTTTTCTTAAGGTTTTTCTAGCACACGAGAAAAAGACTAAGAAAAAGAAATTGAAACTAAACATGGATGGTACAGTGAAAGAGTGTGAGCACCGACAACTAGAATAAATATGAACATGAATATAAAGTCGGTAAGAAACACGTATTCCCCCAAGCTTAGGCTTTTAGCCTAAGTTGGTCTATGACCAGTATTGGCCTGATGGATATACAAAGTCGTAGTTGGGGTTGTACAGGGATGCAGCAGCTACTGCCTGCTGAGCTGCAGCTCGAAGGCGGGCTGCCTCGGTCATGTTATAATAAGCATTTGCCTCCTCCATAGTTATAGTGTATCTTCCTTTTGCCTTGTATGAAGCCCTCGAGGTCAGCGTTGCGCACGTATGCGAAAATTCATCCTTGATGCCAGCCTGATCCATAAAGTCATCTGACGGCCATTCACAAGGCCGTACGTCAGCATCCCTCGGTGGTTCATCGTCCGGCTCACGGAACGCGAGCCTCGTTTCTTGCTTCCTTGAAGAACCACCTTGGAAGTTTTTCCTATGCATTTTTCTGAAATTTTCTGAAAGTTTTAGTAACTCAAAATAAAAGTTAACCAAACTCAATAAGATTGATAGCAACAACTCCTATAAGTGCCTAGAGACTATATCATGCATTAGAACTACTTGGGACCACAAAAATTTGACATGCAAGCTCAAGAACAAGGTCACCACAGTAGCAAAAAATTGCAATAAATAGGGAACTAGAACAAAAACTAATTGGACCAATGGAGGAGTCACATACCAAGGAACAATCTCCCCAAACAACTTGATGAATGGTGCTTTTAGCAAGAAGATCGAAAATGGCAGCAAGATGAGCTAGAACTCGGTCACATACCAAGGAACAATCTCCCCAAACAGCTTGATGAATGGTGCTTTTAGCAAGAAGATCAAAAATGGCAGCAAGATGAGCTAGAACTCGGGTTTGAGCTGGTTGGTGATTTTTTTTTGAGGGGAAGAAGAAGAGTGTGGGTGCAGGAATAAGTGGAGGGGGGCCACGAGGGGCCCACGAGGCAGGTGGGGCGCTCCCTGGGCAGGGGGCGCGCCCTGGACCCTCGTGGCCAGGTGCTGGCTCCCCTCGCTGTGTGTTCTGTGCCATATTTCCTCAAATATTCTAGAAAAAAAATCATATTTCATTTTCATGGCATTTGGAGAACTTTTATTTTCGGGATACTTTTTATTGCACGGATAAGTCTGGGAACAGAGAGAAAATACTATTTTTGCTTTATTTATCCTAATTAACAGAAAGTAAAAAAGAGGGTACAGAAAGTTGTGCTATCTAGATTCACCTATCCCATGCTCATCAAAAGGAGTCCATTAACAAGGTTGATCGGGTCTTATTAATAAACTCTTTCCGAATGGCATGAAACCGGAGAATTTTCGAATAACACTAGGTTACCTCAATGGGGATATGTATGTCCCCAACAATAAGAATGTCATATGTCTTCTTGGTAGTAGGGAGAGGAAATTCAAAACCTCCAATAGTAATAGTTGAAAATTTTCCAATATAATTGATACTATGGACCTGAGGTTGTTTCCTCGGAAAGTGTATCGTATGCTCATTACCATTGACATGAAAAGTGGCATTGCCTTTGTTGCAATCAATAACATCCCCTACAATATTCAAAAATTGTCTACCAAGGATAATAGACATGCTATCGTCCTCGGGAATATCAAGGATAACAAAGTCCGTTAGAATAGTAACATTTGCTGCTGTGGTACATGTGAAGGCTAGAAAGAGACTGGGAAGCGACCAGGTAGAGAGCAACAACGGTCATGAACATGCATTAAAATTAATCAACAATGAATGCAAGCATGAGTAGGATATAAATCACCATGAACATAAATATCTTGGAGGCTATGTTGATTTGTTTCAACTATATGCGTGAACATGTGCCAAGTCAGATCACTTAAATCATTCAAAGGAGGACACCACCCCATCATACTACATCACAACCATTTTAATATAATGTTGGCACGCAAGATAGACCATTATAAACTCTCAGCTAATTAAGCATGGCATAAGCAACTATGATATCTAATTGTCATTGCAAGCATGTTTCATTCATAACAAGCTGAATCAGGAACGATGCGCCATCATATTTACAAAAACAAGAGAGGTCGAGTTCATACCAGCTTTTCTCATCTCAATTAGTTCATCATATATCATCCTTATTGCCTTTCACTCGCACGACCGAACGATGTGGATAATAATAATAGTGCACGTGCATTGGACTAAGCTGGAATCTGCAGACATTTAATACAAGAGAGAAGACAAGGTAATATGGCTCAAGGTTAAATCAACAACAAAGCATATGAGATCCACTAAGAAATTTTAATCATGGTCTTCTACTCTTAACCCCCAAAGAAAAGAAAGGAAACTATTTACACGGGAAAGCTCTCAACAAGCAAAAGAAGAACCGAAAATCTTTTTGGGTTTTAATTTTAACTACTACTACAAGCAAAGAAAGTAAACTAGCTAGAAGCTACAACTAATATTTTTTTTGTTTTTCTGGGTTTTTCTAGCACAGAAGAAAAAGACTAAGAAAACGAAATTGAAACTAAGCATGGATGGTACAGTGAAAGAGTGTGAGCACCGACAACTACAATAAGTGTGAACATGACTGTAAAGTCGGTGAGAAACACATCCCCCCCCCAAGCTTAGGCTTTTGGCCTAAGTTAGTCTATGGCCACGGAACGAAGCTACTCCCTCCAGTGTACTGAGATATGTCCTCTGGGTGCCAACGGTTCGCGAGCTCATCCAGCTCCCACCCATAAACAGACTGACGGTAAGGGTCGAGGGGTGGCTCCGGCTCAGGTTCTGAAGCTTGTGCCTGGCCCTGGTACTTGTAGAAGGCATCTGATGTAATGAGATACTTGCCTGTGGATAGATCAAACAAGGATGGTGAAGGCAAGGTAACAATTTCACAGTATATTTCATCAAATCTTAATTTATAATTAAGCTGCCTATTCTTGTCTTTAACAATAAAGTCATGAGCTACCATGCTCTTGTAGTCAAGATAAACAGGGACAAGCAATTTTTTTTCCTTCTCATGATGCCTAATAGGTATTCTAAAATGTTCAGCAAGGCGAGATTTGACGAAATCCAAGTCTCTGTGCTTACTGTGCTATCCCTGGATCATAGCTAGCACACACAGCAACAAGAATGAATACCAGTAAAACATACATCATTTTACTATAACGGTTGATCCAAAATTAAGCAAATACATACCATTGTTACAGCTCAATGCTGGCATATAATACAGCGGAAACATACGTAGTCTCTAGTTAGGCTCCATCAACGCCACTGGGCTCGTTGAGTGTAGACCGTAACCCTATTGTCTCTTAATCTGCTGAGATCTGCACATGACAGGTGCAGATGAGTACGTGGAATGTACTCGCAAGTTGCAAAGGAAAGTTTAACAGAATATGTATGTATGCAGGGTAAGTATTGGTGGAGGTTTCTTTGCGAAAAGCTAATTTTGTCCTATACTAAATTTTTGCAAACTTCTTTTGAAATAAAATAATTTTAGTATAAAAGGTAGGAGTGAGACTTTGGATAAACGCACCAAAGTTCATTCTCCGGTTTTAGTAAAACATTTATATAGTTGAAGTAAAACACAATCACTGTGCTCAATCCTCAACCAACCCTTAAAACAGATGTTTAGAAAAGAGAGGGGAGATTCTTCTTTAGTCCAAGTCTTCAGTTGCTCAAATTGCCCGTAACCGGGGGCACGGCTAATCGATTAGGTTTAACCCTCTGCAGAGGTCGTACACGTTCCCCACATGACACAACCAACCCCGTTTACCATTACAAACTTGGGTGTATGACTAGGAAAAGATTGTGACAAAGCCTTTCCGTAACAGCCCCCTATACCTGACCAAGCCGCCCGCAACTTAGGCAATGAAAGCCCCTCTCCGATGGCGGTCCTGAGGTAAGGGTTTCCCGTTAGTACTAAGCTAAGCCAGAGCCCATAGTAACATGTGGCTGTACTGGAAGCTACATCAAACTGTACTTGGAAGATCTCATTTCCCTGGACATCGGTCCCCACCAAAACCTGTGTGCAAGACCCCAGTCGGGCGCATTCACTGCAAGACCCCGATGGGCGCAATCACTTGTAGACGCTCCCCTCAATACCATTCCGCCCAGAGAGAAGAAATAAAATAATATATAGTTTTTGCTTTTCAAAAGTTTTCACAAAACGTTGCCTCAAAAGATGGCAAGTCTATTTGTTTAAAACTAGTTTGATTTTCAACCCACCAATTTATGCAAGCGCGGCCAGGCATGGTAGTAAGTCTTGAACCTAAGGATCTAGCTAGTAAGAATAGTTTGCAAAACTTTTGTAAAACATGCATAGTATTAGATATAAAGTGATATGCATAATATAAAAATATAGGTCAGAGCATGACCAAATTGCAACTTGCCTTCGGTTTCGGAGTCTCATGGTTCTACTTCCTCGTAGAATTCACCTTCGCACTCGTCGCAATCTAACGCGATAGATAACTTAAGTAAGATACTCCACTCATCAACATTCACATAACAAGTGCTCAAGCAAAACCATCCAACACACAATTCATGCCAAACAATCCTAAGTTAACCACATATGACTCAAGTTTATGCAAATTGGACCGGTTCATATGAATGCCATATAGCTCATGTTAACAAACTAATTAATAAATTTCTAACTATAAATTTTTATGATGACTACAACTAACCAGAGAAGTTTTTTATGGATCAATCTAATGATTTAAACAACGAAACAAATTTTAGTTTCACAAGTTTATTAATTGATGATCAAGAAGGTCAAAATTAAGGTATTGTGTTAAAACAGTAACTAAACCTTACTGAAAAATTATTCTATGAGTCCTAGCAGATTGGTATGGTTCCAAGGACCAATTTTCATATGTAAAATCTTTTCATATCAATTACAGAATAAAAGATATAGTAAAAATACTCAAATTCTCATTTAAATCAAAACTAAATTTTAATCTGTGTAAAAGTGAGATTTCAAATTTTCAAAATAAACTAGAGGTCCGTAGCTACCCAGGGATATCTTATTTGTCAAATTTGGATAAGTAGATCAAAAGATATGAATTTCTGAAGATTGGCATTTGTGTGGAAATCAATTACGGGATTTGCTATAAGTTGCCACGTGTCACGCTGCTATAGGAGGACACCCCTTCGTTTTTGTTTTACAGAAAAATAGGGCTGGCCTCACCGGAGCTTCGCCGGAGCTTCGCCGGAGTTGGAGATGATGGTCTCCGGCGGCAACGAGCAGCCGAACGGCGTAGAGGTCGAGGAGGTGGTCGCGACGGACATAGAGAGGTGCTCGGCCTATTCCTCTGGCGGCCGTGAGGAGCTGCCGGAGTTGCGCCAAACTTCGATTGGTCACGTACTCGTGGACACAGCGTTCCGCCTGCGAATTTGAAGGATATAAGAGGTCAAGGAGGTCCACACAGAGGTTCAGCATCTAGAGAAGGAAAATGGCCATGAGAGGCTCACCGGAATCGTGGCAAGCTTCGACGGAAGTGGTGACGGGATGGAATTCCGGCGAGGAATTCCACGGGATTGGGAGGCAGATAGGTCTCGAAAGGAGGGGGCTTTGGACGAGGAGGAGGTGGGCAACGCAGGGGAGGATTTTATAGGGCAAGGGGAGGTGAGAGGCGAGCAGGGCGTCGCTGGTTTTAATGGCGTTAATGGCAGCAGTTTCATATGCTTCTAATGTCCATTGGAGGGGGAGTTAGGGCGCACTAATGGAGGGGAGGGGTCGAGGGAGGCGAGGCGGTTCCGTTCAGAGTAGTTTCAGTGTGAGGGAGAGGAGGGGAGGGGGTGGGGCGCGGGTGGCTGTGCATGAGCTCGGCCTTCTCGTACAGGAGGCAGAGGTTGAAGATGACCCAGGTTGGGTCGTGAGGGTGAGTGGGCCTTCGTCTGTTGGGCTGCGTGTGTGTGTGTGTGTGTTTTTTTTAGAAAAAGAAGAAAATGTTGATAAATACCAGAAGAATATTTGTACTCCAGTAAAAATAGCTTTTGTCACAGAATAATTTTTTTTATTCTGCCGGTATTCGTATTATCACCTCTACGGACTAATTTAAATTACTCCAAAAGCCGATCTAGAGTTTTTTTTTAAATTCCCAAAATGACAGTTGTGGGACATTAAATATTTCCAAATATATTTTTGGAGAAGTCACATTATCTCCTCTCATAGATTTTATATGGGTTATTTGGAAATATTTAAATGACACTAAAAACTCCCAAATAAATTCCAAATTCAAAAGGAATCCAAATAACAAATAAATCTTCTAGGAAATATTTATCCAACATATTTGAGGAAGTCATTTTATCCACACTCTATAATATTGAATATGGTTTCAAAATATTTCATAGAAGTACGAAAGAGAAGAAATCTAAACCCAATTTTTGTTTTGAAACAATACTCAAACGATTTTAATTTCCCCTAAAAATCATAGCAATTCACTCAATAATATCTTATTATTAACATTCCAAAATTTGGAAAATTTTGGGATGTTACAAACTACCACCCTTAAAAGAAATCTCGTCCTCGAGATTTGCAGAGGCTAGCAAGAAATAGGTTAGGGTTTGGGTACTTTGGGTTACTTCCCCAGTCCCCAGGGTCATCTACATGTTTGCGGTTTATCCTTTTGCTTCGTGTCTTCACACTATGTCTTCTATTAAGTCAATTTTGTGTATTCCAGTTCTTCAGCATACCTAAGTCTGAGACTTCTGGCACCATTCCGAGTCTTCACCGATTTGTCGTATGAGCCGATTATCCTTCGAGGGTGTTCGAAAGCTGCCACCCTTAAAACCAACTTGTGGGGTTTTCCACAATCTCTATATTCCATGATGGTTCTTCATCAAGCTCCCGTGGGTGAGAACTATGCTTTTCCTCAATAGAATGAGTCTTGCTCAAAATCCATAATTTCAAAACTACCTATTGAGACTCTTATGGGGGTCAACGAATTATCTTCCGATGGAACTCCTTGAAGATTTTCACATTCTTCCTCACCGTTCATTCTTACGTTAGGCACGACTGCCTATCTATAAGGATAATACGTCTTACCATTCTAGGGTTTTAGGCTTGTCGCATCGACACTCAACTAGGTTCTCAGGTCTCTCCGACTTACCCATCAAACATATGAAAGTAAATAATAAGAGTCTCCGGTATGGTGATCAATCCATCCCGTACGCAAATCATTACCCCATATGTAGATTGGTGAATCGCGTGTTCTAACACTCGGTCATTCTCACTCCTCTTTAAGAGGTCTTCACCTGCAACACTAATAAAACGTCTTTGGGTGGCGTTAATCCTACTCAAGTCACGGTAAAACTTGCAGCCGTAAATAACGGAATTTTCCTTGCATCTTCACTTGTTTTCTTCGGATGTCATCTGACAAGACGAGATTGAAATAGAGATTCTTGAATTGTTCCCATTGCCTTTGGGATTCATTGATGGCTATTCACATCTTCAGCCAAGTATCAACCTCTCGAATGAAATACCATGAAGCATATTCACCTTCTTCTTGGGTTTTACCTTGGCATCTTCCATTACTTCTTTATTCTAAACCCAGTCTTCTATTTCTGAACGGGTCACTAGTCCCATCAAAATAATTCCTTCCATCTTTGGGTGTAAGGTTTGGTCGGAGAAGAGGATAGAGTTTAGAGAAAGAGAGATGGATACACACACAACAATCAATAAACAACTCATATCTTAATGTTTATAATACTTGTTTTCTACGATTTCTTCATAGGGTCTTCATTTCTTTGGTTCTTGAAAGTCTTCAGTGCGTGACGCTTCACCCGGAGAAAGGTCTTTTATTACATCTTCCGTAATTAACACCTCTCGAGCTTGAATAAATAATACAACCAACAGAACACAAGTTTTTTTTCTTCAATAAAATAAAATAAAATCATACAACTCAAAGGACAACAAAATCAAATCAATGGCGAAGAACTCCAACAAAAATCCAAATTTCACTCATAGATTTCAAACAAACAATTCCTATGTTACCTTCATCCACATGATTTCTCATGGTCGGGCACACTACTCGCACTCTTTCGTTTATTCCACAACTCTCATGGTGGGCTTGCATACTAATAGAATTATGTGGGATATTCCATTATAGGGTAAATCTTCAACTTGTTCATAGCCATCTTAGTATTGAGTGTCTTCGGTTCTTCTCAACCTCTTGGATGTAAACTTTGGTACTGGAGACGCCTTTGTTCTAGCATCATTTCCATGAAGTAACCTTTAGCCTCTTGAAAATCCATATCAGTGTTAAGGTCATAGATGTCTATAGGTTCTCATCTAAGTTTTTTTGAAAGAAGACGAGATCTTAGTAAGGAAAATAAGAGGATACAAGAATGCTATTAATACTACTGAAAATATAAGTTGTTCCTATCAAGGTCTTCCTATTTCTAAGCCATTTTCTAGGGTCACGTCCTACAGTCAACGTATGCTCTGATACCATTTTGTCACGACCCGGATTTGACGAAATCCAAGTCTCTGTGCTTATTGTGCTATCCCTGGATCATAGCTAGCACACACAACAACAATAATGAATACCAGTAAAACATACATCATTTTACTATAACGGTTGATCCAAAATTAAGCAAATACATACCATTGTTACAGCTCAATGCTGGCATATAATACAGCGGAAACATACGTAGTCTCTAGTTAGGCTCCATCAACGCCACTGGGCTCGTTGAGTGTAGACCGTAACCCTATCGTCTCTTAATCTGCTGAGATCCGCACATGACAGGTGCAGATGAGTACGTGGAATGTACTCGCAAGTTGCAAAGGAAAGTTTAACAGAATATGTATGTATGCCGGGTAAGTATTGGTGGAGGTTTCTTTGCGTAAAGCTAATTTTGTCCTATACTAAATTTTTGCAAACTTCTTTTGAAATAAAATAATTTTAGTATAAAAGGTAGGAGTGAGACTTTGGATAAACGCACCAAAGTTCATTCTCCGGTTTTAGTAAAACATTTATATAGTTGAAGTGAAACACAATCACTGTGCTCAATCCTCAACCAACCCTTAAAACAGATGTTTAGAAAAGAGAGGGGAGATTCTTCTTCAGTCCAAGTCTTCAGTTGCTCAAATTGCCCGTAACCGGGGGCACGGCTAATCGATTAGGTTTAACCCTCTGCAGAGGTCGTACACGTTCCCCACATGACACAACCAACCCCGTTTACCATTACACACTTGGGTGTATGACTAGGAGAAGATTGTGACAAAGCCTTTCCGTAACAGCCCCCTATACCTGACCAAGCCGCCCGCAACTTAGGCAATGAAAGCCCCTCTCCGATGGCGGTCCTGAGGTAAGGGTTTCCCGTTAGTACTAAGCTAAGCCAGAGCCCATAGTAGCAGGTGGCTGTACTGGAAGCTACATCAAACTGTACTTGGAAGATCTCATTTCCCTGGACGGCGGTCCCCACCAAAACCTGTGTGCAAGACCCCAGTCGGGCGCATTCACTGCAAGACCCCGATGGGCGCAATCACTTGTAGACACTCCCGTCAATACCATTCCGCCCAGAGAGAAGAAATAAAATAATATATAGTTTTTGCTTTTCAAAAGTTTTCACAAAACGTTGCCTCAAAAGATGGCAAGTCTATTTGTTTAAAACTAGTTTGATTTTCAACCCACCCATTTATGCAAGCGCGGCCAGGCATGGTAGTAAGTCTTGAACCTAAGGATCTAGCTAGTAAGAATAGTTTGCAAAACTTTTGTAAAACATGCATAGTATTAGATATAAAGCGATATGCATAATATAAAAATATAGGTCAGAGCATGATCAAATTGCAACTTGCCTTCGGTTTCGGAGTCTCATGGTTCTACTTCCTCGTAGAATTCACCTTCGCACTCGTCGCAATCTAACGCGATAGATAACTTAAGTAAGATACTCCACTCATCAACATTCACATAACAAGTGCTCAAGCAAAACCATCCAACACACAATTCATGCCAAACAATCCTAAGTTAACCACATATGACTCAAGTTTATGCAAATTGGACCGGTTCATATGAATGCCATATAGCTCATGTTAACAAACTAATTAATAAATTTCTAACTATAAATTTTTATGATGACTACAACTAACCAGAGAAGTTTTTTTTATGGATCAATCTAATGATTTAAACAACGAAACGAATTTTAGTTTCACAAGTTTATTAATTGATGATCAAGAAGGTCAAAATTAAGGTATTGTGTTAAAACAGTAACTAAACCTTACTGAAAAATTATTCTATGAGTCCTAGCAGATTGGTATGGTTCCAAGGACCAATTTTCATATGTAAAATCTTTTCATATCAATTACAGAATAAAAGATATAGTAAAAATACTCAAATTCTCATTTAAATCAAAACTAAATTTTAATCTGCGTAAAAGTGAGATTTCAAATTTTCAAAATAAACTAGAGGTCCGTAGCTACCCAGGGATATCTTATTTGTCAAATTTGGATAAGTAGATCAAAAGATATGAATTTCTGAAGATTGACATTTGTGTGGAAATCAATTACGGGATTTGCTAAAAGTTGCCACGTGTCGCGCTGCTATAGGAGGACACCCCTTCGTTTTTGTTTTACAGAAAAAGAGGGCTGGCCTCACCGGAGCTTCGCAGGAGCTTCGCCGGAGTTGGAGATGATGGTCTCCGGCGGCAACGAGCAGCCGAACGGCGTAGAGGTCGAGGAGGCGGTCGCGACAGACATAGAGAGGTGCTCGGCCTATTCCTCTGGCGGCCGTGAGGAGCTGCCGGAGTTGCGCCAAACTTTGATTGGTCACGTACTCGTGGACACAGCGTTCCGGCTGCGAATTTGAAGGAGATAAGAGGTCAAGGAGGTCCACACAGAGGTGCAGCATCTAGAGAAGGAAAATGGCCATGAGAGGCTCACCGGAATCGTGGCAAGCTTCGACGGAAGTGGTGACGGGATCAAATTCCGGCGAGGAATTCCACGGGATTGGGAGGCAGATAGGTCTCGAAAGGAGGGGGCTTTGGACGAGGAGGAGGTGGGCAACACATGGGAGGATTTTATAGGGCAAGGGGAGGTGAGAGGCGAGCAGGGCGTCGCTGGTTTTAATGGCGTTAATGGCAGCAGTTTCATATGCTTCTAATGTCCATTGGAGGGGGAGTTAGGGCGCACTAATGGAGGGGAGGGGTCGAGGGAGGCGAGGCGGTTCCGTTCAGAGTAGTTTCAGTGTGAGGGAGAGGAGGGGAGGGGGTGGGGCGCGGGTGGCTATGCGTGAGCTCGGCCTTCTCGTACAGGAGGCAAAGGTTGAAGATGACCCAGGTTGGGTCGTGAGGGTGAGTGGGCCTTCGTCTGTTGGGCTGCGTGTGTGTGTGTGTGTTTTTTTAGAAAAAGAAACAAAAAAAAATGTTTATAAATACCAGAAGAATATTTGTACTCCGGTAAAAATAGCTTTTGTCACAGAATAATTTTTTTTATTCTGCGCGTATTCGTATTATCACCTCTACAGACTAATTTAAATTACTCCAAAAGCTGATCTAGAGTTTTTTTTTAAATTCCCAAAATGACAGTTGTGGGACATTAAATATTTCCAAATATGTTTTTGGAGAAGTCACATTATCTCCTCTCATAGATTTTATATGGGTTATTTGGAAATATTTAAATGATACTAAAAACTCCCAAATAAATTCCAAATTCAAAAGGAATCCAAATAACAAATAAATCTTCTAGGAAATATTTATCCAACATATTTGAGGAAGTCATTTTATCCGCACTCTATAATATTGAATATGGTTTCAAAATATTTCATAGAAGTACGAAAGAGAAGAAATCTAAACCCAATTTTTGTTTTGAAACAATACTCAAAACGATTTTAATTTCCCCTAAAAATCATAGCAATTTACTCAATAATATCTTATTATTAACATTCCAAAATTTGGAAAATTTTGGGATGTTACAACTTGTAGAAGGCATCTGATGTAATGAGATACTTGCCTGTGGATAGATCAAACAAGGATGGTGCAGGCAAGGTAACAATTTCACAGTATATTTCATCAAATCTTAATTTATAATTAAGCTGCCTATTCTTGTCTTTAACAATAAAGTCATGAGCTACCATACTCTTGTAGTCGAGATAAACAGGGACAAGCAATTTTTCTTCCTTCTCATGATGCCTAATAGGTATTCTAAAATGTTCAGCAAGGCGAGAAGCAAATTTGCCTCCAAAGACGGGCCCCTTTGAGCGGTTCAGACTCAGTCGTTTAGCAACGACGGCACCCAATCGAAAAGTTGTGTCTTGAAACAAAGCATGGCGTAAAATGACAATGTCAGGGGCACTAAGATTCCCACTGTTCACGCGACCAATTAAACATCTACTAGCAAATAAAGCAAAGTAGCGTAGAACAGGGAAGTGTATACTAGTGATTCTTGCCCCTGAAATTTGTCTAGTTTCCCCTACAGCTATCATGTCAATAAACTCTTCAACGTCTTCACGACGTGGTTCATCAAGTCTACCTCCAAAGGGTACTTTGCATATTTCACAAAAATCTAAGAGTGATATCTCCTTAATCACATCATATAAACAAAACTCCACCGTAGGTGGTGTTTTCTTAGCATGAAAATGAAAACTTTGCGTGAAAATATTGGTGAGTAAGAGATACTGTTCACGCTGGTCGTGGAGGAAGTCGGTGAGGTCTGCATTATTTGCCAACCAATAAAAGTCTTCGTTAATCCCGGTGGACATCATGAAATCATTGCAAGGTCATTCACACGGTCGAACTTCCGCCATGCGAGGAAGATTATACTTGGGCCTCTTATTTTCTTCTTTCTTCTTCTCCTTTGAGCTCTTGCTGGAGGAGCCCCTCAACAATCTTTTTAACATTTTCCTTTTCTAAAAAATTCTGAATTTTTTAGTAACTCAAAATAAAAGTTAACCAAACTCAACAAGATTGATAGCAACAACTCCTATAAGTGCCTAGAGACTATATCATGCATTAGAACTACTTGGGACCAAGAAAATTTGACATGCAAGCTCAAGAACAAGGTCACCACAACAGCATATATTTGCAATTAATAAAGCACTAGAACAAAAACTAATTGGACCAATGAAGGAGTCACATACCAAGGAACAATTTCCCCAAACAGTTTGGTGAATGATGCTTTGAGCAAGGAGATCAAAAATGGCAGCAAGATGAGCTAGAACTCGGGTTTGAGCTGGTTGGTGATTTTTTTGGGAGGAAGAAGAAGAGCATGGGTGCATGAATAAGTGGAGGGGGGCCACGTGGGGCCCACGAGGCAGGGGGCGCGCCCTGGACCCTCGTGGCCAGGTGCTGGCTCCCCTCGCTGTGTGTTCTGTGCCATATTTCCTCAAATATTCTAGAAAAAAAAATCATATTTCATTTTCATGGCATTTGGAGAACTTTTATTTTCGGGATATTTTTTATTGCACGGATAAGTCTGTAAACAGACAGAAAATACTATTTTTGCTTTATTTATCCTAATTAACAGAAAGTAAAAATAGGGTACAGAAGGTTTGTGCTATATAGATTCACCTATCCCATGCTCATCAAAAGGAATCCATTAACAAGGTTGATCAGGTCTTGTTAATAAACTCTTTCCGAGTAACATGAAACCGGAGAATTTTCGAATAACACTAGGTTACCTCAATGGGGATATGTATGTCCCCGACAATAAGGATGTCATATGTCTTCTTGATAGTAGGAAGAGGAAATTCAAAACCTCCAATAGTAATAGTTGAAATTTTTCCAATATAATTGATACTGTAGACTTGAGGTTGTTTCCTCGGAAAGTGAACCGTATGCTCATTACCATTGACATGAAAAGTGACATTGCCTTTGTTGCAATCAATAACTGCCCCTGCAGTATTCAAAAAGGGTCTACCAAGGATAATAGACATACTATCGTCTTCGGGAATATCAAGTATAACAAAGTCCGTTAGAATAGTAACGTTTGCAACTACAACATGCACATCCTCACAAATACCGACAGGTATAACAGTTGATTTATCAGCCATTTGCAAAGATATTTCAGTAGGTGTCAACTTACTCAAGTCAAGTCTACGATATAAAGAGAGAGGCATAACACTAACATCGACTCCAAGATCACACAAAGCAGTTTTAACATAGTTTTTCTTAATGGAGCAAGGTATAGTAGGTACTCCTAGATCTTCTAATTTCTTAGGCATTCCACCCTTAAAAGTGTAATTGGCAAGCATGGTGGAAATTTCTACTTCAGGTATCTTTCTTTTGTAGGTAATAATATCTTTCATGTACTTAGCATAAGGATTTGTTTTAAGCACATCAGTCAAACGCATACGCAAAAAGATAGGCCTAATCATTTCAGCAAAGCGCTCAAAATCCTCATCATCCTTTTTCTTGGATGGTTTCGGAGGAAAAGGCATGGGTTTCTGAACCCATGGTTCTCTTTCCCTACCGTGCTTCCTAGCAACAAAGTCTCTCTTATCATAACGTTGATTCTTTGATTGTGGGTTATCAAGATCAACAGCAGGTTCAATCTCTACATCATTATCATTGCTAGGTTGAGCATCATCATGAACATCATCATTAATATTATCACTAGGTTCATGTTCATTATTGATACGTCCAAAACGTATCTATAATTTCTGCTTGCTCCATGCCTCTTTTGTGTGATATTGCTATGATATTTATGCACTTCCATACACTTTTGATCATATTTGGACTAACCTATTAACTCAGTGCACCCCAGTGCCAGTTTCTGTTTTCTGCTGTTTTTGTATTTCAGGTTTTCCCATTACGTAAATTGCCAGAAAAATTCCGGGAAAAATATATAAAAAATCAGCGTTCCGGAAGCTTCCATGCGGCCAAAGTAGGGCCGGAGGGGGGCCACAGGGGCTCCAGGCGCCCAGAGGGCGCGGCCCCCCTCCTGGCGCGGCGCCAGGCTGCCTGGGCCCCCCTTAGCTCCCCTGGCGACCCCCTTTGGCATATATTTAACACCCGCCGCGGAAACCCTGATTCTGGAACCCTTTTCTTCAGAATCAATTCCGATCTCCGCCGCCATCGCCACCAAGTTTCGGGGGACCAGAATTCCTATGCCGGCACCCTGCCGGGACGGGGAAGTGCCCCCGGATTCATCTCCATCGACGTTGCTTCCTCCCTCCATGATGCGGGAGTAGTTCCTCCTCGGGGCTGAGGTTTTCTACTAGTAGCTATGTGGTCAATTCTCTCTCCCATGATGTGATCTTCGTTGTGATCATAGGCTATGTTAATCTAGGGTGATCCCATGATATTTCCCCTTCCTCTATGTATTGGATTGATGTACTAACTTGTCTTTATCTAGTATAATCTCCGAGACCAAGGTGTTAGCGGTCTATTGGACATGGATTAGAAGAATATTTTCATGAGTGATTTCCTCTTTTGTCTGTGGATTGAAGATTGAGAGTCTCTTGGTGCTTGTCTTTGACTATCCTTGAGATATGTTGTGGTGATTGTGGTACTCTCTTTGGATGGCCGAGGTAACATTGGGAAATCCATAGATCGAGAACTACGAACTTAGAGGTGTGCTTTTGTAGCCCTACATAATTCTCGTCCTCTCTTGACCACAAAGGAATGACCTCCGAGTGCGTCCCCCTTGCATGTTTTATGGGAAATATCATGTGATTCGATTATGTTAATGTTGTTGGGAGTTGCCACTAGTGAAAGTATGAAGCCTAGGCCTTGTTTCCACCATTGCAATACCATTTGTGCTCACGTTTACCACTTGTTTGCTTGGTGCACTTTTTATTACAGATTTATATTACTTTGCTTTGCCACTCATATCATCCATATTTTACCATCTCTTCGCCGAACTAGTGCACCTATACATCTGACAAGTGTATTAGGTGTGTTGGGGACACAAGAGACTTCTTGTATCTTGATTGCAGGGTTGCTTGAAAGGGGTACGTTCAACCTCCACTTCCCCGAGTTCGATAAACCTTGGGTTACTCACTTAAGGGAAATTTGCTGCTGTCCTACAAACCTCTGCTCTTGGAGGCCCAACACTGTCTACAGGAATAGAAGCGTGTAGTAGACATCAATTACCAGATTGTGTCTCAGCATCAGAAACATATATATCATTGGGATTCTCAGGTGTGTTAGTGATAACCCTCAACCGTAAGGGATCGAGATAGTCTTCGCGGGTAAGAATAACCCAATTTATTGATTCGACACACGGGGAGCCAAAGAGTATTTATAAGCTTTGACAGTTGATTTGTCAATTCAACCGCACCTGAAATATACTTACTTGCAACAAAAGATAAGTGGTAACAGTGATATGATAGTGATGATAGTGATAGTAAAAGTAAACAGCAAAAGTAAATAGTAAAGGTAAATGGCAAAAGTAGCAACTAGTGACAAGCAGGATTTAAAACACTGTAGGCTAGGGAGATGGATGGTTGGGCGCTGCATGGATGAGATATATCATGATTCTAACTTGGGGCACGGCACACGGAAAAGTAATGATCATCTAGGCAAATATCAAACATTAGGCATGTATCCCGTAGGTAGTTGTATGTGCTTGCAATAAGAACTTGCACAACATCTTTTGTCCTACCATCCCGCTACGAACGGAGCCAAAAGGAACTTATGGAGATTAAGGTGCTCCTGTCAAAGAGCACCGGAACAAAGCAATAAACTCAATGGATACATGTAATCCTCAAACTACGGACCATCCCCTTTGGTGTCCCAAGCTGTCACTTTTGGGATCACCGGTTCCGAACCGTAATAGGTGCAAACAACTCATAGATAGGATCAAGAACACAAATATATTCATGCAAACACATATGGTTCAGATCTGAAATCATGGCACTTGGGCCCTAGTGACAAGCATTAAGAATAACAAGTTGAAGCAAAGATGATAAACACCATAGTAGATGATAGGCAACATGCCCCCAACGATCTGACAAACTACTACATGATCTAACTCATCCAATCCCTACCACCCCCTTCGCCTACAGCAGGGGATTACTCACACATGGAAGGAGAAGTCATGGAGGGATGATGGAGTGGTGATGATGATGACGATGGCGACGATCTCCCCTCTCCGGAGGCCAATTCAGCCTCCAGATTAGCCCTCCCGAAGAAGAAAGAGGGTGACGGCGGCTCCGCGACGAAAACTGCAAAAATAACTTCTGATTTGGGATTTCTCCGTCACGAGCTAAAATACGAGTCGAAGTAGGGCACCAAGGGAGGTGGGGCCCACCCAGGCGACCCCCCGGCGCGGCCAGGGGGTGGGCCGCGCCACCAAGGCGCCTGGGGCCCCCCTGGCCCCCCTCTGGCCCCTCTTCTGGCTCCGGGTTCCTTCGGGTGCGTGGATTTTCTGTGATTTTTCGTGGAATTTTCTGAGATACCTAAAAATCCATTTTCCTGCACAAAATAAAACCATACAGGCAGCTCTACTGAAAACAGCGTCAGTCCGGATTAGTTTAGTTCAAATCATGCAAGAATGAGGTCAAAACAATATCAAAAGTGTTTGGAAAAGTAGATACGTTTGAGACGTATCAACTCCCCCAAGCTTAGCATATTGCTTGTCCTCAAGCAATTCAGTTCAACGAACTGGACGCGACAAAGAAAACTTTGACAAACTCTTTTGCTTCATTAGATGTATATAAGCATGTACTACGAAAAGAGCCTAGCAAGTATTGAAACAGTACTATGAGGACAATGCACGGAGCAATCCTTCTTTCAAGTGACCAATCACAAATACCTAAAAGTAAATAATATATTACTGAAAATCAAGACAAGATTACATTGCACATAGCTTGAGCATATTAGGGTGGTATCTCGCTAGCCTCCATGAGTGAAGCAAAACATAAATGCAGAAACTCCTCCAGAGTTTTAAAGGAGACTAGAACTAAGAATTTCAGAATAAATCATATCACAAGCATGCAGAAGACAATGTAATACTTTGGGACAATGCACATTACACTCAGAATGACAATTATGCTCTCCTAGTTGGTGCTTTGAAGAAAGAAGGTGGAGACTCTCGAACCGTGGCTTTTGTTGGCAAGGTTGAAAACCCGTGGTCGGAAACAAAAACTAAACATGTACCAGAGCTCTTGGTTTTAAAAACAGAGGTAAAAACGTTTTTGAGAGGTGCATATTTCTTCAACGAATGCTAGCAGATAACTCAATCACTTCTTGAGCTGGACAAGTCTCGAGGAACGACTCCCGCATGAGGACGATCACATCCTCTTAATCTCCTTTGTTTATCACTGCCAAAGTTTTCTGATTTCTCATGAACAAAGCGTGAAGGAGGGTTTGTTTGTTGTATTATCTTTTATGAGCCGGGCGCACTCTATGCCAGTTCCTTCTCGTATTAGGGGTTTGCACATTAGACATGCAATCCAGGGGTGAAACTTGTCCAACTTAAAAAGATCATGAATTAACCACTACTTCCTCATGAGCTAAAACATAGGCACAAAAAGAGAAATGCTTTTGATTAATTTCGAGATGGTACACGAAAGTCTTCGTTAGGAATGCCAGGTAAATACCATGTATAGGAAGGTATGGTGGACTCATATGGCATAACAGGTTTTAAGGATTTTGGATGCACAAGCAGTCAGTCCACTTAGTACAGGTGGAGGTTAGCAAAAGACTGGGAAGCGACCGACTAGAGAGCAATAACGGCCATAATCATGCAGAGCGACAAAGCAACATTGAATCGGGCATGAAAGTGATCAAACTATTCTGAAACTCAAAGATCATCAAGGCAGAGCAGACTTTTTAGTCTTAAACATGTGTAAACATGTGCCAAGTCAATCCAAAAATTCTCTAAAGGGAAATACCACCTTAGTATACCGAACTATGAACAGTGCAATGCATGTAGATCGTTTCAATAACACATTATATACTCTAGTTATTCGAGACTAGCCACAAGGAAAGCATGAACTACTGGAAGAGCATTGTAAACATAGCACTATGTCGCTACAAGCTGGTCTCTAGATCATAAGTACAGGCCTATGTACAAAAGTAGAAACAAGAAGAGTTCATGCCGGTCTTCCTTGTTGCTTCCCTTCAGTCGATCTTCGTCATTACTGCTTGTCACTTGCACGATCGAACGTAGGAAATATAATTAAATGCCATCACGGACTCGAGCTGAACTCTGAAAACAAAGCAAACTAAAGAGAAAAGGAAATCTTTTTGGATTATTTCAAAGTTTGAATGAAAGCAAAAGAAAGAGAAAATCTTTTTGTTGTTTTTGCAAAGAGAGAAATAAAGAAGAACGGGCAAAAACTTCGAAAAGATCAAAGCGAACAAAACGGATAATACAATGGAAAAGTGAGAGGGGCACGTACTCCCCCAAGCTTAGGCTTTTGGCCTAAGTTGGTAGCAGCTACTGCCCCCAGGAGCCTCCTGCTCTGGGGAAACAGTGGTGAGTCCAAGGTCGTAGAAGGATGCTGGCGCGTATACCGAACTCCTCGGAGTCTCCCACGAGGAAGGGTTCGTACGCCAAGCAGAGGAAGACCCTTCACCAAACTCGGTGGCGGTTTCTTCCTGAAAAGGTGGTAACTCACCGTGCTCCTCCTCGTCGGGCACAACCCCCTCCATGGGGTTATGAAACTGATACTGGACCATGAACTCATCGAACTGGATAACATCAAAGGACCATCCGTTCCTGCGAGAAAAATCAAACAAAAGAGGTGCAGGTAGACGGATCTCGCGTTCCGCAGTAGTTCCGAAACGCAAGATATAAACAAGATTATCAAGCTCAGAAGCCATGGTAACAAACTTATGCCTTTTCATAGTAGCTAGATCAAAGCTTAAATAAGTAAAAGGATTATCATCAGGGTGTGGGGTGCCTCCAAGATGTTCTAAGATAAGTGTGGCATAAATGCCACCATATAAGTCTCCCTTGTTACCGTTCATAGCAAGGCGTCGAGAAATTAAGGCACCCAGATTATAATCAGACCTCCCTGAGAGGGCTGCTGCCAGGATAGCAATATCCGGAGCAGAAATGTTGCTCGTGTTGTCACGAGCTAACACCCCTCTAGCAACATAATATGCAAAATACCTGAGGTGAGGAAATAAGATGCTGGAGATCTTCGACCGATGAATATCCCTCGTACCCATGCTGCAGAGAGAGTTGATGACGGTTTTCAGCTCGGAGGGCTGAGTGGCCATCCTAGCCGTCCTCCCAACGTTCGGCACACCTATTATTTCACAAAACTTTCCCAAAGTCATGGTGATAAGATCATTGTAAATTTTAAACTCAATGGCACCTGAATCAGGATTATATCTAAAACTGTTAATGAAACTGGAGGTGAGTTTTTGATACTGAGTAACACGGCACGTGACGAGCCGTGTCAGACCTGCATTAGCACAAAGATTATAAAACTCATCCTTGATTCCCGCAGCTTCAAGGAATTCATCACATGGAAACGTCATCGCACGTGCTGGACTTGTGTCTTCCAACAACTCCAGGGGCACATGATCTTCATTGTAGCTCACCCTAGCAGTCGAGGGTGAAGCTGCGGCTCTAGTAACTCGATCGGAGTGCGTGGGCCTCCTCTTCTCAAGCCACCCTTTTGCCCTTCCTAACAAACTCATTTCTGAAATTTTTGGCAATTTACAAAAAACGAGGATTAAAACAAGGTGAGTTAAGGCAAACTACTCAACTCACTTGACCAAGGCATAATCTTGCATCAAAACTTGAAAAATAACTTTCTACACATGCATGCAAGCTCATCTATACAGCACCAAGAACTACTAAATACTCACAAATGAAGCCACCAATCAGAAATCTAATTGGAGGAGTGGAGGAGTCACATACCAGGGAGTATTTGTTCAAAATTTCAGCTCAAATGGTGGGCTGTAGAGAGAGATCGAAGAATCGCCTCCAAGAACAACAAGAACACAAGAACAAGTGGAGAACTCGCGTTTTTGGAGAAAAAGAGAGAGGGAGGAAGAAGACATACCTGGAGGGGGGCCTTGTGGGCCCCAGGCGCCCTGTGGGCGCGGCCAGGGGGCAGGCCGCGCCAGCTGGCCGCCTGGGCCACTGGTGGGTCCCCCTGGCTGGCCCCAGGTCCCTCTGGGTGACTCCCGACGTGGAAATTTTAATTTTAATTTTTCTGGAATTTTTCTGAAAACTTCACTGTTGAAATTTTTTCGAAGTTCAAAAAGCTGCGAAACTCTCTGAAAACTTGAAGCAGTGAGTAGTATTGTGAAGCTTCAAAACATAAATACTTGGTACAGCAAGTAGAACAAAAGCAAAAATAAATGAAAACATAACAAGCTCAACTTTTTATCTATATAAAACATGTTTACTAGTAAGGTTGATCAAGTCTTACCAACAAACATGCGATATATAGAGCAAAAAGTCTCACCTCTTACGAAGTAATCACTGAACCTTTACTTTGATGGACATTGTCCCCACCATGATAGTTTTGTATTTGTGAGGCACATGCAGTGGACAGTCCCATTCTCCAATCTTCACAGTCTCGATATTCTCTATAGAGTTGAGGCCATGCCTCCTGTCGGTCTTCTTTGGAAAATATACCGTGTGTTCTTTATCATTCACATTGAAGGTAACCTTCCCTTTATTACAATCAATAATAGCACCTGCGGTGTTAAGAAAAGGTCTACCAAGAATAATGGACATGCTCCCATCCTCGGGCATGTCAAGCACAACAAAATCAGTAAGAATCAAATAATTAGCAACTTCTACGGGAACATCCTGACAAATACCTATTGGAACAGCGGTTGACTTGTCAGCCATCTGAAGAGAGATATCTGTAGGAATTAGTTTCTCTAAACAAAGCCTCTTGTAAAGAGAGAGAGGCATAACACTCACTCCTGCTCCAAGATCACATAAAGCAGTTTTGACATAATTATTCTTTATGGAGCAAGGAATGGTGGGTATACCTGGATCACCGAGCTTCTCAGGAATCTTGCCACTGAAAGAGTAGTTAGCAAGCATAGTAGATATTGCTTCATTAGGAACTTTTCTTTTATTAGCGACAATATCTTTCATATATTTTGAATAAGGAGGTAACTTAATAGCATCAGTCAAAGGGATTTGAAGAAAAAGAGGTTTAATCCACTCACAGAACTTATTGTAATGCTCTTCTTCTTTAGATTTGATGGACTTACCTGGAAAGGGCATGGGTTTCTGTACCCATGGTTCTCTTTCCTTCCCATGTTTTCTTGCGATGAAGTCTTCTTTAGTGTACCTCTTACGTTTGTCAGGTGCTTCTTCTTCTCGAACTTCAGGCGGATCATTCTTCTTATTATCCTTACCTTCAGGTTCAGCACCGTCTTTAGTCTCAGCATCGGAGATAGATACGCTGTTGGGATCAACAGCTGGCTCTTCATCTGTAATAGGATCATTAAAGTTGTCAGCCTCCTTATGTTTCTTCTTCTTCTTTGGAGAGCCAACAATTTCTTCTTCCTACATTTGAGAATCTTGCTCGATTCTCCTCGGATGCCCCTCTGGATAGAGAGGATCTTGAGTGCTAGTTCCTCCTCGGGTCTTAATCCCGAAAGCCTGCAAATCATCTTGTTTGGCATTGTTAGCAAGCAAATCTTTTTGCACATTAGAAATTTGGTCAAGCTGAGTTTGAACCATATGAAAATGTTTCACAAGACATTGAACATCATTAACCGTTCTACCTAAAACATCAAGCAGACTTCTGATAGCAAGGGAATTATCATGCAATTGACTTTGTATCCTCTCATTAAAATGATTTTGTTTCATAATAAAATTATCAAACTCATCTAAACATTGATCAGGAGGCTTACCATGAGGGATGTCATTTGCGTTGAAATCTAAAAGAGAGTGTACCTCTACCATAGGAGGGTGAGTGGTAGGCTCACACAGCTTCTCAATAGGGGGTAGATTCTTCACGTCTTCAGCTTTAATACCTTTCTCTTTAATAGACTTCTTTGCTTCTCGCATATCTTCGGGGCTTAAAACGAACATGCCCCTCTTCTTTGGTGGTGGAGGTGGTTCAGGGACGGACCAATCTTCATGGTTTTTTGGCAATCCTGCCCATCAAATCTTCTGCATCTTTCGGCGTCCTTTTCCTGAAAACACAACCAGCACAACTGTCCAAATATGACCTGGATTCATCAGTTAGACCAGCATAGAATATATCGAATAATTCGTTCTTAGGGACTTCATGTCCTGGTCTAGCCCGAATCAGACCGCAGTACCTCCCCCAAGCTTTAGGGAGGGACTCATCCTGCAACTGTTTAAAGTTATAAATTCTTTGTAAAGCAGCATGTTGCATGTGAGCAGGAAAGTACTTATCAACAAAAGAGTGAGCTAAGTCTTGAGGACTCTTAATGGAACCGCATGGGAGTGAATCATACCATGCTTTAGCACCTTCCTTCTAGGAGAAAGGAAGAAGCTTGGTCACATAAAAGTATCATATCTTCTCATCTGTGGTAAACAGGCCACCCAACTCACCGAGTTTAGTCAGGTGTGCAATAGCATCATCATTTTCTCTGCCATAAAAGGGGTCAGCTTCAACCATAGGTATAAGTGAAAGATCAACAGAGAAATCATAATCAGGATCATCAATGCATATAGGAGATGTAGCAAATTCAGGATCAGGAAAGGTTTTGTTCTTCAAAGAGTGTTTTTCAAACAGTTTCTTAATAACTTCAGGGTCAGAGCCAGAAAACTTTGTCAGTTCCCTGCATAAATCTTCATCAAGCATATAGTAATCATCATCAAGGAGTCTCTCCTTGAGTTTACTCAAATCAGGATAATCATAAGTTTCACCAATAGGGTAGCGAGTAACAGGAATTTCAATTCCAGACTTTTTAGCAGCAGCAGCGATCTGTTTCTCAAGAGCATAACCAAGGGAACTAATATCATCAACAGTAGTAGAAGCATCATCAAGAGTATCGGACATAGTAACAGATTCAGTAGGAGCATCATATGGTGGCGGTGAGGCAAACTTACTCATAACAGAAGGTGAATCAAGTGTAGCACTAGTGCTCAGAACAGTACCTCTTCTTGTAGTGGATAGTAAGATCGGAACCTTGGGGTCTCCTTTCTTACCCATAGCGGATGAAGTGCAGCAGGTAGGATACTTCAAGTAGACTTGTAAATATTGCTATGCTCCCCGGCAACGGCGCCAGAAAACAGTACTTGATAACCCTCAACCGTAAGGGATCGAGATAGTCTTCGCGGGTAAGAATAACCCAATTTATTGATTCGACACACGGGGAGCCAAAGAGTATTTATAAGCTTTGACAGTTGAGTTGTCAATTCAACCGCACCTGAAATATACTTACTTGCAACAAAAGATAAGTGGTAACAGTGATATGATAGTGATGATGGTGATAGTAAAAGTGAACAGCAAAAGTAAATAGCAAGAGTAAATAGCAAAAGTAGTAACTAGTAACCAGCAGGATTTAAAACACTGTAGGCTAGGGAGACGGATGGTTGGGCGCTGCATGGATGAGATATATCATGATTCTAACTTGGGGCACGGCACACGGAAAAGTAATGATCATCTAGGCAAATATCAAACATTAGGCATGTATCCCGTAGGTAGTTGTACGTGCTTGCAATAAGAACTTGCACAACATCTTTTGTCCTACCATCCCGCTACGAACGGGGCCAAAAGGAACTTATGGAGATTAAGGTGCTCCTGTCAAAGAGCACCGGAACAAAGCAATAAACTCAATGGATACATGTAATCCTCAAACTACGGACCATCCCCTTTGGTGTCCCAAGCTGTCACTTTTGGGATCGCCGGTTCCGAACTGTAATAGGTGCAAACAACTCATAGATAGGATCAAGAACACAAATATATTCATGCAAACACATATGGTTCAGATCTGAAATCATGGCACTCGGGCCCTAAGTGACAAGCATTAAGAATAACAAGTTGAAGCAAAGATGATAAACACCATAGTAGATGATAGGCAACATGCCCCCAACGATCTGACAAACTATTACATGATCTAACTCATCCAATCCCTACCACCCCCTTCGCCTACAGCAGGGGATTACTCACACATGGAAGGAGAAATCATGGAGGGATGATGGAGTGGTGATGATGATGATGATGGCGACGATCTCCCCTCTCCGGAGGCCAATTCAGCCTCCAGATTAGCCCTCCCGAAGAAGAATAGAGGGTGGCGGCGGCTCCACGACGAAAACTGCGAAAAGAACTTCTGATCTGGGATTTCTCCGTCACGAGCTAAAATACGAGTCGAAGTAGGGCACCAGGGGAGGTGGGGCCCACCCAGGCAACCCCCCGGCGCGGCCAGGGGGTGGGCCGCGCCACCAGGGCGCCTGAGGCCCCCCTGGCCACCCTCTGGCCCCTCTTCTGGCTCCGGGTTCCTTCGGGTGCGTGGATTTTCTGTGATTTTTCGTGGAATTTTCTGAGACACCTAAAAATCCGTTTTCCTGCACAAAATAAAACCATACAGGCAGCTCTGCTGAAAACAGCGTCAGTCCGGGTTAGTTTAGTTCTAATCATGCAAGAATGAGGTCAAAACAATATCAAAAGTGTTTGGAAAAGTAGATACGTTTGAGACGTATCAGTCAGCTACAGGTTCACTAGAAGCATGCAAAGTCCTATCATTTTTATTTTTCTTCTTCTTAGAAGAACTAGGTGCATCTAAATTAGCTCTTTGAGAATCTTGCTCAATTCTCTTAGGGTGGCCTTCAGGATACAGAGGTTCCTGAGTCATTTTACCCCCTCTAGTTGCAACTCTAACAGCATAGTCATTATTCTTACTATTTACTTCATTGAGAAAATCATTCTGATCCTTAAGTACTTGTTCTACTTGAGTGGTGACCATGGAAGCATGTTTACTAATGAGTTTCAGTTCACCTTTAGCTCTAGACAGATAATCACTTGAGCGTTCAATCATATCATCATTGTGTTGTAATTGTCTACCAACATAAGCATTGAAGTTTTCTTGTTTCAAAATAAAATTGTCAAACTCATCTAAGCATTGGCCAGCGAACTTATAACGAGGAATACCACCTTCATCAAATCTATAAAGAGAATTTACCTGTACTACCTGTGTCGGGTTATCAAGATCATGTATTTCTTCAATAGGTGGTAAATTCTTAACATCTTCAGCTTTAATACCTTTTTCTTTCATAGATTTCTTCGCCTCTTGCATATCTTCCGGACTGAGAAATAGAACACCTCTTTTCTTCGGAGTTGGCTTAGGGGCTGGTTCAGGAAGTGTCCAATTATTTTCATTGGCCAGCATATTATTCAATAGTAATTCAGCTTTTCAACTGTTCTTTCCCTGAAAACACAACCAGCACAACTATCCAGGTGGTCTCTGGAAGCATCGGTTAGTCCATTATAAAAGACATCAAGTATATCATGCATTTCAAGAGGATTATCAGGCAAAGCATTAAGTAATTGGAGAAGCCTCCCCCAAGCTTGTGGGAGACTCTCTTCTTCAATTTGCACAAAGTTATATATTTCCCGTAAGGCACCTTGTTTCTTATGAGCGGGAAAATATTTAGCAGAGAAGTAATACATCATATCCTGGGGACTACGCACACAACCAGGATCAAGGAAATTGAACCAGGTCTTAGCATCACCCTTTAACGAGAACGGAAATAGCTTAAGGATATAGTAATAACGAATCTTTTCATTGTTGGTAAACAGGGTGGCTATATCATTCAACTTAGTAAGATGTGCCACAACAGTTTCAGACTCATAGCCATGGAAAGGATTAGATTCAACCAAATTAATTAACTCAGAATCAATAGAGAATTCATAATCCTTATCAGTAACACAGATAGGTGAAGTAGCAAAAGCAGGGTCATGTTTCATTCTAGCATTCAAGGACTTCTCTTTCAGCTTAGCTAATAATTTCTTAAGATCGTATCTATCATTGCAAGCAAGAAAGTCTCTAGCAGTTTCTTCATCCATAACATAACCCTCAGGAACAACATGCAATTCATATCTATTTGGAGTAGCTTCATCACCACTTTCATAAATATCATCAGTTTCAATATTTGCATTCTCCCTAACCTTAGCAATTTGTTCATCTAGAAATTCACCTAGTGACACAGTATCAGGCATTGAAGTAGTTTCATCATACATAGCAGAAGTAGCATCATCAAAAACATACGACATATCAGATTCAATAGCAGGAGTAGGTGTCTCAAGTTTACTCATAACAGAAGGAGAATCAAGTGCAGAGCTAGATGACATTTCCTTACCTCCCATCGTAGTTGAGGGTAAGATCTTGGTTTTTGAGTCCTTCAATTTCTTCATAGTGATCAACAGATATAAATCCCAAGTGACTTAAAGAATAGAGCTATGCTCCCCGGCAACGGTGCCAGAAAATGGTCTTGATAACCCACAAGTGTAGGGGATCACAACAGTTTTCGAGGGTAAAGTATTCAACCCAACTTTATTGATTCGACACAATAGGAGCCAAAGAATACTCTTAAGTATTAGCAGCTGAGTTGTCAATTCAACCACACCTGGAAACTTAGTATCTGCAGCAAGATAGTTTAGTAGCAAAGTAATATGATAGTGGCGGTAGCGGCAATAAAAGTAACGATAGTGTTTTTGTAGTTTTTGTAATAGTAGCAACGGAAAAGTAAATAAGCAACAAGCAATATAGGAAAAGCTCGTAGGCATTGGATCGGTGATGGGAAATTATGTCGGATGTAATTCATCATGTAGAAGTTATAACCTAGGGTGACACAGAACTAGCTCCAGTTCATCAATGCAATGTAGGCATGTATTCCGAATATAGTCATACGTGCTTATGGAAAAGAACTTGAATGACATCTTTTGTCCTACCCTCCCGTGGCAGCGGGGTCCTATTGGAAACTAAGGGATATTAAGGCCTCCTTTTAATAGAGTACCGGACCAAAGCATTAACACATAGTGAATACATGAACTCCTCAAACTATGGTCATCACCGGGAGTGGTCCCGATTATTGTCACTTCGGGGTTGCCGGATCATAACACATAGTAGGTGACTATACACTTGCAAGATAGGATCAAGAACACATATATATTCATGAAAACATAATAGGTTCAGATCTGAAATCATGGCGCTCGGGCCCTAGTGACAAGCATTAAGCATAGCAAACCCTAACAAAACTAACTCGATTACATGATAGATCCCATCCAACCCATCACAGTCCAGCAAGCTCGGCGGTGAGCATCATGGAATTGGTGATAGAGGAAGGTTGATGATGACGATGGCGACGATCTCCACTCTCCAGAGCCCCGAACGGACTCCAGATCAGCCCTCCCGAGAGAGATTAGGGCTTGGCGGCGGCCCCGTCTTGTGAAACACGATAATTCTTTCTCCTTGATTTTTTCTCCCCGAAAGTGAACTTATAGGATCTGGGGATACGTCGGTGGAGCACCAGGGGGCCCACGAGGCAGGGGGCGCGCGCCCCACCCTTGTGGACAGGGTGTGGGCCCCATGGTATGGATCTTCTTGCAGATATTTTTTATATTTTCCAAAATAAATCTCCGTGGAGTTTCAGGTCATTCCGAGAACTTTTTATTTCTGCACAAAAACAACACCATGGCAATTCTGCTGAAAACAACATTAGTCCGGGTTAGTTCCATTCAAATCATGCAAGTTAGAGTCCAAAACAAGGGCAAAAATGTTTGGAAAAGTAGATACGTTGGCGACGTATCAGAAGCACATCATAGTACATATATGCTTTTAGCGGGAATGTTATTAAAGATGGAAGCATATAAATTGATTCAGAACAACATGGAATTGTTACCTCATCCTTATTATCTATTTCTGCCTTGGTTAGTAATAATAGGAGCTAACAAAATATTTTACTTTCAGATGAATTCCTACTTGTTTGAAGTGGGTAATCTCCCCTTATGGAGATTGGTATCCGATTTAAAGCAATTTGATTGTAATTCAATTCATGATGATCATGGGTAGAAAGTTCATATTCTTCGGTCATTGATAAACAACTTGTTGGACAATACTCAACACAATTGCCACAAAATATATAAACTCGGAAATTAATACTATAGTTAAGCTATTGTTTTCTTTTAATATAGCAAAACCGGTAGTGACTTGTACTAGAAAACAAGTCAGCGTAATTCCCCCTAAACAATAAAATATATTGACATGGGGAGGAACGTAATTTACTAGTTATATCATTCGCAATTGCCTGAATCTAAAGATGTTCCTCAAACCAATCATATACTTCCACTTAGGTATTTTCTCTAACCCAAGGTCCCTGGCAACGTTGGGGCGCACCACATGGCGCACTATGATGCTTCCACGAGTTGGAGCTGCCTGTTGTGGTGTCGTCCATTGATTCCTTGCTCTCAGAATTACCCTATTTTGCAGTGTGGAGAGCGCGACCGACACATGGGCTAGGACGGTAGGATGTTTCATGTACATGGAAATCATCTATCATTTATAGGACATTGCCTCAGCCATGCTTTGCCTTGTTGAAACTTAGTTACATATAACATGGTCTGAGATTTACTCTAATTTTTTGGAATGATATAGTAATTTCAGATCTTTTGAGGTACTCGGGAAAAAGAAGAAGAAGAAATAACCATGCAAAAGTTTTCTAAAGTCGGGTGGAAGGTTCCACAAACCACTACTACCATGTTATTGGGCCGGCCCACTCAAGGAAGGCGAGTTATGCTTCGAAATCACTAATTGAGGAGTACTCCTTCCAAAGATCACTTCCACCTCCTCAGGTTGCGACAAGTGCCGCGCCTCATGTGCGCCACTTGTCGCAACCTGGGAGTTTTTCCTTATTTTCGTAGATCCGTTTATTCAAAATGATTTATCTCTTAAATCTTGCGTCCAAATCTCCAACCGTTTTCATCGTTGGATTCCTCGCGTCGAAATCTTCAAAACTATACCCCATATTGATAGGTTTTGACGAACTTTTTTTTCACAAAAAAACCTGGACCGGGAGCATGTTTTTTCCCTTTCCGAAAGCCGTTCCCGAGAGGCACGGCCGTGCCTCTCACAGAAGATAAAAAAGAAGAAGAGAAAACATGTTTTTTCGTCTACAAGAGGCACGGCTGTGCCTCTGCGGAAGAAAAATCATGCCTCTCGTGGAAAGAAAAAGAGAAAACACATTTTTTTCTGGTTTCCGATAGGCGTGGCCATGCCTCTCGTGGAAGCAGAATCATGCATCTCGCGGAAGAAAAACCGTGCCTCTCGTGGAAGCAGAACCATGCCTCCCGCGGAAGCAAAACCGTGCATCTCGCGGAAGAAAAAAGAAGAAGAGAAAATGCCTGTTTTTTCATTTCCGGGTGAAGCAAAACCATGCCTCTCGCGGAAACGAAACCATCCCTCTCGCGGAAGAAAAAAGAAGAAGAGAAAACACATTTTTTTCGTTTCCTAGAGGCAAGGCCATGCCTCTCGTGGAAGCAAAACCGTGTATCCCGCAAAGGAGAGAAAAAAAGGAAATGTGTTTTTTCGCTTATAAATTTTTTTGGGTCCAAAAGCTAAAGAAGATTGGTGAAAAAACGGAAAGTAAAAAAGATATAGGAAGGAGACAAGAAATTCCTATGAATTATAATTTAGTTTGTGAACCTTTTGATTTTTAGGGACTAGACTATCTGGGACCGTTTTCGGTCTCAGATGGGCGTACTCATAATTTTGTGGTTGTAGATTATGTTGCCAAGTGGGTTGAAGCAATCCCAAGACACCATGCTGACATGACTACATCATTGAAGATGATTAAGGACATCATCCTTCCCAGGTTTGCAGTACCTAAAGTTCTTATTATTGACAGTGAAACTCATTTCATACAAGGTATCTTTAGAAGGATCCTATGCAAGTATGGAGTCACTCACTGAATAGTCTCACCATAATATCCTCAAACAAGCGGTCGAGTTGAGCTATCAAACCATGAGAGATAAAAGGGTATTACAAAAGACAATGCAAAATTCAAGAAATGACATGCAGGAAAGCTGAATTAAATCTTGTGGGCTTACCAAACCGCCTAGAAGAATCCTATGGGTATGACACCATATAAAATAGTTTACAGTAAGGCATGGCATTTACCTTTAGAGCTACAACATAAACCTTATTGGGTTGTGGAGAATGTAATTTTTGATCTTAAAGAAACACATGAGAAAAAGATTCCTAGATATACATGCTTTAGGTGAACTTAGGATTGAGGCTTATGAGAGTGCCCGTCTCTTTAAAGAGATGGTTAAGAGATGGCATGATAGGAAAATCTTGAAACAAACTTTTAATGCAGGGGACAAAGTTCTCCTATTTAACTCTCGCCTTAAGTTATTTCCATGGAAGCTCAGGTCCAGATGTAAAGGACAATATGAGATTGAAGAAATCAACAACTTTGGAGCTGCGGTTGAAAGGGGATAAAGATACTCCTTGCATTATGAATGGTCAACGCCTAAAGCTCTATCTCGCTGATGAACAACAGGAAGAAGAACAAGAGGGAGAAGATGTAAATTTAATAATGGTTGAAGAACCCGAATTACTGAGAAGGAATAATGCAATAGAGTAGTCTTTGTTTTTAAGTAAGCATAGGTCACTAAGCACAGTTGGCTCCACCGGATCCACCGAATGCAACGTTGATGCCTACGGTGTCATTGTTTTGACCGAGTATGTCGACATCATAGCAGTTGGGCACAGTGTGGACAGTGATGTCGGGAATGTCGTTGAAGGGGTTTCCGGCGAGGTTGATAGCCACATAGCCCTTAGCAACAGCAGGTCTGTCGTCGCCGTGGGGCCGTCGTCCATTGCCCATGACGGTGTCAGTGTGCTTACCGCCGGGCCATCTATTGAACACTGAGCCACCCACCAAGTTGGCTGCGCCCTCCGGGAACATCCATGGGAAGATGAGACGAGGGTAGTAGCCCAGGTCCGTGTCGTTCACCAGCACGTGCCAAGGCCCAGCAGGGTCCTGCACATCCATCATCAGTGTAACTAAAATCAACCTGCCCATCATTGTCCCAAATGCAAACAATAATTCTCGCCGAACATTATGTACACGCACGTACCTTGTGTATACTGACTAGCACGTACGGTACATGATCATCTACACCGGATGCGCCATTGACGAGGCTAGCGCCCAGGGCGATGGCCCTATTTGTTTGAACGAACCCTCCGCACTGCAAGTTGTAGCACAGGGTCCTGCCGCCATCGGGCTATATATGTACATCTCAAAAAAGTCAAATAAGATCATAGTATAAGATTCAGATAGCTATATATGGTTCATACAGCGTATACTCACCGTGTAGAATATGCTTAACTGAGGATTATGGTCCCCGCCGGGATTAGCCTGGATGCATACACACACATACATACTTATTATCGAACATGTTAAGTCGTAACATACTCCCCTAGAAAACTTATTTATATGTATGTCATGGTGCTGGTCCACGCGTATACGTACAAAGAGGCCAACGGCTATCTGGTTGGTCATGTCCGGCGGTAATTCGCCGGGTGAAGGGTCGAAATCGGGATTCACGGTGCCGGCCACGAGTAGAAAGGTCGCGCTGCTTTCCAGGTCGCGGACGCGTGCCGGTTTCCACACCGGCAGCAGTACATACGCTCCACTGTACGGCCCGTTGGCAGCAATCGCTATAGCAATCTGCACCAAAATCAGAATCCAAGTCCACAACTTAACCTGTCTCCGGATCGACGACTTGCATGTGCAAAATGTATATGAAATGGTGAGTGTATACAAACTTCTTGAGAGAGAGAGAGAGAGAGAGAGAGAGACCTCAGGTCCGGGGCCCGGAGGAGTATTGTCATTGTCATGGAGCGGTGTTGGCAAAAGACCAGTGCGGTCAGGAACGGAGGGGTTCTCCCTCAGGATGGGGATGCTCCCTGTGGGGCACTGCCTTGTGCTTCTGTGCCATTCCTGCTCCACCACCGTCGCGTGCGTATCCTCGTCTTGTTGCTCTGCCATGACTCTGGCTATATCTCTCATTATCTGCATACACAGGTCCGTAGATGGATTATAGATCCACTTCTTAATCTACACACTGCGTCGCTTGTTTCGAAAGAAAAAAAAAGGGTGTGTACTGTGTATGCATAAAAATTGGATATGAAGGATAGAGGCAGAACGTTGCCAGAAAATTCACTAGCTAATTATTTAATTTGCATTATTTCAGGATCATCAACCTGGTGTTTGATGTCCTTTAGCAAGGGGTTACTCAGGCTCGGTTGCTTGTAGATGTCAACGCAATCAATTGTTTCACCATTTATGCTCTGCAACATGCAAATATACAAGGGTGTGCACATAGATACAACGGCATGTCAGAAACAGAACAAAATCAAAAGAGAAGGTAAATTATGAGACGGAGACCATACGTACCTTTATGGTCATCTTAATGTCTTTGGGATCGATCTGTACCGCAGCATCAAAAACCACGGCCAGTGCCAGCTCCGCTACAAAAACTAAGTGCAGAAGTAAGGAGCACCATTGCAAGGTCATTGCGTGTCGCTGAATCTATATATTTTTGTTTTGTTCTGACGATGGATGCATCGTATATTATATAGGCCGGGAACAGTACTTCCCCAATTTCCCACAACACCTGTTGGTCTTTTTTTACCACTAAACATATAGTTGGCCAGCAAATGTTTAATGACCAAAATTTCCCTATTAAATGCAATTTACACCGTCTGTATTGAGATATACAAATAACTCCGAGGGGTATACCATGGCAAATTGGGAGAGTATATATCATTATGAAATACACTCAAGAGACATAAACTAGCATATTATCACATATACTAGCTGCTAGCTGGGTATGATTTGTATTTTTGTACATTGCAGAATCTCTACTCCTAAAGGTCTCATATAATGCACGTGAGACCCATTCTGATGGATGACACGTGACATTCACAAATCACAAAGCATCTAATCTCTTCCCCCTGATTTCAGGTGGGGGTGGGGTGGGTGCTTTGTGATTTGTGAATGCCACGTGTCATCCATCAGGATGGGTCTCACCTGCTAATCCGTGAGACCTGGTCTCATAGAATTTTTCCCCCCTAAAGGTGGACTTATTGGTATCTTCCCCTCCATGGTTTAATTTCGTCTGAGCTTTTCACCTGACCTCTCACCATCATCTATTTTGTCTGTTTTTTTGTGTCACCTCCCACCACCACTCCTCCCATTGGATTTTTTCTTCCTCCCATTAAAAAACCAAATATCTACTTCTAAAGGGAAAGAACTCAAAAGCAATCCTCCCTTTCTAAATCCAGATGCAATCTTATTAAATTGATTGGCCTTTTATGAGTCATGAAAAAATGCATCAAATCTCCCCCGAGAGAAGGAATCTGGACGCAATCCCCTCTTTCCAAAAATTCGGGCACAATCTGATTAAATTGATCGACTCTCCCTCGGTGCCATGCCAAGATGTGGCAAATCTCTTCCGATGGAAATAATCCACAAGAAATTCTCTCTTTCCTAAAATCGGATGCAATCTTATAAATTGATTGACTCTTTATGAGTGTCATGAGCAAATGTGTCAAGTATCTCCGGAGGAACATAATCAAACGCAATCCCCTCTTTCCAAAAATTGGGACGCAATCCAACTAGATTGATCAACTCTCCTTAGTGACATGCCAGGAGATGACAAAAAGGAGTGCCACATGTACTCCCCCCGTTTCAGTTTATAAGTCATGCGCGTATACCTAGGTTGCCAATTTTATCACCGTAATATAAACTATATAACATAAAAATTATACCGTTTGAAAATAGAATATCTGAAGTTTACAATGGTATGTTTTTTTGTAATATATGACTTCTATTAGGTTGGTCAAATTGACGACCTAGGGATGCGCGCATGCCTTGTAAACCGAGAGAGAGGTAGTAATTGATTAGATCAATGCCGAGAACCACATGGCCACGTGGTGCCGGACGGATACTGTGATGCGGAGTCGCGCAAGGGCGCGTTGCCGCCTGCTGGAAGGGGAAGCCCAGGGTTGCGAAGGAGCGGCACTACGTCCTCTGCCTCACCGCCCTGACATCGGAAGTTCAGCACGGGTCGGCTGCTGGTGGCTGAGCTTGGTCAAGAGCGCACCTGGCACCGGCTCTTGAAGAGGGGACTTAGGCCCTGTTCGGTAGTCACCTGCTCCCGGAATCTGCGGCGCGGGGGAAGTGCAGCTCCACCGTTTTGAACTGCAGCTCCGCCAACTCCACTACCGGAGTTGTGGAGCCGAGTGGTACCGAACAGGGCCTTAGCTTCCCCTCAATGGTTTAATATTTTCTGTTTTTTCCCTCACATCCCACCACCGTCCATTCCGTCTGCATTTTTTGCGTCACCTCCCACCACCCCTTCCGCTAGATTTTTTCTTCCTCCCATTAAAACCAAATCTCTACTACTAAAGGGAAAGAATCCAGAAGCAATCCTTTCTTTCTAAAATTGGATGCAATCTTATTAATTGATTGGATCTTTATGAGTGTCGTGAGAAAATGCGTCAAATCTCTCCCGAGAGAAGGAATCTGAACGCAATTCCCTCTTTCCATAAATCGGGATGCAATCTAATTATAAAATGATTAATTCTACCTCATTGTCATGCCAAGATGCAGCAAATCTCTCATGAGGAAAAGAATCCGCAAGCGATCCTCTCTTTCCTAAAATATCAGGGTTATAAAGACGGGGTTGGCCTAATTGTACGGAAGGCCCGCTGGAAGCCCATGAACCGTACAAGATACGGCTTAGAAAACATGGGCCAAGGGGCGTCGTCATTAGCCCCTCAAAGACTAGGAGGGTTACACAGGACCACGCTATTGTCTCAAAAAAAAAAACTCAGGACCACGCTAAGTCCCACTAGCTGAGCGCCAGCAGTCGGTCGGAGACGAAGGGAGCAGTCGACTAGACCACGAACCGGCGGCTACCTAGGATACCTCTTGGTTACCAGTAATCAATGCCATGGAAAGGCCAGCCAGACCTAAGGTTATGAATAACATTACTACCAACCCATTATATACCCTACCTAGCACACTATATAAGCTAGGAGGGAAGTTTCGGGCTAGAGGTTGAACATCCACACATTGTACCTTACGCCAAGAGTTAAGAGCACCACAGCAGTATGGTGTTACCCCCACCGCAGAGGGCCCGAATCTATACAAATTCTTAAGCATACCATCAACTGCACCGTTCGTTAGATATGATTGCCTCTACATTCTTACCCCTTGATATTGTCAGGATTATATCCACGACAGTTGGCGCCCACCGTGGGGAAAGCATCTATCGAGTAGAGCAGTTGGCTTTATCCTCAGTTCCGGCTGGCAGCATCCACTTCGGGGAGCTCGAGTTCCCCATCGATGGATCGGCGTGGCACCCGGACGCTCCGCTGAATAGTGCCGACCTACCGGCACGGGGTAGTACTCACTACAGAGCCAATCGCTGGGTGGTGTTTAGCTTGCAACTCTCGTCATTATAGCAGTCGGCGCTGCTAGCGCCGTGTCATGGGCGAAAGCGATCGAGCAGACTTGTCCTCGGCTTCGTCATTCCGCAAGTTGACTCATTGGGATGATCAATTATGAGTCCATTTCTCCTCTCTTGGAATCCGTCTCTGAGGGAGAGGAGACCCGCGGATCACCGTTGTCCGTAGCAGAGGTCTTTAAGTCTGGTAGAGTAAATTACAGAAAACCATCAGTTTGAAGGCTAGGTCAGCAGAAATCATTATGTTACAGTTTCGTTGCAAAAAACACCACCTCTTGTGTAAACAATTTGCAAAAAGCACTGATCGGCGGATCGGACACCGATAAGTGGGATTATGACAGGTGGGGCCCATTTTTTTTCGACGTGGCACTGTCGGCCGGTCCGACAGCCGTTAGACGCCGTTAGACGGCGTAAGACGGCACTCTCGCACCGGCAATAAGAGAATCGATGCGCACTCTACTCCTCCTCCGTCTCTCACTCTGCTCTCGCACGCTCTAGCTCTTGCTCTTTTTTGCTCGCCGCCGCCGACCTGCTCCGCATCGCGCCGCCGCCACCGGCTCGTCATGGTGTCCTGGAGTGAAAGCGACAGCAGCGAGCACACCTTGGAGTACGTCAGCTCAGGTTCTGACGACGGTAGAATCCAGGTAAATTTCTCGACCTAGGGTTAGGGTTTGTTATAAGATTTGGGGGTTTTTTCCCTCAAAGGAGCTTGTGTGTTCGCTTGTGAAATGTTATGCATTTCTTTGCACTCGCAGGTCCCTGCTTCAATCCAGGACTTCGATTTCGAGGGGCCTGAAGATGAACTGGTTGTTTTGTGCCATGGTCACGTGAAGGTAGTAGAGAGGCGCGTTGCTTTTGAAGGAATTTTAACTGGTAGGAGGTTTCTCTGTTGCTCTGAGAAGGTATATGCTACTAAGTGACAGCACAGTCATTGTTAGGATTTGACCATTGTTTATGTATTATTAAGTTGGTAGATTGTTGAGGCAGTCATTGTTCAGTATGAGGATAGTGTGGAGTCAGTCATTGTTTATTCTTAGGGGAGTGTTTAGACAGTCATTTTTTACTCTGGCAACCATGTTAATTAGATTAAAGGACAGTGGATGCATGGGTTAGTTAATTCATAATAGCAGCACATCATTGTATAATTGAGAGCAGAACATCAGTGCTTTCTTTATGATGCACCTTTAGCTTGGAAGCTTTTAAATATGGTATCTTTAGCTTTGGTTCTGATGATTTTTTTAATATGGTTTAGAATACTACCTTATTTCAGGAAGGTAGAAACTGTGGACTGGTTCAATGGGTTGATCCTGCTTGGCCCAATACCCCAGAGAATGCATTGCACAAGTTATGGTTGATGTATGAAGAGAGCAAGAGACAGAGGACTGAGGACAATTTGATGAATTCTTTTGCTGTTCATAACCTGGCCCAAGAGAAGAATAAGCTGCAAGCCAGCTATGAGAAGCTGGTTGAAGATGTCAATGCACTTGTGGATGCCCAGCAACATAGGGTAGAGATAGAAAAGAATGATACTGAAACCAAGAAGTTGCAGGAGAAGTATGACACGGTGAAGAACCTGGCAGCTGCTCAGGGCAGTGTCATTAGGAACATGAAGCTCAAGCTAGCTGAAGAGAGGAAGAACTTGCAGTTCCAAATTGATGAGCTGCAGAAGATTGTTGAAGAGAGCTATGTGAAGCTGCAGGAGAGCAATTTGAAGCTGCAGGAGAGCAATGTGAAGCTGGAGGAGAGCAATGTGAAGCTGGAGGAGAGCAATTTGAAGCTGCAGGGGATCAAGGCAATCCTAAATGAATGATCACCTAGTTATGGAAGAGGGCACTATCATTTGGCATTTGCTTACTTTTGTAGGGTCTGGCTGTGATGTGATGTAATGAGATTATGGTTTAAATTTCCTGAACTATGGATCTGTAATGTACTAATCTAGTAGTATGATTATGTATGGAATTACTGCTAAATGTGATGCTATTTAGAGTTGATGGATGAAATCTGATCTGTTTATAATTTATGTATTTGAGCCATCAAATACAGTGCTTAGGTAGATATGGGGATTTTGTGGACATATAGCCTTCACTAGGTTTATCTGGCATTATGATGGTTTTGTCGACATCTAGCCATCACTAGGTTATTTAGGCATATTTGGTTGTTTTGTCGACATCTAGCCATCACTAGGTTCATTTAGGCATATTTGGTTGTTTTGTCGACATCTAACCATCACTAGGTTCATTTAGGCATCTTTGGTTGTTTTGTCGACATCTAGCCATCACTAGGTTCTTTTAGGCATCTTTGGTTGTTTTGTCGACGTCTAGCCATCACTAGGTTCTTTTAGTCATCTTTGGTTGTTTTGTCGACGTCTAGCCATCACTAGGTTCTTTTAGTCATCTTTGGTTGTTTTGTCGATGTCTAGCCATCACTAGGGCATTTAGGCATCTTTGGTTGTTTTGTCGACATCTAGCCATCGCTAGGTATAACTCAAGGTGTATGATAAACTCATCATCACAAATTGTAAAATATCTGAAGCATCATAGCATAACAACTTCACTTAAACATCTAAACTGCATGACCATGACACAAGTTTGACATAACCAAACTGACCACCACAATAGTTTGACATAACCAGACTGACCACCACTAGAGTTTTCACACATCCAAACTGATCATCATCACAATAGTTTTCACACATCCAAATAGATCATCATCACAAGAGTTTTCACACACCTAAAATGCATCATTCCCATGGAGCACCTGAAGCAGTCAAGTAATCTCTAATTTTCTGGGTGGGCTTCCTGATTCTCTGGGAAACACCAGATGGCCTTGGAGGCAAAAAAGATGCCCTAGCTCCCTTTGCAGCAGCTGAAGTTCTAGTGGCCCTATTTGGTGGTGCAATAGCAGCAGCAGAGGAGGCCCTCTTTGGTGGTGCAGTAGAAGTAGCAGAAGAGGCCCTCTTTGCTGGTCCAGGTTGTGTAACAGAAGCAGAAGAAGCCATATTTGATGGTCCAGGTGCGGTAGCAGAAGCAGAAGAAGCCCTCTTCTTTGCTAGTCCAGGTGCAGTAGCAGAAGAAGAAGAGGCCCTCTTCTTTGCTGGTCCTGGTGCAGTAGCAGAAGAAGAAGAAGAGGCCCTCTTCTTTGCTCCTGTTGAAGTAGGAGGTGCAGAAGAGGTCCTACTTGCTGGTGTGGCTGCATCAGGTTCATAGGATCTGCTGCTTGTCTACAAAGAGATCAAATAGTGTAAGAATTGGAAAGATGAACATGAAGATGAAGATGAAGTTAGTAATCATTGACAAATTTGTTACCTCATGCCTGTTCTTTCTCATTGCCAGTGAAGGATTCAAAGCATCATTACAGTTGGTGTATCTATGGCCAACCTTTTTGCAATTAGAGCAGGTAATTGAGGCCATCCTTGAGGTGTCTTTAGGAGCTGGCTTCTCATATTGCCCCTTTCTCCTCTTAGTCTGTGCCTTTCCCTTGTGTTCTTTGAAAATTGGAGGCTCAATGTCCATACTGTCTGTCCTTGGCCACATATCAGGTCCAGGTACAGGATATATAATGGGACTGTAAGCTGCCAGGTACATTTTTTTGAAGAAATCATGAACAAAGTCCTCTGGCTGAAGCTTTGCCTTGTGTATGGCAGAAACAACATGATTGCAAGGAATTCCTGTCATATCCCACTTTTTACACCCACAAGTCCTATGTTCTAGGTTCACATCATAAGTTCTCTCCCCACTAGTGACTTGGTAAAGATTGGGCCCAGCCATCAAAGCATGACAGTTCCTTGCAAACTTCTTTGCTTCCTCTAATTTCTCAGCATATGTTGGACAAATTTCCCATCTTGCAGTCTCAGTCTTTGTTCTATTTGCATTGAACTTGACCATTAACTTTGTCCTTATTCCATCCACCATGGTCCTAATTGGTTTAGCCCTGACATCTAGAACCCACTTGTTAAAAACCCCACTTAGATTGTTAACAACTAAGTCTGTTTTGCAGTTCATATCCATTGCATGTCTGGCCCAAGTGTGTTTAGGTATTTTGCTAAGCCATTCCCAAGCAGTCGCACACTCATTCTTTAATTCAGCCATTGCAGTTCTAAACCCATGTTCAGTGTATGAATAGCTAGCTGCATCCATGTATTGCTTTAATTCAGGCCCTCTAAACCCAACATTTTGAAAGTTTTGGTAGATATGTCTAAGACAAAACCTTTGGGGACAATTGGGAAACACTCTGGTAATGGCATTTAAAAGGCCCTGTGTGTGACAATACATAAACCTTATTATCTAAAAGTAAATACAAGAAAGTCATTACAAGAAAGTAAATACAACTTATTACCTTCTGCCTATCTGAAATGATTGTGTAGTTCCCAAACTTGCCAGATTCTCCACCTAATGCTTGTCTCAACTGGTATAAAAACCAGGTCCAGGAGTTAGTGTCCTCCTTATCAACAATTCCAAAAGCAATGGGAAAAATATTATTGTTCCCATCTCTTCCAGTTGCAGCTAGAATTTGTTGACCAGTTGTCATCTTGATGAAACAACCATCCAGACCTACAACAAATAAATGAAATCACAATTGATTAGCACATGAAAACAAAGATTAGTAGCACTTAGCACAAATACTATGGACCTGCCTATGAATGGTCTGCAGCCATTGAGAAACCCTTCTTTGCATCCATTCAAGCATATGAACAGTCCATGAAACATAGGGTTAGTGCTTGGATGCAACTTCAGGTATCTTGTTGTGACAATGCATCTTGAACCTAGATTAGTATCCAACACAGCCTGTAAATAATCCCTAATCCTGGTGTACTGGGCTTTCTGATCTCCTAACACAACACTCTTTGCTGCCCTCTTTGCCCTGTATGCCATGTGCTTAGATATTTCCACACCATACTTGCTCTTTGCACTATTAATAATAGTTGTGATTGTTGTGCATGGGTCATTTCTGATAGCATCCTCACAGAATTTTGAAACCCACTTTGCAGTGACTTTAGTTTTCTCTGACATAGAAGGGCATGTGTGCACCAAATACTGCTTCCTAATTGTAAATGACTTCTCATTTGCAATTTGAGAAGCTGTTATGTAGAAGGGGCATTGCTCATCTATGCAGTGTGCTATCACCCTATCATTGCAGTTTCTGTGGTAGACAAAGTTCCTGTTTTGAGCAATGTGCAGGGTTTGAAGTGCAGTTCTGAACTGGTACACATTTAGGAAGCAAAGATGCTTCACAAATTGCTCCTCTGGATGAGCTTTGTGCTCATCAAACCATACCCTCTTCTTCATCTTCTTTGCTATGCTTTTCCTACCATTGGGCAACACATATGCCAATGCCTCAGCACCATGATCATCTTCCACACCAAGGTCTTGTGGTATCTTCTCCTCATCAGATGATGGAATCCAGTCATCCTCAAAGATGTGTTCTATACTCCCATGTGAATTGCTTGTAGGGCCTTTTCTTTGTCTCTTGGCCCTTTTCTTCTTTGGTATATCTTGCCCTAGCTCATCCTCTTGTTCCTCTTCCTCCAATTCCTCCTGCTCTTCCTCCTCTAAATCCTCTTCTTCAGCTTGTGGCACATACAGCTCATCATCCACCTCTGAGTCACACATTTCCTCAACATCTGTGTCCCCTTCAAAATGAAGTTCTGGGTCATTTCTTTGTCTTCTCATCTCCTCAAGCATAGCTATGATATCAGCATATTCTATAGGGTTCATCATCATCACTATCATATTCATTGTCCATCACTGCAGCTCTCCTATTAAAACAACTCTCTCTTTCTTTCTTGTTCTTCCTAAACAATTCAATTTCCTTTCTCCTTTTCTCCTCCAATTCTTGCTCTATTAACAACTGCTCCTCAGTCACATGGTATTCTTCCACTACTGCATCACCTAAAGCAGGTTGCAGAGTCAAATTAATTCTGCTCTGTTGTGTGGCAAACTGCAATGGAATTGGCTCTTGTTCCCCTCCTGCATCACAACTCTCACCTTCCACATGCACATTTCCAGCATTGAACAACACTCCTTCATCATCAATCTGATACAATTTGGGCTCTCCAATTTGTTCTATTGGGGTCTGCACCTCAATGACATTAACACTTGTATTTATATTGGGAACTTTATCTGCACTGGACCTAACTACTGTCACATTCAATATCTTGTTATTCTGCTGTGCTATGTGATCTAAAATTTGCTCTAACTTATCATCATCATCTATTTCTTCCATTCCTTCAATCCCTAGCCCAGGGTCCCTCGCATAATACATATAATCCCTAAAACCTTACCCTTCAGTCTCCATCAGTGCTACCAAATTGTAATATGTGATGTCTGACATCATCATACTCCTTTCAATATTATCTCTATCATGAAAATGCATCCTCAATTCCCAAACCTTATCTTCAAGACTGCAAATAATAATACAATAGTGCACTAATTAAAGAACTATATCCTTCTAATTACATATCTTTAACACACAGAAACCCTAGAACTATAACACACACAATCCCTAGCTATAATTACAGAACTAATATCACAAAAAAAATCCTATACAACCGCAACCATAACAAAGTCCTATGGCCAAACAACTACATTGCAATCAATATAACAGATAACCTAACCACTACAGTAACCCTAACCCTAGCAACAGAAAGGGGAATGGGATTGGGATCTCACTTGACGCCGCCGAAAGATGAAGCAATGTGCTGGCTTCCATCTGGATTTGCCTTCACCGCCGCGGCGAAAGCTCTAGCCGCCCGGAATTCCACCGAGTACTGCGGGTCCTCCTCCTGCTCCTCTTCTTCTGCCGTCGCCTTCGTAGGGTTCGAGCTCCGGCACATCTCGCCAGTGGACGGCAGGGCGCCGCCGCCAGCATCGCTCGATTTCGCCGGAGTCATGTCTGGGACGGGGGCGGGGATGGTGCGCCGCTAGGTTTCGGGGGCGGGGCGGGAACAAGGGAGAAGAAGGGGAATCGGGGGAAGAAGACGGGGGAAGCGGGGATAAGAGAAAATAGAACAAACGGCGCCGTCGCACGGCGTCTAACGGCTGTCGGACCGGCCGACGGTGCCACGTCAGCAAAAAACGGGCCCCACATGTCATAATCCCACTTATCGGTGCCCGATCCGCCGATCAGTGCTTTTTGCAAATTGTTTACACAAGAGGTGGTGTTTTTTGCAACGAAACTGTAACATAGTGATTTCTGCTGACCTAGTCTTCAAACTGGTGGTTTTCTGCAATTTACTCTGTCTGGTACGCCATCACCTGAGACAAGCAATAGGTGGGCGGCAGCCCACCTAACTGTTGCATTCGACGGGGACTCAGTGGATGAGGACCCCCTCACCCAGGGAGCAGCTTGAGGCGGCCGAACGGTTACTTCACACCCCTATTTTAGATGATTTGTCGGCTTATAGGGCCCTTGAGCCGCGCCAGGAGACTCTGGCGGAGTGCGATCGTCTGGTTGAGCTTGAACACAGCTTAGTTGTCATTTGTCGGGAGCATGCGCTTTCAGACAACAGTCAACATCGGGACCCTGACCCCTCAGTTATCCGAAGGGGTCGGGGTATGAACAACAACTTTGCAATCGGAGGCAGCGGCGATCTCTGAATCCTTCACGCCCCGATTAACAATGTTTGAGCGGCAACTAGGCTGGATGATGCAATCCAGCAGCCCGACAATGGAGTTATCGCAGACGGAATTCGGCAGCTGTCCACCTTCCTGAAGGCGGCAGTTGCACAACACGAGCTCATTTCTCAATCTTGAGATAGGTTGGCGTCACGCAGTCGGATCCAGGGAGGAATTGAGAGCTACCACTCGGATGGATGGGAGGCAAGCTCGTTCCCCTATCCGATAAGAGGGCCGCATGTGACGGCGCAACGACTACTATCTGCAACATAGAGACAACTCTCCTCTTGCTTGTGATGATGCATCCCCACGCTAGCGCAGAAATGAGTCGCTTGGGCGGGATGCACAGTTGCACACTCGCCGTGGCAGGGAGGGTCTCCACCTCCTCGTCACGACAAGTTGTCGTGCAGTTGGACATTCATCCCTGAACGCACGATGATTCATCGCAGTCGGGATAGCTCTCCCTCGTCACGAGATGATCGACCACACAGTCAAGGTGAGAAGCCTCGCAGGTGCGAAGACCCGCCTCAGCGGCGTGGGGATTCTCCCAGACGGAGGGCCAAGTCCCCCCGACACCTAGATGACCAACATCGCGATGCATGCAAGATCTTAGCTCAAATGCGAGTGGACCGCGCTCAAGCAGCTCACCATGAAGAGGAATGTTGCGGCATGCCCAACACTAAGGGCATCAGCAGTGTGTAGAGGCTGTGTTGCCTCTAACATGGGTCCCACACAGCTGCCTCTAACCATAGATAAAACCACCGTAGTGTATAGCACAACACTCAGCTTCTAAGGTGGCTCCCACTACAGGAGTAAAATAAAATTTCTACAGGCTTTTCTCCACAACTATAAAGAGCAGACACATGCAATGTACACTGACAAGAGGGGCCATTTGAATTGTTTAATCAATGGAGACAGCCTCTAACCTTGGAGGCGACTCTAACATATTTATGGCTAGAGACGACGGATACAATGTATGGAGGCTGCCTCTACGTGGAGAGAGAGTCCTTAGAGGCAGCAAATTTGACACACCGTGGATGCTCTAAATGCGTCTAGCACACCTAGTACGACTATTGCATCGGTTTTCAGCGAAGGGCATCAACCAGTGTGTCACCAACCAGAAAGTGATTGTATTTTATGAGACATCAGGCATGAGGAAGATGCCGAAGGCAGAACGACACGGGAATAAGATGGATACGATTATGGTACATCTAAACTTTTTTAGGGGAAAACACTGCCTTTTATTAGCTAAGCGGGCCTCGGCCGCAATAATATCATGGATACAGAGCGGGGAGATAGAAAACCAGGTCTTACATAAAAGAAAACATAATATATTCATGCAACCATCCCTAGCTAGAGTATGCGCCACACGAATGCACGGTAAGCGAAAATCCTAGACCTACGGGGAAAAACTACAGAATGAGCTTACGGACAAAAATCTCTTCCAGTAATCTCCCTGCCTGAGTTAATTATGGGCCCCACTTCCCCTCTGAAAGCCAAGCAACTATTGGCAATTCATCCCGTAAACTGAATCCCGTAAGATCTTTCCGTAGTTGTAGCATTTCTCCACGGTAAGTCTAGCCCATGTCACCCTAAAATCATCCAGGAAGGAGAGGAGCTCCAACTTAAACACGGCAAAAGGTCAGGTGCAATGCCTTTGTCTGTCTTCAATCCTATATTTTTCAGTCTGAATATAAACACTCTATTTTTCTCCATCTGCAAATAGGGAAATAAACACTCTGTTTTTCTCTATCTGCAAATAGAGAAATAAACACTCTGCTCTTCTCTGTGTGCAATCCTATATTTTTCAATGTTTCTTCAGTCATCTTACTATTCAGCTACCTTTCTGTCTTGTTTATTTAGTCATTTTACTCTATATCTCCAGTTCTTCAGTATTCAGTTTTTTTTATTGAAATATCAGTTTTTTTAGTCTTTCTTTAGTCTCATTTATGTTTTGTTTTTCTGCCTGCAGGTTTGATGATGGATGGACACTCACCTTTACATGTAGGGTTGGATTAGATGGTTTTTTAAGCACAACACCGTTTTTTAGCATCTTTCTTTTATGTTTGCACCGACACAACTCATAATTCAAATTCAATCATCATTTGTTAAGTCTTCGAGAAACTTGTATTACTCGTCAGAATAAGGCTAGTGATTGTCTGGCTAGTTTTGGTAGAACTGAAGGTAGAACCATGGCTAGTTTTGGTAGAACTGAAGGTAGAACCATGACGTGGATCGGTTCAGGTCCTCCTATGGTCATGGACTTGGTGCTTGAGGATTGTAAGAACATTGTGATTGAGTATACAATTTTTTCACCAGCAAAAAAAAAGAACAATGGCTGATAATGTGGTCAAAGTTTTATATTGAAATCCTTTTGTACCTAAGCATGTGACGCAGTTTCCGGAGCACGGAGGCACAGTTGGCATGTGGTGTCATGCTTCTGCGACCCCAACCGCAAGGATATCAGCGGTGAGGATGCGCCCATGAAGCACAAGCCAGTCCTGTGGTCGTTTCATTCAAACCTTGGCCAGTGAAGCCGAATATCTCTTCCGACTCTCTCCAAGTCTGCAATGCGAAGATCATCCCATGCTGAGTTCAACAAGAGGCTTGCACCCAGATTGGATTATTCTCCTCACGACCATTTCATCATCATTGCTCCAAGGACATGCTTGCTGGCCGACCATCTCCCAATCCCAAAGTCCATTGTATCGAACATGGCCATCATCCTTGAGCAGGATAACTCGTTGCAACGATGTGCACACGTTCACAACATACTTCAAAAACCATATGTGGCGCTGCAAGAATCCAGTAATGGCAAGCTCCTTGAGGCGGTGATGGCGTTGAAGCGCCTCGAGTGAGCTCAATTTCATGCTCCCGTAATTTGGCTCCTCCTCCGAGCAAGGAACATGGATGTGCAGGACCTCGAGTGATGGTGCGGCCAACAGGAGGCGGCGTGGCCATGTGATGTCCCAGTTCGCAGGCAGATCGGCGACAAGGAGCATTTTGAGGTTGAGCAATGGCTTGGCCGGCGGAGCGGGCAACATCCATCTTCTCAGCCCGGTGAAGCGGAGGACGAGATTCGTCATGATAGGGGGCATACCGATGATGTAATGGCCGAAGTAATCTCTGCACCCCTTCGGGACAATCAAGCTTTCTGCCGCGAATGTGAGGTTAGTGTGCATGAGGCTAGGGACCGAGCCGAATACGAGTTTTGTAGTGTCGGTTAGGCAGCACGCCAGGCAGACAAGCATTGGAAGGTGGCGCAGCTCGATCTCCACGAACTTACACTGGTCGAGGATGAGCTCCCTGATCTCTGAACACGGCGCGTCCACCACCACACGGTCATGTGCACAGCAGCAGGATATCAGGTGAAGCACCTGAAGCCGTGTGCACTCAGTGAACACCCTCTGGTACACGTCGACGGGCGTGGAAGCGGCCATGTCTCGCAGGATCAACGTGGTGAGGGCGTTGTAGCTATGCAGCGGCGGGAGCGTGCAGTAGTTACCCAGCGTCAAGCTGCGAAGGCCGTCCTTGAGGCAGTCGTGGTCGTGGGGAAAGCCGTAGGGCGGTGCCTGAAGGACATCGCATGACGCTTGCCTGGCAACGACCTCCAGATCCTCCACTCCCCATGCGCCTACTGCGGCGGCGATCAGGCGGTCGACGACGCAGCCGCCGTCGTGCGTCTGGAAGAACTCGAGACGCAGGGTCTTGGCGCGCCGACGTGCGTCGCCGTCAGCAGGGCCACCGTCCGCTTCCAAGAATTCAGTGATGCCGTCAACGAATGCCGTGATCGTGTCGATTTCGCAGCGCGCCATGAGACAGTCCAGCATCTCGGCCAGAAACGTGTCACGCGGCATGTTGCGCCGGCGGAGGGCGACGGTCCGGTCGTACTCGGGCGGGAGTACGTCGCTCACCCTGAAGTCGAGGTCTGCCAGATCGCGGGTGATGTGCGCCCAACGCCTGGCCAGGACGGCGGTGGAGAGTGCGGTGCGGGTGTCCAGCCTGCCTACTATGAGGCGGATGAGGTCGTCGGGTAGTGCACTGAGGCGGTCCTCGCCGCCGGCCGTGCGTGGTGGCATGCGACGAAACATTGGCATGGCAGCAGCGGACTTGGAAGTCCGGTAAAGCGGGAGGCGTTGGGGTGTATTTTGGTAGGCTCACCGTTGCAGTTTGGCGATCGGATCTGACTCCCGATCAATTCCCCGGTGGAATCGGCACATGGGAATCGGGATTTGATACATCTCTCTTTTAAAACCCTCAAAAAAAAAAAAGATACATCTCTTTTTTTCCCGGGGAGCTCGTAAACACCTCTTTTTTAATGCGGAGTAGTTTGAATTGCTTAGCACATGTGTCACATGATAGCTCCTAAACATCTATGATCGATTAGCTTACCTACAAAAAAAAGTTCGATTAGCGTTGTAATTGGGTCGTTTTCTAGTAAGTATTGGACACGGACCCTAATCCCTTTTAGGGCATGTACAATGGTTGATAAGGTAGTCTTATCTTAAGTTTTGCATGTAATTTAGAGATGATAAAATATTTTGTCTACAATGGGTCATCTCTTAGCATTATCTTCAATAACTAGTCATTCCTAAAAACATGGTGAGACATATTGACATGTACAGTGGTTCTAGCTTAGCAATGACACGTAGGATAAATGATGAGGTGAAGGAGAGACAAATCATAAGAGACGGCTTGTCTTCTCTTAATTAAGAGAAGGCAAGAGATGATCTCTTAGCACAATATGTCTCATCATGTTTTTAGGAATAACTAGTTATTGAAGATAAGGCTAAGCTAGAGATGACCCATTGTAGACATGCTTTTTTGTCATCTCTAAATTACATGCAAGATTTAAGATAAGACTACCTTATCAACCATTGTACATGCCCTTATGCTAATTAGATCATCTCTTGTCTTCTCTTAAATAAGAGAAGACAAACCTTTTCTTATGAGATCTCTCTTCTCCACCTCATCACTTATCCTACGTGGCACTGCTAAGATAGCACCATTGTACATGCTCATATTTTTCTTAGTTGGACCTGATCCCTTATTAAAGAGAGGATTAGTAGTAGCTAAATATCCTTGTGTTGCTACCAATAAAACAATATCTAAAGAGTGGTGACGTGTGACCGATTGTCCTTGATTGTGGTGGCGCGACTATGTTGTGATGATGTTGGTGTCTACCAGCCCCTGCCCAAGAGAAGGGTGACGAAATGAGAGGCGGGGTTGGGTTTTAGATCCGATACTTGACAGTCGTCGTCTGATCCAGCCACCCAGACCCAGGTTTTCATGGGTTCCGTCGCACACCAATAGTGGATGGAGACGCTAGTGTGTCATGTGGCCTACTAATCGATGAATAATAAGTGTGGTTGCACAACCTAGCATTGTTGTCCTCATAAAGAGCCACCTTTGTGTCTGTGGTTGATGAGCAGTCAACGAAGTGTTGTTAGAGTCAACCATGGAGTAGAGGGAGATGGGGTGGCGACGTAGAAACCCTTGTTGCCGCTCTATCGATCATTTAGATACAAAGCTTGATTCAGTTTTTTTTTTTACATCAGTATAGACGCAAGCGCTCATATACACGCGCATACACTCACCCCTATGAACGCACACGCACACCCTACCCTTATGAGCACCTCCGAGAGACTGAGCCGGCATATCATTTTAAGATTTACAAAGTCACCGTAGGCGCCTCGTCGTCGACGGGAACGACTCCTCCCACTGAAAGCGCATCGCCGGAAATCTAAAATAAATCCAGAAATAATGCGAGCACCAGGATTTGAACCCTAATGGATTGGTGATACCACTGTCCACCTAACCATCTCAACCACAGGTTGGTTCGCAGCTTGATTCAGTTAAACGAGACTAATCGGTTGACATACTTGTGCGCATGAAAAAAAAACTTAGTAGAATTTACTTCCTCCATCTGTGATTATAGGGCCGTGAGCCATGAAGCAGTGTCCTTTTTATTATTATTAAACCTCTCGAAAAATCTCTATTTAAACGGACAAAATTAACTGCACGTCTAATTAATTGTCTTGCATATCAATTAATATATGGTCGTGGTAAGGCATGATGGGATAAGTGGGAACCACTAGCCCATGGCCGTAGGATTAGTAGCAGAATGGACGGTAGATCTCTCTACATAACGTCCAACTTTTATTACTCCCTTCGTCCAGGTGCATTGGGCATCTTAGCGATTTTAAAATTTCCAAATAAGTAAGACGCGAAGGAATTAAATCAGCCTCGTATCACTCCCATGTCTCGTTCCCTTCACCCTCATGCACAAGTTTTTAATCTTATGGGCAATAACTCTTATTGCATGCGTTTTGTGTTGCATGTTGATTGGTAAGGTAAAGAAATTGCAATTAATTAGCTCAACTTACAAGATTTTTAATGCTAATTATATCTAATATTACGGCCAATCCCATCACACCTAGATCATGGTGCAGCTCCTTAGGCGCCCAATACACCTGGACGGAGGGAGTACGTGATTCCATAACTGATCCTGAAACTAATGTAGGTCTTCTACTTTTTTGTGATGTAGGGGCTGTTTGGTTCTCACCCAGGCATGCCTTGCCAAACCGTGGGCACCGTTGGCTTGCCAATTTTTTCACGAGCAATTTGGCCGTCGTCGTTTCCACCAACTATTTGGCGTAAAAGAGAAGGACGGAAGCTAAGGCCTGTTGGCTGCCAATTTTTTGGAGCTGATCCAAACGGCCACTCGAGGCCTGGTCAACGACCAATTCTTTGGTCGGGCAGCCCATGGATGTAAACCAAACAATCCCTGTCCATATTTCGCCATGCTTCTTAGTGCATGCCCTACTTGCCTCCATATACACCTGTTTCACCGACATCGATCGGTCCTCAAAAGGGCACACACAACTGCTTGAAGCGGTTAGGCATGATGCATATGTATCGGATGTAGGAAGCAACAATTGGTACTATATATACCAGCAGTGCTGATGAAGAGAATGTTTACATGAGAAATTGAGAATGGTATAGACAAAATTAGGAAGCTATAACTATGCAAGAAAAACTACCTAAAACGAACAAACATTAACATATGTACGGAGTATAATATGGCAGCATGCCATGTTTTAATGCTGATAACAAGGACGATTACTAAATTGTAAAATAAGATGCAGAAAGCATTTGTAGCAAATACTATCGAAGAAACTAGAATGTGCATGAAAAAAGAAATCAGAATTTGCTTCGATAAAATAAAATGTGTAATCTAGGCACAGTTCAAACACCGTTGGCCCATGGTCACCAAGCTTTGTTTCTAAGTTGGCCGTGCTTCGGATTGTAATCGTAAACACCTCTGGCCCATGGTCACCAAGCTTTGTTTCTAAGTTGGCCGTGCGTCCTTCCAGTGCTGGCCATGCACGGTAGTCGTGCTTCCTTCTGATATCGGCCATGCTTCCTTGTGATGGTACTTGTGCTTCCTTCCTATGGTGGGTGTGCTTCCTTCTATCATCATGGTTAGCGGCATTAGGAAGGATTGGCATGGATGGAGCGACACTGCAGCAACGATGCGCCATTAGCAGAGGCCGCCTTTATACTCCCTCCGGTCCTTTTTACTCGGCATATTAGGTTTTTCTGAAGTCAATCTCATCCAACTTTGACCAAAGTTATATAAAAAATTATTGACATTCACATAACAACATCAATATCATTAGATTCATCTCGGAATATATTTTCGTATTATATTTATTAGATATTATAGATGCTAATAATTTCTAATATAAATTTGGTCAAACTTAGTAAAGTTTGACTTTCGGCAAATCCAATGTGCAGAGTAAAAAGGACCGGAGGGAGTAGAAAAGTAGGACAACTGAATATGAAATTAAAACTAGGTTAGCAGACGATGCGAGCCACCGTTTCATGCGGCCAGCTGGGCATGCTCCCATGGCTGTCGAGAGGCATGGCCCTTGAGGCGAAGGAAGCAATCTCATGCCACTTGGTTATTGCTCGATGCCTATTCAGCCTCCCTGCTGGGATGGGCATCACCACCACATACTAATCAAGCACATAACGCCCCCGCCAGGCCTCCCCTTCACCTTCGTCATCTCCGGGGGGAGATAGATGGCGAGCGAGTGCGCGTGGGGGGGGGGGG